>VDFB02271358.1:494410808-494734143 GCA_007258455.2 Sequoia sempervirens | reverse complement strand
AAAGGTCCTGCAAAATGAAAACACGTGTTAAGTCCGAAATGAAAGTTAAAAAAAAATCTTTTGAAAACAAAATTGGTACACATGTCTTGGTACATGTCTTTGTTAACTTTCATCATTTTTTAATTTTAAAAAAAATTTAATTTTTAAAATTAATTTTAATTTTTAATTTTTTTAATTTTATTTTTAGATAACAAATTAGGTAGACTTTGCCTTGGAAAATTCAATGCATTGGATTTCTCCCTACATTTCTACCAATTTTGTAAATTCTTCTTTATTAAATGGTTTATGATAGATACGTAGGCGATGACCATTAACTAAGAGGGTTTGTAAATCACCATCAATGGGTTTTAACTGAACTGTTCCATTCGAGAAAACTTCAAAATTTTCATATGGCCCAAGCCAATGAGTCCTGAGTTTTCCTTTATGGTATTTATATCTTGAATCGAATAGCTAGGCCTAGTCACCATTATGAAATTCTCTTTCTTTAATATATTTTTCATGCCAAACTTTCCATTGATGTTGAACTAGTTTAGTTTGATAGACAACATCTAAACGAAGCTCATCCAACTCACTTAACTATAAAACTTGTTCTATTTGAGCTCGTTTCAAATCTAGACCCAACTCCATAGTTGTACGTAGGGTTTGGAGTTCAAACTCAATGGGGAGAAGAGGTTTCTTCCCAAAAACAAGCTCATAGGGGTTGAATCTAGTTGTAGATTTCCATGTTGTATTGTATGCCCAAATGGCTTCAGGCAATTTCCTGGCCCAATCTCTTCTTCCTGAAGAGATAGTTTTTTTCAATATATTTTCTAACTCCCTATTAGTCACCTCTACTTGACCAATTGCTTGAGGGTGATAAGGGGATGACTTCGTATGACTCACTTGAAAAATGGTCTGTAAATGCTAGGAGAACTTTAGACATAAATTGGGGTCCCTGGTTTGTAACGATAGTTCAGGGGGCTCCAAATCAATGAAAATTTTTATTATAGAGAAAATCAGCAACTTGCTCTTCTCTAGCAACTCGTAAAGCTTGAACTTCTGCCCATTTCGTCAGATAATTAGTACAAACTAATATGTATTGTTTCCCTTGAGAGGAAGGATCTATGGGGCCAATAAAATCTAACCCCCATTTTTTGAATGGTTCCAAGGTTACTTGAGGCTGCAAAGGCATTTATGTAGAAGTTGTTGGTCTTTCCACTCTTTGACATTCATCACAATGACAAACATAATTTTTAACGTCTTTATGCATTGAAGGCCAATAATATCCAGCACCTAAAATTTTATGAGAAGTTCTTTTTGCAGAGTAATGGCTCCCAAAAGGATCATCGTGACAGGCCCTCAGAATACTATAAGTTTCATCAGCCCTGACACATCTTCTCAAAACCATATCAGGTCCATAACGGAATAAAATACCATTAATCCATTTAAATGGTGCACTCTCTTGAATAAGTCGCTTCCTTTGTTTTGATGTAAATTCAAGAGGTACTTTTGAAGTAGCTAAAGAGTTGGAAATATCAGCAAACCAAGGAGTCTTTATAGAGATGGCAAATAGATTTTCATCTGGAAACTCATCTTGTATAGGTGCTCGCTCACTGTCTTCTTGTTTGATTCGAGATAAAAATTCTGCCACCTTGTTAAATTTCCCTAGCTTGTCAAGTATTGTCACATTGAACTCTTGAAGGAGTAGTAACCATCTCATTATTTGACCATTAACTACAGGTTTATTCATTAAATATTTTACAGCTGATTGATTTGTATAAACTGTAACTTTATATCCTGTAATATATGGCAAAACTTTTTAATGGCATGAACCACAGCCAAGAATTATTTTTTTGTTGTCGTGTAGTTTCTCTCAGTAGATGTTAGGTTTTTTCTAATAAAATATATGGCATATTTACCCCCATCCTCATCTTCTTGCCCTAATACTGCACCAATTGCATCATTCGAAGCATCAGCATAAATGTGAAAGGGAAGACTCCAATTTGGTCCACGTAGTATAGGAGCAGAGACAAGATTCTCCTTTATCATTTCAAATGATTGTTGACACTCAGACATCTAATTAAACTCCACATATTTTTGGAGAAGAGAAAACATAGGGGTCGCTATCTTACTGAAGCTTTCTATGAACTTTCTATAATATCTAGCATGTCCAAGAAAACTTCTAACATCTGTTTGCGTTTGAGGAACAGTCAATTGTTAAATGACTTCAATTTTCTTAGGATCAAATTTTATTCCTTCCGAGGAAATATGATGACCTAAGACTATTCCTTGTTCCACCATTATTACACTTTTCGTGGCTAAGGGACAGTCGATTTTCCTCACAAACTTCTAAAATCCTATTCATGTTTTGAAGAGCTTCATCATAGGTTGACCCATTTACTGTGAAATCATCCATATAAACCTCTACACAATCATTGATAAGTGCTGCAAATATAGCCAAAATGGCCCTCTAAAAAGTCGCTGGAGCATTACAAAGTCCAAAAGGAAGAACTCAGTATGCATGTGTGCCCCAAGGACAAGTAAACATTGTCTTATCTTGGTCTTTTGGTGCTACCTGAATTTGGTTGTAACCACTAAATCCATCCAAAAAGGAGAAATATTTCCTCCCAGCCAAGTTTGTCCAAAACCTGGTCAACAAATGGTAATGGAAAATAATCTCGAAAAGTGGCTTTATTGAGTTCTCTCTAATCTACACAAATTCTCCACTTCCCATTTTTCTTTGGTACAACTACCATAGGTGACACCCACTTACTATCGAAGATAGGATAAATAAATCCTACATGGAAGAGTTTCTCAATCTCAATTTTGACAAGATCCTTTAATGTTGGATTGAGTCTCCTCTGTGGCTGACGTACAGGTCTCATATTAGGATCAGTATAAATGTGATGAGTACATACACTTGGTTGAATCCCCCTCATGTCTATATAGTCCCAAGAAAAATCTTTAGACCTTTTTAACAACACATTAAATAATTTATCCTCTTGTATTTATGTCAACCAACTATTGATGTTCAAAGTTTTTCCCAGTAGCAACATAATTGTTTTTGTTCCTAGATAGGCCGAAGTGACAATATGTATTGGCCATAATAAGGTGTTGAGAGGAAAAATATGAGGTATAAGTCAGTGAAATCTTGTAATATCATCAAATAAATAACTCATTCTAGGAATCATATTGGCCAAGGGACAAGGCATCCCCATGGTAACATAATTTTGTTCCATCCCACTTATATCAATCGGTTGTCCCAAAATTTCTGGTACATCCTCCATTTCCTCTTCACTCGAGCCTATGGCCAGGTGTGCAACTTCATTTACTAACTCATCCTCTAATTCCTCTCCATGTTGTTTAATCACTACCATGGCCAAGGAGGCCAAATTGTCTTGCCCACTAAATTCTTTTGGTTCATCAACCCAAACTTTATTATATTCAATAGGTTTAGCAAGAGGATATAAGAATAAACATTTACTATCTGGACCATGTGAAATGGTCATTCCTCCTTCTCGACAATCAATTTTAGCTGCGACAGTAGCCAACCATGGTCTTCCCAGAATTATTGGATAACTATCTTTGGGTGTAAGTGATTGGATTATTTGAAAGTCAACTGGATATTCCCATCCATCAGCTTTGACAAGAACATTTTTAATAACACCTTTTGGAATGGCTATAGACTGATTTTCCATCTGTAATACTATAGTTGTGGGACTTAAATCAATAAGACTTAATTTTTCCATCACATCCACTGTCATTACATTAATAGCTGCTCCCAAATCCACTGGTGCATTAGGTATTGCTACCTCATTAATTGTAACAGTTATTAGTGGACTCCCAGGACCATCATATTTTCAACTAGATAGCCATCAATGTGCATAGTGTTTATTTTATTTGGTTTCCTTCCTGGAGTTTTAATACATAGTTGTTTGATCAAATAATTCAACTCAAGAATTTCCTTTATTTCTTGTAGCAAAGGAACCTCTATTTGCAATTGTTTAATTTCCTGAATTAATGCAGTTTCGGAGGCTAGTGTCATTTCGGAAGTATCTTTCAGAATTGTTGATTTCAGATGCTCTAGAAATGGTGCTTGAATTTTCTCCTTTAAAGGGGTATCCTTACTAAGCTCAGTCAAAGACTGACCTTCCTCCTCCTGAGGTAAGTCAGCAGCTCCTACCACTGAAGAAGACTCGGTAATATTCGCGAGTACAGTAGAGGTAGATGGAGTATCCTTCTCAAAATTTTGAGGAATAGGTTCGTCCACTACTTCCTCAATGGTGGGCGATTGAAGTGTCCTACCAGAACGTAACTGAACATTTCCATAATGAATTGCATTAAGTCATGTGACATTATCTTGTTCAGTAGTATATATCAGAGTATTTTGTTGATTGTTCTTAGGATTGGGAAGTGGTTGCACTGGAAGTTGAGGTTGATTTACCTGCTCAGTCTGAGGAAGATTCTGAGGTGGCGGTAACAAATTTTGTTGTTGATTCCTCCTAGGACCAGTATAAAATTGATTTTTTCCTTGATTCCATTAGGGAGCAATATGTTATGGGTACCATTGTGGTTGTGATTAGTTTGGCCACTGCTGAGTTCCCCATGATTGACTTGCCCATTCAGGAGGTCCCCAATAAGGAGTTCCCCAATTAGGCTATGGAGGATAGGGTTGATTCCAAGATGGAGTCCATTGATTACCAGCCCAGTCGTTTTGCGGTCTCCATGCAGGGCTGGAATTCTGCCCATAAGAAAAATTACCTCCTTGGCGTTGGTTTAGCACATTTATTTCTTCTTCAACCTGAGCAATTTTTTTCTTAGTATTCCTAAGATCAGTAAGAAGCTCACATTGATTGGTAGGGTGGCTTTTCTCACAAAGTTGACAAACATTAACCTTGTCTAAAGGACACTCACGTAAAAGATGTTTGTTTCGACACCTAGGACAATAGATTAACAAAGTCTTTGGGTTACGTGTCTTTGCTTGTATACCATCCAACGTAGTGTTCAATTGAACAAGTATGTATGTCTTAATATTTTTTATTTCTTCTCGGAGCTTACCTATCTCGTTATTCCCTCTAAAAAGATTTGTTTTTTAGATTCCTCCTCGAGTACGTGAGAAATTGTGACACAAATCACATATGTCTTCAAGGGCTAACTGAGACACGTCACCTTTTCCTGCTAAATCAAAACTTCTTGCATCGTCATCGAGTCCCTTAAGAAATATAGTCTTGAGAATCTCAACACTAATAGTCATTTCTCCACATCGTTTAGATAAGAAAAGAAACCTATCCAAATAGTCCTCTAGACTCTCATCCTCATTTTTCCTAAGTTTAAACAACTCTTCCTTACGATCACTCACCCTACAATAAATCTGATATTTATTCAAGAACACAGTCTCCATTTCCTCCCAAGATGTAATACTTCCAACCAGTAGTCCTATAAACCAACGCATGGCGGAATCCTTCAAAGTAGAAGGAAAGAGCTTCAGTTTTTGTTTATCATTTTTATAGTCATAAGTTTGACAAAGGAATTTAAATAAAAAAATAAATTGGTCTAGGTCTTCCGAGGATAAACCACGAAAGGTCGGAAGGAAGGCTGGAGAGATATTTTTCATCATTGTATCATCATCTGCATCTAAAGCAATAGGATAAGTGAACATTCTAGGTAGTTGAGGATCATTGTTATTACGATTGGCATCATTATAGTTAGCTTCTGCCCTTCGATCTCCCATGATGTTCAGAGGAATATTCTCCTCAAGAATAATTTCCTCAACAATAGGTTGTACTACATGACGATCTTCAGGAAAATAGTGGAAAGCCTCTGGTGGATTAGGCTCAAGTAGTTCATCGACAGAGTGGTCTTCTGAGCCTTGGGCCTCCCTATGTATAACTAGAACGTATTTTGGGGGGGTCTTTGGTATAAATCGTCTGTGAGGGCCTTTTTTCCTGACCATGCAGAAAAGGAAGCCAAAGATAGTATTTTTGGCCTAAAAGAGGTATTCTAGGAATCTTCTATTAACACTCAAGCAAAAGAAGCTAAAGAATACCCGGTAACAACACCAAAAAGTGATAGGCTGTCATTAGGTCCCATTACTTTAGAATATAAAATTCAATTTGTCGACCGGGTAGTGTTCAAGGCAATTTGTAATAGAAGAAGTTTGGAGTATCTCCCTCAGGTTTTCTAACTTTTAAGAACAACTTGATATTAATTCTAACTTCAAACTGTCTAACTATAAAATTGTAAAGCAATTTATTCCTAAGAAAATAGGAAATGTTTAAACTGAAAACATAAGAAAACTAATTTAGAAAGTGTAGACACCTAAAAATGACCTAGGCCTGCAAGCTTCATTTTTACCACTTTCGTCCTAGCATAATTATGACATTTAATTATGTCTTTGGTCCACATTCGACTATTGATTAAATAATTCATAATTATTTGATTAATTCATGTCCTTTTATTCTGCATGATTATTAAATAAATAAATTTTATTTATTTATTAAATATGTCATTAATTATCTAAGCCTTCCCCTAATTAAATAAATTTCTAAATTTATTTAATTACCCTTCTTCAGTCATTTCTTCCTGATTATTAAATAAATAAGTTTTATTTATTTATTTAATATGTCACTAACTGTCATAATTAAATCAATTAATTAATTTATTTAATTATTAGTCTTATCTACTAAATTAAATAATTAAATTTAATTATTTAATTACCAAAATTGATATTCCTCTCATTTTAAATAAATAAAATTATTTAAAATGTCATCACATTCTTAACTGTCAGTTCATTTTAGTAAATAATATGAAAAATGATTATTTATTATTTCACAAAATCTATATTTTGAATTAATTTAATTCAAAATGGTAACTTTCCTCCAAAAATCAAGTAATCGGGCAGATTCTTGATTTTTCCAAATCTGATCTTTAGTTCAATCTTTATCTTCTTCATTTTTCGAAAATCTTTATTTTTGAATTAATTTTCTCATTTATTCTCCACCGCCAATTCGATCTCCTTAGATGGCATCTCGACTGCTCGATTAATGACTTTTCCCTAACCCTGATTAGGGATTATCAGATTTAATCTGGGCCTCTAATTTTAGGTCTTTGTCAAAAGTCAATCTCATCCGTCCATTCAAAATGCCATTTTCTATAAAATGCCATTTTCCTCTCATTTTTTGATTACACAGAGACATTACACGTTCATGAATTATATTATTATTCTGGCATATTTAGGCATAGGCATTTCACTCATATTGTCATAAGTATTTAGGCATTTAGACTTTGATCAAATCCTTCAAAGCTTGGTGTAGGACTTAGACATTTATTTCTAGATTGCTCGTGTGTTCGATCTAAGGGCAATATGTCAACCAGCAAGCTAGAAGGTGTTACAAAAATGAATCATGGAGGTCTCGACGATTAGCTGGTATAATTGTTCTTTTGTTTACTTCCATTGTGTTTTGTAATTGCTTTGGGTTTTGTGATTTATATTGATTTGCTAACCTTTAATCAAACCTGAAAAAGAACCCTTAGTTACAGAAAGCATGATAACTGAATTAAAAAGTACATAAATGATTAAACCAAGAAGTTGAAAAACTATAAAGCCAGAAAAAATTATAACAATCCATAAAACATCTTCTTAACAATAAAGATTCTAACAGTTAATAACAGAAACTGCGGAAGTAAAAGACAACAAATACTTCAGAACTAAAATTTCATAACAGTAAATTCAATAATTCTCTACAGAACAACAATATAATAAAAGAAAACTCTTATCTACTTAAGTCATCTCCCGTCGAGTGGCCACCTTGTGGGTTATCACGTTCGTTCTCAACTCACATTCACAGTTATTTCAGAAACGCTTCTATAAACCATAATTATCATCCATAAATCATAACTCAGAAATTTTAGATAACAGTCTCTTTATTCATAAACTTCGGAAAACATTTTGACAGTATAACATTACTTTTTCATTGTATGTTTTACTTTTGGAGATCATGTCTTTTATAGAAAATTCTAACTACATCCTATATTTCAGATGGTATGGATAACCATTGAAAATATCTAAAACAGATCTACGAATAACTTGTATGTCTTTTAAAACCCATTACACAGTATTTAAAAGGCTCAAGTCAAGCCATGAAGTTTTTGACTCAAAAGATAACAAAAATAAAACTTTAAAGAATAACTATATCTTCGGTCCATCACCCTAAAGTTCCGGAGCATATTTCCAACATCTATCTTCAACCTGTTCTAGAGCACGTGCTGGCTGAATGCTTCTAATCTGCAACTTGACGGCCGATTATTACCTACAAAACACTTAAAATAACCCATTAAATCTGTATTGGCAAAATACTTCAAAAAATCAAAAGAAATAAAGTTTATACAATTTCTCACTAAAAATTAAGCAATTATTTATCCTAAAATTTAATTAATTGGTAGAGGATAGGGATTTGCATGTATGAAATAGGTCTTTATGGTATTATCATGATGAGGTTATTTTTACCTCATCAATATGCCTCAATTAAATGTGTATATTAAATTTAAAGTTAGTTGTAATGCTTCATGGTTTACATTTAAAGTTGTCTTGAAGGAAAAGCATGTGGATTTATGACAAAATCTGAAACAATGTCTTATATTATACAAAGGCATATTTTATTTATCTTCTATAAACCCTAGAACTCCTTCCATCATTATTATTTGCATCAGAAGGCTGTGAACTCACCTCTCCAATTAATATATCCCCACTATTCATGATGATTCTCACGATGATTCTCAACCCTTTTTATTCTATCTTGAGTTATTGCATCACTATGAGACCCCATTTCTATGAGGCATACGCTGCCCCTACCTTGTCAATCCTACCGAATTGGCAAGCCAATGAGCTTTGCAAGCTAGTGAGCTCACTAGCTTTCCAATTCGGTAGGGTTGACAAGGTAGGGGCAATTTATGCCTCATAGAAATGAGGTGTCATGGTGATTTTTTGACATGGATTAAATAGATGATTAGACAAATATGTGAAAGTGTCTTAATTCATTGCAATGTTTCGTGATGCTCTTCTCATTTTTTCATGTGGATGGTTGTAGTTATATTAGGATTATTAAAGAATGTTTGTTGTGAGAGATGAGATAAATACATCATGCTGAAGATGCTCATTTGAGTCCTTAATGCATTCATTCCCTACACTTATTTCTCCCTTATAAATCAGTGACCCTATTGCCCAATGGAGAAGGCATCAATCTTATTGGTAAAGGCTAACTCACATTTAATATATTGAAAATCATTCTTCTTATTATCTCCATGATCATTCATGTAACACCTTCCCTCTTACCCTTGTGTATACCAAGTTAAGTGGATTCATTTGTTGGGGGATATATTTTTGTTATCATTTGTAGGTGTGGGGTAAGAGTAGGATAAAATTAGCTCTATTAGAGGTCCTTTTGTGGCTAATTCCTCTTCGCTTAGTGACAAGATTTTGAGTCAAGGGAGTGATTTGGGTTTAGACACCATTTTTAGTTGTTCATATAGTTTACATACCTATAGGATATTATTGTGCACTTTTTGCACACATTCCCCACCAAAGGTAGGGACCCCCCTCTTCACTCGCTTTTGTCTCTCATGTTGTTGTAGGTTTCACCTTTTCCCCTTAAGGGATAGGTTCCCCGAATTTTTACTTCTCGCTTCCCTTGGAGAGATTAACCATTTATCTACACTTAGGGTGTATCGTTTGCATCTCTTTGATCCCATGGCATCCTTAAGATACCTTTTCTTAGCATGAGATCCAACCATAAGGAAAATTTGGCCACATCTAGAGGGTCTTCAGGGATCTCATCATGGTCTGGATTCCTCAAATGGTGAGACATCTCAGAGAATCAGGGGTGGCTTGGAATTCCTAAGGTAAAGTTCTATGGAGAATCCATCCCTGACCAGATTCCTCAAATCCGCCCTAGGGTTGCATCTCTAAACTTTGAAACAATGTCTTTTAGCATGAAAGGTAGGTAACTGCATTTAATGCAACTTTGACTGGTTATTTAAGTGACATTCAAATACCATTTTCCTATTATATGTTCGGAGCATAGTGTGCTCAAACCCATTCCTTCATCTTCAATTTCCTAGTTTGTTTGGATTTTGCAATTCTTCCTATAGATATTGATTGCCACCTGAAGGAGCATTCATGTCTCTCATCTCCAGGGTTGTGCATGTTAAAGGTAGGGTTTTTACCCTTTATTTCATAATTTTAATGCCCTAACTCGACTCTCCACTAGAGTTTGATTGTCATTCTAGCTTCATTTGGCTTTAAATGGTGTAGATGTTAATGAATGCACTTTTTCCTTGACTATGAGCACTTGATGTTTGTTTTTTCTTTTATGTGGGAGGATTCCACTTGTGTATCAAACCTTGTGTGATCTAGTGACCATTTTATGTGTTAGGGTTACTCTTTTTCTCTATCGCCCCTTTATCATTCGCTAGGGTTTGCTCCCTTCGTCGTTTAGCCTATGAAACAACGATCATTGAAGCCCATTCAAACTATGATCTCAACCAATCGTCCAACATGCTCAAGTGGTGATTCACCACTAGGCAGGCACACATCAACCCTGTATCATTATCTCGTGCCCTAGCTTGTTTCAATGACATAATTGACAGGGGAAAGAGGTATTAAGCGATAGTGCTTTCGTTCAAAGGGAAAATGTGTAAAATGGTGTTAGTTTCAAGCAGGAGAGAGGGGTTATGGTTCCAAGGAAGCAATGTGAAGAGGGGTCACCTGAGGATCACGCGAAGCTGGAAGTCAAATGAAAATTTAAAGGTTCTGCTTACCTCAAGAAATCTGAGGCACCTCAGAATTTCCAACGGTTAATCCCTCGAGGATTCTGGTGCCTCTCAAAATCTCTGAGTCCACCCTTTATTAAAATCCCCGAAACCACCTATCACTATGATGCTCGAATGGCTAACTTTATCCCCATCCATGATCAAGTCTAAGTCCTAGTCATGAAATGAAAATCGTAAGGAGTTGAGGCAAGAGATAGAAGTTGATCAGAAACACAGAGAAAGCTCCTAAGTAATGACCACCTTGGAAGTTCCATGACCGCTCAAAATTTACGAAGGTCAATCCTTCAGAGATTCTAAAGTTTCATGAATTCCCAAATCCCCCTATCGCCTCAACACCCAAAAATCATACTCCATCCCCTCAACAATTAATTCTGAATATGAGTTGATAGTGGGAGGTCATGAAGAATAAATGCAAGAGGGAGGGATTCATCGAAAGCTCAAGGGAAATATCCAAGTCACAATCACCTTAGAATATCCAACACCCTCCAGAATTTTCGAAGGTTAATCCTTTAGAGATTCCAGAGTGTCATGGATTCTCTGAATCCTTCTATCGAGCATGTTCCTGAAATGAACCCCCCTATCCGATTTCCTCCAAGACGATCTCAAGAGAGAGATAAGACGACTTGACTTAGAGAAATTTGAAAGGGAACTTCACGCCTAGAAAATTCTACCCACTACAGACTCTCCAAAGGTATTTTCTTTAAAGAATTTGCCAACCTTCAGATTCTTCGAATCCATTAGAGTGGAGAAACTCTGGAAGAGATTCAAAGGTGACAAAAAGATCTTGGAGAAGTGTAATGGAGTCACCTTATATCAAGATGAGTGAATGTTGAAGGCTTGAAAGCATGTCTAAGCCACCATTCCAGAAAATCAGCCTCAACCTAAAAACTTTGAACCTTAATCCTATGGAGAATCTATGTCCCTCTAGATTTTCTACAAGTCTCCATCGGACTCCCAAATTTCCTAACATGTGAGCCTTCAATGAGATGCTATCAGGAGACCATGTGTTTAAGTCAGCAACTTGAGATTGTGTATACAACAGTAACTTTCAGAAAATCCATCCAATTGAGAAATCCCCAAACTTGGTTTCTTGCAAAGAATCCTCCTGACTAGGGAATCCCCAAGCCTTATTCCATCAGAAATTCCACCCTATGCCAAATTTCTCATAATCCTTCAGGGCCCTAAAATTTTGAACTATATATGTTTGTAAATGATTGCCTTGGGTTCTTTCAATGAATTGAAACATTTAATAATTATTTGAAAGCTTTATCTACTACTTTGATGATGAATTTGTTCATAACTGGCATCACGGTTATTATCTTGTTTTCTAACAGATGCAGGCAGAGGTGAGTCCTAGGAAGGCTTCAAAGTCAAAGGCTACACATGTGCAAGAGGAAGGAAAAATAATAATATACATAATGAAGTATTATTTCAAGGGAATATGGTCAGAGCCAAGAATCTTCTCCAAATGGTCAAGGATAGCCGACACAAATATGGGGCATGTTGATTACGATGAATTTCACCAGAGGATGTTTGGTAATGGAGCTACCCAACTAGCATAGGTCGTTACACACATGGGCTTAGCTCAAGTAGTAGGGTTCCCACCTCCATTGTTGTGTCTAGAATTGGTGCTAGAATGTGCAAAGCACTATGATGCAGACAAAAGGATAATAGTGGGACCACAAGGAAGGGTTATGGCTAACTTGATTGAAGATTCTATTGTTGAAATGTTCAACATCAGCTTCCATCACAAGCTTATCAAAGAGATTAACATCCAGGAAGCAAAGGAACTTTTTACCAAAGATGTTTCTAGGGATCTAGATATGATGAACAGCTTGTGGATAGCCAAACCCAAACCACATTACTCAAAACTCCTGAAATAATTACATAGGAGTCACTTCAAGGTGGAGTAATGGGATTGGAGGAGGCCTTCACTTTCAAGACTTGGATGTTTTTTCCAATCGCTCAAATTGTGGGAGGAAATCACTACCATTGGGCATGCATCTTGAGTGACAATCTGGATAAACAACTCAGAAATGTACAAGATACTCACATTTTCACAATGACATCCTACGTTGTCTACATGTTGGAAAGTAAATATAAGTATAGGGGCCTAAGCTGGAGAGGAACTCCTAGAAAAGATAGGGTCTGGGATGTTTACCCTCAACTTCGATACAACACATAGAACTACAGGAGAGCTAATGATGCCTTCTTCATGTACATCCCTAGACTACTACAAGGTGCCTTACACATAAGAATTTTTTTCTAAGCAATGGAGTTAATCAGAAAGTATGGACAATGGTTCATACAATTTCAGAAATTTTCTTACATCCAAATACAAGGGTCTCCTACTGTCCAACTGTGATTGCCAAGGTATCCCACAAACAAACTCATTATGTTAGAGTTGACAAGGAAAATGGTTGCATTCGAGATAGTTTGCAGGACATGCATAGGAAAGGGCTCATAGATAAATTCCCATTAAAGATTGGCACTCTCGAAACCTACCCCAATATCTAAAGTGCACAGTATTTGAAAAAGGAGATGGCACTATATGAATTGTATTCACATACCAACTGAGACAATTTTGATCCCTATGGAAAGGCACAAAGATAGGCCAGTAGGGAATATAGGCATCGGGACCACATAGAGGATTACTGGGCAAATTTTCAGGATGAGTTTGAGGTGATAAAAAGGAGATATTCCAGATTGCCCTTGAGGCTTATCCGGCTCTACAGAGTAGACCAAGTGCCAAATTAGGTCAATGAAGATGAAGGGGAACTGATACAATACCATGATTATGAGCAATACAGGAATAAACCCTTACCATCAGTAAACTAGTTAGAGGAGGAGGTGGTTGACCTTGATCAATTGATTGAGCCTATAAAGATATAATCTAGATTGTGGGTCAAGTACAAAGTTGCAGAGTTTCAAGCGTACAGTGCTCAATTCACCTATGACTTAATGGGAAATCTTGAATCCCATTCTGAAGATGACATTGAGGCTACAAGAGATGATACTATAGAGCCTTCACATGGGGATGAGCAAGAAGGGAAAACGCCTCACACTAAAGAGAAGAATGAGAAGTCAAGGGAAAGAGAAGAGGACTGAAAGGAAACTTACACCAAAGGTAAAGGATAATTTTGGGGAGGTTGTTGAGGAGGGAGAGAGGACTCCTCAACTTGCTAAAAAGAGGAAGCTAGTGACTGAGGAGCAAAGGTTGGACAAGAAAATAAAGACTTTTGATATTTCAGTCACTCCTCCTAAGATTGTGGAGATTGATAGCTCAAGGGAAAATCCCTAAGTATATGTAAGGAGGAACTCACCAAAATAGAGGGTATCCCCTATAGGAGAGTTGGGGATTGGAATTGAAAAGACACCTATCGAAGAGGTTGAAAAGGTAGTCACTAGGGATAGTTCACCTTCCCCATCCACAATACGAAACATACAAGAGGATGAGGCTTTGAAGGGACATGAGCAACTCAGTAGAGAATAAGGTCCATTTGATAATCCCGATGAAGAAAGACAAAGTGGAGAAGTATCTACACCTAAGGCTAGACAATTAAGTAATTTGGCCAAGGAATTAGGGGAGAAGGTAGAAATCGGTAAGGAGACTTCTTCTAAGGTCATGGTGGAAATGCCTTCCCAACCCCAAACCAGTAGACATGATGTGTCACATGAAGAGGAAAGGACTAAAGGAAAAGATGGAAAGGAAAAGGAGCAACAAGACTAAGAAAAGGATGAGGAGAATATAAAGATTTTAGATGAAATTCCTCCCCATGATCAATCCAGACACGGTACTCCTCCAGGGAATACAAATATAGAACAACCCACTGCCCCAGACTAGTTGGAGAAGAGACTAAAATAGAAATCCATTATCGTGGAAGATGAGACTCTGAGTTGGGAAAACCTATCAGAAAAGTGGGGATAGCCGAAGGAAAGGAAGATTACCCGAACATTTAATTAAGCCTTTGCAGTCTCAAAGTAGTGAGAGCTCCTTGTTTTTGGAAGGCTTGTTATCAAAAGAAGCAGTCTTAGAGATAGAAATATTAAAGTCTTTTGCAAAAGATACTCAAGAGTGGTTGAAAAATGTTAGTATTAAAGGAGATGAAATGATCGAGAAGGTGTTTCCATATTATGAGAAGTCATCTTTTATCTCCAATGACATAACCTACTTCCTACATGACTTTAAGAAACTGTTGAACAATAAGTTGTCAAGGAATTGGAAAAGATTCTTATAATTCCAACTGATACTTTGGTTCAAGGGGGTGTCTTCACTATGTAGGACACTCATAATTCCATGGAATGGATAGAGGCAATTAATTTCAAAAATGAACAAAGAATGAAGGCCCCTAAGAAGTTGTCTAAGGCACAGGAAAAGGTAAAAGAGGTCTTTGATAGTTACAACACTTTTATGGAAATGATTACAGGATGAAAGAAATTCAGGCACAAGTATTTGAACATGGAACAACTATAGCAATGGTGGCATGAAGTGTATTCTCCAAATGTTGATGGCCTGATGGTTAAGGATCAGTTGGAGGATACTTCCATTTATATATTCTATCTGGATAAATATCAGGACTTATATGCAGACTAGGAAAAGACCTTGGCAAAATATGAGGTAGAGTTAAAAATAGCTAGGGCTAGAATTAATATTGTTTCTACCCCAACCCAGGCCAAAATGGATCCAATCCTTTCAAAATTAGAGGAAATTAATAGAAAAAATGGGGTAGATGAGGGAGAAATGAGTGGCCCAATTTGATGGCCTAAGATAATGTGTCATTTAATGTTAGTTTTACTTGAGGGACAGGATGGAGGTGCCTTGGATTTTGTGTGTGATGCATATTAAATGATAAAATTTGACTTTAGAGGCCAACATCCATTATTTTAATGTATATTTTGAACTTAAAATTTGGGAGCGAATGTCTGGCCGACCTAATTTATGAAACCCTAATTTGGGCACCCATGATGTAATTTTTTATAAATAGGGGTTCCTCCCTCATTTGTTAAGGTTAGACATTTATGGAAAAGTGTTAGAAGTTCAGCTAAGACATTCAAGAGCTCTATTATGCTGGAAATGATAGGGAAACTTGAATTGTTGCAAATTTTTGATGAAGTAAATACAAAGAAGACATTGGTGTTTGGTGATTCTTCATTGTGTTATTCATCTTTGCATGGTTCTTATGGTTCTTGTATTTCAAGATTTAGAAGTTTATTTCAAGTAAATTATTTTCTAGATAATTTCAAAAATATTCATGTTTCAGTTGTGTTTATGGTGGAAATTTGAAGTGTTTGAGCAAACCCTTGGTCCATACTTTTAGCTACTTGCTAAATGTGGGTAACTGTGCAAAGTTATCTTGGGCCTATATCTTATATTCTTAGTTCAATTGTGAAGTATTTGTTCCTTTTAATTTTGTATCTGGATTAATGTGTGAATGCTTTGCAATCTGAAGATCTTAAAAACCTTATGAGATAGCATTGTTTTTGTAATACTATAGGATAATCTAGGTTTAGCAGAAACTGGTTTGAAGGGTTTGGTCCACTTTGGACATTATGTTGCCTTCACAACTAATTCTAGCAGTTTAATTTAAATCTCTCTCTGAAACCCTTATATCTTTTTCCATTTCTTTTAAATTTTGGTTACTTTAGAATATATAAGCATCAACTGTCATATTTGATGAATTTAAGAAGCTCCAACACTTGTATGTAAGGCCCTTTGTGGACAACCAACAATTTCACATTATCTCTAAGTTGTTTCGATGTTGTCAAGACCTAACATTAGAGACCTTGGGGTTATCTCTTGAGGCTCGCTGATAGAGATTTTCCTTTCAAGAGAGATAGGATTTCACATTCTGTCTGAGTTGTTGCCATGTAGAAAAATCCATCAATATATTGGTGCTAGAAGGAGGGCCACTTCAACAAGTTGGAGCAATTTTTGTCATCAATATCTCCTCAGAGATTTAGGAGACAAACCAAGTCTACGTCACAAGGATATTTCCAAGAGTTAGCACCTCCTAGAAGGTCAAGGAGGACTAAGAAAGGAGGAGCTTCATCATCCTCTTCATCTTCATATTCTGAGTCCACTTCCACTGAACCCACCCCTACTGAAATTCATCCTTTAGTTATCCAACAGCCTCAAACATAGGCCAATCAGCCTCAAATACAGGTCAATCAACCTCTCCCACCACCTCCACCACAACCAATGGCCTTTTTAGTGAATAACCCTTCACCTTTTCTCTTCAACAACTACAATGCCATGCCTAAGAAACCAGAGCACTTCTTCTCAAAGTTTCATGTAGGTGATCCCAACCAAATAGCAAAAGAGCATATCAGAATTTTCCAGACTACACTGAGGGATAGGGGAATTGTCCATGAAGATGTTTCCTAGAGACTCTTTCCATATTCCCTGGGTGAAGAGGCTTTTTACTAGTATAATCATTTGTCATCTAATTCTATAACCAGTTGGACTATTCTAGAAAATGCATTTTTACTCAAATTCAAAATTCCAATTAGTGCCAATGAACTATATTTGCATTTCACTAGGGTTAAAAGAGAAGTCAATGAGCCAATATGGTCTTTTAACAATAGGTTCCATTGTACCTATACTATATTGCAAGAACCCTATGTTTTGGATGATGCTAGACAACAAAAGAAGTTTACTATGATGCAATAGATAGCATGAGTTCAACAATCTTAAGTGGAAGCACAACCCTCCTGATAGTCTGTTGAATGTGTACATAGAGTCAATTAAGGAAAGTACAGATTTAATACAACACATGTCAGGGCATTTACCATCATTAGGGCCTATTGCTCACCTAGGACAAGTCCAAGCCATAAATCAAGCAATAAGCAATCAAACTCCAAACATGAACTCGGTCCCATAGCTGCCTATAGTTCCCCATCTGGGGCCTCCTCTAAATCAATCCTTTGCAGTACCAAATTATTCACATAATGTGGGCCAAGCACCCTTTCCCTAACAACAAGCTAATATCCTGAGTTACCTACAAAATTCTGAAATACTAAATCAATCCTTGAATCAAGGTCAGCATGCAATGTATTTGTAGAGTACTACAAATTTTGGATCTATATCAAGTAATTCAGACAAGGAGAGACTGGATGAATTGACAGAGCAAGTCAAGAATTTATCCACTGAGATTACATACCTGAGAAACCAAAATAACCAATTACAAGTAGCTCAAAGGATCATTCAATCTAATTACAAAAGGGAGAATAGGGACAATAGAGAGTTTGGTTACAATAGGGACAATAGGGATTATGTGCAAGGATATAACTAGGGTTATGACAAAGAACATTCCTCAGGAAAAAATTTTGATAGGAGGCTACCGCCAAGGAAAAATAGGATATGGAACACTAGGCCCAACAATGGAGGGGTTCCTACACCATTGGATCAACCCAGCAATCCTAAGAAGACCACTAGTACAGTCCTCTGAGCAGAATCTACTCTAAGAGGATACTGTCGACTTCACAAGACTACCAACATTTAGAGTTTGATTGTCCTAAGTTCCAAACTGCTGCAGAAATATTCTAGATGGAGGTGCAAGAGGCCACAGGAGGTCCCTCGTATGGTCAAGAAATAGTACCTTTAGATCCATATGACTCTCCAATTTTGGTATTGAACCATGCTCCATTTCTTAGAGGGGAAGAGAATGGACCCGAAGAAGAATCCTCAAGAGACATTGTAGAATCAGAACAAGTGTGCAATGGAGAGTCCATATTAGAGTTATTTGAAACTAATGGGGTTGTTGATAATGGTCCTTTGGATGAAGAAGAATAAAGAATTGATGAATTACAATTGTTCCATCAAAGGACTAGGCCATATGAGCTAAGAAATAGGTAGACCAATGGGCCATTCACCACGTCCACTCCTAACAATTTCAACACTCCTCTTGATCCTAATGCCAGTAACAATCCCTCGTATCATCATGTACCAAGGCAATATTTCTCTAGAGGAGGACCCTCTAATTCGTTGAAGGGGGAGGCTACCAAGGATCAACAAGGGATGTTAACAAGCAGCATCCAATCTAATATGATTGTGTTTCAAATGGGAGAATACATGGAATAAGAGCTTAGGAAGGTGAAGATTAGTCTCTCTTCCTTCGAGTTGTTGAGAGTCTCAGCTATTCAGAGTATTGTGTGTAGTTCATTAAGCGACCCTACATCCATAAAGTCCACAGGGGATTCTTTCACTAGAAGGGTTGGGTTCACCGAGCCCTTAGTGAAAGATACAACTAAGAAAACACAAAATTCCCAGCCAACTTCAAGTTAGAATACTCAGTAGACAAAAGAACGATCACAAGCAAGACACTCCTTTTTTTATTTCTGTTCAAATTTTTGGAAAAAAATCGAACAAGTGTTTGTTGGATTTTGGTGCCTCTACAAATATAATGCCATTCTCTATCTACAAATCCCTAGGCATCACCCCTGCTCCCTCTCAATGAAAAGTGACTCAATTAGATAAAACTAAGGTGAGTGTAGTAGGGGAACTAAATATGATCCTGATGCAAGTAGTATCAAATCCACAAGTGTAGTAAGTTGTTAACATCCAGGTGGTCGATATATCTTATGCATATGGAATGATTCTTGGTAGAGATATTATGAGAGTCCTTAATGGATACACTTCAAATAATCACTCCCACATGTGGTGTCATGGAAGGGATTCCCGAATTAGATTAGGATTGAGAGGGAACCTAGGCTGAAGTACTTAATCACCGAATATTAGAATACCTCTAATGAAGTCCTCATTTCCGAGACAAGTTTGGGGAATTATGTCTTAGAAATTGTTGTTGAAGAATACAGAGTAGAAGAGGTGTTCATGATGCAATAAATTCCTAGGAATTTGACTCAATCCTCTGGAAGCACTGAGGTAATCATAGAGGAGGATGAAGTTTCTGAATTGAGTGACAGTAATCTTGAATTATTTGACAATTTCCAGGAGTTTATTCAAAAATGCATTGAGGATCAAATGAGTTTGGGAAGGAAAATGGACTTTGAGGAATTGTTGTTTCCTAACTAGTGCACAGTGCATAATTCTTCTCACCCTGAGTTCTAGTGTTGTCTTTTCCAGACTGCAGTTCAGCAGATTAAGAAATTTATTAATCCAAACTCCAAGGTTGGGCCTGAAGTACCGAAAGTACAACAAATTGAAAAGGGGAAAGAACCAATAGTACAAGATAACCCCTCTTCCAGTAGAAGCAAAAGTACTAAGGATTCAAATGGTTGTTCATCTCCCAAAATCTAGACATTAATATTTGATGGATCAAAATGTAAGTTGGGTGCAGGAGCCGAATTTGAATTAATAAGTCCAACACATAAAACATTCTTTGTTGCTCATAGGTTGCAATTTTAGTGCACCAATAACGTTGTTGAGTATGAAGTGTTAATTCATGGGATACTGATGGCACTAAGGAAGAATGTTAAGATACTGAAAGTATTTGGAGACTCTGAATTAGTGGTGAAACATGTCAGAAGGAAATACTCCTGTCATGATAGGAGAATTACTAACTACCGACATAGAGTGTGGGATTTGATCAAGTCTTTCAATGCATTTAACATCCAGCTAATTCTGAGAGATAAGAACCACACTGCAGATGCTCTCGCCCAAGCCGCCAGTACATTAGAACCTCTATCCTTATCTGGATTGAAGTTCTATGTTGAATTAACACCAGTCCCATCTATACCTAACAATGTTGCAAACTTTCAAGTATTCAAAGATGAAAATCATGTCCTAGATTTCCTAACCAATTCTAATGTATTTACTGCATAAGTGATTGATGAGATGGAGCCCCAAGAGGTCAAGTTGTATATGGAATGGGTTCTCAATCTAAAGATGAACACAATCCCAAGAGGGATGGTGTAGTTGGAAAGGATTTTTGACCTTGATAGGATAAAAGACCAAGATTAGCAAGCAAGGATAGATTCCATAGATAGCCAATGTGAGACCTACAATATGGGCACTCCTAATAATGTGAAGAATATGTTTATTGGGAAGGTGTGTACTCCTAAAGAAAGAAAGAGTTTGATATATGCATTGCTTGATTATTAGGATGTCATAGCATGGAGCTAAGAAGATCTAAAGACTTATGACACCTCCATAATAACACATACCATTCCCTTGAAACTAGGAGCAAAACCTTTCCAGCAGAGGCAAAGGCCCATCAACGCCTTGTTGGAACTGATCATTCAAAAGAGGTGCAGAAATTAATGTCTGCTTGCATCATATTCCTAGTCAAGAACTCAACATGGGTGGCCAATTTGGTTCCTATCCGCAAGAAAAATGGAGAGATAAGGTTGTGTGTTGATTTTAAAAATCTTAACTGAGCATTTGAAAAGGATAACTACCCAGTTCCTTCCTTGGACAAGGTTCTTCAAATTCTGAATGGATCTCAAATGATATCCTTCTTAGATAGTTACTCAGGTTACAATCAAGTTATGGTCCAATATGAAGATAGGCATAAGACTACTTTCACAACCAAATGGGGCACATTTGCATACAAAATAATTCCTTTCGAGTTGATCAACATAGGGGCCACTTTCCAGAAGGAAATGGAAATTTCCTTTGAAGACATCATTGGTAAATGCATTATTATCTATATGGATGACCTGATAGTTTTCTCCAAGAAAAGAGGTGATCACATTGCAGATTTGTGTAAAGTATTCCAAAGATGCGGAGAATTTGACATCTCACTTAATCCCAAGAAGTGCATATTTGGGGTAACTGAAGGAAAAATCTTGGGACATGTCATCTCGGAACATGGTATCTCAATTGAACCTAATAGAATTTAGGATATTTTGAAAATTCAACCACCTACCAGCAAGAAAGAGGTGACATATTTCTTCGGAAAGATTAATTTCATATGGAAGCTTATCACAAGGTTCACCAAAATAGTGAAGCCACTAAATGCAATGCTCAAACAAGATGCCAAAGTGGAATGGTGTTGGCATATGGATTATGGTTTTGTCATTGATGGAAACCTAAGTCATTGATCTGATACGCACTTCAGTATCTAACCATATTGGAAGACGGAGTAGAGAACAGGGTATCCAACTGAAGTTCAATCTATCAAGTGGTCTGCATTACCAGTTTATCATTTTTGGTTGTGGATCTCAAGGAAGGTCATTGGGTATATGAAATGTATTATTATTGAGTTTTGTGTTGTCGCATCAATGGGGGTACGAGTTAGGAGATCCGGTCATTTGATTTTATGTTCAACTGTGCTAGAAGGCCGACTAAGTGGATGTTGGGTGTTGTGGATGTTTAAGGAAAATTTGTTTGGAGTATTTTTGTATTGGAGATTTTGTTTTGGGTCCTAACTATGCTATGGCTGACTTTGGTGCATGCACATTAAATGTTACTCATGATTTGAGCTGACAGTTGGAAAATATTTTCTACTTTATTGAAGCCGACATATAGCGATTGAATCCTTGGTGGCAGATATATATATGAGATCAATTAACTCATTTTGGTGTGTGTGTGTGAGTGTTTGATATGTGTTGATGTGTGTGCAAATATCAAAAGAGTAGTTGAGTGATTTTCACTTGTGCAGAAGAGGATTTAGTGAAGTGAATTAAGGCAGAGCAGATCAAAGTGCAGAATCTGAGAAAAGGTCTAGAATCTAATCTATGAGCCTAACCGGAACTGTAATCAGGAATTTGTAGATGCTATCTTCTCAGTTCAACCTTTTTATGTAATCCAAATCTTTGTGAGGTAGTGATCCTTCCTGATTTTGAGCAGTGAGCTCTAGGTAGTGCACCTGAATGCAAGTGCATTCCCATTTTGTAAAACACTTATATTTTGAGTACTCAAATTGTGGATTGACCTCCACCATGGTTTTTCCCCTAACAAATTTTCCACGTAAAAATCCTTGTGTTATGGTGTTGTGGCTTATTGTTCTTTGTTCATGCATCTTTCTTTTGATTGAATGTTTTAGGGACTTGAGAGAACAAATTAATAAAGTTAAAAATTGCACAACATTGATTCACCCCCCTCTCAGTGTTGCTTGAGTCCAACAAATGGAATACTGAGGCTAAACAAGTGTTTGATGAAATTAAGAGGGCTATAGTTGCTTCCCTAGTGTTGGTAAGTCTTGATTATCAGAAGCCCTTTTACATATATTCTTTTTCATTTGGCCATTCTTCTGCAAGTATGCTGACTCAAAAATTGAATGAGGGAAATGAGCACCCTATAGCTTTTATGAGTTCTCCTCTTAGGGAATTCAAGTTGAGATACCCAAATGTGGAGAAACAGGCTTATGCTCTAGTCTAGGGCATTAAGAAATTCAGACATTATATCCTGAGAAACAGAGTCTTTTCCATTGAACCCGACTCAGTTGTGAATCTCCTGTTGATGCAGAAAAATATGGGAGAAAGATGATCTAAGTGGGTCACCACGCTATAGGATTATGATCTCAAAATTCAACCGATGAAGCTGGTGAGAGGACAGGCTCTAACGTAGGCCATGGCTGAAAAAAGTTCTGAGATTTTTGTGCAACAATATCATTTTCAAGATGTGTCCCCGGACGAATGGTATGATGATATTGTGTATTATTTACTGAACCATAAATGCTCGGATCATTTGAACACAGTGCAACAAAGGGTCTTGCACTTGAAAATTGAAAGTTATATGCTACAAGGAGTTATTTTGTACAAGAAGAACCATGAGGGAATTTATCTGCGTTGTTTAGGGAAAGAGGAAGCAACTCACGTGATGACAGAATTTCATGACAAATATTGCATGGGTCATGGTTCCAAACCTGCCACTACTAATGAGATCCTAAGGGTTGGGTATTACTGGCCTACCTTGTTCAAGGATGCTCACAACCATGTGAGGACTTGCCATGTTTTTCAAACATGTGCAACCAGGGAGAAACATTTTGCTCTTCTGCTTCAGCCTATCATCAAGGTGAAGCCCTTTGCACAATGGGGTATGGATTTCATCAATAATCCACCATCCTCTATAGGGCATAGGTATATTCTCATTATTACTGACTATTTCACTAGGTGGATTGAAGCTATTGCCTACAAACAATGCATTGTCAAGGTAGTAATCGATTTCCTCAAATCAGGTATAATTAATTGTTTTGGTTTCCCTTTTGCTTTGGAGTGTGATAATGGTTTTCCATTTTCATCTTTAAAATTCTCAAGCTGGGCATTCGGCCATGGTATTATCATTAAGTTTGCTTCAAATTATTATCCCCAAGGGAATTATGGTCTTGTTGAATCCACTAACAAGAATCTCTCGACTATGATTCATAAGTTCCTCGAGAGGAACCCTAAGGACTGGCACACTCAATTGATATTTTCCCTATGGGTCGACCATACTTGAAAGAAAAATTCCCTAGGAACATCCCCATATCACTTGGTGTATGGATTCGAGCCTATATTTCCTATCCAATTGAGGATCCCCACTCTCCAGTTCATTAACAAGTATTACAAGGAGGGGAGCGTTTGGAAGCCCGCTTGGCTGAGCTATTACAATTAGAGGAAAAGAGGGATGCAACCCTAGAAAAATTTGCTAAACATTAGGGTGTTGTTAAAAGGTGGTTTGATTGTAAGGCTAAGGTTAAGGCCTTTCGGATTTCAAACCTGGTCCTATACTAGGAAAAAGTGCACGAAAAGAAAGGGGAGGATGGTAAGTTTGAGAAACTATGGCTTGGCCCCTATCATATTTCTGAGATCCAAGGAGACAATGCTTTCTGCCTCAAAACTCTCACCAGAGAAGACATCCTGTTGCCTATCAACGGGAAACATTTGAAGCATTACTTCCTCGCTTGACCTGTCTTCAACTCATCTTTGTAAATAGTTAGAAGTAGGTGTTTGCTTTCAATTTTTGCTTTTGATTAGTGTAAGTGTTTTTGCTAGCTGCTTGTTTTGGTTTTGGTGTTTTTTGCTTTCAGGTTTGGGGTAGGGTGTCTTGCTTGCACAACAGTTATTTCATTATTCAGAACTGTTCTGAAGTATTTCCCTTACAAACTCTTATCATCTTTCCAAAATAAGTTGGTAGAGGTCATTTGCTCAATGTCATGTGCTATATATCCAAAGTGGATGAATCCTTGGATTAAGTTAGTCTCAAATGAGATTGAGCCTTATATTGTATACACATCTTAACAATCCTTAAGTTTCTTAAGATTCCTTAGAAAGTTTAGTTGAGTGAAAAATCCTATTTCTGCTTCAACTCCATTGTGGTTCTCAACCCTGAGTGTAAGCTTCATCACTTACAGGTTGAAATAAAGGGTGAAAAGAAAAGAAATATCAAAAAGAAAGAAAAGGAAGAATTAAGAATCAAAAGAAATTCAACTCATCAGGAGGATCTGAATAACTCCACCGGGGCTATGGACGCTCAGGTGGAAGTGGAGCTATGTTCGGGAGAATCACACTAATAACCTTGTCGGGGCTATTGATTCCTATCTAGCAATGAGGCTCTGCCCAAGATGCTTTTGGAGTTAGAATCTCTACGTAGCTTGACTTGACTAACCTTGCTTTCCTTGTAGCGACTAAGGGAAGGGAATGAACGCATCAGAAAACACTTGGATTCCTTGCATGGGAAGGGCTATCTCGTCCATCTATTCTAAAACTTTGCTTTAGAAGTGACTCAATGCGAGGACCGAAATGAGGAGTTTTGGGTTCCTGATTCCAGTTTGTCATTGAAATGATTTGGAGCATTTCCCTAGCAGAGTCGCCATTTGTTGTGTGCTTTTCACGCACACACACCCCACTAGAGGTAGGGACCCCCCTCTTCACTCGCTTTTGTCTCTCACGCTGCTATAGGTTTCATCTTTTCCCCTTAAGGGATAGGTTCCTCAAATTTTTACTTTTTGCTTCCCTTGGAGAGATTAACGATTTATCTGCACTTAGGGTGTATTGTTTGTAGCTCTTTGATCCCATGGAATCCTTATGATCCCTTGTCTTAGTATGAGATCCAACCATTAGAAAAAATTGAATAAGTGTGGAGGGTCTTCAGGGATTTCATCCTGGTCTAGATTCCTCGAATGGTGAGACATCTCGGAGAATTTGGGATGGCTCAGAACTCCTGAGGTAAAGTTCTGTGGATAATTTGGCCCTAACCGGATTCCTTGAATCCACCCCGAGGTCACATCTCTGAACTTTGAAATAATGTCTTTTGGCATGCAAGGTAGGTAACAACATTTAATGCGACTTTGATCAACTATTTAAGCGACATTCAAATACCATTTTCCCTTATATGTTTGTAGCATAGTGTGTTCAAAACCATTCCTTTGTCTTCAATCACCTAGTTCATTTGGAGTTTGTAATTCTTCTTGTAGCTCTTGATTGCCACTTGAAGGAGCACTCATGTCTCTCATCTTCGAGGTTGTGCATGTTAAAGGTAGGGTTTTTACCCTTTATTTCATAATTTTAATGCCCTAGCTCGACTCTGCACTATGGTTTGATTGTCATTCTAGCTTCATTTGGCTTTAAATGGTGTAGATGTTAATGAATACGCTTTTTCCTTGACTATGAGCAATTGATGTTTGTTTTTTTATTTTATATGGGAGGATTACACCTGTGTATCAAACATTGTGCGATCTAGTGACCATTTTATGCATTAGGGTTACTCTTTTGTCTTCATCACCCTTTTATCGTTCGCTAGGGTTTTATCCCTATGTGGTTTAGCCTGGGAAACAGCGATCATTGAAGCCCATTCGAACTATGATCTTGACCAATCGTCCAACGTGATCAAGTGTTTATTCACCACTAGGTAGGCACACGTTATCCATGTATCATTATCTCATACCCTAGCTTGTTTCAATGACAGAATTGATGGGGGGAAAGAGGTATTAAGAGATAATGCTTTCATTCAAAGGGAAAAAATGTAGAATGGTGTAAGTTTCAAGCGGGAGTGAGGGGTTATGGTTCCCAAGCTGCAATGTTAAGAGGGGTCACCTGAAGGTTGCACGGAGCAGGAAGTCAAATGAAAATGTAAAGGTTATGCTTACCTCGAGAAATCTGAGGCACCTCAGAATTTTTGAGGGTTAATCCCTCGGGGATTCCAATGCCTCTCGAAGTCTCTGAGTCTACCCTTTATTAAAATCCTCAAAACAACCTGTCACTGTGATGCTTAAATGGGTAACTTTATTCCCATCCACAATCAAGTATGAGTCCTAGTCATGAAAGGGAAATCGCAAGGAGTTGAGGGAAGAGATAGAAGTTGATCAGAAACACGGGGAAAGCTCCTAAGTAATGACCACCCTAGAAATTTTGTGACCCCTCAGAATTTCCAAAGGTCAATCCTTTAGAGATTCCAAGGTGTCACGGATTCCCCGAATCCCCCTATCGCCTCAACACCCGAAAAACATACTCCATCCCCTCAGCGATTAAATCTGAATACAAGTTGACAATGGGAGGTCATGAAGAATCAATGCAAGAGGGAGGGATTAATCAAAAGCTCAAGGTAAATCTCCAAGTCACAATGACCTCAGAAAATCCGGAGACCTCCAAAATTTTTGAAGGTTATTCCTTCAGAGATTCTAGAGTGCCATGGATTCTTTGAATCCTTCTATTGAGCTAGTTCCCAAAATGAAACCCCCCTATCCAATTTCCTCCAAGACGATGTCAAGAAAGAGCTAAGAAGACTTGACTTAGAGAAATTTGAAAGGGAACTTAACGCCTAGAAATTTTTTCCCACTACAAAATCTCTGAAGGTATTTTCTTCAAAGAATTCACTAAGCTTCAAATTATTTGAATGTATTAGAGTGGGGAAACTCTGGAATATATTCAAAGGATGACACAAAGAGCTTAGAGAAGTTTCATGGAGTCACCTTATATCAATATGAGTGAATGTTGAAGGCTTGAAAGCGTGTTTGAGCTGGCATTCTAGAAAATTCTCCTCAGCCTGAAAACTCCAAACCTTAATCCTGCAGAGAATCCATGTCCCTCTAGATTTTCCACAAGTCTCCATGAGACTTCCAAATTTCCTAACATGTGAGCCTTCAATGAGATGCTATCAAGAGACCATGTGTTTAAGTCAACAACTTGATATTGTGCATACAACAGTAACCTTCAAAAAATCCGTCTAGTTGAGAAATCCCCAAACTTGGTTTCTTGTGGAGAATTCTCTTGACCGGGGAATCCCCAACCCTTATTCCATCAAAAATTCCACCCTATGCTGGATTTCACGGAATCCTTCAGGGCCCTAAAATTCTGAACAATCTCTGTTTGGAAATTATTGCCCTAGGTTCTTACAATGAATTGAAACATTTAATAATTGTTTGAAAGCTTTATTTTTCTACTTTGATGATGAATTTGTTCATAATTGGCATCACGATGATTATCTTATTTTCTAACAGATGCAGGTAGAGGTGAGTCCTAGGAAGGCTTCCAAGTCAAAGGCTACACACATGCAAGAGGAAGGAAAAAGAACAATAGACATAATGAAGTATGACTTCAAGGGAATATGGTCAAAGTCAAGAATCTCCTTTGAATGGTCAAGGGTAGCCAACAAAAATATGGGGCACATTGATTATGATGACTTTCAGTAGAGGGTGTTTGGTAACAAAGCTACCCAACTTGCACAGATCATTACGTACAAAAGCTTAGCTCAAGTAGCAAGGTTCCCACCTACATTGTTGTGTCCAGAATTAGTGCTAGAATGTACAAAGCACTATGATGCAAACAAAAGGATAATAGTGGGCCCAAAAGGAAGGGTTATGGCTAACTTGACTGAAGATTCTATTACTGAAATGTTCAACATTGCTTCCCATCACAAGCTTATCAAAGAGATTAGCATCCAGGAAGCAAAGGAATTTTATACCAAAGATGTTTCCAGGGCTTTGGATATGATGAACAGCTTGTGGATAGCCAAACCCAAACCACATTACTCAAAACTCCCAAAATAATTACACAGGAGTGACTTCAAGGTGGAGTACAATGATATCATCACACTCCTAGGTTGAATAATGGGATTGGAGGAGGCCTTCACTTTCAAAACTTGGATGTTTTTTTTTTATCACTCAGATCATGGGAGGAAAACACTACCATTGGGCAAGCATCTTGAGTGACAATCTAGATAAATAGCTAAGAAATGTACAAGATACTCACATTTTCACAATGACATCCTACCTAGTGTACATGTTGGCAAGTAAATATAAGTACAGGGGCCTAAGTTGCAAAGGGATTCCCGACAAAGATAGGGTCTAGGATGTTTACCCTCAACTCCAGTACAACACATCAAACTATAGGAGAGCTAATGATTCCTTCTTCATGTACATTCTTAGACTGATACAAGGTGCCTTACACAAGAATTTCTTTTGAAGCAATGGAGTTAATCAGAAAGTATGGACAATGGTTCATACAATTTCAAAGATTTTCTTACATCTGAATACAAGGGTCTCCCATGGTCCCATTCCAATTGCCAAGGTATCCCACAAACAAACTCATTTTGTTGGACTTGACGAGGCAAATGGTTGCATTCAAGATAGTGTTGTAGGACGTGCATAGGAAAGGGCTCACTGATGAATTCCCATTGAATATTGGCACTCTCGAATCTTGCCCCAATCTCCAAAGTGCACAATATTCAGAGAAGGAGATAGCACAATATGAATTATATTCACATACCAACTGGGACAATTTTTATCCCTATGGAAAGGCATAGAGATAGGCTAGTAGGGAATATAGGCATCGGGACCACATAGAGGATTACTGGGAAAATTGTCGGGATGAGTTTGAGGTGATAAAAAGGAGATATTCTAGACTGTCCTTGAGGCTTATCTAACTCTACAAAGTAGACCAAGTGCCAGATCAGGTCGATGAATATGAAGGGGACCTGATACAATACCATGATTATGAGCCATATAGGAATTAACCCTTACCATCAGTAAATTGGTTGGAGGAGGAAGTGGTTGACCTTGATCAATTGACTAAGCTTGTAAAGAGATACTCCAAATTGTGGGTCAAGCACAAAGTTGTAGAGTTGCAAGCAGATGGTGCTCAATTCACCTATGACTTAATGGGAAATCTTGAATCCTATTTTGAAGATGACACCAAGGCTACAAGAGATGATACTGCAAAGCCTTTGCATGGGGATGAGCAAGAAGGGAAAAAGCATCTCACACTAAAGAGAAGAACGAGAAGTCAAGGGAAAGTGAAGAGGACTAAAAGGAAGCCTACACCAAAGGTAAAGGATACTTCTGGGGAGGTTGTTGAGGAGGGAGAGGACTCCTCAACCTGTTAAAAAGAGGAAGCTAGTGATCGAGGGGCAAAGGTTGGCCAAGAAAACAAATACTTTTAAATTTTAAGTCACTCATCCTAAGGTCATGGAGATTGATAGCTAAGGGGAAAATCCCTAGGTATATTTAAGGAGGAACTCACCAAAATAGAGGGTGTCCCCTATAGGAGAGTCAGGGATTGGAATTGAAAAGGCACCTACTGAAGAGTCTGAAAAGGCAGTCACTAGCGATAATTCACCTTCTCCATCCCCAATATGAAATATACAAGAGGATGAGGCTCTAAAGGGACATGAGCAACTCGGTGGAGAGGAAGGTCTATTTGACAATCCTGATGAAGAAAGACAAAGTGGAGAAGTGTCTACACCTAAGGCTGGAAAATTAAGTAATTTGGCCAGGGAATTAGGGGAGAAGGTAGAAACCAGTAAGGAGAATACTTTTGAGCTCATGATGGAAATTCCTTCCCAACCCCAAACTAGTAGACATGTTGATGTGTCGCATGTAGAGGAAAGGCCTGAAGGAAAAGATTGCAAGGAAAAGGAGTAATAGGACCAAGAAAAGGATGATTAGAATATAGAGGTTGTAGATGAAATTCCTCCCCATGATCAATTTGGACATGGTACTCCTCTAGGGAATACAAAGATAGAACAACCCACTACCCTAGACTAGTTGGAGAAGAGACTGAAACAAAAATCCATTATCGTGGAAGATGAGACTCTAAATTGGGACAAGTTGTTAGAAAAGTGGGGATAGCCGAAGGAAAGGAAGAGGGCCTAGATAGTCTCTAAGTTCACAAGGGATGAGTTCAACAATAGGATTGTCCACATGGTTGTTCCTCCTAAGAATAAATATAAGGATGAATTGAGGCCCTCAGATTACAAAGTGAAAACTGTGAATTTGGGCCCAACAATGAAGGAGCAAGAAAGGGAAGACTTCCAAGAATCCTCTCAGGCCATTATGAGAAGATTAGATAAAGAGACTGAAGAAAAAGAGTTGCAAAGGAAATTACGAGAGGTGCATAGATATATTCAACATCTAATTAAGCCTCAACAGTCTCAAAGTAGTGAGAGCTCCTCATTTACAGAAGGCTTGTTATCAAAAGAAGCAGTCTCAGAGATAGAAATATTAAAGTCTTTTGCAAAATATACTCAAGAATAGTTGCAAAATGTTAGCAACAGAGGAGATGAAATGATTGAGAAGGTATTGCCATATTATGAGAATTCATATTTTATCTCCAATGGCATAACCTACTTCCTGCAGGACTATAAGCAATCGCCGAATGACACAGTTGTCAAGGAATTGGAAAAGATTCTTGCAATTTTGGTTGAGGCTCTGGTTCAAGGGGGTGTCTTCACTATGCAGGGCACTCATAATGACATGGAATGGATAGAAGCAATTAATTTCAAAAATGAACTTAGAATGAAGGCCCCTAAGAAGCTGTCTAAGGAACAGGCAAAGGTAAAAGAGGTCTTTGACAGTTGCAACACTTTTCTGGAAATGATTACAAGACAGAAGAAATTCAAGCACAAAAATTTGAACGTGGAACAACTACAAAAATGGTGGCATAAAGTGTATTCTCCAAATGCTGAAGACCCGATGGTTAAGGATTAGTTGGAGGATGTTTCCATTTATATATCATGTTTGGATAAATATCAAGACTTCTATGCTAACTAGGAAAAGACCTTGGCCAAATATGAAGCAGAGTTAAAAACAGCCAGGGCCAGAATTAATGTTGTTTCTACCCCAACCTAGGATGACCTGGATCCAATCCTTTCAAAATTAAAGGAAATTAATAGAAAAAATGGGGTAGGTGAAGGAGAAATGGGTGGCCCATCTTGATGGCCTACGATAATGTGTCATTTAATGCCAATTTTGCTTAAGGGACAGGATGGCAGCACCTTGGATTTTGTGCCTAACGCATATTAAATTCTAAAAGTTGACTTTGGAGGCCAACCTCCATTATTTTAATGTATATTTTGAACTTGAAATTTGGGAGGGAATGACTAGCCAACCTACTTGGCTGACCTAATTTATGAAACCCTATTTTTGGCGCCCTTGATGTAATTTGTTATAGATAGGGGTTCCTCCCTCATTTGTTAAGGTTAGACATTTATGGAAAAGTGTTAGAATGCAGCTAAGACATTAGAGAGCTCTGTTATGCTGGAAATACTAGGGAAACTCAAGTTTTTACAAATTTTTGATGAAGTAAATACAAAGAAGACATTGTTGTTTGGTGATTCTTCATTGTGTTATTCATCTTTGCATGGTTCTTGTGGTTCTTGTATTTCAAGATTTAGAATTTTACTTGGAGTAAATTATTGTCTGGATAATTTCAAATGCATTCATGTTGCAATTGTGTTTATGGTGGAAATATGAAGTGTTTGTGCAAACCCTTGGTCCATACTTTTAGCTACTTGCTAAATGTGGGTAGCTGTGCAAAGTTAGCTTGGGCCTATATCTTATATGCTTTGTTCAATTGTGAAGTATTTTTCCTTTTAATGTTGTATCTGGATTAATGTGTGAATGCGTTGCAATCTGAAAATCTTTAAAACCTTAGGAGATAGCATTATTTCTATAATATTGTAGGATAATCTGGGTTTAGTGGAAACTGGTTTGAAGGGTTTGGTCCACTTTGGAAATTTTGTTGTCTTCATAGTTGATTCTAGTAGTTAAATTTAAATCTCTCTAAAACCCTTATATCTTTTTCCATTTCTTTTAAATTTGGGTTACTTTAGAATCTATAAGCATCAACTTATTGTCATATTTGATGAATTTAAGAAGCTCCAACACTTGTATGTAAGGCCCTTTGTGGAAAACCAACAATTTCACATTATCTGTGAGTTGTTTTGCTAAATTTGTCAAGACCTGACATTAGAGACCTTGGGGCTATCTCTTGAGGCTCGCTGATAGAGATTTTCCTTTCAAGAGAGATAGTATTTCACATTTGGTCTAAGTTGTTACTGTGTAGAAAACTCCATCAATAGATACCCCTCGTAATTTTAGTTGAGCTCAAAGTGTAGGAGATAAGACACAATCTCATTTAGTTGGCCTTAATCCATTCATTACTTGATGAAAAATCACTTCTCAACCTCCTTTTTGATACTCCTGGCCTAGGTGGTTGATGTAATGTTTCAAAGTAGTGGATTGCAATGAGTTTGTACACCAACAAAACTAGCACCATTGTCGGGGATAGATTGTTGGTGGGTTAAAATTTTGTTGAAGACTCTTGATGTTAAGAAGGGGGTGTCACTTACAAAAAACTTAACACAACATGACTAGGTTTTCAATAGAAATGGTGAAAATGGACATTCTTGTTCATTCTTGACAACCAGCTTTTAAAACCTAAAACATGGGGCAGCAATTTGTATTTTTTTGTCATAACTTTCATTTTAGACCTGCTATTAAAAATGTAAAATCTATTTGGAATACCCTTTTGGACAATCTTCAACATAACCTAAAACTAGGTGGGGTTACTTTGAAAAGGTAGGGTCAAAAATGGACTGTCTCGTTTGCAACTAGGCCTAAAAAATGAAAAGATCGGACCTAGGGCATCACCAAAACATGTGCCAACAAAAACCATAGAACCTACAATTTTTAGGAATGAAAATATATACAATGATAATCCATTCCACAAATTTTAGGAATTTCTACCATGGGAATGGCAAGAAATGCAATTTTCAAGTCCACTAAGAACCTTGGGTAGGGTTTCTGACCGATTTCACTAAAATGCTAATATCTTTTCACAAACTCCATAAAAATTGATCACACAAAAACCAAAATGAATTTAAGAGTTCCCTTTACATGCTTCAAACAAATTTCAGATTGTATAGTGCACTAGCAATCCATACAATTCCCTGTAGTAGCAAAGAATGTTCAAAAAATTCTACAAAACAGAATTTTCATTGCTCAAAACTTTAAATCTCAATAACCCAACCTTATGGTCAATGATACAAGGCCTTTTAAGGAATTTCTAACCATTCCAAAATGGTTTCAAACCAATCTTTCATCTTCTAATGTTTCAACTTCCACGTGACAACAAAAATGCAAAGTTGCTTTGTGCAACTTGACAACATTGACACTTTTTTGCATTTACATACTAATTCACCCCCTAATGACTCAAACTGGCCCAAACACCTATGAAATGGTCTTATAAGACCTTATTACATGAAATTGACTCAAGCACAACAAGATTTCAATTTTTGACCCCTATTGGGGCATGAAAACCTAGCTACCCCTACACCAACTCTGTTGGTTGGTGAACCTAGAATTGATTTGCAGCCTTGAAGAATATTTGATTCCAAGTTTTCCTCATCATTGAAGAGACAAATCTGCTGATAGAACAAAATGATGTGTTGTTGTAGTTGTGTCATGGTATTGTTGGTGTTATTAATGCCTCATATTTTATGTGCAGTAGATGGGCTTTAAAGCTACATTGTTTTCTTTCCATCCTTATGAGTGTTGCTCAATGTCACATTGAAGACATCAAATTTGTTTATATTTTTTCCCTGCATGTTTACACCTCATCAGTCATGGCTTCTTGGCAATATGGAAGTCCTAGGGAAGAGTCTATATATAATTCATCTTGTAATTGAATCCTTAGGTACCATGTTGATCCACATCATCTTCCATGTCACCTTACACCTCACACGATGCTTCACATGACACCTCACCATGTTGCACCAATAATTAAATATTTTAATATTTAATTAAATATTTATATCTGAACACATGCCCTATTTCTTCTCCACCATGCCATCATAGTCAAAAGACACTATGAAACACTTGTCTCATAACTCCTATATTCCCTCCAACATCATAATAAGGAAAGACTCCTTCTAAGACACTTGTCCTTAACCAATCCAATCCTCACCATACATGTCACAAGACCAATTCTCCAACCATTGATCTTATGCCACATGCATGTACAGTTCCTTATCCTATAAAAATAAGCTCATCACCTCCATTTTTAACATGTACAATAGCTATCATACTTACATGTTGCTTAAATCTCGTATCAATTATCCAAAAGTGTGTCTTTGTCTTTGCATCATCATTATCATAGCATTATCATTGCATTCTCTTTAGCATAGCATAGAAATCTCCATGGCATTGTAGTTGCAGCTACTTCATTGTAGAATCATATCTGCATGTTCATCTTAGCATCATGATTAGCTTCATCAATCTCATACTTGCATTGTAGTAACAATTCACATTGCATATCAAAATCTACCACAAAATCCATTCTACTTATAGCAATCTTGGAAAACAAGGAAGTGTTGTTCTAAGAGAATCATTATCATCAAGAACAAGATCACAAGTGATAGGAGACCCCATTTCTATGAGGCATACATTGCCCCTACCTTGTCAAGCCTACCAAATTGGCAAGCTAGTGAGCTCACTAGCTTGCCAATTCGATAGGGTTGACAAGGTAGGGGTGGTGTATTCCTCATAGAAATGGGGTCTCAAAGTGATGTACATCATCATGAGACCCCATTTTTATGAGGCACATGCTGCCCATACCTTGTCATCTACTCCAACAAGCCAAATTTTAGTGGGATAACACATTTTCCCATCTCAAATAAATTTATAAATATATCCTTCCAATCGATTGAGATAACAAATATATCTTGAGGACAAGAAATATTTTTGAAAGGAGGGATGATGTTAGTGGGGAATAGAGTAGAGTAAAGAGATAGAGTACAAAACCTACAATAAACCACCATAGATATGTTATGGAGCTCCTAGTCGACAAGTCATCCCTATGAAGAGATACCTTTTATAAGGGACTCATCCCACTAGAAAAATATTTGTATAAAGTAGAATATAGTGTAAAAAATTAAGATAGAACTCAAGGAATATATGAAGGAATATAAATAAGTGAGTAGGTAGAAGGAATAGAAGATTTGTAATGTACAAAACATCCAATAGAATGATGGGAATGTAATATCAGCTTTACCAATTGAATAGCTTATTATAAAAACTTCATTTATTAAAATGGATCGACCTAATGATTATATATCAATATCAATATATCATAAATTCTATTCAAATAAACACTTGTAATGAGATTTACTCAAATTTTGAAATTTATTGCTACCCTCAATTTGTAATTCATGCAACGTAATCCTTTAATAGTCCAAATTATAAAAGGGCAGCAATCTTTGAAGACCTGTTACCTGGATACCATTTCAGTTATGGGCACTTCGTCTGAGGCATTGGGATCACATAGGGTACCTCTACAATAACCTCTCTTATTTTTTGTTATCTTGGAAAAAGTTGTTAAATGCAAGTAGTTGAAAGTTGCAAAGTGATGTAACTTATGTTCCACAACCCATGTGACCAAACAGACTATTCCAACACTCTAGATAGCTATGTTTACACTAGAAATGGTCATTTTTTGTACCCAAACACTTCGAATTGCTCTGAGCTACATTCAACCGGTTGAATCCTTTAAGAGTCCAAAGTGCAAAATAGCTGCAAACTTTAGCATGTTGTTACTTGGACACTATGATGCTTAGAAACTTCTTTTCTGAGCCTATGGGATCATGTTGGGACCCTCTACAATAACCTCTCTCAATTTTTTCTATCTTGGAGGCCTTTTCTCGTGGTGGAAAATTTTTGCTTAGAAAAAAAGTTGTCAAATGCAAGTAGTTGATAGTTGCAAAGTGGTGCAACTTTCTTTTTGCAACTTGTGTGACCAAAAGAACTATTCTGATGCATCTAGGTGGGTATTTTTATGCTAGGCATGGTCCCTCTTTCAGACCCAAACACGTGGAACCACTTCGAGCTATATTCAACTGGCAGAATTCTATAAGAGTCCAAAGTGCAAAATGGCTGCAAACTTCAACATGTTGTTACTCAGAGACCATGATGCTTAGAAACTTCTCATCTAAGCCTATGGGTTCATGTTGAACTCCTCTACAATAACCTCTCTCGGTTTCTTCTATCTCAGAGGCCTTTTCTGATGGTGTCCAATTTTCACTTGATGGAAAAAGTGTCAAATGCAAGCAGTGCAAAGTTGCAAAGTGGTGCAACTTTTGTTCTACAACTCATGTGACCAAAAAAATTATTCCAATTCATTTGTATGGGTGGTTTTACACTAATCATGGTCATCTTTCACACCCAAGCACACAGAATCACTTCGGGCAACATTCAACCGGTAGAATCCTTTAAAAGTCCAAAGTACAAAAATGGTTGCAATCTTCGACGGGTTGTTACTTGGACACCGTGACACTCAAAAACTTTTCATCTAAGCTTATGGGATCATGTTGGGCCCCTCTATAATGGTCTCTCTTAGTTTTTTCTATCTTGGAGGCATTTTCCCGTGGTGGAAAATTTTCACTTAGGGAAAAAGTTGTCAAATGCAAGTAGTTGAAAGTTGCAAAGTGGTGCAACTTTCATTCTGCAACTCATGTGACCAAATGAACTATTCCAATGCATCTAGGTGGGTACGTTTATGCTAAGAATGGTCCTCTTTTACAACCAAACATGCTAAATCACCATGAGCTACATTCAACCGGTAGAATCCCTTAAAAGTCCAAAGTGTAAAATAGCTACAAACTTCAGCATGTTGTTACTCAGATACCATGATGCTTAGAAAATTTTTATCTAAGCCTATGGGATCACATTGGGACCTTCTACAATAACCTCTCTTGGTTTTCACTATCTCGAAGGCGTTTTCCCGTGGTGATGAATTTTCGCTTGGGGAAAAAATTGTCAAATGCAAATAATTGAAAGTTGTAAAGTGGTGTAATTTTTGTTCTGCAACTCGTGTGACCAAATGAACTATTCCAATGCATCCAGGTGGATATGTTTATGCTAGGCATGATTTTCTTTCACACCCAAACACATTGAATCACTCTGACCTACATTCAACCAACAGAATCCCTTAAGAGTCCAAAGTGCAAAATGACTGCAAACTTTAGCATGTTGTTACTCGGATACCGTGAAACTTAGAAACTTCTCATCTGAGCCTATGCGATCATGTTGGGCCCCTCTACAATAACCTCTCTCATTTTTCACTATCTTGAAGGAATTTTTCCATGGTGGTGAATTTTTTTCTTGGGAAAAAAGTTGTCAAATGCAAGTAGTTGAAAGTTGCAAAATGGTGCAACTTTCATTTTGCAACTTGTGTGACCAAGCAAACTGTTCTGACACATTTGGGTGGGTATTTTTATGCTATGCATGGTCCTTCTTTGCACCCAAACACGTGAAATCACTCTGAACTACATTCAACTGGCAGAATCCCTTGAGTCCAAAGTGCAAAATGGCTGCAAATTTTAACATGTTATTACTCAGACACCGTGATGCTTAGAAACTTCTCATCTGAACCTATGGATTTATGTTAGGCCCCTCTACACTAACCTCTCTTTAGTTTTTCTCTTTTAGAGGCCTTTTTCCTGTGGTGCTCAATTTTCACTTGATGGAAAAAGTGTCAAATGCAAGCAGTGCAAAGTTGCAAAGTGGTGCAACTTTCGTTCTGTAACTTCTGTAACCAAACATATTGTTCCAACGCCTCCAGATGGGTTGGTTTATGCTAGGAATGGTCCTCTTTCACACCCAAATGCACGGAATAACTCTGAGCTACATTCAACTGGAAAAATCTCTTAAGAGTCCAAAATGCAAATAAGCTGCAATCTTTGACGGACTGTTACTTGGACACTATGATGCTTAGAAATTTCTCTTTTGATCCTCTCGGATTGTGTTGGGCCCCTCTACAATGACCTCTCTTGGTTTTTTCTATGTCAGAGGCATTTTTTCATGGTGGTGAATTTTCACTTGGGGAAAAAGTTGTCAAATGCAAGTAGTTAAAAGTTGCAAAGTGGTGCAACTTTTGTTCTACAACTTGTGTGACCAGATGAATTGTTCCAATACGTTCGAGTGGGTACGTCTATGCTAGGAATGGTCCTCTTTTGCACCCAAACATGTTGAATCACTCTGAGCTACATTCAATAAGTAGAATCCCTTAAGAGTCTAAAGTGCAAAATGGCTGCAAACTTCAACATGTTGTTACTCAGATAATGTGATGCTTAGAAACTTCTCATTTGAGCCTATGGGATCACATTGGGCTCCTCCACAATAGCCTCTGTTAGTTTTTACTATCTTTGAGGCATTTTCTCATGGTGACAATTTTTTTCTTGGAGAAAAAGTTGTCAAATGCAAGTAGTTGAAAGTTGCAAAGTGGTGTAACTCATGTGACCAAATGGACTATTCCAACACATTTAGGTGAGTATGTTTATTCTAGGCATGGTCCTCTTTCACACCCAAACACGTTGAATTTCTCTAAGCTACATTCAACCTACAAAATCCCTTAAGAGTCCAAAGTGCAAAATGGCTGCAAACTTCAGCATGTTGTTACTTAGATACTGTGATACTTAGAAACTTCTTGTCTGATCCTATGGGATCGCATTGGGCCCCTCTATAATAAATTCTCTCATTTTTCACTATCTCGGAGGCATTTTCTCATGGTGGCGAATTTTCACTTGGGGAAAAAGTTGTCAAATGCAAGTAGTAGAAAGTTGCAAAATGGTGAAACTTTTATTCTACAACTCATGTGACCAAATGATCTATTCCAACATGTCTGAGTGGGTACGTTTATGATATGCATGGTCTCTTTCACACCAAAACATGTTGAATCGCTTCGAGCTATATTCAATCGATAGAATCTCTTAAGAGTCCAAAGTGCAAAATGGCTGCAATCTTCAACGGGATGTTACTCAAACATCATGATGCTTGAAAACTTCTCATCTAAGGCTCTGGGATCACGTTGAGCCCCTCTACAATAACCTCTCTTGGTTTTCTCTATCTTGGGGGCCTTTTTCCCATAGTGGTTACTTTTCCCTTAGGGAAAAAGTTGTCAAATGCAAGTAGTGCAAAGTTGCAAAGTGGAGCAACTTTCGTTTTGCAACTTGTGTGACTAAACAAACTGTTCCAACGCATGCGAGTGGGTACGTTTACACTAGAAATGGTCCTATTTTTCACCCAAAAATGCCAAATCATTATGAGCTACATTCAACCGACTGAATCCCTTAAGAGTTCGAACTACAATTGTTGTCACCGAATAGTGCACCCTTGCTGAGATGCAAAACTCAACCTACTATTGAAACACTGGATCCGGATATTCAATATCCATGATGTATGGTTTGATGTCATATGTTGATTTTCATGTGAAGAAAACCCATGAGACCATCTAACTTATTGCTTACTATTATGCTAATTTTTGCGTGAAGAAAAACCATGAGACCATAGACAAGGTAGTGAACTGTTTGAAAAAATTCCTCGAAGAAATGTGGTCTCATGGTGATGGAATGGCATGATGAATTCCAAGACAAGAAAATTGCTATGGATTATCATGGCATTCCATCACCATGAGACCGCATTTATTTGATGCAGTTTTTCAACAAACTCATTGCCTTGTCTATGCTATTGCTTACTATTATGCTTTGATAGATTTTTTCCAAGCATCCTTAGCTTGTTTGAAATCACTTTTTTAGGCTTTTAGCCATAGCAATAAGGTAGTGAACTATTTGATAAAATGCTTTGGTAGACATGTATGAAAAAGTTGGTAGCATAGACAAGGCAGTGAACTTTCGAAAAAAAGCCTCAAAGAAATGTGGTCTCATGGTGTGATGGAATGCCATGAGAAGAAAATTGCTATGGATGTCATGGCATTCCATCACCATGAGACCACATTTCTTTGAGGCATTTTTTCAACTAGTTCACTACCTTGTCTATGCTATTGCTTACTATTATGCTTTGATAGATTTTTTCCAAGCATACATCACTTGTCTGAAAGCACTTGTTGTAGGATCTTAGCCATAGAAGCAGGACAATGAACTGTTTGATAAAATTCTTTGGTAGACATGTATGAAAAATGTGGTAGCATAGACAAGGTAGTAAACTATTTGAAAAAGTGCCTCAAAAAAATGTGGTCTCATGGTGATGGAATGCCATGACAATCCAGGGAATTTGCTTGTCATGGCATTCCATCACCATGAGACCACATTTATTTGAGGCATTTTTTCAAATAGTTCACTACCTTGTCTATGCTATTGCTTACTATTACCCTTTGATAGATTTTTTCCAAGCATCCATAGCTTGTTTGAAAGCACTTGTTTTAGACATTTAGCCATAGCAGCAAGACAGTGAATTGATTGATAAAATTCTATGGTAGACATGTATGAAAAATGTGGTAGCATAGACAAGATAGTGAACTGTTTGAAAAAAATGCCTCAAAGAAATGTGGTTTCCTGGTGATGGAATTCCATGACAAGCACATTGAGACCATATTTATTTGAGGAATTTTTTTGAACAATTCACTACCTTGTCTATGCTATTGCTATTATTATGCTTTGATAGATTTTTTTACAAGAATCCATAGCTTGTTTGGAAGCACCTATTTTAGGCTTTTATCCATAGTAGCAAGGTAGTGAACTATTTAATAAAATGCTTTGGTAAACATGTACGAAAAATGTGGTAGCATAGACAAGGCAATGAATTGTTTGAAAAAGTGCTCAAAGAAACATGGTCTCATGGTGATGGAATGCCATTACAATCCATAGCAATTTGCTTGTCATGGCATTCCATCACCATGAGACCACATTTATTTGAGGCATTTTTTTTCAAGCAGTTCATTGCCTTGTCTATGCTATTGCTTGCTATTATGCTTTGCTTGATTTTTTCCAAGCATCCATAGCTTGTTCAAAAGCACATGTTTTAGGGTTTTATCCATAGCAACAAGGAAATGAACTATTTGATAGACATGTATGAAAAATGTGGTAGCATAGAAAAGGTAGTGAACTCTTTGAAAAAATGCCTCAAAAAAATGAGGTCTCATGGTGATGGAATGCCATGACAATCAAAAGCAATTTGATTGTCATGGCATTCCATCACCATGAGACCACATTTCTTTGATGCATCTTTTCAAACAGTTCACTACCTTGTCTATGGCTTGTCATGGAATTCCATCACCACATTTATTTGATACATTTTTTCAAACAATTCGCTACCTTGTCTATGCTATTGCTTACTATTATGATTTTGATATATTTTTTCAAAGCATCCATAGCTTGTTCAAAAGAACTTATTTTAGGTGTTTAGCCATAACAACAAGGTAGTGAACTATTTGACAAAATTATTTGCTAGACATGTATGAAAAATGTGGTAACATAGACAAAGTAGTGAACTATTTGAAAAAATTCCTCAAAGAAATCTGGTCTCATAGAATGCCATTAAAAGAAAATGCAATTAGCAGTTGCTCCTAGTTATCAGTTATGCAATGTGAATTAATTGCATAACTGGTTAGGTTGACTTTGTAAAAACTATATTGTAACTGGAATTTTGTCATCTATCAACATCTAGTTATTAGTTATGCAATGTGAAGTAATGCTTTGAGTTTGAAAGATGTGCAATGCAATGTAATCAACAATATGAATATAAACTACAAAAATCTATTATTTACAATTCATTAGTTAAAAGCTTTATTTTATTTTCTCTCTATATCTCTATGCTATGGAAATACCTTTCAATTTCAAAAAAAATAGTTTTTATCTCTTGTTCTACAATTTTTTACGTTTTTTAAAATTTGATTTTTTCTCGAATTTTTTTTGAATTTTTTCCTAATCTTTTCAAACTCTTATACTTTTGGTTTGCCGATTTTTTCCCCAAAATATTTTTGTTGATATGCATTGGCAGCATGAAGCATACACATGAATACACACAATATACGTGAAGTATACACATGAATACGTAAAGCATACACTTGAATAAGTGAGGCACAAGTAATTGAAGCATTGCAAAGGATACAAACCACTAGGAATGGAGCTTATTTACACAATACGCATTAGATGGAGCTTATTGAGAAATCGATAGTAATTAATTAAGCATTAGATGTAAATAGAATACCTGCCTACAAAATTCAAGCATATAATTTACACAATACGCACGATAACATCTTTCAAGAATGGTAGTAGAAAAATAAGATTTTCTTTAATCAAAAAGTTGTATGGCTATACAATGACATATATTGATAAAAGTATATACAATATATCTTAAAAATCCATAGAGGCTTAGTACAAAAGAGCCATATGGACATAAAATGTCACATATATATGGATAGTACAAAACATATGTTCCAAAATGCCACATAGGCATACAAATAACAACCCAAATGCATAGTCATTTCCCTCTAGGGGATGGAAAAAGATCATGTGCTGCCTTAGAAATTCGGCTGGATGGAGTGCTTGTTGGTTCTCTTGTATTTCGAACACGCTCACTAGACCTCCTCTTTAGACTCCTCTGGAGCTGCATTTGACACAATAAAAAGTATAGATGTTAATACATAGAAATTCAATTATGGAATGACATATAATAAAATATAGTCCCTTACAACATACAAATGGTCATCATGCACATTTACAACATTACCACGTCCATGATCTGGAGTGACACCCACCTATAACAACCATCAAGATAGAAATTAAACTACATAAAAAAATTCTATAATAGACCATAAAAGAGAAAATATAATGTCAAATCAACTAATCTATTGTATACCTCTCTCAATGGATCAGAACTGGCTATTGTTGCAGCAACTCCACGGTCCATCGTGCCACCAACATCACCAGGGCTGCCTGATGTCAAAAACATATCTAACAGTAATATAAATAAGTTCAGGTAGTCCCTTTATAACTATCATAAATGAAAGAGTAAATGGTTGGCCTCAATCGATACTATAGTATAGTGTTTATAGATCACATAATGGTGAAAGTACTAAGTCCACTGGGATAGTCCAAACTCTTGCAAATGCCAAAGTTTAGTGCTCATTGAGATTCGTATTGCATATGTTGATGAACTAATGTTAATGAGGGCATGTTGTCAACATAGTGATAATGTCACAATGAAGTTCACATGAATGAAGTGAGGATTACTATGTTACTAGCAGCTTTCAAATGGATAATGGAACATATGATGAATTAGGATGTGTCTAATGTTTTACTATAGCACATAAAGTTGGTTGTTGACGTGTGCAACAGTAATGGAGAAGACAACTTTGGTCAATAATGAGTGGAAGGAAATATTTCTTCTAATAGTGTATAGGATAAAATTTGGATGGAGGTGTTATAGCATAGAAGGGATAAAGAGACAAGACCAACAGGGGATAATGGAACATATGGTGAAATAATAGAGGGTACAATGGGATGGGAGTCAAATGTGATAATGGAACATGGGATGGACTAGAATAGATTAATGGAATGGGCTAGGATCAGATAACAAAATATAGCGTGAACTATTAGAGGTTAATGGGATGGGACTAGGAGGGAATAAAGGAACATAGGGTGAATTAGGGAAAGATAGTGGGACAATACCAAGAGGGGATAATGGAACATAAGGTGAAATAAGAGAGGGTAATGGGATGGGAATATAAGGGGTTAATGGAACATAGGATGGACTAGTATAGATTGATGGGATGGGCTAGAATGGGATAAAAAAATATACAGTGGACAATTAGAGGTTAATGGGATGTGATTAGTAGGGAATAATGCAACATAGGGTGAAATAGGAGGTGTCTAGGGTTTGACTATAGTACATGAAGTGTGAACTTGACTTGTGTGTAGTATTAATGGAGAAGAGTTATCTATAATGAAACATGGATAAAAATGGTATAACATAGAATGGATAAAGGAACATAGGGGATCATGGAACATCTAGGATGAAATAATAATGGGTACAATAAGATGGGAGTAGAAGGGCATAATGACACATAGGATGGACTAGAAGATATTAGTGGGATGGGATAGGAGGGGATCATGGAAAATAGGGTGAACTATTAAATTTTAATGGAATGGGATTAGGAAGGAATAAAGGAACAAAAAGTGAATTAGGAAAAGATAATGTGACACGATCAAGGAATACACATGCAATGTTTGTGTTTCTCATCATTTTTTTAGATTTGTATACGCAAAATTATGAAAACTAGCTAACATTGTTTTACAACACCATTAATGAATAAAGGCTAGCTGAGTGTAAGTGGTTTAAGGAAATGAATTGCGAGGTGTGGAGGTCGAAGGCCCACCAGGAAACTATTTGAAATCCAAAGCATGTTATGAGACAAAAATTCAACTATTCAAATGCAATAATAATATCTTTAATACTAGTTACATACCTATGGACTCAACGTCGAGAATGAAAAAGGTTTTGTAGGAATGGAGCACGTCTCATGAACAATTTGACACTAAAATTTCATCATATTGAAATTCTACAAATTTAGTTATTCTTAAATTTCAAAATATAATTTAATAAACAAAATTAAATGAACTTGCTAAATTTAACCTGAGTATCAATGTCGTATGTATTATTCAGCAATTCATCTGTCATAGCCATCACATCTGCAGCTGATGTAGGCTGTGTAGATGCATCCTAAGCACTTTGATAATCGTACGTGCAAATAGCACTGCAAGCACCACAATGGTGGGGTGGAGCTTGGGGCCTACATGTCTCCTCAACATCAGGCTCTACTAGATCCCTTGCACACTGTATAATGGTTTGGGTGAGTGAGCTAATAGACTTCAACACGTTGACCTCTACACTATCCTTAACAATGGAAGGAACGACAACATGCTCCACCATGGGTTTGGCCAAGGGTCTCGGTGCCAACTGTGGATTATGTCGTGCAGCAGGTCTATCGTGTGTGGAGCCCCCACCTCTACCCTGAAAGTCTAAGATGTCAAAATAATTTGGCATCTTATTGAGGACAAACTGACAATAGAGTTTCCTCAAAAAGTATTGTGGTACCTCATGGTTATTGCATGTACATTGCTCAAATACCATCCACTACCACTCCCAAAATTTATTTTTAATTAATTCATGGTGGAACCAATGAATGGGGAACCTCCTGCATGCATGAGACAAAGGTGTGTTGGTTCTCAAGCCTGTAAATAGGGCACACAAGTCTACTTTGCTAATTTTTTATTTTTTCACATTTGCATATGACAAACCACTAGCACAAAATTGTCTCATCTCATGCCTCTTATTTGACCAAAAATTTATTTTCTCCTACATGAGATACAATTGACTTCAATGATTTAGCAATCCCTCTCCTATAAGGGTGGGCTTTGGCATGCTCAATTAATCTTCCAATTAATTGTTAAATATCTCTTTTATTGTTTTCAATTTGATTTAGGATATTTTCTTGTGTTCCTTGAGGATTCCTATGAATTGGTGGAGGGGTTTCAAGTTGTTCTTGTATAGGAGGCTTTTTATGAGGGGGTGATTGTGAATTCTCAGTGTTTGGAGGTGGAGATTCATTCCCTGAGAATTAGAACAAAGTTTTATTAAAAAACCTATTTCAATCTACATTCTAAATCAAATTTGAAATAAATAAAAATAAAAATACATACTCCGTCACTATCTTCAACCTCTTTGACGTGTTGGTGGCATCCTTGTGAAGAATTACATGCTAAGAGTGCAAAAAATGGATGAGATTTGGCGAGCGTGAGTTGTAGACCTTAAATCTTCCAAGCCAAGCCGTGGGTTGAAATGAAAATTAGGTTTGAAATGATTTTTGGGGTTTTAATTTACTTTTTCATTTGGCGAGCTCCAAATGCTCAATTTGGACTTTTTTTGTGAATTTATCCGATTTTGGCATCAAAATTGTGTCACAGATTGGTGCACTTACCCTTTTGTTAGTATTCACTTCTCTAAACATAAAGATCCCTCATGTGAATGCATGCTACTATGATGCAAAAATTGTTATGGCTGGAAGAGTTGTTATGGTTGGAAGGGTTGTTACCATTGGGATTGTAGCTAGGGAAATTGCTTATCTCAAGAAACGCCAAGACAACAACAATATAAATATTGGTACATTATAGACAATATCATTTTTGTAGGAAAATAATGGAATGGACTAAGCATTCTCAATGGAAACCAATTCTATTAAAATTGATTTTACAAAAAACATATGATTGAATTGAATGGTTGTTTATAATTGTTGTATTGTAACATTCATTAGGTTTTGGTTCCACATTTTTGTGTTCTATTCAAATTCTTATGCTTACATTATTATCAATGGTCAACAGTCCTTGTCATTTGGTCTATTTCATTCAATATGACAAGGATGGCCTCTTGTCCCCACAATCTATTTGTTGGTTGTTGAAAATTTTGACTATTTTTTTACTCTCTTTTAAAAAAAATAATAATTAAAGGTATTAATCTTCCTAATTCCCCCCAACAAATCATGAATCGTCACTTTGTAGATGACTCGTTTCTTACTCTCTTAAAAGAGGATATTTCCAAACAAGATCTTTAATGCATTTATGCCTTTTTTAGCCTTTAGTTAAAGTACTAAGTGACAAATATCTCAACGTTATTAATAATACTTTCTTCCCTAGCCTACTTGGTTCAAGTTTCAATGGCCAAAAATTCAATGCTATTAACAATCCTTTGTCTTCTTTTTTAATTCGTAATAGAGTATATTTTATTAATATATCCAAAAAGGGTTACATTGATCACCATGAGAGATAACCAGAGCACCATATGTGCCAAATTTTCTGTCAAACCACCCCAACCAGACATCGACCATGCAGGGTCATATTACAAAAGGCCAAAAGATGGCGAAAGCAAAAAACCAGCAACCGCCATACACCCCCCATATACAGCTGAACAGTATAAGTTCACAAATGCAAAAAAAACAAACAACAGCACCCACTAACCTTTGAAACTATTAGCAGCAGCAAATGCATAGAAATCTGACACCACACAGTGACCAAAGGAATGCTTGACATTGAATTCCCTTAGAAGATAGCTTTGCCCCACAGCCGCAACCTACTTGTACTCCACCAATGCCATTCCCTTCAAGTCGATGAGAAAAGGGTAGCATTTCACCACCTCTCCAGGTTTGAAGGAGGGAAATTCACTAGGGCGCGACACACCCTGCCCAAAGATGGCAACCGTAAGAACTTCCTCCATACCAACCAGACGGTTTGCAATTAATAGGCACCGCATTAAGGCCTCATCATCCTTTTTAGCCATTCTTATCTCCAAAAGCACTGCTAGAAACCTTAAAGTGATGTGGGTTCCAACCTGCTTGGTTTCATCGTTGTTGATAAACCCAGTGCCCAAAACCATTTTTACCGTGGCAAGGATGAAGGAATCATACTTCTTCAGAATTTGTTTGAGCCTTTGTTCAGTGACTGCACCACAAAAGGCTATTTCCTGAACCGAGCTATCCAAAGAGATAGGGGTATCGGTGCCAATATTGGTAAGTGTCTCCACAAACATCTTAACCATAAATTTAGACCACTCGCCCATGGAAAACCACAATACACACACCAACACTACACCTTACCAAAGACTCACATTCAAATGTGCAGAAACCAACACCCGTTTGGAAAATATAGATGGCTAGTGGAGGTGGAGGACACCTTGAATATAATGACTTTGACAGGTATTAAACTTTGATGTGCCAAAGGTCACCACACCACCTCATAAGAGCCTCCAAAAATCACAAGCTCTCTTCGTGTCCCAAGGATGAATTTCAAGAGATGGCACAAACATCCAAGGTGGGCTTTGTAATTCTCCTCATGTTTCCATTATTGCACTAATAGGGGGAAAGGAAAATGTGATGTAATATGTCCCACCAAAATGCTTGATGTACTACCAACGATCGCTTCATCCACCTCAACATCGGTCCAACAAAGCATCCATGTTTTTACCCCATTACCCCATGTGGCAGACACAATCACCTAGCTAGCAACGTCCTTCTGCCCCACCCCATGATGAGTGTGGGAGGGGCACCCACCCCGCCGCCCAAAAGGACTCCCTACTTGGTTTTGAGCTCAATTATCCTGATCTCCTCTCCATCTGATCCCGAATTCGAGAGCACGTCAGCTTCCCCATTTCCTTCACAAAGAATATGATTGATTGTTACTAGCTTGAATTTTTCCATCAGTCTAAGAGCAGTGTCCAGATGAGCTGCAAGTTTCCAATTGATCATCTTGTGAGTTCTCAAGGCATTAATCACAAGAGGGGAATCACCTTCGATCATAATTTGTTTAAGGTTCATCTTTGAACACAACTTCAACCCCAAAATTAAAGCTTTCATTTCTTATCAAGCCAAAATTAAAGCTTTCATTTCTTATCAAGCCTATATGGCTCAATTATTTTGGTTGGAAATGAATTGATCATGGAAAGACTTTTAGATTTATCCACATCCCCTTTTCCTTTCAATTTTCTCCCTCCTCCACATGGCACATTATCATTAATCATGTTAAGAGGAAATTATCTTATTTAATCACAAAACCTCTTTCTCTTGTAGAAAAATTTAAGATTTTTTCTAAACTTTTAGCGAATATGTCCATGTAAAGGTTAGTATATTATGAGAAGGATGATTTCAATAATTGATTATCTATCAAATAGAAGTCCAATTCATGGTCTCCTATTATCACTTGCCAAGATAGAGCTCTTGCTAGATTTCCTTGGGCTTGTGCATTACAAATCTCCTAGATATTTTTCAAGGACCACACATTTTTTCTTTTGTCTTTGATGCAGGCCAAAATAAAATGCAAGCTCTTCAATCAATATTTTGAATCATTTTAGATACTTGTTGATTCTATTAATTAGAAATTCTTAAAAAATTGGGGTTAGGTGCAATAAAAAATTTAGTAGAAAGATTGGAAATTACCATTTTGTAACTACAAAACTCACAAAGAATATCCATATCTCTCCTCACATATGGATATGGTGCAAAAAATTAATGATAAAACGGCCCTATGGTCCTCAACTAGTTCATAGCAACATAGATTTCAAATTGTTTGGAAATCCATTCTTGAACCAAAGCTTTCTCACTTTTTTCGTGTGTTCTCTACCATGATATTCTCATTGGATTTAGATTGATTCCCATAGGAGTTGTAAGTCCTCGCCCTTTTGTGCATAGTAGGAAATATAAACTATTTATAATATATAAATTTTATTCACCATTTGGAAATACAAAACTTCAGCTCTTTTTTGGAGTTCTATTGGTATTCACTTCTTTATGTATATTAAGTCAATGATTTAATCCAATGTTCTCTCTCCCCCTCTTCCTCCCTTTATCCCTCCCTCTTTCTTTTCCTTATCTCTCACAGTCTCTCCATTGAATCCCTAAATTAATTAATATCTTCCTGATTTAGAGGTTTTTTTCAATTATGTTAAGATCATTTGAAGCCATCACTTCTCAATTGACCTACCAATTGAACTCATGTACTACACAAATATATGAAAAAATAAATACCATACATTTCCCTGATTGAATTTCCACAACTCTTCAACCTACCCATTGTACACCAAGGTGTAATTGCTAGTTTATTAATATTGACATAGCCACATCATATAACCTAGAGTTTGCAGATTTTAAACATTTCATTCTTAAAATTTGTTTTAAAATCTAAGCTTTTAAAAATGGTATTTCCTTTCCATACCAAAAAAAAAACCCTAAATCCCACATGTTAAGTGAGGTGAAGATTCCATTAGATGTCGAGAGGGAGACAATGGAGAAAGTTAATAAGGTCAATCTTCTACAATCGATGGGTGCAAGGGACTTGCTGACATCAAGGCCATGTGCTCGTGTGGCCCCATTTACTCCTAATAAGTAAGGTCATGTAGGTGGGGTCCATGATACGGCAAGAAAAATTGTGCACGTATGGTTTGATTTTCAAACAATGGAAAAGATGGACAATATTTAGATAAGGGAAATGCATAAGGGAAGCAATGTTCCTCTTTTATCTCTAGGTGTGAGGTACTTATTAAAGAATGAAATTTTTTAAGAGGTTTAATCTACATATTTCATGCTCTTCAGCCAAGTTTAGCATACATATATGCATGTATTATGAAGAACCAAGCAAAACAATTAAAAGGTAATATAGACATATTCCCTTGTGCTCAATGTCTTTTTGGGAGAAATAGGATTGATTATAGATTTTAGAACATGGACCTTAGTTCTAATATAAGTATTTTATAAGTAAAATTTTGGTTTTTAGTTTTTAATCTAATGATAAAGTTGTTTTCTATTTTTTCAATTTAGATTAGATTATTATATCTTCTTTTATAAGTTTGGGTGGATGCTTATTTTTAAGGAATATGAAACATATTAGGAAAATTTTGGCTTTGAGATTGAATACAAATAATATGACTCATTCTACCTCAATAAGAATATAGGTTGAATTACATATTACAAAAGGGATTTTGAAAGGGATATGGTTACAAATGGAATGCTAATCTAAAAATATGTTATTGATTATCAAAATATTTCTTGTTACTATAGAAGGTACTTTCAAGTCGGACATATTTTAGAATAATATACATTAGGGAAACCTAAAATGATTAAGTGAGCAATCTAGTGGCAAGGGCCCCACTTCTCTTACCTTTCAATTGTTAGTGTAAAAAGTGTTTTATTTATATAGTTTGATTAGGTCCTACTCACACTACACTTAAGCTTAATTAGAAAGACTTCTTTACTTTTGTTTCACCTCATGTATACTGTTGGTTGACAGATTCGTCTATTAAAGATTAGTTTAATTTGACTCTATAATGCCCAAAAAAAAATTAATTGATAACCAACAGTTGGAGAGATTGTCATTTCATTGTGATCTTTCTTTGAATTTTAATGGAGGTATAGCTCCTTCGTTAGATATAATTTTTAGATTTTTTTATTTTAAAGATAAATGGTATGCTTTTAACCAAAAAGTAAAAAGGGAAAACTAACACTTGACCATAGCCATGATACAAATGTGATTGGAAATGACTTGGAACTTGAACTAAACTAAAAATATGTATATGTTGCCAATATCACAACTCAAAGATTGGATTACTAATAGTGAATGACTAGCTTGACACAATGCAATTCCATTATTTAACTAAAGAATGGTGAATGAAACACCTCAGAACACAACATCCACAAAGAGAAGTAGAATTCCAACATCTATCAGAGCTTAAAGACTCATTCATAAACACTAAGCATTGCATTCATATTCATTGCTCAAAGACAAGAATTTCTTCAAAAAAACAAACAAAACTACAAAACTTGATCCTTCTTTTCAATCAATTCTCACTCTTGCATCAAAATGCAACGGGGATCAAAAATTTAGACCCTTCAAATGTTTGACAAAAGCATATTTATAGTTTTTCCATCATAACCGTCATCAAAATCTTGAAAGAACAAAAATTAATTCTTTAAAAGAATCATAACCAAAGATTTCATTATAACATAAATAATAAAAGAAATGCTAGGAAAACAAAAAGATATTCATTACTGAGGTGGTTGGGTATCTAAGTCCATAGACACATTCTCCAATGCTAGCATCTACTGAGTAGACTCCACATGAGCTTTGTAATTCTTCAGTGCTTGAGTGATGACAGGAATCTCAATGTGTTGAGGAATTATGATTCTTCATCCTCAATTTCCACAAAACCTTGTTGTTGCGAATAGTATCCATCTTGGCAAGGATAGGAGTGGGAGAATTCTCATGCCATGATAGTGCAAAGCTAATCCTAGCCAGCTTCTTCATTGCCTCTTTGTTAAAGACCTATTCTCTAGATAATATATCAATCACCTTTAAGAATTCTTCCTTTAACTCTTCAAATGTATCCATGCAACTATTGTCATCTTTTTATCAACTAACACCCAAATTTGAAGAAATTCTTATTGAAGTCATTATTAAGGTGATTACATTCTTTCAGCAACTTTTTTTCTTGGAGATTGGTCTTCAGGAAATTAAGCTTTCACTAGATACTTTTTCTCCACATTATAATCATAGTATCATCTTTAGATGGAACAATATTCTCCAAAGCAGTCTTTTCTAAACCCATTCCTAAAATTTTAGAAGTCTTTTTCGACTTGTGACCAAAGGGACTCCTCGTATTTATAGTTCACCACCTTCATTTTGAGGGTATTCCTTAACAACACAAAATCATCATACACCCGTTTTAATTTCTCAAACATCGAAGGACCTTTCTCTTTCACATCCACCACCCATCCTTGTGCAATTCTCCCATAATAGCTATCTTTCTACACCTTACTCATTATGGCTTTCCCAACTGTAGAATTAGGATCAAAGGAAGGGCTTTCTTGATTAATAGGTTGAGGAGATGGGTTTGTTAATGTCTTGAGGCAACTAGAAAGAAGTTCCACTATTCTTTTCAACTTATCTTTATCATGTTTATCCTTCTCAATCCTCTCTACCAATCTAGTGGAAGTTACCTAAAAATTGTGTACATCTTCATCCCTATTAGGTGGGCCCAAATCCACCTTAGTTATATTGTAGTCAGCTATGTTAGCATGACTAGGATCTTTTTGTACCAAACGGTGTGCAATCTACATAAACAAGTGCCTAGAACTTTCATCCTCCATCAATCTTGAGGTTGTCTTTAGTTTCTTAACCTTGGGAGTCTTTTGTAAAAGTTTCCCCACCACATTATCATTTGGTAAATATATGGGCACTATTTTCCTCTTTCAAGATAGGGTGCTTTCTATCCAAGAAGGTATTGAGGTGGTAGCATCAGGATTTTGGGAAGCGTCGGGTGTAGAAAACAAAAGGGATCTTTTCAAAGGGGAAGTCTTTGATGCACTTCATAAATTGAAAGGGAAAAAGGTGGGAAATTTACCTCTTTATGCACTCTCCTTAGCCACACCTTGAGATTGTATTGGTTGCTCCTCATGGGTACCAACATTTCCTCTCTCAATTCCTTTTTCTTGTTCATTTCCTCTCCTCCTTTTTCATTTTCCTTTTATGCTTGTTCTTTAGTAACAACATCACTGATAGGACCTTCAACACATGTCTGCTCAAGGCCTTTATTCCTTTCAAGATGATCTTATCCACTCCCACCACCACTTGGTAATGATGTGCTTGGTGGTGGTGTCACTAATACAGAGTAAGGTGCACTTACCTGACCTATGCTGGCCTACCCTCTAGTTCCTCATCTATCCTTTGGTGGAGCCTCAAAAAATTCTCCCTTTTTTTCTTGGTGAGCCATATTTGTGTTCTCCCTATCGTTCCACCATAATTCTGGCATTCAAATCTTTAGATTCCTTGCTAGTCCAATTAATTTGCACTATAGGTTGTGTGTGTATGTTATTGGCATAGATAGGATCAACCAAGTCAAACCCATCATCCTCAACACCTTTGATATCCCATCCTAATTCAAAATTGAAAATCTACCCCTAGGTCATCCTCATCCAACTTCTTTTCCTCACTTCATAATCATCAACGCAGTCGACCCAATAGTCTTCCAAGTGTGGCACATGATAGAAACTGAGACCAAGATGAAGATTATTCCTTACATAATTCTTACTATCAAATGGAAACCTTCTTTCATAAGTGGAGACACTATATTTCATAATATCTCTTTCTAAGTTGAGGGCATTAGATTGAGATTGACATTGATAATATCCTAGACCAATGAGAAAAGGAATTTTGACCTTCTTTCTTTCTACACACCTCTTATTAACTTTTGTAATTTTTCGACATGCCTCTATCAAAATGAATATTACTTCTACATATCTAGGAAGTTTGTGAGGCAATCCATCAAATCCTCCAACCGTCAAGTATGTGAATCTTTGAAACTGAATGAAGAGGTTGTCATATTTAGTTACTATCTGGAAAGCTTATGGGGAAACCCTCTAACCTAAATCACCTTGTAGCTCGCTAACCAACTGCATAGTAAACACATCATTTAATCTTCAAAAAAAATTATAGCTCTTCTCAAGCTGCAAGTTAGTATAATAATCATAAATTTGAATTTTCTCATCATAATCCTCCATAGGATTCAATCCTATCCAGGTTCTGGCACATGCTAGTTCGTAGAAGAGGTAAGATGACATGTAAAAAATATGTTAGTGAAAAAATTGTTTATCATATCATGTAAGTGATCACTAATTATAGTTTCCCAAACTAGATATTATGTTCCAGTGTAAATAATTTGGATGAAAAAGTACATCCACTCCTTGAAATCATGTGCATTCATACTTCCCCTTACCCTATGCAGAAGGAAAATGATATATGAGATTTCATATCAAAATTGTGACTTGTGCAGCTTCTTTGGAAATTGAGACTTTCCTTTTCTTAGAGTTGCAAACCATTCTTTTGCGATAATATTCTTGTAATAGCCTTTCATTTCAAAAAAGTGGCATTATGAAAAGGTGAAGTTAAAATATTCAAAAAACCTCATTTTTTGTCAACCTAAAACATCCACTAATGGTGGCCCTATCAAGAGTTATCAATAAATTATTGTCACAAGTCCAAATTTCCTGAGTTTCAAGGTTATAGTGAGCTATACATTTCAGGATTGGGTCTATACACTACATGGTAACTTGAAAAGTATTTGCTTCCAACAAACCACTCTCCACCAATATTTTAGTAATGGGATCCCTATCTGGTTTACGAATTCTTTCCCAAAATTCTCCTAGGTTGATGTGACCTAGTCGAGTATCCCCAATCTCTGGTAGTGAACTATCTAAGACAGAAAAATTCTCATACCCAAGATATTTATAATTCATTTTTCCTTAAACTTCTGACTTCAATTCTAAGAAAAATTGGACATTGTTTCCCCCTCTCGCAAAGATATCTTGCTTTAAAAAAAATTGTAGCTAGAAGGAGGCTTGGGAATATTGCTTACCTGTTAATTATGCCACCAATTTCAATCGAATTCTTCCTATGAATTTTGGTCGTGTCTCCGCTCCTTTTTGCTTCACAAAACTCAATTTCTTCCATGAATGTGAGAATATTTATACCACAAAAAGTACCTTAACCCACATGCAATTAGGCATTTATTTCACCTAACTCGGCTATGACAGCATTACATCCCTAACAGATAGGCCACTTGGTGCCAATTTCGAGCTCTGCAATGTAATGGATATAGTTAGGTTTTTAAAATGCTTTCAAAACTAAATTGGAGTTCGACAAAGTTTTTAAACCTTGGCCACTTCTCTCTTTGGATGCTTTTCTGCTTCTTTCACATAATTTTGGTCTACTAAAATTGGGTCCCAATGGTGCTTGTAAAACTTCATCATTTTTTTCTCTAGTTATGAAAACCACATCGACACTAACGAGAGTTGTTAAAATAGTATAAAAAAATTCTCACTTGTTTGAACACTTTCTTCTTTGTAAAAGGCTATTTCAGAGAAAAAAATAAGTTTGAAAACCTCTAGGGTTCCCAAAAGGAAACCATCAACTTTGTAAATGACCGACTCTTTGAGACTTGTCTAGAGGAAACTTAGGACCAGACAACTCAACAAAGACCAAGGTCGGGGAAATGATAGGTTATGAAAACCCCATCAGGGGATGACAAAATTTTAAAAACCCTATCGATGATCGAATGATAATAAACAAATGAATCAGTTAAGTATGGAGACTTGTAAGAGTGGTCACAATTGAACAATTTTGAACTAGAAAAAACTCATACTTGTTTGCAACTATAATAAACACTTTAGGAATGCAAATTACTAGAAATTAGGCAACATGTACTCAACACATTCCCTTACACTTGTCTCAAGTGTCCTCACATGTGTCCCATATTTGTAGAGGCGGTCAAAATTTTAGTCCTACCTTCTCACCTTCTCATCCTTACCTTTATATGCAAGGGTTCTTTGTACATTTTATTAAACTTGTATGATAGTATTGTTATTGCGTGAAATCTTATTTGGGAAATATATTAGAACCTAGATGTTGATCTTAGTCGCTCCATCATGGTATTAAAGCAATTTTATGAGTCCCTAACTAAATTGTCTTGATTTTGTAAGTTTTTTGGGAACCTACTTTTATATGGTGCATCCTAGAGAAAAATTGACCTAACAATTGCATTTAGAAGATCTAAAAATGTACATTTATATACACATCATGATAGGGTTTGGAGACTAACATTTTTTGAAGGGAATCCTTTCGTGATTATGCAAAAATTTGTACAATATGTGCAATTTTTTATTTGTGGAAGTTATTAGATCTTGCAAATTGATCTTGGTTACTCCAACATTAGTTAATAGGGCTATGAAGAGCTCTTTAGAGGAGATGAAATTTTTTACATGAGTTGAACAATATTTCAAAAGGGTCCCTAATACATATATTGGTTAGGGTTCATCTAGGATTGTGTCTAATGTGCCTTCTCCTTGCCACCTAAATTCCTAGAGGTTGTTTATTCCCTTATATCTCAAGAAAATCACTCTTTTATGTCTAGTTTAAAGAAAGAGAAGCTAAAAGAACTTGTTAATATAACAAGTTCCAAGGAAATGCAAGAAAAGACTCATTTCAATATGAGTTCACAAGTGTTAAGGCCCAAACAACCAAATTAACCTATAGGTCACTTACCACCTTTTGGTTTTTCTACAAAGATCGGTAATGATAAGAGTCCCTTTTAGTAGTAATTAACCAATATTTTTCAAATTCATCATAGTATTTTGAAGGGAAGGAGGTGGTCAAGCAATGGATTGAAGTAAAGAACAAAAATAAATTGGTGAAAAAGCAACCCATATGTCATATGAATTTTATATTGCCTAAAAGGAAAATTATAGCTTCATTTAATAACATGTGTATGAAGATTTTCTAGCACTAGGTGTGATATTGATATTATTTTTTATGTTTGTTCTTTGGTTGGGTGATCTAGATGGATTGTAAAGTCTTTATTGAAAATGTACAATCATGAATAGATCATAGAAAAATGAATAGAAATATGGATAGTTGTAGGATAAAATTAGGAATAAATGGCGTGGAAAATTATATTGGACTACAATATAGTTGTATTATCATCTAGGATGACAGTGCAGGTGCATTAGCATCCAAGATTGTGTAAAATGAAAAAAAAAGAAAAAAAATTAGATATGGTATTTTATCCTTTCCATCAAGCGATTGTTAAAACCCACATTAAGGAGGAGAAATGATGCATTGTATCTCTTCCATTACCAAAAGGGATATGAAAGGTCATGCATGTATCTTGATTTCCCAAAGATTTGGAAATCTATATATGTCGAATGTGAGCTTGGGTTTGAGAAATATAAAAATATAATGATGTGTTTACCTTATATAGGTAAGGGAGAACAACGATTTGGTATATCATCATCTTATGAGTAATATACTTAGGTAGAAGAATAGTTTCCTCCACCAACTAAGTTTTTCACCCCACATCAAGGTGTTTCTAGCTCAAATATGGTGTTATTTTGCAACACTTTATTTTTTAAATAGTACTTCATACTAATTTATCCATTAATGACTATCATTTAATTATTATTTAAGTATAATCATTAAATTAATGGTTTTTTTTAATTTCTATAAGCGTAGGTCTTGGGAAATTACATATCAATAGCTTTTAGAGTCATATGTTAATTGTGATTTGTAGATGATTTGGTAGCACATGGGTCTTGTGTGTATAACCATATTTATAATTAATATCACTATGTACAAACTACAAAGAATCAACCATAACTAAATCCATGAAGAAGAAGCTTGCAGATCTCCATGAAAGCCATGAAGTTATTTTGGAGGAAAATAGAGATCATTGGGAAGAAATAAGAAATTTTAATAAGAGGCTTGATGAGTTGCAACAAGAGTTGAATTAGAAGGATGTTTGATGTAGGAGCGTCCAAGGGTACCAAGCAATCCTGCACACCCAAAAATAAATTTGTTTTATTTTCTTTATTTTTGGTGTGTTGTTAGTTTTGTAGGTAGTGGAGGTGCAAGAATGAGATAATGGATGTCAATTTAGGAAAATATTGGGAAAATTGTCAGGAAAGAATAATTAAGGGGTTGAATGCATGAATCCCATGCCTAGAATGGAGGAGGCAAAGGTTTGACTAGCATTTTTGGGGAGAGGAAGTTTGTCTAGGTCATGACTGTGAGACGCAATTTCAGTAAAAATGGAATAATTTTCTCATATGAGATTTAAATCAATAATTTCAAAATGATCTAAAAAAATGGAAACGAGGTGCACCAAACCCAAAAACTGTTTGAGGCTGAGATTTGGAAAAATGAGGGAGTAGGGGTAGATAAAATGTGACGGGTTTTAGAAGCTGAGATGAAAAGAAGAAGACAGTGTGGAGTTCAAGAGAAATGTGTAGAGATTTTGGAGGAAAGGTATGAAAAGTTTGGGGGAAGCGAAATGAAGCTACAGGAAGAGCCTGTTGAGAAAATTTGAATCCTTGATGGTTTGAGAAAATTTTGTAATTGTTTCTATGAGAATGAAAGAAGATTTAATTTTGAATTAATGATTTTTCTCTTTGCTGGTCTTCATGATTGTATGAGTTTGTGTATGGAATGATTGTTATTTGTTGCAATCAAGATATATTGCATTGTGTTTTGTGAGCAGTAGTATTCCCATTACATTAGTGGTATCAGAGCAGGAGTTCTTGAGTGTGCAGGCAGAAGCACCGATGTGAGGCAGCTTGCACCAGGACTTGTGGTGGTGGTGTGTGTGATTTGTGTGTAGATAGATCACTGAGTGTGTGGCAGTCTATACCTAAGAAGTTGAAGATTGAGGGTGTGTGGCAAGTGTTTGAAAAAAATTCAAAGAAGAAAGACAACAAGTTTGTCATAGTTGTGTATGTAGGTGAACATGAGGGAGAGAATATTGCAGAAGTATGCTTTGAGGACAGCAAGAAGAAGAGTAGAGAAAATTAGTGTTGCAGCCAAAGAGAGAAGAAAAAAGAAGTGAGAGTAACCCCTATAAAGGATGAAAAAGATAGTGAGATTGCGGTAGCAAAAGCATTTCTTTTGGAAGACAAAGAGGAGAACAAGCATGAGATGGTGGTAGAGGTTGAAGAGCACAACAAGGCTACAATAGACAATGATAATGAAGAAGGATATTTGCATGCTAAAGGACCAAAATTTGATGAAGAACTTGAAAAAAATAAGAGATAATCCTATTGATAAAGGAGATGGAAATAATAGATAGATGGCTAAGAGGAGATTTAAATCTTGAAGAGATGAAGATTGATACAGAGGATAAAGGACATAGAGAAATTGCAGCAGATGATGATGAGGTAGAAGTTGCAGTAGCAGAAAAAGGGAATAATGAGGACATGTTGGTGGACATGGAGCATCAAATCAATGAAGAGGTAAATTTTTATTTTTCTACTTGGTCTGATGAAATAGTTTATGTGAATTTGCATAAAGAGTTAGTGCAAGATGATAGAAAGAGGGATTATGTAGTTGCAGATTGGTGTGTGGATGTAGCATATTTATATGTAGAAGCTATAAAGGATGCCACTAGTGATATTTTTTGGAGGTGGTCAGTTTGTAATGGGACAAAACCCATGAAAGAGGAGAAGAGGAAAGGAAGGATTCTTTGGAGGAGGATGGTGAATGTTCCAACAAGATGTTGGAAGAAGAGAAAGAGGAAATTTCAGAAGAATAAGGAAGAACGGTGATCCAAAGAAAATATATGGTCTTCAAATGTTCATGAGTTTTCAACTAATGGAACATTTCACTTACCCCGGGTGTTTGATGCAGGAGCATCCAAGGGTACCAAGCAATCTTGCACACCCAAAAATAAATTTGTTTTATTTTCTTGATTTTTGATGTGTTGGTTTTTTAAGTAGTGGAGGTGCAAGAATGAGATAATGGATGTCAATTTGGGAAAATATTGGGAAAATTGTCAAGAAAGAATAATTAAGGGGTTGAATGCATGAATCACATGCCTAGAATGGAGGAGGCAGAGGTTTGACGAGCATTTTTGGGGAGAGGAAGTTTGTCTAGGTCATGAATGTGAGACCCTGTTTCAGTAAAAATGGCATAACTTTCCAATACAAGATTGAAATCAATAATTTTAAAATGATTTGGAAAACTAGAAATGAGATGCACCAAACCCATAAACCATTTGAGGAGATTCGGAAAAATGAGGGAGAAAGGGTAGACAGAATGTGACGGGTTTTAGAAGCTAAGACAAAAAGAAGAAGAGGATAGTGTAGAGTTCAAGAGAAATGTGCGAAGATTTTGGAGGAAAGGTATGAAGAGTTTTGAGGCAACGAAAGGAAGCTACCAAAATAGGTTGTTGAGAATATTTGAATCCTTGATGGATTGAGAAAATTTTGTAATTGTTTCTATGAGAATGAAAGTTTAATTTTGAATTAATGATTTTTCTCTCTATTGGTCTTCATGATTGTATGAGTTTATGTATGTAATGATTATTATTTGTTGCAATAGAGATATATTTCATTGTCTTTTGTGAGCGACAGTATTCCCTCTTACATTAATGTTCTTGTATTAAAATTCAAGAAGAGAAAGAGGAACCTAAAAAATAAAGGTGGAGTAGCTTGAATTTATGAAAGTAAATAATGGAAATAACATAAATATTCTATATATAATGATGGGAAATTTTACCTTGTTTATATTTTTTCCCCTTTTATTGAGCGGATGTGGAGTGTACCCAAAAAGCTACACTTGATGTATTCTTTTGATGTGTGATAGATGGTGGAATGTGGTTGTGTATTAGACTAACAACATAATAGTAGGATTAGGATGGTAGATCAAGAAAATAGAATGAAGTGTGAAAGTAGGTGATCAAATTGACAAAATGGTGATAGCATAAGAGGTGTTTCCCAAATGGTATGAAAGGCTTCCAATATATAGATTTTTTATGAAGAAAATCAATCTGGCCAAGATGAATTGGTTAATGGAGGGCTAAGTTTTGAGGAATATGGAGGCATGGACCAAAGACCTAGCTTTGTGACACTTGTCACAAGAGAAATGGAGGTGTAAGAGCTAGGTGTGCTCAAACATGTGTGAGCACACCATTCATAGAGTATCTCATGAAAGGGACAATTATAAGAGGTGGGGTGGCTTTGAATTTTCCTTTTCATGCTCACACATGTGTGAGAATGAGGGGGTAGGGACACTTTCCAAGTGATTTAAAGTTTAGAATTTGATCCATGTAGATGGATTCAATGATTAAGATTAAATGGACAATGATTGAGGGTGGTGTGGAGCTAAATAATAGAGGAAATGGTAATGAAGGCTAATTAACCTAAATCAATTATTTTCAGTATGAATGAATTTATTTTGCTAGAGGATTTAGTGGATAAGGTTAGACTTAATTAAATAAATGCAAATTTATTTAATCAAGAGTGAGGGATAAAAGTAAAGGATGGATTAATTAAATAATTAATTACTTATTATCTATTTAAGTGGCTAGGATAGAGTAAAGAAAAATGTGTTCGAGTATGAGAGAATTTAGGTTCTAAACAACCCCTTCTCGAAAAGAGGAAGAAACTATGGGAAAGGTAAGAAAAAGCATCCATGAACCAATTTTAGTTAATAATTTAGAAACTAATAATTCCACTAGTGAGTTTGAAGTACACGCAAAGGGTGTAGGTTCAATATTTCTTGCAAGGATGGGATATGATAGAAGAGGGTTGGATAAAAGTTTATAAGGAATACTATAGCCCATCATCATGAAGGAAAGACAATCATTTGAGTGACTTGATTATGGAAGCATAGAAATTAGAGAAAGCTCAAAGGGATCTTCATTATGTAAAAATCAAGGATAGCATCAAGATTATTATAGGAGTCTCCAAAGAAAGATAAAAAAATATAAGGAAGAATATGAAATTAATCCACCACTTCAAGAAGAAAAGAATAAATGGGAAGGTGGCCTCCACCTACTTCACATCTATCCAAGCCTAAGGATATAATTGAGTATGTGGCTAAGAATTCCATATTTTGTTCAAATTGTAAAAGGAATGGAAATAAAGCATAAGATTATAAATTACAAGTTTCATGCATAGTTTCTGGGGAAATAATCATGTTTCAATTTTATGTAAAAATTGAACACCACCACTAAGAATTTGACACCTCATAGTATGGATGAAGAAAGGGGAATCCATTTGCCCAATCCAAGGAAAGAAAAGGGAAAATGCACTCTCAAGGAAAGTACTAGATAAATTTTCTTTAAAAATTTGTAAAGCTAACAATAATTGTTGCTATTACAAGATAAGAGGACATTAGGATGATAAGTGTTGTAGACTTCATCTTAAACTATGCTTGAATCATGGCCAAAAAAAAAACCATCACTTGGGCAAGAGCAGAATAATAAAGCACTAATTAATAAAAGGAGAAACCTTTTTATGAGTCTACACCACCAGGGTATGATAGGGATTTTTTTTATAATGCTTGGATAGAATTTACCAGCTTAGTTTTCAGAAGGGATAAGAGAGTGATGTCATATGTATGGGCATATGGTGTTTATTTTCATAGATTGGTTTTGTGTTAAGATAACACCAATTTATTAAAGAAGAAAGGAGGCGATTTCACTAATTAATGGGTTAGTATAAGGTAAAAAGTCCATATGATGGTAAGCAATGACAAAAGGCCAAAATTTATGAGCTAATGCATGTTTTCAACCATCACATTTCTAAAAAATTGTAAAAGTTGCACATCCACTTCATTTTGGTAGCAAGCATGGCTAAAGTAGATAATTTTGGAATGAAGCATCATTCTAGCAATTAAATCATGAAAGAGAAACATGGAAAACTTGTAGGAATTTTTTTCACATTTTTTAGTCATGTATGTGAATGAAAAAGAGAGAAAGGTAAAAATTTCTTCCATTTGCATGAACAAGGGATGAAGCATGTATCAGTAACATGAATAATTTTATTATATTTGTATGGGATGTTGTATCACATAAGTAATTATTTTAGAGCAAGAACATCATCAAAAAATTCATGTGGTTGTTGTAATCATGTATTCATCATAGTTGTAATGAAGGATTAGCAAGTTGGGTAACATGACACAACATTATTACATGTTGATAGAATGTTGTATCACATGTATGATTATTTTTTTGAGCACATGTATAACACCAAGAAGTTGCCAAGAAGTTTATTTGGGTGTTCTAATCATGCAATTTCCATAATTTCATGGAGGATTAGTGAGTCAGGTAACATGAGCAACACTATTAAAAATTATAGTATACTTCCTAAGAAAGAGCATAAGCAACATTATGAGCATATTGTTAAATGTTGTAGGCATATATCCTTCTATTCCATCACAATTTACTTCATCATAGAATTGATAAAAAAATTTGTAAACAAGTAGATGGTTAAAAACTCTTGGGATTTGTAAAAATACATAAAGGGCATTGCTATAATTTAAAAAAGGAAAGGTCGGCTTGTTATCGCTTGTATGATAATTTGAATATCACTCTAAGCCTTTTCTTTATTAATTTATTTCTTTATTATTTTGTAATTATTCCCTTGCAACCCACCTCCTTCATCCTTTATTAGGCTCTTTCTGCGAAATCCTAATCTATTTTTTCCTCTTCCTAATGATGGATCAATGAGTGTGATCCGAACCATCGATTGAAAAACATACATAGTTGAATCCAAAAGCTTACAATATGATCACTCTAAGCTTTTTTATGAATTTGGTAATGTTCAAGAAGGTTGTTTGAACCTCAAGAAAGTATGTAATTTTTTACCACTTGTTGGTTTTAGCAAGTAGGGGGGATTTTAAAAATAAATTAGGACCAAAATTTCCTTTAATATAATGGAGGTATGATCTAGATGGATTCCAAAGTGTTTATTGAACTTGTACAGTCATGAACAAATTATTGAAATATGAATAGAAAACTACATATATGGATAGTTGTAGAATAAAAGTATGAAGAAAAGAGTAGGAAAAATTGCATTAGACTATAGCATAGTTATCTCATCATCTAAGATGACAACATAGGAGCAATAACATCATTGATTGTGTAAAATAAAAAATAAACATGGATGGAGTATTTATTTATTTTTATTAAGGGAGGAAAAAACTGAAATATGAGATGAGAAAGGATGAACTACATCTCTTGCATTACCAATAGGTAGATGAAATGCCACAAATATCTTCATTTCCAAATACTTTGGAAATATACATATTTGGAATATGAGTTTGGGTTTAAGTAAGCTAGAGAGGAAACTCATGTATTGTACCTTCTGCAATCAAGGGAGAACAAACATGTGTTGTATTATCCATTTTATGAGTAATATACTCAAGTAGAAGAGTAGTTGCCTTAATCAACTCTAGGTTTTCACCCCACATTGGGATTTTCTCAACTCAAATATTGTGTTATGTTATAGAAATTTATTTTTTAAGTAGCATAGCATATAATTTTTTCATTAATGGCTACCATTTAGTTATTAATTAACACAATATAAATTCTTTTTTTGTGATTTCTATAAGAATAGGTCTCGAGAATTTCTATATCGTTCATCCCCCCATAATATAAGCCTAATGATTTTATTTAAGAATATTACATCCACTATGTGGTATTTTTATGGATCTTGTTCAATATTCATAACATTTTTAACTACAAAGAAGGAAGTTCAAGATATTCTCTATAGCTAAACAATGAATCCCATGTGCTTGTCAACACAAACCTATGTCTAGTAGTAGGTAAAAAAGGTAGGAGAACAATGTACAAGACCACATCAGCAATAAAAATGTGTATTAGAATGATTGGAGTTCTCATAATAGGATTTTTCATTCCCAAACTAGGTCACATGGTGTAACCTAGTCTTGTATCATCTTATATCAAACTAAAGTTTTTCACATGTGTTGCAAGGTTTTTTCAAGTGTTGTCATTGATGTCAATAGAATGGAAATTTTTTTTGGTATTGTCATTGATGTCAATAGAGTGGTAGTGTGTGGATGGTTGCATATTTTGCAATCAGTATGTTGCTCAGAAGTATTATGTATGATAATGGGTGCCATGAGCTTTCTATAGCAGTTGTCATATATTTCCTATTGCTCATGAATAGGTGAATTCAATGTTGTGAATGTTGTATTCATTGTCAATTTATGTAAAATGCATAAAATATTTTCTTGTAGTTAGTGACTCTAGAAGTTGTACTTGAGATGCTTTTGAGAATGCTCTATATTCCTTTTCATTTGAAGTTATGGTCTTTTAGTTTGGAATTCAAATAGATGTAGATGTGCAATATGTATGTTCCTAATTTTAGAGCATAAAAGTTATCGCTAAGGTTTCCAGAGCTAGTAGAGTGAAGACTGTGTTGTTGCAAGCATGAAAGGTTCAAAGAAATGCTTTGCATTTATTTATAATCGATGTTGTGGTCTTGCAATTTATAAGATGAGTTTAAAATGTCTATTTATTTTCTCCTTTCAAGTTTTTGATGTTGAGGTATTTCACAAGTCAATTTTTCAATGTTCTATTTCAAGATTGTGTTGTCTAGGTATGCAAGAGATACTAGTTTTGTGTTTGTTTGCATGCACCAACTTAATGTTGTGTGAAGTTGTAAAAGGAGGGAATGGAAATGTTATTGAATATCATTTAATGTGTGTAATGTGATCTGTATGATGTTATCTGATCTCTTTAGTATCACTTGTGGTTTGGAGTTAATATTTAGAGGGTTAAGTGTTTATTGGGCCCACTTGGTATAGTGTGTTGTTTGTGCCAAGTTTTGTGGCATGCGCCAACTTGGGATTGAGTGCAAATGTAAAATAGGTCCTACTTATCTCCTGGCTTGGATCGTCTTCAATTTTCCTTTCCTATGGATGATTTGGAGCCAACTCATTATGGTTGTTGCATGTTTCATGTTTACACCTTTCAGTTTGGCTAACAAGGATAAACTTTTTAAAGCTTGCATAAGGTATAAATGAAGGATCATGTGTGTGATTGAGTGATTTATTACAGTAAGTGTGCATTCAATGTTCTAAATTGATATATGTCAAAAGCAGTAAAATAAAGGTAGAAGAATGAGTGTGAATGTGTGAAGAAGTATGTGAGTGAAGTGTTGAAGGTAGTGAGTTGAAAGATGAAGTGTGTGAGTGAAGTGTTGAAGGTAGTGAGCCGAAATTAGAAGTGTGTGAGTGAAGTGTTGGAAGCATTGAGCCGAAAGTAGAAGTGTGTGAGTGAAGTGTTGAAGGAAATGAACTAAGAGAAAAAGTGTGTTGAGTGTGTGTTGAAGGTAGTGAGCCGGAGGTAGTAAAGGTGTTGTGATGGAATTTGATCATCTAAATTCATCAAGTGTTGTATGTTGAGGTTGTAGCCTCTTTCTATAAGTGTTGTATTTGTAGTTAGTTGTAAAATTCCTTTGGTTGAAGCCATAAAATTGTGTTGTAAATCTTTTTTTACTTTTGTGAGGTTGGATTTGGATAGTAGCTCCAAGAAACTTTCTCATCGTGGTTTTTCCTTTGTAGGGTTTTCCATGTAAATTTGTTGTTATGATTGTGCACTTGTACTTTGAAGGAAGTGATAAGTTTTGATTGATAAAATTGTATTGGATTAATTTGAGGGATATACTAATTCAACCTCCCTCTCAGTATATTTGTGTGTTCTAACAATTGGTATCAGAGCTAAGTTCCTTGGTTTAGCCTAACAACTGAAGGTAGATCTTGGTTTTGAACATGTGGATCAGAAGGAGTCCTCTTCTAAGGTACCATTTTTTGATTGAAACAACTATGCATTATGGAGTGTGAGGATAGATTCCTATCTCTCCTCACTAGTTTATCATGTTTGGAGAGCTACTAAGGATTATTATATTGAACATGTTCATCATATTACTGATTCTAATGAAAAGAATGTTCATGAGAACAATGCTAAAGCAAAGAATTCCATCATGAGTAGTTTGAGAAAATTTAAATTTTTACAATTGGTGCAATGCAAGACTTCCAAGGAGATATGGGATAAGCTTCAAAATCTATATAAAGAGAATGACCATGTGAAGCAAGAAAATTTGCAATCCTACAAATCATTGTTTGAGAATCTGAAGATGAAAGAAGAGGAGAATATAGCTAGCTAGTTTCTCTGGGTAGATGAAGCAGTTAATGGAATCGGAGGACTTGTTCAAGATATAACTGGTTTAGTAGTTATGAAGAAAGTTCTAAGGACTCTCCCCCACCAGTTTGATTCAAAGGTTTTAGCAATTGAAGAAGCCAAAGATTTGACAAAACTTAAAAAGGAAGAACTGTTTGGATCTCTCACCTCCTATGAGAAGAGGAATGAAGTTCAAAGTACACATAAGAGAGAAGTTGCATTCAAAGCTAAGGAGAAAGAATGAACATTTGGTTCACATAGTGACTATGAGGAAGAATTAAAATTTGTAAGGAAGTTGAAAAAGGGATCAAGCAAGTACAAAGGTAAAATACCTTTCATATGTTTTAATTGTGGAAGAATTGGTCAATATGCATCTAAATGTCCTTTTGGAGAAAATGAAAGTAGCAACAAAGGGCTCAAAAGAAAAAAAATTCAAGAGGAACCTTCTCTCCAAAGAAGAATACTACTCCTTAGATGAAGGATATCACTGCACATCAAATGATGATTGAGAAGAATCCCTATTCATGGCCACTATGATCTCTAGAAGTTCAAGCAAAAGTATGGATGATGAAGAAGGTGAAGTTGATTTTGAAGGTGAACTTGTCTTTGCTCTTGAAGACTTGGAATGTGCAAGGAAAGAGAACAAAAGGAAAAAGGCCCTAATTGAATCCATGATAAAATAATGTACAAAGTTTGAGAAAGAAATCATTTTACTCAAAAAGGAGTTGGAGAAAGAAATATCTAGAAATTTGGAAGCTGATATCAGACCTCAAGGAAGACCTCACTATGCAAGAAGTGTCTCCAAAAATAGGTTCAATCATACATTTTTTGGTTATTGTTTCATATGTAATAAGTATGGTCATAAGTCTGTAGAGTGCAAATCTGAAATGAATAGAAGGAATTTTGTAAGTAGAAACTCTCTTGCTTTTATGGTGATTGTCAAAAGTAACTTAGCAAAATTAGAAATTTAAAAGGCAGATGTTGTTGAGCAAGTCAAGGAAACAAGAAATGAGGTTGAAAACTCAATGGTTGTCCAAACAAAATTTTATGCTCAAGGACAAACAAATATTTGGGTAATAGACAGTGGTTGTTCAAGCCACATGATTGGTGAAAAAATAAAATTCATCAATCTAGTTAAATGGAATGGTGGATCGGTCAAGTTTGGAGATAATTCATCAACAAAGATCTATGGAAATGGCACCATAAGTATTGATGGGAAATCCAAGACAAAATATATTCTCTATGTTGAAGGCCTCAAATATAATCTTCTCAGTATAAGCTAGATGTGTAGCAAAGGATATAATCTTATATTTCATGATTAGTAGTGTGAAATCAAAAGAACAAATTCTAGAAAATTTGTGGCAGAAGGAGCTAGGATAGAAAACAATTTGTACAACCTAAAGGGTGTTAATGGAAGTATATGTCTTATAGGACAGAAAAATGAGTGTTGGTTGTGGCACAAGAGGATGAGACACATTAAATTTGATAACCTATTAAATATAAAATCCATGCAAGTAGTGAGCGATATGCCAAATATTTTCAAGCCTGCAAGTACCATGTTTAAACAATGTCAGATTGGGAAGCAGAAAAGGATAAGGTTCAAGACCAAGGAGAATTCTTTCACAAGACCTTTGGAACTAATTCATATTGATTTGTGCAGGAATACCAAGACAAAGAGTCTTTAAGGTGAAAGGTATTAAATGTTACTCATTGATGATTTCTCTAGGATGACATGGGTTACATTATTAAAAGAAAAATCAAAAGCTTCAGTAGGTTCAAGATTTCCAAGTCAGTGGTTGAAAATGAAATGAATGCTAGAATCAAGTGTTTAAGATCTAATAGAGGTGGTGAATTCACATTAAATGAGTTTGAATAATTTTGTGAGGGACATGAGATAAAGATACATTTTTCTACTACTAGAACCCCTAAGAAAAATGTAGTGGAAAGAAAGAACATAACAGTTCAAGAGATGGAAAGAACTATGTAGCTAAGCTGCCTAATATATATTAGAAAGAAGTAGTCCATATTGATGTATATGTTCTTAATAGAGGTCATATAAGGGTGGATAGCACCAAAAATCCTTATGAGCTTTGGTATGAAAGACTAGCAACTATCAAGTATTTCAAAAAAATTGGAAGTAGATGCTTTATCAAAAGAGATGAAGAAGGTTTGGGAAAATCTGACTCAAGATCTAATGAGGGAATCTTTCTTGGATATTCAACTAGGAGAAAATCCTACAAGGGTTACAATAAAAGGTTGAGAAGGATTTTTTAGAGTGCAAACATTAGAGTTGATGAAGAGTCACATCAAAATGCACATGAGAAAGAAGATTGTTGTTATAATGAACCTACCTAGTCAAAGGAAGAAGAAGAAATGGTAGAAAAAGAAGAATCACACGAGAAAGTCCCCAAGACTCCAGCCAAGTGCATCCAAAGGAATCATTTTGAAGATCAAATAATTAGAGACAAGAATGAAGGTGTGTAGACTAGAAGGATATTTATAAGAGAAAATAAACACCTATAAATTTCTCTTTGTTATCAAGAATAGAACCTAAGACTCTTGCTAATGCTAGCAAGGATGAAGGATGGATTCATACAATGGAAGAAGAACTAAATCAAATAGAGAAAAATAAAACTTGGGAATTAGTTCCAAGACCTGCAGACAAGAATGCGAGGAAGAAAATGTGTGTTTAGAAACAAACTAAATGAAGATGGAGAGGTTGTGAGAAATAAAGAAAAGTTGATGTGCAAAGGTTATTCACAAGTGGAAGGAATTGAATTTGAGGAAACATTTTCTCTGATGACAAGAATGGAAGCTATAAAAATGTTTCTTGCATTTGTAGCTCACAAGAACTTCAAGGTGTATCAATTGGATGCAGAATCTAATTTCTTTAATGGTGATTTAGAAGAAGTTTACATAGATCATCCTAATGGATTTTAGCAATCAAAGGAGGATCCAAAAATGGTATGCAAAATTAAGAAGGCTTTGTATGGTCTAAAACAAGCCCCTAGGGCCTTGTATACAAGGTTGGACAAGTACCTACTCTAGCAGGGCTTCAAGAAAGGTATTGCAGATAGCAATGTACATATTAAAATAGAGGATGAAAGAACTCTAATTATTGTTGTGTATGTTGATGATATAATACTTAGTAGAAATGATGAAATGTGAGAATTTTTTTGAAGGCATGTAGAAAGAATTTGAAATGTCTGTGATAGGTGAGTTATCATTCTTCCTTGAACTCCAAATTGCACAGTCAAATAATGGTATCTTTATCTCTCAAGAAAAGTATGTCAAGGAGATGTTGAAGAAGTTTGGTATGGAAGATTGTAAACCAGTGAGTACTTTGATGGTAACAATTTGTCATTTGAGTAAATATGATGAGTTACCCAAGGCTGATCAAACTCTGTACAAGTCTATGATTGGGGGGCCACTATACTCAATTGCATCAAGGCTTGATATTATGCAAGTTGTCTTCTTGGTTGCAAGGTTTCAAGATAATTCAAAATAAACTCATGTAAAGTCAGTCAAGAGGATTTTCATATATTTGAAGAGTACTCTAGATTATTGACTATGGTATCAAAAAGATGATGACTTTTCTTTGAGTGCATATACTAATGTTGATTGGGTTGGTAGTGTTGATGATACAAGAAGTACTAGTTGTGGATATTTATTTTTGGGAGAAAAAAATTCTCTTGGTTTAGTAAGAAGTAGTATTCATTGTCCTTATCAATAGTAGAAGTATATTATATTGTTGCAACATCTTACTGCACCCAAGTGTTATGGATGAATCAAACTTTCAAGGACATCAAGGTGATGTATGATGAGCCCATTCCAATTTTGTGTGATAATACAAGCACCATCAATATTTCAAAGAATCTAGTGATGCATGCTAGAACTAAGGATATATCTATCAAGTATCACTTCTTAAGAGAGAAAGTTGTGGATCAAGAAGTAAGATTCGAGTGTGTGCCTACAAAGGAACAAGTTGCAAGCATCTTTACAAAGGCACTTTAAAGGATGCATTTGAGTATCTCAAATAGAAGTTAGGGGTTGTTTCCCCTCCTCCTTCTAACTAAATACATAGATGGTGTATTTTTCTAGGGGGAGAAATTCAAGACACATTTTTATCTTTGGATTGATGAAGCTACCTCTTAAGGGTAGCAGGTAGAAGGATGATAATGTTTGTGTATACAAGGGGAGCTTGTATGTAGATGAAAGCACAGTTCAAGACCACTAGCCCTTTGACCTTGATTTTAAAGGGGGAAATAATTGTATATCAGGTCAATGTTTCCATCAATTCTAAAGGGGGAGATTAATGTTAGAAACCAAGATCAGATTTGCAAACCGAAAAGACCTTCCACAGAAGAGAAAATCAGAAAAAGCAGAGAGGTTGCAAAAGGATGTGCAACATAATATTATTCAAGAATTCAATAATTACATGATAATGATTTGCTTTATAAAAGCAAAGATGCATAACCCTAATCTTATCTTGAGCAACAAGATAGCTCGATAAGATAAAGATAAGAACCTATAACTTAGGAATTAAATAATTACCTAAGTAAACTTATGCAAAGTGTAATTAAATATTAATTACACCAACACCCCCCCCCCATAAGTGCAACTTAGGGAGAAGCAAAATTATTATGCAAATATGAGTCCCGACAACAAGGCCAAATCAGGGGCTCATTTTTTTTAGCCCCCTGGGCGCCCTGCAACCCTTATTGGGCATTTTGGAGCAGTGTTCACGAAATTGAGTGTATTTTTTGCATACGATGTCTGTTTTTCACAAACGAGATATCGCCAGAAAGCTGATTCTGACACCGATCTAGTGGTGTTGGTGATGGTTTCTATTGATATGACCCCACAGGGGCTGGTGAGCTCGGCGGGCGGTGTCGAACTGGTAGCAGGCGGTGGCTGAACCTATGGTGGGCGGTTATTGAATCGGTGGCAAGCGGTTGGAGAATGGGTGGTGGTGGTCGCTGGGTGGCGCTTCGGTGGCCGCTTGGTAGCACTACGATGGCCACTTGGTAGTGCTAACCTTTACACTGGAAGTGCTTTTCTTTAATATTTTTTTTATTTTTTCACGTTTTTAGAAAAAATTGCCTCAATCTGTGTGCCCTGGGGCTGTACAGCCTTGGGGCTAAATTTTTTTTGCCTTTTTTTCAACTTTCACCTAAATTGATGAAATGAAAGGCATTTCTAGGGTTTTTGGACGCTCTGATTGCAATGGCGACATCCGTTCGAGTCCAAAGTGCTCTAAAAAATTAGCTACCCCTAGATCTACAAAAAAATAATCTAACTTGAAACCCTTGCATAGAAGAAAACGTTGTGAGAGAATATCTTCATATCACGAACAGGCAGCAACAAGTCTGGAGCTCTGATACCATGAGAGGGTTTCAGTTAGAGAATGAGCTTATTGGCTTAAATCCTAGGGATTTTGACAGCATCCAGGATTTTTTCACCAAACTCAAGTCTCTTAGATTACAGTTGTCACAGTGTGGTGTTCAGAAAGAAGACTCTTAGTTGATATTGTCCATCCTTTCTAAGCTTGGACCTAATTATTCAGTTTTTGTATCTACCTTTTATGCCACTATGGATGCACTTGGTACGAGATTCACTATGCCACCTCTTGATGAATTTGCTTCATCTCTCACTCGAGAGCAAGCTAAGTTAGCTAGCATGGGCACGGTGAAACCTTATTCCTCTTCACATGCACTTATTGCATCACAGGAGCCCAGAGATCAGAAGGCTTGTACAAGCAAAGGAAAGAAATAGAAACAAAAGGATTCCAAACCTCATGAGCAGCAAAAGGAGTCCTCAGATTCATCCTCCTCTTCTAAGGGGAAATTATTTAGGAAGGAGAATTCTACATGTGCATATTGAAAGAGGGAAGGACATGCAGAACATAATTGTTACAAGGACATTGATGAGCTGAAACATCTTCTTCAGAAACATCAGATTGATTTTCCTTCTAGGATGTCTGCATCATCTTCTTCTCCTCACTCTTCTTCTTCTTCAAAGCAGCATAACACAAGTACAGCTGGTTTACATACTTCATCAGATATGAGGGGACATGCTCTTTGTGCTTCTTCAGGTATTGGATCAGGGAGATGGCTTCTAGATTCAGGAGCATCTCATCATATGGCATCTTTGCAGTCTATGTTCACTTCCTTTGAGCCTTGCACTATGTCTCCCATTTTGATGGGAAACAACACTTACATGATTGTTACAGGGAAGGGGTCTATTAGTTTTGGGGATCACTCCTTTCAGGATGTCTTGTGTGTCCCTCACTTGAAAAATAACCTTCTTTCCATCTATCAGATAACACATGGGGGAAATGGGAGATCTGTGGAGTTCACACCTAATTCAGTTATCATCAGAGACTTGGAGAGTAGAGTAGTTATTGCTACTGGGATAGTGGATCACTCATCTCAATTGTATTCTTTCATTGATTTTGCTACTGGTGGTGCTTTTGTTCCTACGACTGTTCCTCACACTTCGAGTGTGCATTATCATTCAGAGGAGAGATTTGGCTTCTTGAACATTGGAGTTCTCACTTCGGATCCTATTCTCGAGCCTCCCATTCCATCTCCTCCACCTCTTGTTGCTTCTTTTGTTTCAGTGCAACAGGATCCTATTGATCATCCATCTTTAGAGGTTTCTATTGAGTCTTCACCTACTTCTGTGGAGACATCTTGGACTGCACCTATTCCACCTTCAGAGATTTCTTTCATTCGGCCTCTTCCCTCTCACTTCTTTCTGGAGATTTGCAGTTTCTTCACTTCTTTTGGAGTTACTTCATTTTGGGGGGGATCTGTGGTCTCTTTCTTCCTCTCTTATGGGGGGATTCTTTCATGTATCTTTGTGATGAATGGTGTCCTTGGGGGGTCTTATGGATTCCTCCATTTTTCATCACTTAGGTAGTTTATTGCATTCTATTTTGTGGAGGATTTTTGTTCCCATGTGTTTTTCTCCTTTACCCCATTTGATTTAGTTTGCATTGCATTTTTACATGAGTACCTGATCATGCCTTGTTGCAAACGAAAAGACCTTCCACAGAAGAGAAAATCAGAAAAAGCAGAGAGGTTACAAAAGAATGTGCAACATAATATTATTCGAGAATTCAATAATTACATGATAATGATTTGCTTTATAAAAGAAAAGATGCATAACCCTAATCTTATCTTGAGCAACAAGATAGCTCGATAAGATAAAGATAAGAACCTATAACTTAGGAATTAAATAATTACCTATGTAAATTTATGGAAAGTGTAATTAAATATTAATTACACCAACAATTAATGCAAGGTTGTTGCAAGTGTTATCATTGATGTCAATAGAATGGAGATTGTTGTTGATATTGTCACTGATTTCAATAGAGTGGTGGTGTGTGGATGGTTTCATATCTTGCTCAAAATTATTATGTATGATGATGGATGTCATGAGCTTTCTATAACAATTTTCCTATATTTCTTGGTGCTCATGAATAGGTGAATGATGTTGTGAATGTTGTATTCACTATCTGTTGATGTAAAATGTATAAAATGTTTTCTTGCAGTTAGTGGCTCTAGAATTTGTATTGGAGATGCTCTAGAGAATGCTCTTCATTCCTCTATATTTGAAGTTATGATCTTATAGTTTGGAAACAAGACAAATGCAGATGTACATAGTATGTATGTTCCTTATTTTATAGCATAAAAGTTATCATTGAGGTTTCTAGAGCTACTAGCGTGAGGACGGTGTTGTTGTAGTCATGGAAGGTTCAAAAAAATGCTTTTTATTTCTCCACAATCGATGTTGTGGTCTTGTAGTTTGGAGGATGAGTTTAAAATGTCCATTTTTTTTCTCCCTTCAAGTTTTAGATGTTGAGGTGTACCACAAGTTGAGTTTTCAATGTTCTATCTCAATATTGTGTTGTTTGGGTATGCAAGAGATATTGATTTTGTGTTTGTTTTCTTGCACCAACTTAATGTTGTGTGAAGTTGTAAAAGGAGGGCATGGAAATATTTTTGAATATAATTCAATGCTTGTATTGTGATCTGCATGATGTTATCTAATCTCTTTGGTACCACTTGTGGTCTGGAGTTGATATTTGGAGGGTTAAGTGTTTGTTGGGATGAATTGGTATATTAAGTTGTTTTTTCCAAGTTTTTATGGTGTGCACCAGCATGGGATTATGTGCAGATGTAAAATAGGTCCTTATTATCTCCTAGCTTGGACCAAATTTAATTTTCCTTTTCCATAGATGATTTGGAGCTGAATCATTATGACCATTATATGTTTCATGCTTATACATTTTAGTTTGGCCGATAAGGAGAAACTTTTGAAGCTTGTGAAAGGTATAAATGAAGCATCATGTGTGTGATCGAATGAGTTGTTGTAGTAATTGTGTTTTCAATGTGATAAACAAGTGATATATGTCGAAAGTAGTAAGTTGAAGGTAGAAGAATGAGTGTGAATGTGTGAAGCAATATGTGAGTGAACTGTTAAAGGTAGTGAATTGAAATTTGAAGTGTTTGAGTGAAGTGTTGAAGATAGTGATCCCAAATCAGAAGTGTGTGAGTGAAGTGCTAGAGGTGGTGAGATGAAAATAAAAATGTGTGAATGAAGTGTTGAAGGCAGTGAGTTGAAAGTTGAAGTATGTTGAGTGTGTGCTACTAGTAGTGAGCCAGAGGTAGAAGAGGTGTTACGGTGATAGTTGATCATCTAAATTCATCAAGTGTTGTATGTTGAGGTTGTAGCCTCTTTCTATAAGTGTTATATTTGTAGGGAGTGTAAAATTTATTTTGTTGAATCCATAAAATTGTATTGTAAATATTGTTTTACTTTTGTGAGGCTAGATTTGGATAGTAGCTCCAAGTAGCTTTCTCACAGTGGTTTTCCCCTTGTAGGGTTTTCCATGTAAATTTGATGTTATGGTTGTGTGCTTGTGCTTTGAATACTTTATCTGATAAAGGCAGTAATAAGTTTTGATTGATAAAATTGAATTAGATTAATTTGAGAGATGTACTGATTCACTCCCCTCTCATTATATCTGTGTGTTCTAACAATATGATCTAGAATTCATATATAGATTTAGGTTTCTAGTTTCAATCATTGATCATAATGGAACAATAAAATCATCATAAATTGAAACATCAAACTACAAAGAATTAAGGACTCTTTATCCTCTTTTCAATCATTTTTCTTAGCTCAGTCGGTGTAGGTTCTAATTGCAAAAAATACTTATTGTCTAATTATATCTATATCACACTAGTAGGTTTTTAAGTGTAAGTTCTTTACTTCCCCGCCTTTATATGAACCTCAAATTATCCTACATTACTTAGAGCTTTTTCCTTGATTTTTTCCTTCTATTTTTAAATCTAATATTTTCTAAATTTACTCATCTATTTTTCAAATCCTTGATTTATTTATATTTACCACGTCAACTTTTGATTTTAGTTTGTTACCTCTTATATTTGTGTAGAGGCTTCTAATGTCTCTTATTTTCATTAAGCACAACTATAGGCTCAAACCATACATGGTTAATAACCACTTGGATTGTCCCATTATTGGAAACATGACTAATTCCTTGTAATTCAATTTTTAGGGGATTTTTAACCATGATGCACACATTGAACCTATAGAGACCAAAAGGAAAAATTAAATGGATCATAATCTATAACTTCACAAATAAGACATAAATAAACTAGATGATAATACTAAAAAATAATGAGCTTCAAAATTACTTTGACCAAATCATATGGATTATATATGTACAAAGGAATTATCCATTATATTGGTCACACTGGTGTTTATAATGATACTACCCTTCCTTCACATATTATTGTTTCTTCTAACAACCATCCATCTCATCCTTATTCTCCAATATTCTCTCTTAACCCTCTTCATTCCATCCCTTCTCCTATAGAATTTGTACCCACTAATCAACCTCAATCTTCCAATCTAATTATCCCATCCATAATTACCCCTACCTCACATGTCCACACACCCCTACCAACATTTCACAACCTAATTCCCAACCTCAACCACTCTATCCTCTTCCACTATTCCATATTAACCTACATGTGCTCAACCTACCACTACCCAAATACCTATTCCAATGTATGAACTTTCCGAAGTCTCTCTATAAAACATCATGAGGAAACTAATTGAAGCAAATAATAGGCTAAACAATCAACCATAGTATTCAAAAAAGGAATTATCACATGATTCAACACATAATATTTTTATCATATGACATACTTGCATACCTATTTCATATGAAATTTATGGTGTCAAATATTGAATTCTATAATAATAAGGATAACATGATGACCCAAATAAAATAAATTAATGTCACATACTTTAATTTCTTTTATACTAATCATTTACTAGCTATTTTTTTCCAACTTGGAAAAACCATGAAAAACACAATCAATATTTTTTTATTTGAAACCAAAAGCTCTACACAATGGTAGTGCACAATGCATAGACATGTGTGGCACCACATGATATTGATCACACACAAAATAATGTGTTAATAAAGGAAAATTAATGGAGGAATGATCATAAAACATGAGTGGTCAAGTGGTATGCATCCCTTGTAGTATTCCCTATGTTGCTATGGAAGCTCTATGGAGATGATAGAGTGTTTTATTGTACTTAATTCCACAAGGGGCGGGAATCCTCATAATGACCAATTCGTCAATATTCCAACTAAGATAGGTAGAAGTCCATGTATAACCCTAAAATTAACTAATATAAATGTATTTAAATAATTAAATCAAGCAATGGTGTAATATACACTAGCCTAACATCTCAATAACATGATTAAATATTATACATATAGTTTTGGGAAGGTGACTTCTTTTTTTATTTGATGGCATTGAGTGGGAAACGGTCTGCAACTAGAGTTTTTGAATTCTTTTGATGGCGAGGAGGCAGGGGAGTCTGACGATGATGAAGATTCATTCTGGGCTTTGTTGTTCAGTGGTTGTGTGGTGGGTGTCATGGGTGTTCGATGGTGAACGCCTTTCCCTATTCCTAGTGGGATCTCTGACATCCTACTACTTGTGGTGGTTCCATTTTTTCTATGAAGAGGGCATTGTCCCTGTTTCATTTGTTGGAAACAGTGGGTTTTGTTTGATGGTAATCTAGTGGCATTTTCATTGGCCTAAGTTTCTAGTGTCAGGTCTCTATAGAAGCATGTTGTTTCTCTTCTTGGTAGGGGCTATGACTATGTTGTGCGGGGGGGTTGCTTGTGTTGCTCCCCTCCCCATGTGCCCTTCGCTTGTGTTTTGGATTTGGATAGTTTCCTCTCTCGTCTAGTTGGAGGCCTCTCTGGCCTACTATGTGTGCTTCATCCCCTTTCTATTTGAGACTCTTTTTGTCATTTGTGTGGGTATTTGGTTCCTACCGAAGGTGTTTCCTTTGTTCTCCATGGTTGTGGCCAGATTGGTCATTGGGTCTAGTGATTGTATGTTGTGGACGAAAAAATTATTTGTTCGTGTTGTTGCTATTGTATTGGCCTATGTCTAGGTCTTTGTCATGTGTGGGTCTCTGGTTCTTGCCTAAGGTGTTTGTTGTTGTGCTTCCTATGTTCCCTTGGTTGGAGCTTTGGTGCTTGTTCTCTCTTCTTTGTTAGAGTTCTTCTTTGGTGTCTGGGTCTCTTGGTGCCTCTGCTACTCTTCGTCCTTGGTTTTCTCGGGTTTGTCCTAGATTTCCTTGGAATGTTGTGTCTACTCTATTGGGCTTTCAGTTGGGATTGGCTTGGATGGTGGTGTTGGCCAGTGGGCTCTCTTTTATTTGTTCAATGGCTCTGGTTTTGGGTGAGGTTTCTGCCTCTCTCTATTTTGGCATTGCTTTTGGAGTGTTGTGGTGGTTAGGCGGGGCTTGCTCCCTAGTTTGGTGTGACCACAGAGACTTTTCTATGATAGATTTTGTGGCCTCTTCCAGGATTAGTTGTTGTGGTTCTCTGCCCTTTGGTTGTCAGCTAGGTTGTATTTCCTCATGACCCAGATGTGTTTGTGGTTTTTACCTCTTTTTTCCTATTTTCAAGTTTGCTGGAGGATGGTGTGTTTACTTTTTCTGCAGGAGTGGTGGCTTTCTCCTTGATTCTACAACCTGTTCCTATCAAGGTGGATTCCTCTTCTATCAGGTGAAGTTGGGTGTTGTGGTTTTGTTTAGAAGCTTCCTTTTCTAGTTTTCTCTAATGTTGTCCCTTTTGAGGTGGGATCTACTCCTATGGAGGTGGAGTATTGGGCTGCTGGAGATCTTTGGGTTTGGTGGAAAAGGTTTTCATGTGATCCTCTTGAATAGAGGGGAGCTCTCTATTTGATTCAGATAATGAGTTGGCATCTTGGTTCGACTGGTGTTTCAAGGAGGGTTCAAAGTTGTTGTTTCTGAGCAAAGGGTTTATTGTAGCCTGTAGGGTCTATGGTTGGTTAGGCTCATTTTTGTCTAATTTGAGTAGAAGGTCTATTGTAGTCTAGCTACTGTAGGTGGTTTATGGCCTAGTTGTTTTAGGTAGTCTTTTGGGGCCTATTGTTTGTGGGTTGTTTCTTGGCTCAAGGCCTTTGTTGTTTCCTTGATTTAGGACTCATTTTTGTCATTTGTGTTTTGTTACTCTTGGTTGTGGTGTCAGGTTTGGGTTGTTGTTTATCTTTGGATTAGGACTGCTATTGGTCCTGAGTGTGTTGTCTCTCTCTGTTTCTGGTAACCAAGTGTTGTTTGTGTTTCTATTGTGCAACTGCGGTATCTCCACCGATATATTTCTCTATTTCGTTGGTAAAGTTTTGAGACTTTGTTTTTTGGAAGTGTCCTTCTCTTAGCTCTATAAAAGGTTCTTGGTCCTTTCAAAACCTTTCTTACCTTATCAAAAACATGATTAACTTTTACATACATTAATTAGCCAAATCATTCATTCATTTAGATAATGTTTAGATGCACATGCTTACATATCTCTTTTAGTATATTTTCCTTGAGATACAATAACCTTAGCATGGTCATTTATTTCATTCTTGAATACATGGACAAATATTATATAATAAATAAATATTTCTAAGGTCTTGTAATGCCATAAAATTGCACCCCTTGTAATTTCACATGCATTCTTCTATCCACTTTAGTTTCCACTCCCTTAGCATATATGTAGGCTCATTTTAGCCCCTACATTAGTTTGTTTCCCCTCTCAAGATGCTCAGGACCCCTTTTCAGCAACTACCTTCATGCGCCAACTTTGCATCAAACCATGTGCTTTTCTTGTTCTCGCATTTTGTAGCATGATATGTCTAGACACTAGCACGCTGCGCTAGCATCCCGCAACATTTCAACATTCAAATGACCACTTCTGAGCATTTTTGCCACTTGTTAGCAATATTTTTTGGTGGTAATGGCCCGAGACACCTTGTAATGGCTTGAGAACCTTCTTTTCCCTCTTAAAAGCTATCTTTTAAATTCATTTGGCCTTCTCCTCAGCTTCTATCTTGGACATTCTCCCATATTTCTCTTGCTATCTTTCTTGCACAACCCTTTACAACTTGCTACAATAGCTTCAAGCTCTCAAGCTCTTACAACACTCTTAACAACTCTCTTGGCTCTCATAGCCCTCTCTTTCATCCTTGCTCTCTTTGGCTTCCTTAAGCCTTGTAGTTGACATCTCCCTTTCCTTTTGCTTGTGAGCATCTTGGGATTTAACACATCCCTTATCTATTGAATCTCTATTTTGTGATACAGGTTCTCCTCCTCGAGTGGGGATTTCTTTTATCACTCTTGCATTCGTTTCATTCCTATTATCTTTCTCTATCTATTTGGTTGTCCATGGAGGTGGGAACACCAAAATAGGGGTTTGACTAAGCCAAACCCCTATATATCCCCAACATTTCCTCTTGATCTTATGCATGTAGGTATTGAAGATATCTACTAGCTGGAGGCTTCACTACTTAGGTTATTGTGAGCATTTTCCTTCTCTGTTCTCTTTAGTTCTATCATTTACTTTAATTTATTCTAGTTTTTTTATATCTTATTACTTTCCTGCATCTTTGGAGTTCCTAATAATTAGATTGCTAGCAGTCACTTTGCTATTTTCTATGATATTCTCGCTTTCTAGTTCGTGTAAGATGCTAGCGCACCTTTGGGACACCAACGCACTACATTGTCACCTTTGTTCCGTGTTGTCGTCCTTTGGTTGAGAGCTTGTTAGTTTGTCCAGAAAATCTTCATGACCTACTCTTTTTGATTCTAGAACTCTCGCATTGTTCCTTGAGGTAGTTTAGGGAAGTTCTCCCCTTGGGAATCTCTTGAGAATAAAGAGACTCATGAGTAGTGAATCCCCCTTATCTACATTTTTGGTGAACCCAACGTGAAACACAATTTTTTTCAAAAAAACTAGGAAATTATTTACCCAACTTGGTGGGGTCATAACTTTTGACTTGGTGCTTGGAATTGAGAACCATTTGCACTGTTGGAAAGGTCTCCAAGAGAACTAGTTCAGTCCCTAAAGTATGTGCCTTCGAAAATTAAATTTTAGGGACTGATGCAAGTTTCAACCCCAAATTTTTCTCTAAAGGCCTCTAAAAAATCATAAAATTGGGATTTTCAATTTTTCTCAATTCTATTACCCCTAGACTGCTCCAAATCATCTGACTTGTTTAATCATTTTTTATTATATTTAGCTTACTATTTGAAAAATGAATTTAATATCCTCTTTTATGAGTTCAGTATCTAATTATATTCAAAATGTTAATAATGTTCCATTTTATGCATGTGATAGTGACCTAGCTTTCCCATGTCACTTTGTATCTTTGATCCTTCTCATGAGATTCCTCTTGCTTTGAAGGATATTTTGTTGTAAGAAGATGAAATCATTGATATCTTTCTTAATGTTACTCTACCTTCTCTTCATTCCAATGCACTCTCCTCTAGAAATGATGCATTAGCAAATGATGAACCTCCTTCCACATCTGAACCTCCCTAGATCAATGTTGAGAATATGTCTTCAAATAATTACTCCACTAGTTGTGATGATTCTATAAATATAATCTATGTCTTTGTCACCCCTCAAAGGCCTAAGAGACCTATTATGTATCTGACTCCAACTAGTCCTCCTAAAATTATTTTTTCTATTAATGGTGTTCCATTTGATAGTGATTCCTCTGATCTTTTTAAGGCTCCTTCTTATATCTAGCGGTATCTCATACTTGTAATACTAGAAGGAATAAAAAAAATGTCAATCAACCTACTTCTTTACCACCTTCTCAACCAATCCTTCCTCAAGCACCCAATGATTATGATCTTGTCAAGCAACTTCGTGTTACTTCGACCAAGATCTCACTGTGGGACTTGCTTTAGTCTACTTTGATTTATCAAGGTATGCTCCAAGAAGCCTTGCAAAATATTCTCTTGCCTACCTCCACTAGGTCAATGTGTGTTAAGCATTGATGGATCATATTTGTACGAATTCACTTAATATTGTGTTCTATCTGCAAGAAATTTTTCCCCTAGATGTGTAGAAACAAGCAGATCCTTTAATAATTATAGTTAACATAAATAATATTGGCATTAGACGTACTCTCGTTGATGTCAATTCGGTGCACAATGTGTGTAGTATTGATATATTGGCTAAGATTAATATTGATTCATCTTCTCTCAATGCTTCTTTTGTTGGCATTCGTGGGTTCAATAATGTTGATCAACAAGTCCTAGGCATGATAGTCTTGCTTTTGAGGTTGGGACCTGTTAGTGTACCCACCCTTGTATATGTTATGTCTAAAAAGCTACCATATAATCTTCTCCTTGGTAGACTATGGATTCATGCTATGGGTGCAATCCCATCTACCTTGCATAAATCTATTAAGTTCATTTGCAATAATCGAGTAGTCACAGTCAGGGTTGACCCTAAGGCTATGCATTTATGTGAAATGGTAGTCGTTGGTTAGTTTTCAATTGTGCCTACTCTTATTCCTTCAGTTTCTTCCAATGTGTTGATGCTTACTCTAGTAGTACCTACTACAAAGGATACCCTTGAGATAGATGTCCCTAAAGAAGATCCTTCTAAAGCAAGAAATATTAAGTTTGCTCCTTCTACCTCTTCTCAAGAAAATGCATGTCTTGATGATGATTGGGGTTCTCTAGACTTTACAAATCCCTTCACTAGGGAATATAAAATTGAACCAATCCACTTAAACCTTCTAATAACATCATCTACACCCGTTGTCAAAGATGGTTATTCTTCTGTATCGCAGGATAATGTGAGCAATATTTGTAGTGTCCTTGATGTTGATTCTCCTCTTTCTAAGGAAGATGATTACACCTCTATTCAAGAGGCTAATGTTGGTAGTCATATCAAGAAGGTTGATGGTGATCCTGTAGAAGAGTATAATCCCCATTGTTTGAATAATTCTCTTTATGAAGATCCTCCTCCTTCTCAAGATTTGCAAACACGTTATGGCCCTGGCTTTAAGCTCATATCTAAGTATGGCTATGGGCGTCAAGGTTGTGGGTGTAATGAACAAGGCATTTAGGTCCCTATAAAATGTGCACCTCATAAGCACAACTTGGGGCTTGGTTGCTTGAATGAACAATCTAAATGGAAACCATGGTTGAATGTTGGCACGATGTCCACTCAACCTCATCCGCCATTATCTGTTGTATTCATGTCTTCTTCTTGTGATAAATCAAACTTTTCTCCACAAGATAAAGGGTTGCTTCCTACTCCTTATTCTTTATCTGAGCAAGAGCATATTTTGTTGCGGATTCTAAAAGCCTACTTGATTACTCTTCCTTATCCTACATGCAAGAAATTTCATAAGCATGATAAAGAAAAACACTTTCTATGCATACCATCAAGTGTCTGGCCATTCCACTAGTGAATGTAAGGCCTTGAAGGATAAAATACAATGAATTTTTTATTCAAGTGCCATCACTCATTTATTTTTTGATGCACATGCCTCTTCTTCAAGTGACAAGTGATATCGAGGTTTACCTTGGTCCTGTATGTTGGGGACAATGATAACTTGTTCTGGAGATGTGCATCCTTCTAAGGACCCCCTCTTATCTTTCAAATGAAGCATCCCTTGAGTGGACCCCTTTCCTTTTGAAGGGTTCCTGAGGGACCCCCTTTGCAAGCTTCTCCTTCAAATGAATTCATTGGTGTCTAGCTTGGGGGCAACTTGACAAGACCTATCTTTTTTGTGACCATCCCACAACGCAACTTGTAGTAGCCATAGGTTCTTTTGATTAGTCCTGCTCTGCAAGACCAAGAATCTATAAATCTCCTTTACATCAAGCTTGCCTAACATGTTTAGTCTATGGATTAACATGGTACTTTGCAGGTGCACTTGTGAAGTTGCTTTCCATTCCAACTCTATAGATTCCCCTTTCATTGGGCTTCCTTCATGAGAGAGTACTTGGGGAAACACCTTCTTTATAGGTCTAAGGGCCTATAAAGTGTTTTCATCTTGTAGGATCTCTTCACCGTTGGTCTATGGGCCTTCGATGTAGTTTGTTCAACTCTGTAGGAGAGAGTACCTATGGAGCCTTTTGTTCACCTTTCGTAGGTCTACGGATCTGCGATTCATTTGTTCAACTCTCCTTAGGTTTGAGGACCTATGGAGCCATCCCTCTTGGAAGTTCCATTCCTTTCTATCTTTTCCATCTTTCTCTTAAAATTCTCTTTCTTCTCAATTGTGTATATTGGATTGAAGATCTACATCTTCTTCATCCTGAGTATATGCTCTTTCTCTCTTTGATATTGGTTGCTTCCCTGACTTTTGGGTACATTCTTCTCTTGAAGCAACTGATCCTTACCTTATTCTCTCTGTTTAAGAATTCTTCTATGTGTTTTTTCATAATTTAGGGATGACGCATAGTATTGAGACAACTTTTTACATAAAGGTCTCTTTCACTTTGCTGACTCAAATCCTTTAGTTTTTTTTGTGCCTCTGTGTGTGTTTTTTTATGTTCTAACCCCATGATGTAATGGTTTTTTATGTTCTAACATTGTTGTCTCATGCAGGTCTTTCTTCTCTAATGCATTTATTTTGTAGATCTTTAGCCTGGGGGCATGCTTCCTTAGTTCAAAGAGTTATCTACTTCCTCTATAGTATCCTTTTGGCATCATGATGTTATTTATGTTTAGTAGATTTCCTTTAGCATGCATATTAGTGTAGATTCATATACCCACTAAAGTGAGGGGAAAATGTAATGTCGTAAAATTGCACCCCTTACAATTTCACATGAATTCTTGTATCCACTTTAGTGTCCACTCCCTTAGCATCTATGTAGGCTCATTTTATCCCTTGCATCAGCCTTTTTCCCCTCTTAGGATGCTCAAGACCCCTTTTCAGTATCTGCCTTCTCACGTCAGCTTTGTGTCAAACCTTGTGTTTTTCCCATTCTCATCATTTTGTAGCGTGATGTTTCTAGACACTAGCACACTGCCTAGATGTCCACGCACCGCACTAGTGTCCTACAATGTTTCAATGTTCCAACGACCGCTTCTAAGCATGTATGCCACTTGTCAACAAGATTTTTCTATGGTAATGGCCCGGGACGCCTTGTAATGGCTCGAGAAGCTTCTTTTCCCTCTTAAAAAGTTTTTTTCAATTCATTTGGAATTCTTCTCCTCCTTAGCTTCTATCTTGGACATTCTCCCATATTTCTCTTTCTATCTTTCTTGCATAGCCCTTTATAGCTTGCTACAACAACTTCAAGCTCTCAAGTTCTTACAACGCTCTTGACAGCTCTCTTGGCCTTCACAGCCCTCTCTTTCATCCTTGCTCTCTTTGGCTTCCTTAATCCTTGCATCTGACATATCCCTTTCCTTTTTCTTGCAAGAATCTTAGTATTTCACACATCCCCTATCTATTGAATCTCTATTTTGTGATATGGGTTCTCCTCCTCGAGCGGGGATTTCTTTTATCACTCTTGCATTTTTTTCATTCCTATTATCTTTCTCTATCTATTTGGTTGTCCATGGAGGTGGGAACACCAAAATGGGGGTTTGATTGAGGCAAACCCCTATACAGGCCCAACATTTCCTCTCGATCTTACGCATGTAGGTATTGAAGATATCTACTAGTTGGAGGCTTCATTACTTGGGTTGTTGTGAGCATTTTCCTTCTCCATTCTCTTTAGTTCTATCATTTAATTTACTTTATTCTAGTTATGTTATATTCTATTACTTTCTCGCATCTTGGGAGTTCCTAGTAATTAGATTGCTAGTAGTCACTTTTCTATTTGTTGTGATATTCTTGCTTTTTGGTCTATACGAGATGCCAACGCACCTCTAGGACACCAGTGCGTCGCGTTGTCATCCTTGTTCCGCGCAAATGTCATTTGGATAAGAGCTTGTCAATTTATCTAGAAAATCTTTGTGACCTACTCTTTCCAATTCTAGAACTCACATTATTCCTTGAGGTAGTTTAGGGCAGTTCGCCCCTTGGGAATCTCTTGAGAATAAAGACACTCATGAGTAGAGAATCCCCCTTCTCTACAGGTCTATCCATCACTAACATTAGAATTTTTAATAGTAATGATCAATTTACTACAACTTATAAATAAAGGTGATTTTCTTATTTTCCAGCCACATAAACAAAAGTTGAGAGAAAAATTAAGAGAGAGAGAGAGAGATTACATTTTTCCTCATTTTGCTAAGATAAAATAGGCTACTAAAGGAATTAAACCTATGATCCAATAAAGGCTATCACATCATTTTCCTAGCTATAACATAGGATTAGGGTCAATAATACTCAAGTATAATTGATATAATAACACTATATTTTTTCCCTTTTTTTATAATTGAAGCAATTAGAGTCTAAAAACACTAAGAACTTATGAAATTGAGATCATACAAACCCATACTCAATGAAATTAGTCTTCAAAGCTTCAAATATTTAATATAAAGAAATGAATTATAAATTCAAAGCAATTAAACTAAAAGAGAGTGCAAACCTTCAATCCCATTGTGGATTGATGCAAATTTGTTATGCGGATTGCTCAAATTATGCATAATCCATGACTACAAAAGCTTAATGAGAGGTGTGATTCACAAAATAGGTGTTCTAAAATGCTCAAGAGTGGCTCAATAATTCTAGAGAGTGTGTATGCTTATGAGGATTGTGAATGAATTTCATGTTTGAAAGGCTTGTTTTATAAATTTTGAGAATTTTGATCAACAGTGGAGATTGAAAATGAGGATCAAAGGATGAAAGGAAATCAAGGAGATCAAAGAAGATCAAGGGATGAAATTGCTTGAGATCCCAAAATATCCTTATTTTTCATGTAAAATTGGTTGAAGATATTTTGAATTGGAGAGAAGAAGGTATTCGAGTTTGAATTAGGAATATTCTTTGTGCAAGTTAGAGGTTTGGACGAAAATTATCCAATTAAATAATTATGAAAATGTGAGGATAAGAGGATTTAAGATTTTTAATTAAATAATTGGGATTATTATTTAATGAAGTGGGATGGGGGAAAAATTAATTAAATAATTAAAAATTATTTAATCATGATGGGAATTAGTATGAAAGTGGTGAATTAATCAAATAACCTTAGTTATTCAATTAATAGAGGAATAAAGATGAATTTAATCAAATAATTAAAAATTATTTAATTAAATGGAGGAATTAGGTGATAATGAGGAAAATGATGTTAGTAAGTGAAATCGATATGTGTGATATGCTTAGGTAAATTTTATATGTCTACATAAATCACCACCATCACCACCCATCCATAGTAAATTTTCCATCCATAATAAAATTGTCACCTTCACCTTTGATGAAGCATATCAAAACCAACATAGCAACTGTCAAAATCTAGAATGCGTTGGATGTTGTGGTTGTGTTGTTGATATGTGGTTTTCATTGATGTCAACACTATTAGCATTAATGCATTAGAAGTTGTATATGTCGAGGATATTGAGAAAATTGTAATGAAATGAGTTGCAGGTTGTCAGTGGTGAAGTGAAGTTTAGTCTATTGGTGAGTTCAGTACATTGATGATCAGAGGTTGTGGACTAAAGGGTTTCTTGTTGAGTATATCTAGTTTATCCACATTTAGTTTCAAAGATCTGCGTGAAGATTTGATCAAGTTATGAAGATTTGTATTCTAATAGTTTTTTTGTTACTTCAATTGGTGTTCTTGAATGAAGATAATGTGATTCCAGTTAGTTCAGTTGTTCTGAATGCTTCTCTAGTGATTCATGATGTTTGTGGATGTTTCTAGATCATGATCTATCTATGTTGCACATCTACATTGATCGTTGTGCTCATGATCTGTTATTTTCTCTTGTGTGTTCATGTTTTTCATGTTCATGGCCGACAAGGTGATTGTAGCGTGTTGTGGATCTTCAAGGAATAATTTTTGAAGGTGGTTCATGTTTGAAGAAGTTATTTTGGGTCTTCACTAATTTGTGGCTGACCTTGGTTGATTCACATTAATAATTGTTATTGATTTGGGCCGATAGTTTATATTCATCTTATTATTTTGTTGAAGCCGACATGTAGTGATGTAATTTCTTGTTGCAAATATATATAAGTGATTGTTTATTTCATTTGAAGTATGTCAAATGTGTGTGTGCACAAATAATGTTCTAAATCATTCAAAGGAAAAACAGAGTTTGAAGAAGAGTCAAGAAGAGTGGAGAAGTGTTCATAAGCTTAATCGAAACTGTAATTAGGCATTAGCAGATGTTATTTTATCAATTCAAATCTCTGTGGATGTAATCTGAATCTTTTTGTAAGACAGTGTGTATTCCTTTGGGTAGTAAGCCTTGTTGTAATTGAGCAGTGAGCTCTAGGCAGTGTTCCTGAATGCATGTGCATTCCCCATTTCATTCGTTATACTTTTAACAGGGTATAATCTTTTGGACTGATCTCCACTGCGGTTTTTCCCCTAACAAGGTTTCTACGTAAAAAAAAATTGGTGTTATGTGTGTTTATGATGTGTTGATGCTTTATGTTTTTTATGGTTATTGATCAGATCTGAGAATAAGGTTAATAAGTTTAATAATTTTTGAATTTCTGTGACAACTGATTCACACCCCCTCTTAGTTGTTTGCCCTTGTGTTGCCAATAATTGGTATCAGAGTAGGTTCCTTAGAAGAAGCTTAAAAGCTTAAGGTGATCTAGGATGATGAGATATAAGAAGGATAGTCTGAGATTTGATGGAACAAATTATTCTCTGTGGAAGACTCGAATGGAGTGTCATTTGAGATGCATTGGTGAACCCTACTGGAGCATTACAAGTAATAGGTATGTTATTCCACATAATGGTCCTACTACTACTGCTGAGATTAGGGGTGTTGAGTATAATATCAGGGCTAAGGAGGCATTTTTGAGTGCTTTGACTGATACTGAGATGAAAAATGTGATGGATCTGAAGACTGCTTATGATATCTAGAAAAAGTTGGAAACTTTGTATGAAGGTGATGCTAATGTGAAGATTGCTAAGCTACAAAGTCTGAAAGGGAAATATGAAATGTTGAGAATGGGTGATGATGAGAACATTACTACTTTAATGCAAAGAGTGAATGAACTTGTGTGTGGTATCAGATGTGCTAGTGGAAAGTTGGACGAATCAAAGATTGTTGCTAACACTAGTAGAATTTGGCAAATAAATGACTATGTGACAAAATTTTAGTCACATGACTAAAAACTTTAGTCACGTGACTAAAAACTTTAGTCACGTGACTAACACTTGTAGTATTTGGAAAATAAATGACTAATTTGGTCATCGGGTAAAATCACAACTAAATGACTAAATAAATGACTAATATCAAACAAATAAAAATGACTAAATAAATGACTAATATCAAACAAACAAAAATGAATAAATAAATGTGCCCATTATTAAAATCTTGGCCATAATTTTCATTTTAATAAACATACTCTAAAACCTTCGTCAAGACCTTATTTTCAATCGTAGCCCACCATAATTATTAATAAATATTTTTTGTGGAATAAATATTTTATTTTGTGGTGTCATCATATGAACACCAAATTTTCTTCTAAATTGACGAAAAACCACCAAATTATAAAAATTAACAAAAACCATAAGAGAACCTAAAAAACTAAAACCCAAAAACCTTGAAAAACAAAAAAATAAGCAAAAGGAAGAGAAAAAACAAAAGATAAGAATAAGCAACCAAATAATCTAAGAGGAAAAAGGACCAATTTTTTTTTTATAAGCATAATTTTCATTTTAATAAACATACTCTAAAACCTTGGTGAAAACCTTATTTTCAATGTAGCCCGCCAAAATGGAGTAGTCAGTCGAAACCTTATTTTCAAGGTAGCCCGCCAAAATGGAGAAGTAAAGTGACGCCTAATTTTCAATTGCAACCTCTGCCCATTTTACCGCATCGGACACAATTTGTGCAGAATCTTGTGGTAAGTCACTTTCCATGGTTTCAGTTAATTTTACTTTTCAAATCTGTACATAGTCAGGCCATATGATCAATTCTTTTTAATAATTTTACTAGCTTCTTGTTGAATAACAGTGATTGTGTTCTTTTTTAGGCTAATTATGGAAAAGCAAATCCATCTTGTGTTGCAGAAGTTAAGGATTTATATAGAGAATTTGGAATCAAGGTTTGTTTATTCTTTTCTTTTCCATTATGAGATGTTAAAAGTGATCTTTTCTTTTCGAAGTTTCCACTATCAAATTGCATAGTTCACAGGAGAACTTACTTTTATCTATAAAAATGATATTAAGGGACATGTAGATTGAGTTGTCTATACAAATTTCAGAATTTGAAATCTTAAAATTAGATTCCACTTTTTGAGGGGGCATGCAAATCACTTTGGAAGTTGAGTGTAAAAAATAGAGTAGCACATAAAGAAAAAGGATGAACAATAATAAAGTGAAAAGTGGCTCTTCTTATATCAACCATGTAGAGTACAATGAAAGGAGTGCAAGGATGGTAGGTGTATACACCTAAATATGGTCACATCACAATAGTCTGGTAATTAATTAAATATTTTTAATATTTAATTAAATCTTTGAATTCAATCTGCATATAAATAAATCCAAATAATTTATTTATATTGTTCATTCTTCCATTTCAATTAAATAAATAAGTTTATTTAATCACTTTTCTTAACTATTTCTTAATTAATTAAATAAACATTACGATTTATTTATATTAATTATCATATAATCTTGGCTTGAATATTTTATTCAAATAAAGATTAAATATTCTTCTCTTCTAAAATTCCTTTAAATTCATAATTAAATATTCCAAATATTTAATTAATTCCTCTAAATCCATTCACAATTTTGATTAAAATCTTCTATATTCCTAAAATCAAAAATCAAACTCACATGAAATTAAATAAATTTATTTATTTAATATTGGATTATCTTCAACAACCATGAAACAAACTTTCAAAACAGAAAATTAATTTCTCTGTTCCTGTGCAAGCTTGTTCCCATGGGTTGAAGACAAAGCTCCATTCTTTTCTCCAACCTCCCAACATTCTCCATCTTCCTCTCAACCTCTCCATCTCTCACCATTCAAATCTACCAGACAATCTCACAGCCATTGATCTTTGCCAGCCAGGCTCTTGCCTGCAAAAAAGATATAAAAAGGACTGTCGGGTCTTTGAAATCATAGAGAAGCTTTAAATAGGAAAACTATACCAAATTTGCAATAGCATAGCTTTTAGCATTCATAGACTTTAGAATCATAGCATATCATGGCCAATCATCCTCATATCATAGTTTTAGAAGCATCCATAATCCAGAGCCTCTGTGCATAATTTAGAGCCCCTGTGCATAATTTAGAGCCCCTGCGCATATCCATATCAGCATTTCACTCCATCAGCATATAGCATTAGAGAAGTACTTTCATTTGCACACTCGTTCTACAGGTTGCCATTCAGAGAAGCTTTGCTTACACAATCTAAGAGCAACAACTTCAAACAAATCCCTGGAGATAGAGAAAAATGGAACGGTTCTGAAGAAGCTCTGTTTGATTTTATTTCAATTTATCTTACTTTCTTTGGTTTAATGTTTCATTTTGTGTGATTTGTTTATCTTATTTTGATACACATATTTCTATCACACATTTTTGGCACCCACCGTGGGGCTCTTGCCCCAATTTTAATATCTTATTACAGATTTTTCTGACAGGTTATGGCTAAAAACAATGTATTAGCGCATTAAACACGCTTCAGCACAGTTCACACCGAGTTTAGCACCTGTGACTCATTCTGCAGTGCCCGTGACCCATCCTACAACACCCATAACAAATCCTACAGTGCCCCTGATAGATCCTGCAGCACCCCTGATAGATCCTGCAGCGCCTGTGACAGATCCTGCAGTGCTTGTGACCCATCCTGCAACGCCCATGACAGATCCTGCAGTGCCCATAAACTTTGTTTTAGCAATTGTAATCTGTAACTTAAATATGATTTGACTAGATCCGACGTGACTACAGACAGTAAGAGCCTTAAAAGAATGAAGCAATCCTAGGATAGTCACCTAATTCAAAATTAAGCAATCCTAGGATAGTCACATAATTCAAAATCAAGCAATCCTAGGATAGTCACTTCATTTTCTACTTTGGGCTAAAAATAACTCCATGTCTTTGTGAAGCAACATCTTCACCTAGCATAGCAAATTGTTTATTTGGGCTTAAAATTGAACTCTTGTTTGCTTTGTTTTAAACGGTGATAGGCCTATGCTCTCCCCTTAACTGGGTGATCAAAATACCAAACTCATCTATTTCATTTCATGCAATTTAAGTTTTATAATACCCAGCACAGAAACTGCTCTTGTGGGAAAAAGTACTCGCAGAGGAGCGACTCAAGTGGAGTTCAAGCCAAAGCGAGGCTATTCCACCCCACTGCCTGCAAAATTTAAAGCAAAGTGGGGAAACCCTCTTTTGGCGGTAGTGTGCAAGATAACCATCCCCAAAACCTTTGTTCTACAAGGTAGGGAGGTCTCGAGGAGTATATCATTTGCGCGCTCGAATGAAACCCTTCTGGCGAACCCAGTGTAGTATCCAAGCGGTCGGTTCCAAACATCATAATAATCACAATGCCGAGGGGAGGAAGAATCTACCCCAAGATACTCACCATATATTGCCAAGGACTGTTTGCTTTCGGAGGATCCGGTATCCACTTCAGGTCACTTTCTGATGCGCACCTAGAAAAAGAACAAAAACCTGACCCTTTAGGAATTTGTTCCGCATTTGTGTAATTCGTAGCGATTTCTAAGATGTGGGTTGTTGATTACTATGATGACCTACTTGAGTACTAAGAGTGAGTCTGTTTGAACTATTTATCATGTGTAAAACCTGTTAAAACAATTTTTGAAAAACATTTTGATCATACACTTGATGTTTAGTATAGGAATTAAAAACAACTATTCTATAACTTGTTTGAAGTGTTTTCAAAACATTAATTCAGTTAAGATCATCCAAAACTCACGATTACCTTGATTACTCTCATGTTAAGAGATTGGAAATCCACAACCTTTGTTAAGAAATCCATTCTCAAATGGATCAAAAGGCCAAAGAAACCCCTTAGCTACAAGAAACTATTGAAGAAAAGACGATTCTTGTACCAAAGTTGAAAGGTTTTACTCAAACATAGAACCTTTATCCATAGATATCACGACTGTGTTAGAGGTTTCACTGATGATTATGTTGTAGAACCATTATACTCACGAGCTTTCTTTCAAAGAAGAGCCCTTTCTCAAAGGCACAATCATAGTCAACGTATTCGTTCTTGTTATATTCCCCAACCTGCAATTGAATATTCTACTCGTCCAAATCAATTTTTGCAATAGAGAACTCAATCACATTAGGCATTTATCACAAATCCATCTTTTTACGAAACTACGATCAAACTTCATAGAGTTCAAAATCATTTTCACTTCTTGATCTTTTGCTTAACATTCCCGCCAACAGGATTTTCATCCTTTCCAAATAGGGAAAAACATGAGCTAAAGACTAGAAATCTTTTAAGTCATAGAATCTTCATTCTATCCTGACTTTCATATCTATCACAAATTGCACTATTTCACTCTTTTGATCAAAAGTTAGTAGAATTTGGAACAAAGCTTATGCCTGTTGTCACGAGATCTCGAAAACACATGGAAAAAGATGAAGGAGAAACTACCACAAGCAAAATGGGTGACCATAATGAGAAAGAAGAGGAAATATTTAATGTTGAAGAATTAACAGAAGAAAAGCTTCAAGAAGCAGAGCAAGATCCCCGATTCCATAATCTTATGGAAAGTATTTTAGAACGAAACAAAGAAAGATATTTTCTTTCATTAGCTAATCAAGGAGCTAAGTTACCTTACAATTTTGATATAGAAGGGATTAAACAGAATCATGAAACTCCTTCTAATGATTTTAGTGCCCTTACTCAACAGATAAAAGAATTACAAGGGAAAATAAAGGAAATGAAAGGGGGTGCAACAAAGAAGTATGTTTTGGATGACATATCTCCTTATCCATTTGATAGGAGTCTTCAAATGATCCATTTTCCAAAAGATTGCGAAATCCCTAAATTTGATAGGTACAATGGAAAAACTGATCCCATTGAACATGTGAGGGATTTTCGAAATATGAGTCTAGAATTCACTTATGACGATACCTACTTAATGTGATTGTTTCCATGAAGTCTGGGTGGACAATCCATGGAGTGGCTTTCCAAGATCACTCCTCCCATCAAAAATTTTGAGGATTTAATCAATCAGTTTATATCACAATACGCCTACAACATCCAACACCAGATAACCATGCTTGATCTTTGTAAAGTAAAACAAAAAGTAAGGGAATCTTTCACTACAGTTTTGCAAAGATGGACGATTGTTTACACGATATTCCTGTCCTATTCCTGAAAAGGAAAAGATGGATATCTTCCTCAATAGTCTAGATCCTGAATTAAGCTATAGGCTTAACCTTCATTGCCCTCATAACTTTGAAAAATTGATTGAAAACGCAATCACCATTGAAGGGGCCTTGGTTAAATGGGGAGTGATCAAACTTGATAATCCAAGTACATCCAACTTTAACAACAATGATAAAACAAGGTTTTGGAATAGAAATAAAAATGTTGTTAATGATGGTATAGTGGATGCAAACAATCTACGAACAAGACCATCTATCTTCAACCTATCAAGTGCTCCATGAAACAACCAACAAGCAAATACCAACCAACAAGGAAATATCAACCAACAAGGAAACAACAATCAACAAGGACAAAAATCCAAGCAAGAAAGCATGACCAATCAAAACACCAAGGATAATCGTGGTAATTTCAATAACAATCTTGGCAATACTCAAACATCAAATCTACCAAGACCGCCATTCTTTTCAAATCGACGGAATTTTACCACTTTGGGTCAATCTCTTGAGTCTGCTCTCAAGGAGCTTCTCGATAATAAGGTTATCACCTTACCACCACAAAGAGATTTTGATCCACGAGTTAAACCACCATCATGGAATGACTCGTATTATTTCAATTATCATCGATGTAAAGGTCATAGAACAAATAATTTTCAAGCCTTGTGAAATCTAGTGCAAGATTTAATTGACAATGGAACCATTTCAATTGAAGGACATTATACCAATCATGATCATCAAGCATTCAAAGATCCTTTACTAAACTATCAAAAAGGGGAAACATCAGATACCAAAGCAAAAAGCATACATAATGTTGAAGACAATATAATCTGTCACATCTATGTAGATGATCAGCGAGTTAATGTTATTAAAATCAAGGGAAAACAAGAATATCAACAGGTTAATGTGACTACGAGAGGACAAGCAAAAGTTGTTTTAAAAGGAATTTCATCTAAGACAGCTATTCCTTCTCCAAATCATTATAATCTAGTTGATTAACTGAGAAAAAAATCAGCTCAAATCTCCATTCTTGAACTTCTCAAAATATCTCCCATACACAAGAATATTTTAGAAGAAGCTCTTGTAAACACAACTGTCGACACTGATTTGGATGTAAACAAATTTCAAGCCATGGTGGGACATTTGTCTTCCCCCACTTGTCTTTCATTTTCCAAAAAATATGATGCCTCCATGACACATCCACATAATTCATCGCTCTATCTTGAAGTCATGATCCATAAACACCGAATCAGAGGTGTCTTAATAGATGGAGGAGCCGGTTTAAACATTTGTACCTTAAAGCTAATACATGCCTTAGGAATATCAGAAAATTCCATTGATCCACGAAGGAAAATAACTATCAAGGCATATGATGATGAAGAAAGAGCTTCTAAAGGACTAATAATGCTACCTATCAGAGTGGGACCTGTTGTGAAAATACATTTTGTCAGGTCCTAGATCGTGATCTATCCTATAACATACTTTTGGGTCGCCCATGGATTCATGATATGCAGGCAGTACCATCAACGTATCATCAATGCCTCAAGTTTCCGTATGATGGACAAGAAATAACTATACAAGTTGATTACAATAGCACCCAAACTTGTTCAAATCTTCGAGCAACTCAGGATGCCTTTGTGTCGCACAATAGGGAGGCTCTTACCGCTTCTTCTTCTAATCTACAAGGCCAACTGCAAGAATTGATAAAGAATCTTGACACTATAAATTTTAAAGACAAAGGAGTAGGCGAATATTCATTATCTCTTTCTACCTTACCTCCTTCTCCGAGGTCACATGGTCAGCCAACCTTATCAAATCAAAAGATTGCAACAGCCTCTACGTCCCAAGCTTCTGTGCCAATCACAAAGTTTGGTGGACAATTCATTAAAACCAACACCACTGATGAAGAAACTGAAGATAGGGACATCCTAAGTTGGCTATACATAGATGAAGATGAATCTCTCTTGCACATTAAGTTACCTACAGAACAATATGGTAAAGGGTACACTATCATGCAAAGAATGGGCTATGAAGGAAATGGTCCTATAGGAAAAAGAAGAGAAGGAATCGTGGAGCCAATTCAACCTATTTCAATACATCCAAATGATAAAACAGGATTGGGATATGGTAAAGATACCGAAGAGTCAGTCTTATAGCAAGCACAACAAACTCATGAAGGAGAATCAATTTCAGATAAACATCATGAAGATGTCACTCTACAAAAATCTTATGGATCAGTTTTCCAATTACAGAACGGTTTAGATACTGATTCTAATACATATGAATGGGACACTATTTATAATGATGAATTTTGGAGAGACAAACAAGTTGATACCATACACAAATATGCACCCATTCTCATACAAGGAGAAAGCTTGGGAACACAATCACTTGAATTTGACTCACGATATAACGATGACTCAACTGAGGACGATTCAAATTTTCACGAGATTGATAATCGACAAGAGAATACCATCATAGACCTTGTCTATCATGAAAATGACAACCACATCATGACTTTGACAGCTCAAGACCTTACCCAACCTAATGATCCCATGCCTTTAGTTTATCCAGAACTTATTGATTGGGACAATGATGCACCTATCCATATCCCTACATTCCATGATGATGAGGATATTATAAATTTCCTTTGTTCATCTAATGAGGAAAACAATTGTTTCATCCAAGAATTTCATACTCACGATTTTGATAGGAGGGTGTCAAGTCTCTTAGCTGCAAAATAAATGAAATAAAAGATGGATCTATCGGTGAAAACCGAAAAATGGTAGTGGTAGATCACAACAAGAGAAAAATAAAGAGCGAATCCGACAGTGAAAACCTTTCTAAGGCACTGAAGGATGAGAAACTTGACACTCTTCCTAAGCACTATCACGAAAGATCTTCTATTTTGATCAAACCAAAAGAATCAATCAACATAAGTACAGCAGAGCAGCCAAAAATATTGCAACTTGCAGCATCATTAATAGTCAAAGAAGTACTGAAATTCATGGAGTTCTTGAAGGAGAATCAAATCAACTTCACTTGGTCATATGCTGATATGCCAGGGTTAGATCCTAATCTGATAATGCATCATCTATCTATAAATGCAGGGGCAAAACCTGTGAAGCAAAAACTCAGAAAAATGCATCCACATGTTGCGTTATTAGTTAAAGAGGAATTAAAGAAGCTTTTAGATGTTGGATTCATTCGAACTATTGACTATGCAAAATGGATTTCCAATATTGTACCTGCTTCAAAGCCAGATGGAAGGATTAGAATTTGTACAAATTTCAGAGATTTGAACAAAGCTTGTCCCAAAGATGACTTTCCTTTGCCGAACATAGATATGATTGTTGATTTAACTGTTGGCCATGCAATGTATTCATTAATGGATGGATTTTCAGGATACAACCAGATAAAGATTGTACCAGAGGATCAAGATAAAACAGCGTTCACATGCCCTTGGGGTACCTATTGTTGGAACGTAATGCCATTTGGGTTAAAGAACGCAGGAGCCACTTATCAAAGAGCAATGACGACAATTTTTCATGATATGATGCATACATTCATGGAAGATTACGTTGATGATCTCCTTTCCAAATCCAACACACGAGAAGGACATCTAGAAATCTTGTCAAAAATCTTTATCAGAATGGAGAAGTTCAATGTTCGACTCAATCCAAAGAAATGTGTCTTCGGTGTTACATCTGGAAAACTCCTAGGATACATTATTTCAGAAAAGGGCATAGAGGTTGATCCAGAAAAGTACAAGCTATAATGGACATGCCGCCACCATGAAATATTAGTCAGCTTCAATCATTGCAAGGATGACTATAGTCCATCAGGCGGTTTATAGCTCAACTGGCAGACAAAAGCTTACCATTTACACATCTATTGCATAAAAATGTCCCATTCAAATGGGAAGAAAAATGTGAAGCAACATTCAATCAGATCAAGCAATATCTTATGAACCCACCAGTTTTAATTCCACCCATTCTAGGAAAGCCACTCATACTCTATATTTAAGCAACAGAAGTATCATTGGGAGCATTACTAGCACAAGAGGATTCTACAGGCAAAGAAAGGGCCATATACTATATCAGCAGAACTTTAACAAGTCATGAATTAAACTATACTTTCATTGAAAAAGCTTGCCTCGTAGTGGTGTTTGCTTCCCAAAAGTTGCGACACTATATGTTGGCTCATACAGTTAAGCTGATAACCAAAATTGATCCATTAAAATACCTTTTAAGCAAAGCTACCTTAACAGGAAGACTTTCAAAATGGGTAATGATCTTAAGTGAGTTTGACATTCACTATGTAGATCGAAAAGCTATCAAAGGATAGGTCATCGCAGATCAGTTGGCCGAAGCACCTTTACAAGAAGAAAATCCAATGCACATTGAATTTCCTGATGCAGACGTATTCACAGCAACAATTAAGAACTCATGGACATTGTACTTTGATGGATCTTATACGCAACATGGCTCGGGGGCAGGGATTCTTTTTGTCACACCTGAAGGACATACCATTCCACAATCATATCGGTTGATGTTTCCTTGCACAAATAACATAGCTGAATATGAAGCATTGCTCATAGGGATAAAGATAGCCTTGGAATGGCGGATTACAGAGCTGCAAGTCTACGGTGATTCACAACTTGTCATTAATCAAATCAATGATGATTATCAGACTAAAGATGATAAGTTGCTACCTTACAAGAACATGGTGGATAATTTTAAAAAGTATTTTATGTCAATCAAGTTTTCACAAATCCCAAGGATTGATAATAAAGCTACAGATGCAATGGCTACAATTGCTTCCTTGTTACAACTGTCGGAAAATCAAACAAAGCATGAATTCTTGGTGGAACAATTGTTTTCTCCCGCCTATGATAATCCTAAGATCCAAGTCATATGTCATTTAACCAGCTCTGATTCACCTTTATATGGCAAGACTTATACCTATCTGAAAAATAATATCTTACCTCCGAATTTATCCCAAAATCAAAAAAGGAATTTCATACGCCAATCATCCCGCTATACATTGATCGCCGATATCCTTTACCGACATGTTCTTGATGGTATGCTCCTTCGATGTCTTGAACATGACGAATCTGAAAAAGCCTTATAAGAGGTTCATGGTGGTATTTGTGGAACTCATTCAAGTGGTTTAACCTTAGCCAAGAAACTTGTCAGAATGGGATATTATTGGTCTACCATGGAGTGAGAATCTTTTACTTTTTTCAAGAAATGTTCTAAATGCCAGATCTATGGGAATCTTATTCATGCACCTGCACAAGAACTGCAACCTTTCACTCCAACATGGATTTTTTCTCAGTGGGGACTAGATCTTGTTGGAAAAATTCATCCTTCATCATCAAATGGGCATAAATTCATCATCACAGCTACGGAGTATTTTACAAAATGGATCGAAGTTGTTCCTTTGACGACTGTGACCGGTAAACAAATCTCTTCATTTATCTTGAATTACATCATCTGTCGATATGGAATCCCTAATTCTATCATCACTGATAATGGGAGGCCTTTCAAGAATCAGGATGTTGAGGAACTTTGTGAAAGATTTCACATCCAACACAGGTTCTCTACACCTTACTATCCACAAGGTAATGGACAAGCAGAAGCTTCAAAGAAAACAATCTTGAAGATCTTGAAGAAGACAGTAAATGATGTCGGTCATGATTGGCATGTCCAATTAAATCCAGCTTTGTGGGCATAGAGAACCAGTATTCGCACACCAACAGGAGCTACCCCATATGCCTTGGTCTATGGAGTGGAAGCAATATTACCATTGGAGGTTTAAATACCTTCGCTTTGGGTCTCACTCAAAGGATTGATAAATGACGAAGACTACAGAGTATCTCGTCTGCAAGAGCTAGAATTGTTAGATGAAAGACATCAAAATGCAGCCGATCATTTGAAGGGTTATCAACAAGTTATGTCTCATAGCTATAATCACAGAGTTAAACCACGGACATTCCAAGTAGGTGACTTAGTTTTGAAAGAAAATCCCCGCAATCAGCAAGACAGAGAAAAGAAAGAAAAATTTGAACCAAATTGGCTTGGTCCATTTGTCATAATTGCAACATACGGTTCTAGGGCATATCAGTTATCTACATCAGAAGGGGACTTGTTTGAAGAACCAATCAACACCATTCATTTGAAGAAGTTCTATGTCTGAATCATACAAAAAAAATCAGAAAAATCAGAAAAAGTCCTGAAAAAATCAAAAAAAATAAAAAAAAATCAGAAGAAGTCTTGAAAAGGTGCAATAAAAACACGTGGTGAAAACCTAGCAAACAGGCGCTACTTGTGCTCAAAATGGGCTCCTCCATCTATTAGCTTATGTCTTGCATTTTCTTTCGGCATCATCCATCCATATCTATCATCTATACATATCTTTCATATCCATATCATGCAATGGGAATCCTTATGTTTCATCATGGCTTGATGAAATTTGTACATATCCATAATATTTAGGTTGTGTTTACACTGGGGGCAGAAACGCATACTGAACAAGAGAGGGGCAACGAGCTTTTAGAATATCACAAACGGACAAATGACAGTTTATCAAAATGCAACAAACATTGCCACATCAAATCAACCACAACACTCTTATTCGATTCCAATGAAATCAAAACAACATGATCCAAACAAATGTTACTCACAACAAGAACATCAATGTTGATAACCAAGTTGGATGATCTTAATCTGAATAATGTTTGAAATACTTTAGGCAAGATTTGAATGGTTGATTGATTTTATATCATATCTCTGGAGCAATTCAATGATGTACTGAACTAGAAAAGAAAGGAAGGAGTATGATTTTTCTTTGTCTGTTGTTTGTGAGGAAATCATTAGTACTATGCAAATTGGTCACGAGACATGCTCTACTAAGTATCATTGATGACATTTCAGAATTTGCATAGGAAACGGGTTAACTCTTGTCTATTTATGCAAACGATACTCAGGTCATCTCGGTTCAATTATACCTAGATGCTTGTATTAACTTGCTATATCAAAATTCATGAAAGTAATACTCAGGTCATCACTGGTGCTAACATACCCTTTGATGCTTGTATTAACTTTCAACATTTCAATGCTTTATGATGATACAAAAAGCACAAATAAGTTCTTAGAATGGCAATATTGTACGGATGCCCTGCATGGTTAGTGTAGATTACATTCATTCTAGAATCTGCATTTTGCATTTATAGATTTTCCCAAAAGCTGGCAAAGTATCAAATGTTTCATATCTTTTCGAATACATGACTGAGTACATTTTGACATTCACAAAAACATCATTTCATACATTTTTCATACATATTTGCATCGGGAAAACATAAAAACAAAGCATAAATCATATTCACAAACATTCATATCCATTCATAAATGGTACCATCCATTATTTCAAAATTTATATTCATATAATTGTTCATCAATAGATTGTAATAATATCATAACATTACACTTTCATAAATCATATCATAAACATCATGCATATAGAAAATAAACGCATTCATCACATACGAAATCATCACTGCATATCATATATCTCAAAAATGAATGTCAAAATATACAAAGATGTCAAGTATGCATGACATATGCATCATCAAAAATGGGATCATATCAGTGTGTATACAAACGTCTCAACAGAGTATCAATAACATATCATATAAAATGCACTACGAAGTGCTATCCTCTGAAGCTGCCGATCTCGACTCTATCCCACCTGCACCTAATAAATCTGTCCCACCTGCACCTGATGGACCTGCTCCACTTGTCCCTGATGACCCTCAGGCATGTCAAGTAACGAGGTCAGTCTACATGCCTCAATCACATCTCTATCCGCCTGTACAAGCTACGGAATCAATCTCCATGTCTTCGGGAATTTTTCCCGTAACTACAAGACGCCCAATCTCTCTGGAAGAATCATCAAGTCAAAGCAACATCAATATCAATTCATCACGACAAATCAATCAAATCTTAATATCAACAAATTATTTGTTTTTCATCATCATGAAAAGAAAATTTATCAAAATCCTGTTTGTTTTTAACAACTTTAGAAGCAAACTTATCAACAACCTATTTGTTTTTCATCATCATGAAAACAAATTTATCAAAATCTTGTTCGCTTTTAACAACTTTAGAAGCAAACTTATCAACAACTATTTGGTTTTCATTTTCATGAAAGCAAATTTATCAAAATCTTGTTTGTTTTTAACAACTTTAGAAGCAAACTTATCAACAAACTATTTGTTTTTCATCATCATGAAAAAAAACTTATCAAAATCCTGTTTGTTTTTAACAACTTTAGAAGCAAACTTATCAAACAACTATTTGTTTTTCATCATCATGAAAGCAAATTTATCAAAATCCTGTTTGTTTTTAACAACCTTAGAAGCAAACTTATCAAACAACTATTTGTTTTTCATTAACTTGAAAGCAAATTTATCAGCGACTATTTGTTTTCCAACAACCTTGGGAACAAATTTATCAGACAAACATCATCAAATCAGGGCATCTCAATACGCAAAATTGGGGCATTTTATCACATTCTATCATTACAGGGGCACTTTTATCACATTCTATCATTATAGGGGAAATTTTATCACATTTTATCATAGCAGGGGCATTTTAGGTCATCAATTTTTCATCTCACATATTTCCACGTCAATTTCTTCACATCATCGTTTTCGAACGATGAATCGACATCATCAAAATCATAAAAATCGAAACATTCCAAAAAATCTAAAAATTCAAAAAAAAATCACAAAAATCAAAATCTTATCGATTCATCGTTCGAGGGGGCATATACCTATCAACATTCGACAATCAGTGTCTGGGGAAAATTTCAAAATTCTTTGAAGCAATGCGTAAAACACATCACTTCAAAGAGGGGCAAAATGTATACACCTAAAAATGGTCACATCACAAAAGTCTGGTAATTAATTAAATATTTTTAATATTTAATTAAATCTTTGAATTCAATCTGCATATAAATAAATCCAAATAATTTATTTATATTGTTCATTCTTCCATTTCGATTAAATAAATAAGTTTATTTAATCACTTTTCTTAACTATTTCTTAATTAATTAAATAAACATTACGATTTATTTATATTAATTATCATATAATCTTGGCTTGAATATTTTATTCAAATAAAGATTAAATATTCTTCTCTTCTAAAATTCCTTTAAATTCATAATTAAATATTCCAAATATTTAATTAATTCCTCTAAATCCATTCACAATTTTGATTAAAATCTTTTATAGTCCTAAAATCAAAAATCAAACTCACATGAAATTAAATAAATTTATTTATTTAATATTGGATTATCTTCAACAACCATGAAACAAACTTTCAAAACAGAAAATTAATTTCTCTGTTCCTGTGCAAGCTTGTTCCCATGGGTTGAAGACAAAGCTCCATTCTTTTCTCCAACCTCCCAACATTCTCCATCTTCCTCTCAACCTCTCCATCTCTCACCATTCAAATCTACCAGACAATCTCACAGCCATTGATCTTTGCCAGCCAGGCTCTTGCCTGCAAAAAAGATATAAAAAGGACTGTCGGGTCTTTGAAATCATAGAGAAGCTTTAAATAGGAAAACTATACCAAATTTGCAATAGCATAGCTTTTAGCATTCATAGACTTTAGAATCATAGCATATCATGGCCAATCATCCTCATATCATAGTTTTAGAAGCATCCATAATCCAGAGCCTCTGTGCATAATTTAGAGCCCCTGTGCATATTCGTATCAACATTTCACTCCATCAGCATATAGCATTAGAGAAGTACTTTCCTTTGCACACTCGTTCTGCAGGTTGCCATTCGAAGAAGCTTTGCTTACACAATCTGAGAGCAACAGCTTCAAACAAATCCCTGGAGATAGAGAAAAATGGAACGGTTCTGAAAAAGTTCTGTTTGATTTTATTTCAATTTATCTTGCTTTCTTTGGTTTAATGTTTCATTTTGTGTAATTTGTTTATCTTATTTTGATACACATATTTCTATCACACAGTAGGGGTTTAATGTTTACAGTGTAATGGAACAGTAGTTCAATTGTATAGTAGATGTCATCCTACTTTGTTTGAGAACTCTTACTGAATTCCCAAAAATAGGAGTTCCCAAATGACGCCAATAGATATTATAAATAGAAAACAAAAAGCAATATTTTTATATAAAAACAACAAGAGCTAATTCATAGACCCTATGAAAATCTCTAACTTTTTGGCTCCCCTTTGATACTTTTTTGCATACTTACAGATTACATCTCCATGATTAATATGGACTAGAAGGGTTAAAAGGGCACATGTTAGTCTTTTCCATTTATTGGGCAATAAAGAGTTTGAAGTGACTGAAAGAATCAAATGTAGCTCTTTACTCTAGATGCTTTATTCTCATTTGGTTATTAATATATCTAGATATAAACCATGATGACTTAAATCAGAACTAGAAGAATTCTCATGAAAACTACAAGAAGAGATCAGTGATTAGATGAATCATGGAAATGAAACCAACTCCATAAGCCGCAACAAACAAAATATGCAATGCAAATGAGAATACAAGCCTTCAAAGGAGTTGTCATGGATAAAGAATCATCCTCCCTTAGATCTCTTGTGAGAATTCTTGAAAGCTCTTCAGTTATCCATAATATCCAAATGCTATGAGCTCTGATACAAAGATTGTGCATAGTTCTTCTCAGTTTATTCAATTTGGTGCTATTATTTTTATCTTGTGATTCAGGCTTCAAACCAACCCCTCTCATTAGTATTTGTCTTGTAGAACTGTCTAGAAGAGGGTAATCAAAATCAGTACTGGAATATCTGAAAGTTGAAGATCCTTTCCCTCAAACTGAAGCTTTGTTCTTGACAAACTAGAGTTGAGAGAAGCCAAGAACTAGTGGAAGGGAAGTTGAATGAAAACTAAGAGCAACTAAAATCCTTCCTAAGAAAAGTGCTCTTTCCACTATAACTTTTTGTTCTAGTGTCTCCTTGTTCATTTTTTCTAGCATCTCCTCATTTTAATTTCTTGATAGAGAGATTCTGAAAGATGTGCAAGATGTTCTTCAATCTCAACAATCAATTTTGACATAAAATGGAAGCATTTCTCTTGCAAATAAGGTGTTAAATCATTTATCCTTGAAGGAGATTTATGTGCATGAAGAAAACTTAGGAGGTCTTCCAGAATATTCTTGGACCCCTCATCTATGGTATCTTTTATTTGACTAACCTTAGTTCCAAAATAAGCATTAAGGCGACCAAACCATTCTTCATCATTTGTCATCATAAATCTAAAACTCAACCCAAGTAAATTGACACTTTTTAGGTCTCGGCTCTTAACAAGCCAGCCCTCACTAGTAGTTAATTTGTGCAAATGGGTTCCAACATCTTTGTAACTTTCTAGAGATGTAACTATGGCTTCAAGGAATTTACCAACTGTAACTCTCTCACATAGATATGCAAATCCATCAACTATTATTTGTTTCATCCTACTAACAAACAGGCTTTCAAAAAGATCCTCCCATAGACTCTTTGAGTGCTTCAAAACAATCTCACACACGCATTGGCATGGAAACTCAACATTTGAACCAAAAACCATTTTTAGCCACTCCAAGCTCCCTTCAAATGCATCCAAACAGTCCAATGTTTCTCTAATCAATGCCTCACTCTCTGCAAGTTCCTTACCACTTTTCACAAGATCAAGCAAATACTTTCCCCCAAGCCTATCTGCAAAGAGAATATCATCTGCACATGTCTTAAGCCTCGCTAAGCAAGAATCTGATATAAATTCGCTTGGAAAAATCATCATGGTAGCTTGTAGGTTCTCTCTATGATATTTCCACAACTGCACCTCATTGTCTAGGTTTGGAATCCCACCAAACAATTGTGATTCAGGTGGCACTGCAAACAGTCTTATAAAAAAGAGGCAAATAGTTTAGAACCTCCAAGAAGAGTTCCCCAGCCTGACATAGTGTTACTTGTATGACTCTTACCACATTGCAGAAAATGGAACTGACTGCCCCCACATTATCAGTCTATCAGTCGAACGTGTCTTCTGGTTCCAGCGATGCATCGATGGTTATGTTTTTTCATCAATGTGAGGATCTTCTATCAGTGAGACGAGGTCTCCTATTCTCGCGATGGTCCAATGGGGATGTCATCGATGGAACTCCACCGACGACATCCCCATTGGACCATCACGAGAAGAAGAGACCTTGTCCCACCGATCGAAGATCCTCACACCAATGAAAAAATAGAACTGTTCCACTGACGACATCCCAGACCATCGCGAGAACATGAGACCTCATCCTGCCGATAGAAGATCCTCACACAGATGAAAAAACAAAATCGTTCCACCGACGACATCCCCATCAAACCATCACGGGAATAGGATACCTCATCCCACCAATAGTTGATCCTCACGCCAATGAAAAAATAGAACCGTCGACGCATCACTAGAACCAGAAGACACGTTCGGCCAATAGAACCCTTAATGTGTGAAGTTTTCTAGCCATTTCTATCAGAATGAAGTAGATGGAGTTTAGGGGTTTTGTTTCAGATGATATGGAAAATTTTGTTTGGAACCAAATAGAGCTGAATGGGTGTTTCAAACTCAATCAAATCTTGTTTAAAATAGCCCAACATGAAGACAAGTGTACTTAGAAGATTGGGATTGCTTTTCTGATCATCATGATTTGGTTTAGAGCCAGGAAATTGAAGCAAAATGGTGATAAAGAATAACAGGGCATGGGAAAAAAAATGTGCCAGGTTTTTTTGGGAAAACGTGCCTTAAACATTAGAGATCTTCAAATTTGGGCATAGATTTTGAGAGGTTCCTTGAAAAATCCATTTTGTGCACATTCTGCAATCAATCATTTCATTCCATGAGATGACATCTCTTTGAGGCATTCTGTCAAAAAATTCAAGTGTTTTGTCGATGATTCCACATCTTGCATATATTGTCTACCAGAGCATATCCAACTATAACATCCAGGTATCTTTTTAATTCCTCTATCTTTCATCAATCTCTTTACTATTTGAACCTTGTACAAATGTTTTAGAGAAGAACATAAGTTGCAGCATTTTTAGGATCCAACTAAAAATATGAATGGTTGATCAACCATGCACACATAATGATCAACTATATATGTAAATTGTAATGCAATAAGGGTTACTAGCGTGTGAAGTATTTGCAGCCCTCATCCACTAAACCTGCATGACTACATGCACCTAGAACCCAAGCAAATATTACAATGTTAGGATGTGTTTCAGAGTGCTTCATTAATTCAAATATTTTGAGAGGTTCCTTGCAAAATCCATTTTGTGCACATTTTGCAATCAATCATTTCATTCCATGAGATGACATCTCTTTAAGGAATTTTTTCAAACAATTCAGGTGTTTTGTCTATGATTCCATATCTTGCATATATTGTCTACCAGAGCATATCCAACTATAACATCCAGGTATCTTTTTAATTCCTCTATCTTTCATCAATCTCTTTACTATTTGAACCTCGTATAGATGTTTTAGAAAAGAACATAAGTTGCAGCATTTTTAGGATCCAACTAAAAATATGAATGGTTGATCAACCATGCACACCTAATGATCAACTATATATGTAAATTGTAATGCAATAAGGGTTACTAATGTATGAAGTATGTGCAGCCCTCATCCACTAAACTTGCATGACTACATGCACCTAGAACCCAAGAAAAGCTTACAATGTTAGGATGTGTTCTAGAGTGCTTCATTAATTCAAATATTTTGAGAGGTTCCTTGCAAAATCCATTTTGTGCACATTCTCCAATCAATCATTTCATTCCATGAGATGACATCTCTTTGAGGCATTTTGTCAAACAATTCAGGTGTTTTGTCTACGATTCCACATCTTGCATATATTATCTACTTAAGCTAGATTTTCCTATAGTTGTTGTTATTTGATGTTTTCAATGTTGTAGAGTTAGATTTTCCTGTATGCCTGAATGTCTTTTTTCATAAAATCAAGTTTATACTATGCTCCCCCAAGTTTCAGGGACTGGGACGACAGGGGACGGTGGGATGTGTTTTTGGTACGGGGGTACTTTTGGTTCATCTTTTAGGGGATGGTAGGGGACGGCTATAAAAAATAGGGAAATTTTTAAAAACATAAAGAAATTTTAAATATTCATATCAGAACATTGATAAAGCATTCATCATAGGCATTGTAGAAGATTAATACATAACATTAGACTTGAATTGATATTTCACATAAGAATTGAGAAATAAAGTAACAAAATTCAAATTCTTTTATTGTCGATGTGCATACATATTAAATAACAATTATAACAAAATGCCCAAAAGCTTCAAGTTTCAACTATAAAATGAGAAAAACATAGAAAATATATGGTTGTCCCTAATCAATAGATGCAACTGGTAGGTTTGTATCAAAATTGGAGCTCAAGTTTGTGACACTATTAGATGCAAAGGCAGGGGGAAGTTTTCGGGTCCCCCAAGTCCCCGAAACATTTTCAGGATGGGGACGGGGGTACTAAGGTAGGGGATGGGTCCCCGTGGAGCACTAAGTTTATATGGTTTGGGGTTTCAAGGTGGGGTTTTACCTAACCACAGAAAACCTTTGTGGTTGGGATAAAGGTATACACCCCTCTTGCTAATTACACCTTATCATCTGCTAGAGACCTCTGGGTGACTCCTGGAAATGGTACTGTGATGGATTGAGGGGAAAAATAGTAACATAGGTCATTGTGACAGTAAAGTGGAGGTTGGTATGTACACTATTTAAGTCTTGTAAGATTCTAACCTGGAATCTAGAAGCACCAATTAGGAAAACCCTAGTCCAAGCCTTCATAAAAGAGTTTGCAATACCAATACATAAATGTAAAAATGTATTTTATTTTGACTTGTATATCTGAATAGCTCTATTTCTTCTTGAATTAAACATTTAAAAATTGGTGCAGGAGCACCAAGGTATTTGTGAAATGTTGATTCATGGAGATCTTAGGTCAGTTTGAGTTTTGAGTCTAGAAGTCATTAATAAGGTCATGATTGACCAATTCATATTGTAAGCATGTGCAAGCATAATGAAGAGTGTTGGAGGCGGTGGCAGAGCTGTGAGAGGTTGGTAATGTCATTTTTCAATAAACCCTACCCCAAGCTAGTGTAAAGTGAGGGTTTTTAGTTACAGAGGTTAGATGAGAGTTTTCCCATCTAAAAATTGTTGATTAGGGCCCTATTTGACTGCTAAGAAGATCTGAGTGGTTGTTTGGAGTTGGAGGAAATAATTTGAGGTACCTCCTTTGAAATAGAGACCTAATTGGTCTATTAGGACAATGTTGTTTCTAGGTTTTGTGTGACATGGTCCAAAGTGACCCGTGATGGTTTTGAAGGTAAGTTATAGTTTTCCTTAAAGGGTGCCTAAAAGAGTAGATAGATTTATTGTTGAGTGGTTCATTATGAGATAAAGTCAAAAATATAGGTTTGCAGACCTACTAGATGAGTTGAAGAGTTTTTGAAAAGGAGTGATTTGGAAGAGTTTTGTGAATCAATTGGTTGTTTGAATCAGCTTGTTTTGTGATGATTTGTTCAAAGCCAAATTGCTTTGCATCAAAAACTTTCCATCATATTGAAACTTTATGGGAAGAAGGGTCCATCAAGAGAACTCAAGGGGTGTTACTTGCTAGGAGGAGAGAGGTTGTGGAGTACTTGTTGGCTTGAACAAGTGACTGAGCTCACCTTCCTTGTATTGAAGAGGATGTATCGGGTATGTATTTCCACAATCAGGATTAAATTATAACTGATGGTTTTGTGATGGGATGGTGTTGATGACAAATCATATAACTGTGATAGTTGAAATTATTTTGATGGTCATATGGCATTCTTTTTTAGAACATTAAAAAGAAAGTATAGATTAAAGTTTGTTGTGCAGAAGCAGTGAGTAGGCTACATTCCTCCGCTTGCCTCAAATCTTGATTTGGGTGATAAGGACAGAGGTATAATTCCTTATGTTACCTCACACTTGTTCCAGTCATGTAATCACCTTGATGACTGTTACCTCACCCATGTTCCAGTCATGTATTTACCTTGATGACTGACTGACTTGTTTTTAGGGCTTACAACTTACAAGAAAAATGAAGGCCCTTTGACCTTTTAGATCATCTGTGATAATTTAATTACATCAACAAAAAACCATGGAAGGATTTAAGTACTTAGGGTTTTGTTGAAGATATCACTCTACTATTTGAAGATTTTGGTCTGTACCTGTTTTAAGCCAAATGTTATGCTTTTGGCCTTGAGATTGAGTGGGAATCTCAAAACTTACATTTTTTGGTCCTGACAACAGACTTTTAGTATGATATGGTTAAGATGGTTTGATTGAGAATTTGAGAACAATAAAGGATAAGCCTCAATCTTTTATGTCATTTAAAGATTGGAATAAATATTATTGGGCAGGACAACTTAAGACCTTAGATTTGCACCAATTATATATCAGCTAGAGACCTAACCTATACCTCATGTAACTCTCCATGACTATAAATATGATCTTCAAATTAAAAATATATACATTCTATGCAAGATTTATTGGTTTAGTAGATACTTAGGGAATGTGTAAACATGATAGTGAATACCTTGAACTAGTTAGCCTTATCTACTAGTTACTTATGATCAACTAAGGACATTTATTATTTAATTTTAAATAAAATTTCAATATTGAACTTCAAAATTTAGACAATTGCCACCTGCATTGCACATAAATGGAGGTGCCCTTTTAACACATTTCTTTGATTATGCTTTCATCTCCTTTCACATTTGAGTATACTAACTTATTTTGAAAAAAAAATTGATTTAAGTGTTCTATCCAATGGCTCAGTTCTTGTTTTTGTGTTGAACAAAAATCAAACACTAAGCTTCAGTGTCATGTTGGATTGTCAAAAAGCTATAATGTGAAAATAGCTTCTTTAGAGTCTTCATTCTATTCTATCTTTGCAACTCTGTTCTTTCCAAATTTATTTTTATATATTAACAGTGACCATGAAAAAATTATTGCAGGAGTGGGAAGTTATTCTTACCTATATGAGTCACTTTGGTGGGAAGGCATGATTACTAGTAAGTGCTTATTACTTATTAAATCAGGTTTAGGTGACAACTGGAGAATATTAATGTTTGACAATTGACATAGATTACTTGCATTCAAACTATTAATTTCCTTATTTACAATCTTTTTGAGATTATAGTTGTATGGCTAGAGAGTTTATATATTCATTATTTTCAAATTTTATAGTTTATCTTTAGTGACTTCACTGCCAGTCCTTAACAACTATTTCAGAATCAAAATTTTTACTAAAAATTACATTCACCGTCTTTTACGAATAACTACTAACTACCCTACAAACCAAAAACTCCTTTTCATTGCCCACAATTTTGTAAAACCCCCAAAAACTAACTATAGATAGCCAAAAAACTCAAATTCATGGAAAAGGATTATGTTAACTGTAGAGTTGCAAACAAGCTACTCGCCATAGTTTCCATAGAGGTCTCATTCTTCTTCTTCTTCCTCTGAGGTCGCTACTCCATCTTCTATAGCTGCTCCAACTTCTCCAACTGCTCCAACTTCTTCAGTCACTTCGCTTCAGCCTTTTCCTTCTTTATCACTACCTCAACCTCTATTAATTCCACAATCAATTTCAGAGCCTCCCACCCGCGTGTTGCTCCCTCTCTCCATCTAGCTTTATGTTTTCCTTCTGCCCATTTCACAAATGGTATGCATTCCACTGTTTCTTCATCCTCTTCACTTTCAATTCCCTCACCGATATCCATCCCAACTCCCAGAATCATCCATTCCAATAGTGAGTCCATGTTCTTCAGATAATCCTTATGCACCGGTGCCTTCATCACCTTTTTCACAACTTCAATCGACTCTCCCAAATCTAAGCCCCAAGCCATTATGAGCGAATAAATTTCCAAATTAGTTATGTACCTGTGTGTGAGCTAGCTGAATCCTCTTCCCAGAATAATTTTCACTGACTACACTAATCGTTCATCGGTGTATGGGAAACACCCCATCAGTCTCTTTACTGATGGTTCTCCATAAAAGTGTGAGAGTTGTTTCTTCATTTTAAGCATGAAACCAACCTCCATCACCTCTGCAGCAACAGAGCCACCACCTCCTATACACCGTTTTCACACCTATTGTTCGCCACAGTAAAGGAGCATCAAGTAAGTAATGCCTCGAGAATTTAATAACTTCATTCACATTCATTTCCATAAATGCTCGGCATATGTCAATCATCACTGCCACCTGACTCTGCACACTTCTCTCATTCACTTCAAGAATTAAAACCTACAAGTACTCCATTTTAGAGCTCCCTAAATGCACCACCTGTTTCAGTCTTGTCATCAGGGGAGAACATTAATTTTAAATATCTCGACGATGCCTCAGGATGTGATATTAGTTAGAATAATCATTATCATCGTATCGGTGAGACTGTGATTCTTCTTCCAGCAATAGCCACCTTCTCCACCGATGAACAACTTTCCTTAGGTCTATCAGCAGGACACTAGATAACGTCACCCCGATGCACCCCAACTCCATTGATATACATTATGCACTTGATAATCCATGGTTATATCGGGTCATTGGGGGAATGCAAACATTTTTTCCACTGATGTTCATGTGTCATAGCGATGTGCTTACTTTTGTTGACTCTGTCAGTCTATCGGGGAGAGCACCTTAAGAGTCAACCCGATAGGGTATTGTTACACTGATACTAGGTTATTAGTTGCTTTCATCGGGCCATCAACGAGGCTATAATGGGGGTTCCACCGATGAGGATTTGTTAGGCCGATAGTGCTAATTTTTATTTAGGGACGGGGAAAGATTTATGGAGCCTCATACTATTATGGTCTCATGCTTACTATTATGCTTTTGATAGAAATTTTCCAAGGCAGTGTACTGTTTGACAAAATGCTTTGGTAGACATGTATGGAAAATGTTGTAGCATAGACAAGGCGGTGAACTGTTTGAAAAAATGCCTCAAAGAAATGTGGTCTCATAGAATGCCATGACAAAAAATGCAATTGGCAGCTACTCCTAGTTATTAGTTATGCAATGTGAAGTAATTGCATAACTACTTAGGTTGACTTTGTAAAAACTATATTGTAATTGAAATTTTGTCATCTATCAACATCTAGTTATTAGTTATGCAATGCGAAGTAATGCTTTGAATTTGAAAGGTGTGCAATAGATATGAATATAAACTACATAAATCTATTTTTTACAATTCATTAGTTAAACTCTTTATTTCATTTGCTTTCTATATCTCTAGGCTATGGAAATGCCTTTCAATTTCAAAAAAAATAGTTTTTATCTCTTGTTCTACAATTTTTTACCTTTTTTTTAAATCCAATTTTTTCTCGATTTTTGAATGCATGGGGTTATGTTTCAGAGCTTTAATGCCACTATTTTTGTACATCCCAATGTATTTCACCTTCACCTTGCAGCAGTAGTAGTAGTGCTCTCATATTGTGTGCATGGTAATGTAGTGTTTATATTTGTGGCCTTTGTATCTGATTAGCATGAAGCTAATAGTAACATTGTAAGCAGTGCAATGAGTGTTGGTTTTTTAGTAAATTGCATTGATCATTGCAATTATTTTTGAAATTTTCTTTTTTCAATTATTTTAACACACACATGCAAGTACTATTTAAGTAAGTAATGGTTGTTTTATTATGCAAACAAGGGTAATCATTACCTATGTAATATAATGTGTTATTTTTTTTCTTTTTGCAGAAATGTATTGATAAACTCGAAGAAGGGGATAAAGTTAGGGAGTCAACTTGAAAGGAACAGGAGACGCAAATGTAAACATTCTAAAGGTCACAAGTAACATACCCCTTGTTTATGAAGACAAAATAGATGGGATGTTCGTCTGAAAGAGAAAGAGGGAACCTTCACACGATGGCCACAAAAATATTTGTAGAAAATGACAGTTGAACATGTTTATCATGTACTAGTTAATGTTAGACATCTTGGCTCACTGCTTTATGCAGTAATTTTGAATGTGTTGTTCAGGGATCTTAATTATCATGGTGTATTTGAAAGAGTTGGAAACTCTTAGACAACTTTGACATTTTTTATTATATTTACATATATACTCTTAGACTACTTTGACATCTTGTAACTTGATATATATATATATATATATATATATATATATATATATTTGCATTAATTTTTTTATTGCAAATTACCTTTATTTATCATGATGTTGAATCAATCTTTTAATTCTAGCATGTTGTAGCTTGTTCGTATATGTAATATTTTTATTTTCTTTTATGTTTTTGGTTCAAGTTTAATATTATGTTAGTTTTGCATTATAAAATTTATGGTACTTAATAAATTATTCATTTCATGACTATATTTACTACCAATTAATCAAAACTAGTAAATAAAAATGACTAAATTAATGAATAAATTAATGACTAAATTAATTACTAAATATATGTCTAAATTAATGACTAAATATAAAACTAAAGTAATGACTAAATATATGACTAAATTAATGACTAAAGTAATGACTAAATTAATGACTACATATATGACTAAAGTAATGACTACGATGACTAAATAAATGACCAGTTAGCAACAATCAATGACTAAATAAATGACTACTATGATTAAATAAATGACTAAATCAATGACTAAATCAATGACCAAATCGATGACTAAAAGTCAATGACTAAATCAATGACTAAAATAGTTTAGTCATAAATTTAGTGGTGTTATAAATGACTACAAATAAACCACTAATAGTCATGTGACTAAACTTGGTCATTTATATACAATTTTTAGTAGTTTATTTAGTCATATATTGTTGTTTGTGTACTAGTATAAAGTGCTTAGATCCTTTCCTGCTTCATACAAAGTCAAAGCTATAGCTATTGAAGAGCTCTAGACTGTGACAAATCTAACCAGAGATATGTTGATAGGTAAGCTTACTACTTTTGAGTTGAGTGAATTTGGTGATGCCCTTCCTAAGGTAGAATCTATATTCAAGGTTACTACTTCTAGAAGAGATAAACAGAGATATGATCTAGGTAAGAGTTCATCTAGAAAGACATTCAAGTATGAGGAAGAAATGAGACAGATTGAGGAAGAAGAAAGAGAGCTAGAAGAGCTAGAAGCACTTATTGTCAAAATATTAGCAAGAGGAAAAGGTAAGTATGAAGGAAAATTTCCTTTTAAATGTTTTTCTTGCAATAAGATAGGTAATTTTGCATCGAGGTGTCCGGAAAGAGCTTCTAAACCAAGACATAACAAGCCGAAATTTCAAAGGAAGTGTTAAGTTATGCTACTGATGAAGTTGTAATAGATGATGAATCTAATAAAGGAAATGGAAGTGAGGACGAATGGGTATTTATTGCTATCAAGGAAAATAATCTTGTGTCTACTGAATCTGCTAGCTGTACAAATGCGGAGAAAGCCCTACCTGCTCGAGTTGAAGAGAAAGATGAATGGGTGATTGACAATGGATGATCTCATCATATGACAGGAGATAAAAGTAAGTTTGTGAGCTTGGAAAAGTATGATGGTGGTGTTGTAAGATTTGGTGATGACAAAGCTGGTGTGATTCGTGGCAGAGGATGCATTTCTCTTGATGGTAAGCATAATACTGATGATGTCTTATATGTGGAAATTTTGAAGCATAATCTTTTTAAATGTTGGAAAAATGGTTGATAAGGGATACAATCTTCAGTTCAAGGATGGAAAGTGCAGAATATTGGGAAGTTCCAGAAATGTGATTGCATTAGGTACAAAAACTAAAGGTAATATCTTTCACCTGAGTGTTTCTAGTAAAAGTTGTTTGATTGCTCAAGTTGATGAAAGTTGGTTGTGGCATAGGAGAATGTGTCATGTTAAATTTGATAATATTATCAAAATAAGTTCTACTAAGGTTGTGAGAGATCTTCCTAAGTTGATGAAACCTACTAATGCCATATGCAAGGAATGCCAGTTAAGGAAGCAAACTAGAATTTCATTTCAGAGCAAACAACATTGTTCAAATGAATTGTTGGAGCTTGTGCATACTAATTTGTGTGGTCCCTCTAGAGTCATAATTTTACAAGGTTACAGGTATTTCATGTTACTCATTGATGATTATTCTAGAATTATGTGGGTTACTTTCTTAAGGGAGAAATCTAAAGCTCTGGAGAAGTTCAAGATCTTTAAGGCCATGGTTGAGATAGAGACAGGTCTAAAAATTAAATGTCTAAGATCGGATAAAGGTAGTGAATTCACTTCCGATGAGTTTAATTCTTTTTGTAAAGAACATGGAATAAGGAGACAATTATCTGCACCGCGGACCCCTTAGCAAAATGGAGTTGTGGAAAGAAAAAATAGGACAGTTCAAGATGCTGCTAGGACTATGATGTTGGAAGGAAATGTTTCTAATATCTACTGGAGAGAAGTTGTGAGTACTATTGTGTACACTCTCAACCGGGTACAAATCAAAGGTGATACTGGTAAGACCCCTTTTGAGCTATGGACTGGTCATAAGCCTACTGTTAGATATTTCAAAATCTTTGGAAGCAAATTTTGTATCAAAAGAGATGAAGATATAGGAAAGTTTGATGCTAGGAGTGATGAAGGTATCTTTTTGGGTTATTCTACTAAGAGCAAGGCCTACCAATGCTACAATAAGATATTGAGGAAAATGGTTGAAAGTGAAAATTTCAAGGTTGATGAAGACATACCAACACCATCCAGAACCTATGGATATGATTTTGATGATCAGAATGATAGTACAAATAAAGGAAAGCAAGTTCAGACTTCAAATCAAGTTCAAATCATTCTGGTGAATCAAGAAGACCAAGAGGAAGGAGAAAACAGTGAAAGTGTAGAAGAGAGAACACAAGAGTCTAAAGTTCAAGAATGTCCTAAGAGAGGTATGTAAGATTGAATCATTCAGAAGATCAGATCATAGGTGATAAGAACAAAGGTGTCCAGACTAGGAGAAAGATTGTAGAAGAGTAATGTTTGATTTCAAAGACTGAGCCTACTAATGTGAATGAAACATGCAAAGATGAACATTGGGTTGAAGCAATGAAAGAGGAGTTACAGCAAATTGCGAAGAATGATACATGGATTATTGTTCCTAGACCTAAGGATAAAAATTTCATTGGAACTAAATGGGTCTTTAGAAACAAACTAAATGAGCAAGGTGAAGTTGTTAGAAACAAAGCAAGATTAGTGGGTAAAGGATATTCCCAGATGGAAGGAATTGATTTTGAAGAGACCTTTGCCCCTGTTGCTATAATTGAAGTTGTGAGATTGTTTCTAGCTTATGTTGCTTACAAAGACTACAAGATTTATTAGATGGATGTCAAGTCAGCTTTTCCAAATGGCGAGTTGGAAGAAGAGGTGTATGTTGAGCAACTGGATGGATTTCAGTTGACTGGTTAGGGAGATATGGTCTGTCAATTATAGAAAGCATTGTATCGACTTAAGCAAGCCCCTAGAGCTTGGTATTCCAAATTGGATAAGTATTTACTAAAGCTTGGATTTAACAAAGGTATTGTTGATAGTAATCTGTATTTCAAGATTGATGGTGATAAAGATTTGATTGTGGAAGTCTTTGTTGATGATGTCATTTTTGGAGGAGATGACAGTTTGTGCATGAAGTTTGTTGATGAGATGAAGAATGATTTTGAGATTTCAATGATTGGAGAGATGAAATTATTTTTGGGATTACAAATTACTCAGCTAGATAAAGGGATCTTTATATCTTAGTCCAACTATGTGAAAGAATTGCTAAAGAAATTTGGTATGCAAGATTCAAAGCTAGTTGGTACACCCATGGTGACCAGATGTAAGTTGTGATGACTCTCAGTTGTTTGTGATGTGTGATGTAAGCTACATGATGTGGAGATTGGTTTAGGGGGGGTTTGTTGACTCTCAGTTGTTTGTGATGTGTGATGTTTTCCCTTGATGATAAAACTAGTTCTTATAATGGTGTTCTTTGATTGACATTGACAAGCTACATGATGTGCATATCGGTTTTGAGGATGTTGATTGGTTGGTTGGAATATGATGCAAGATGCATTCTCTCATTGATTGTTAGGATTGATTTGTTCCCATGATATACAGATGGTATATTCACTTGTGTTGTGTCATTGACATCATGCACACAGTTTATACAGTTGGGATGGTCTAATCTTGGTGTCATATGATTTGGTTCAGTTTGTATCATGATTTCCTTGGCTCTATCTACATCATTTTGATGAGCTACATGATGTTCAGTTTTGGATCTACTCTACATGATATTCTTTCAATGTTTATGATTATGTTGGACTAACAATGTTGATAAGGCATTGTACTGGTTATTTAGGATTGATCATTTTCAGGATCATTTAAAGGCTCCATTTGAGGTTGCATGTCACAGGTTGTTTGATCATATTTCGATTGATCATTTGTAGGTTCAATTTGATCATTTCTCAGGTGACTAAGGTCATTTGGTCTTTCTTGTTACATTTTAATGTGTTTGATTATGAACATTTCTATTGCATATCTATGGCATTTTGACTTGACAATATCATTGTGTCAATGGTCCTTTGATTTCTTTACATGGGAATTATAAGGTGACTTCTCTATTCGGGCCTTGCTATGATAATCAACATTGAAGTGTTCATAAGCATCTTGATTGATTATTTAATGTGGCATATAATATAAAACTTAATTGGTTTCTTTTGGCACATTTTATTGTTGTTTACCTTGGCATATTGGGTGGTTATTTCATTTCACATTGGAGTTATCTTTGTTAAAGTCACATGGTAGTGGCATCAATAATATATGGTATCGGGTTTCATTTTGTGTGGCATATACATCAAACCCTATCAGGTTTCATCAAGCACATGGTATTTGTGTCAATCACATGGCACTAAATTGGAAGTTGACTTTGACAATTCACATGGAAGTAATATCAATTGGTCTTTATTTAATAAGCCATCATTTTGTCAGGATTCTTTGGCAGCGTCTATATTTTTGTCTCACTAACAAATATTTTGGATTTCAAAGGTTTATGATTTTTGATTGATTAGGTTTTCAGATTCCAAGTGACTATTGTATGCTGGAAATTCTTCGATAGACTTGAAAGAAAGAAGATTAGGGTAATATTGTTTTTGTCTCAATGTGTTAATTTCTTGAACCCTAGCCACTGCGATATGGGAAGTATGCAAAATCTTAGCCGACATTCTAAAATAAAAATGAGAACTAATGCAAGCCCAAAACAGGAAGCTCAATGGCAGTTTTTTGTATGAGTGGATTTTATTTTTTACTATGGAAGTTAGAGGAGTTTCTTCCAGTTGGGTCGTTATGAGTTTACTTGACAAGTTGTGGTGGTTTCTTTGCCTTCATCCTTCGTGATCAGGTAAAATGATCTTGTGGTTTTGTTTTTATTCTTTTGGAATATTTAGTTTGGTGCATAAGGAATAAGCATTTTTTCAATTCAAGTCTTCTGAGATTCTAGCAGAAAATATTATTTTTGTTGAAGATAGAAATTTGTTAGGGTTTCACAAACCCGAGTTGATTTTTTTCAGTTAGATTGTAACTGAATTGATTCAATGTGGTGATATTTGTTGAAAGAGTTTACTTTGAAGGAGGATTATTTAGGGTTTGTCATTTGAACCCTAACCCAAGTTGATTTTTAGTTATTCAAACTGCATACAAAGGTTATTATTTGTAGGGTCTTTAAAAGATGGCTTTCAGGCATTTTTCTGGGTGATCTAAAAAGAGGAATATGATGTTTTCAGAAATTTGATACAAAAGATATTACATTGAAAATCTTTGTTGTGATTCTCAGATTATTACTTTTCTTGAAAATGTTGTCATACAACATTCTTCAATGTGCTTAATGAGGATATTCGTAGTCTTCAATTGTAATTCTAGGGTTGCAAAAATTGCACTTCTAGAGTTCTGATAGAATGCTTTAATTTGTTGCTTTGTAAAGGAGTTGGTACTCATGAATCTCATGAAGTTGGTGCTTCTGATTTTTTTGGAGTTGGTGCTCCTAAACTTGTGGAGTTGGTTCTCCTAAATGTGAAAGAGTTGGTGCTCTAAGTGAATAAAGGAAATATTTTTTGAGTGGTTTTTTATTCCCCAAGAAGGTTTTTCCACTCAGGAAAAATTATGGTATTATGTGATGTTTATATGTGTGATTTTTCTTATCTATTTGTTTTAAATGTGTCACCAAATATATATCAAATTCACATCTAATATATATATATATGTCAGGTTTCATGCATAAAAATTTATGATTTAAAAATGAGCTTTGGTACATGTTTCGTGTTACATTTCCCTTCTGTTAAAGCTTCATGTTTAACTTCCTGGTTCATGCAAATACACTACTGTTTAGCACAAGTAAAATATGTTCTTTGAATTGTCCTTTGGTGTCTTGATTTAAATGTCAAGTTTGCAATGCATACTGTCATTTGTCTTCTTGGCTCAAAACAAACATACAATCTTGTTTTTGAAAATGTTTTGACTTTCATAAATCATTGATTCACCCCCCCCCCTCTCAGTGATTTCAGTCTTCCAACAAGTTGACAACAAATGATGATTCTCTGAAAGCAAATCAGACTAGATACAGATCAATGATTAGTGGATTGTTGTATTTAACTCAAACTAGGCTTGATATCATGAGTGTTGTATGTATTGTTGCAAGATTTCAAGTTGATCCTAAAGAATCTCATGTGACTGTTGTGAAGAGGATTTTCAGATACTTAAAAGGGACAGTTGATTTTTGCCTGTGATATCCTAAAGATGATGATCTTACTTTGAGTGCCTTTACTAATGTTGATTGGGAAGGAGATGTGAATGACAGAAAAAGTACTAGTGGTGGTGCATTTTTTTTGGGTAAGAAGTTGATTTCATGGTTAAGTAAGAAGTAGAATTCCATTTCTTTATCTACTGCAGAGGCAGAATACATTGTTGCTACTAACAATTGTACTCAAGTATTGTGGATGAAGCAGATACTAAAAGATATCAGAGTTGTGTATGATGAGCCTATAGCTATATTCTATGATAATTCAAGTGTCATTAACATTTCTAAGAATCCGGTTTTGCATTCCAAGACCAATCATATATCTATCAAGTTTCACTTTTTGAGAGAGAAGGTGATTGAAAAGGAAGTAAGATTAGAGTATGTGCCTACTAAGGAACAAATTGCAGACATCTTTACCAAGCCATTACCTAAGGATACTTTTGAGTATCTCAGAGGGAAGTTAGGGGTGATTACCCCTCCTAATCAGAACTAAGATGCATTTCTTTGCATCATTCTGTGCATTCCATAGTCATATCTTGATCTAGATTGATGTTGTGGTGGCTGCTACTCAGAGGGAGTAGTCAGATGTTTAGATATGTGGTTCAAAGGTTAGATATCTTTGTCATTGATGTCAAAGGGGGAGAAGATTCATGTGAAAAAATGGGAATTATCTGGGGAGAAGAGTCATGTGGGGAAAAGAGTTATGTGGATGAGTTGAGGAGAGAAGAATCAAAACCTAAGTGGGAGTAAGTGTTAAGAGACAGTTGCATTGATGGTGATTTTCACATCATGTGTTTCCATCAATGCCAAAGGGGGAGATTGTTGGATTTTGTGGTTGTGTTGTTGATATGTGGTTGTCATTGATTTCAACACTATTAGCATTAATGCATTAGAAGCTGTATATGTCGAGGATATTGAGAAAATTGTAATGAAATGAGTTGCAAGTTGTCAATGGTGAAATGAAGTTTAGTTTATTGGTGAGTTCAGTACATTGATGATCAGAGGTTGTGGACTAAAGGGTTTCTTTTTTAGTATATCTAGTTTATCCACATTGAGTTTCAGAGATCCACGTGAAGATTTGATCAAGTTATGAAGATTTGTATTCTGATAGTTTTTCTATTACTTCAGTTGGTGTTCCTGAATGAAGATAATATGATTCTAGTTTGTTCAGTTGTTGTGGATGCTTCTCTAGTGATTCATGATGTTTTTGGATGTTTCAAGATCATTCTCTATCTATGTTACACATCCACATTGATCATTATGCTCATGATCCGTGATTTTCTCTTGTGTGTTCATGTTTTTCATGTTCATAGTCGACAAGGTATTGTAGCGTGTTGTGGATCTTCGAGGAATAATTTTTGAAGGTGGTTTGCATTTGAAGATGTTATTTTGGGTCTTCACTAAGTTGTGGCTAACCTTGGTTGATTCACATTAATAATTGTTAATGATTTGGGCCAACAGTTTATATTCATCTTATTATTTTGTTGAAGTCCACATGTAGCGATGTAATTTCTTGTTGCAGATATATATAAGAGATTGTTTATTTCATTTGAAGTATGTTGAATGTGTGTGTGCATGAATAATGTTCTAAATCATTCGAATGAAGAGTAGAGTGTGAAGAAGATTGAAGAAGAGTGGATAATTGTTCATATGCTTAACCGAAATTGTAATCAAGCATTAGCAGATGCTATTTTATCAGTTCAAATCTCTACGGATATAATCCAAATCTTTTTGTAAGACGGTGTGTCTTCCTTTGGGCAGTAAGCCTTGTTGTAATTGAGCAGTGAGCTCTAGGTAGTGTTCGTGAATGCATGTGCATTCCCCATTTCATTCTTTATACTTTTAACAGGGTATAATCTTGTGGACTGACCTCCACCGCGGTTTTTCCCCTAACAGGGTTTCCACATAAAAAATCTTGGTGTTATGTGTGTTTTTGATGTGTTGATGATTTATGCTTTCATGGTTATTGATAAGATCTAAGAATAAGTTTAATAAGTTTAATAAGTTTTGAATTTTTGTGACAACTGATTCACCCCCCCTCTTAGTTGTCTTCCCTTGTGTTACCAACAAAATGTTCATGCAAAAATCATGAAGACTTTATCATTATTAGAAAAAGCAACACCTACATATCAATTTCCTACCATCATTGTCAATATTAACATCCAAGAATATTCCTTAATGGGGATATCATTCCTACAATAGGCATCATCACCAGATAACATCTCTAACCAAAAATCTTTGACAAGTGATATGACAAATTTGTTCATCTATTTTGGCCTTTTATTTTGATTTATCTTATTATCCTATTTTGATGATCTCTTGAGGATGTCTAAAAAATGATTTAGAGAGAAAGGAATGGGGCATGATCATTACTTTCATATGTCATTTTTTTTGGATATTCTTGTAATATGATTGTAGAGTCTAAACTAGTGTCTTGTAAACTTGGTAGAAACCACACAATTCAGAGGAATGACTAGTTGAACAGTCCACTCAACATTGTAAAGACTTCATTAAATTGTCAACTAGAGCTTGTAAACTTGTGATGGTGTTGCACTATATGTTCCTTCAAGACCTAAGATTACCTAAGTTATTCTATTGAAGGTATTCTACTTACTGGAAAATCATAGAAACACATAACAGTGGAAGAAGTAAAGTGGCACTAATAGTTATGAGTTCCTATAGCATAATATGTAGCTAAATTGTTGCTAATAGATAATTACTGAAACTAATTCAAGACTACTCAAAATTTGTAGTTGAACTTAATCTATACTCCATAGTACTACAAGTCAATTGAATGCATTCATGCATATGAGCAATCATTATTGATAATCATAATATGAGAATATATTTTAACTTCCATGCAATTTATGAAGTAATGACAACAAAAATAACTACAAATAGAAATAAACAACTATAAATGTAGTGAAGAAAAATTACCTTGAATGGCCTGCTCAAGTGGTTGTCTTCACTTAAATAAAACCAAATCTAAATCTTCAAATTCTACACATCCACATGAACTTGAACTTCATTCATTATGCATTTCAAAAGATCACATAAAATCTTGATTAAAGATTGTATTCAAGAAAACCATTTCTGAACAATCAACATGTTTGTAGATTACAACTAAAAACTAAGAAGTAAATGATAACAAAATCCAACAGTATGAGATTAACCAACTAACTATCTAAAGACTCAACCATATGCTATATACAAGCATGGTGGAGTTTATTCTAAACACAAATCTTAACTAAAATCATTAACTAAAACTCCCTAGATATCAAAGTATATAAGATTGAATTATTCAAACTACAACTAAAAAGGAACAAGAGTTCAAATAGGATTAAAACTTTGCAAAACAGATCTGCAACATGGAACCCATAATCAGTTATCTAGAATCCTATCAATAAAATATTTTTTCTTCTTCAGCGCCTTATTAGCTATCATAATGATGCACGACTAACTCTATCAAGTGTCTCCACATGGTAGTTATTACACTCAACTTTTTTTGGCACTTCCCCTATTTCATTGTCCAAGACCTCCTTTGACTGCGGGCTACAACTTCCAGTTGTTGCAGGCTACAGTGTCTTCTTAGGCTACAAGAGGTTAATCCACAAAATATATACACAAAGCTAACTGTCATGATTAAAACACATAAATCTAACCACATTTCATACATATCCACGTATAAATCATGCAATGCTACTATATCTTAACTATATTTCCATTGCTATAATTCAAGTCCAAGGTTGTATAATAAGCATAAAAAGATAGCATAGAATAGGAATATGTCTTAAAGGATTGTCTGATAATGTCTGTTAAATATGCATTAAAACATCAAGAAATGGACTAATAAATGGACTCGTCACTTCCCCCAACTATACTTTTGCTTTCCCTCAAGAAAAATGCATTAGGGGTACATATTGTAGTGTAGTGTAATCTCCCTAAGGTCCATGATAGTATCTACTCCCTTGATATACTTCAGGTAGAACCCTCTGTAAACTGCAAGTCTCTTCATTATGGTTTTCTTAGCCTCCTCACATTCCTTCATCTTATCTCTTGTCCAATGTGGGACTAGATAAAGGAGCATAGGAAGTTGGAACGTGAGTGGTATCCACTTAGTAGCTTCATAAACAACAATACCCATGTACATTTTCACTCTTTCAATCATAGATATAAATTATATATTGAATGAGGTTCCTTTGCAGCTCTAGAGTCAAACTATTCCACCTTTCCTATATATATTTATAACAACTTTGAACTAACCTAACTACCAACGTCTTCATTCTATTGTAGTCATGTACCTTACCTTCATAGTTTTTCTTCCTGCACCCTTGTGTTTCAGGATTTGTAACCACTCATCTACTATCTCATCAAGATCTTTGGACTCTTTCCTTACTGGAAGACCAACTAACTTTTCTCTTTCTGCATACTACTCCATGAGTTCACCTCTAAATTTTTCATTTTTAAAATAGGATGTTAAAGCTCTTACCTGAAAATCCCCTACAAACATTAAGGGATTCCATTGTGCATCCTCTAAAACCACATAATTGTGCAAATAGTACTCACACAGTTGGTCTTGTTCATCAAGGGTTGCATCAGCAAAATATGGAGAAATTCAAACTTGACACTCATAGAAACTGCTTTGTTACTGATTAGCCTGCTAAATTAAAAATTTAGGAGTTTTTCCTGGAGAAAAAAGGAATATGTTCTAGTTGGGGGTCTACACCTGATAATTTGGGCATCCTTATCTACTACTTCTTCCATTCTGAATGCCATTTTACTCAATTCAGTGTCCTTTCCCTCTAGCACTTTGGTGTGCTCTACAATCAGAGTTTCTTTTTCCTTTCTCCACTTTTCTTTCTCCTATGAGAATTCATCAATGACCTTCCATATTTGTATCCAAGAGACAAAGTTGTATGATAAATTATATTTTTTGTGGTAGGAGGTTTTTGATTTACTACTATAAGTTCTCCATCCCCTATTTTGACCATGACCGGTTGTGCCAATAGGTCCAACTTTGCACCATGCCAATTTGTTTGCAGCTTCTCCTCTAATTCTTGTATTTTTGTCTCCCTTTCTTTGTCTCTCTCCTCATAACTCTACACTAGTTCCTCCAAATTTTTAATTCTTTCTAGAGCTTCTTGGAGCTCCTTTCTGACATTTCTATCCTCTATTTCTAAAAAATATTCATTACCACCCCCTATTCAATCATAGTCTTCATGAGTAGGACTATCTAGGGTTTTCTTTTGTGTTTTCTTGGCAACAAATACATCTTCTGAGTCTGAATCAAAAGTGGCGGATACATACCTCTTCCTCTTTGCAGGTGTATGCACATTTTCAAGGGTATTTCCCTTTATTTTTTAGTCTGTTTCAACCAACAACACATCCTCTTCTTGTTGTTCCTTTCCCTTTGCCTCTTCTAGTTTTTCCAAACTCACCCTCATAACACCTTGCTCTTTCAACTGGCCTAAATTCCTAGGTGTAGCAGATTTTTCTTTCAGTGTTTCCTTTTTCTTCTACACCTTTGAAGGTGTAGAAGAGCTTACCCCAATTTTTCTTAAGTTTTGGTGTCTTAGAGGTGGATGGAGTCTTCTTTGCTACAAGTTTCCTAGATGTTGCAGGTGTTGATTTATGTATATTATGCTCCTCAAGCTCACCTTGGCTATGGGTAGGTGAAGCCATAGGTGAAATAGGAGAGCTTCATCTTGTAGGTGCAACTTGTGGTTTGAGGGTTTTAGGTATTACATATGCCTCAAGTAGAATGTTAATACCTTGAAAACTCACAAAGTCTTTCCAGGATATATGGGGATATTGAATTCTCAAGCTCCTTTTTACTGATAGCACAATTAAATAGTGATGTTATAAATCTATGTCACTTTGTTTCCTCTGGTATTTAGATGACATCCTTTTCAACATACTATAGAGGTAATTGGGTACATTTACTAGTCTATTATGGCGAAGATAACTAAGTAATTTGAAATGTACAGTGTATAGAATATTTTGTCTATCATCGCTTGAGTAAGGTATCTAATAACATATAAAGTATAGCTGGCCCTAATCCATGGAAGAGAAAGTCTTTTTGTACCTTGGGATGATGAATCCAAGATTTCTCCTCTCTCATAGAATTCTTCTCTTGTATCTACTACATCTACTCAAACTAAAAACTTTGCTCTAGTCCTAGACAAACAAAATACTTGTGAAATTACTCCTTCAGATGCATCTACTAACAACCCTTTTACCATTGCTTCATCATGCTCCAATGTGGTTGCAAATCTCCTTGTTATGTCATTTTCAAACTCTAACAACTTTAGAAAGTAATCCAACCAACCAAATCTTGTGAAGATAGGAAATACCAATGCATCTTCTTATCTATGCTTGTGTGTTGATGACTCTCCCCTAATAACATCACCTCCCATTGGTGAATCTCTTTACCTCTACTCAATGTTCTATCCTTTAGAAATTTAGCTCAATTTAACTTCACCACCCTCAAACCCTTCTCTTACTCTATTATTTTTGCATGCATTCTCACTACAACTATACTGTAACTACAATTTCCCTTCTCCTTTGTATGAGCTTAATTGAGCTTAAAAATGGGTTTTGGGTTTAACTTAGCTCAAAATCACAAATTTTAGGGAATTGGCAATTGAAATTAAAAACAAAATGTAGATGCAATTTAGGACAAAAAGGGTTTGCATGTCATGTCTATTTGTTTGTGTAGACACTTAAAAATATCCTGAATGATATCATGCCATCAAATCTGATATACTAACACCGTTTCATCCTCAAATCCATCCTCTTTTCACTTAATTGATTAAATTTTCCTAGTTATTTAATTAATTATGTCATTTTCATCTATTAATCTAATTAATCTAATTGGGTTAATTCACCCCTTTTCATGCTAACATTTCATCCTATTAAATTGAATAAATCTAATTATTTAATTTAAATCCCTAAGTCCTCTTATTTAATTAAATAACCCTAAGTTATTTAATTAAATATCATATCACTTTCCCCCTTTTTCATTAAATCTCTTTATTTAATGAATATCATGAAATTCCCCTAATTGCATAATTAAACCTTTGTTTAATTATCAATTACTAATTAATCTAATTCCCCCCCACTTGTAACGGAATATTCTAAGGGAATATTCCTCCTTTGCACACTCCTCCAAAAGGAATATTCCCATGGAATATTCATTCCCCTTTTGCACATTAAAACTTTGTTTTAATTTTCTAAATATCTAATTTCCCCTCACCCATGAGAATATTCCAAAGAATATTCTCTCTCCTCACTCATTTGAAAAAAAGGAATATTCTTCTTCTTGACAAACTTACAAGACTTCTTGTGCAAGTTTTGAGTGTGTTTGTTTGGAAGAATATAAACCCTATATTCTTTCCTTGATCCATATGATCGTTGATTCTCATCTATTGATGAGAATCAATGATCCATGTTTCATCTTTCCTCCATTTTTGACCATTGATTAACCTTTTTAATCTTAACCCTTCATTTCTCATTTGTCCTCCTATAAATAGGTCACTATTTGGAGATAAATGGATCCATCTTTTAACAAAAAACATATGCTATTAAAATCACTCTCACTTGCACTCACATTTAACATCATTTTAGCTTAGCTTCCATTAATGGCTTCCATGATAACATAAATGCATCCATTTAGTATATTGTGTAATTAGGGTTTCAATATTTTTAGCTTAAATCCCATTTAGATAAGCTTTGCATACACCCATATCAATCATCTTAGTCTACATCATGTTAAAACAGCTTGCATCATGTTAATTTAGCATTTAAATCATGTTAAATCATACACATATTTCATCAGTCTCGTCGATTCTCTTCAATAGAATCGATCGGAACAGGCTCATTTATCCACAGGATTGGGAAAGGGTCGTCATTCCACATCAATGCGACACCACTCCCCCAATAGGATAAGTTTCAATGGATTAGAATAGGTATTTATAAAGCTTTCGTAGTTTAATATGTTAATTTTTAATGGATTCTTAGTCTAGTTTTCATTGATTGATCTTATTGGACTGATGTTTAGTGGCTAATTATGATTTGAATCCTCGTGGATCAAGTGTGTTGGCCCATACTAATTTGTCGATCACATTTTGGTGCTAGAAGGAGGGCATAACCGATCAAATTGAACAATTTTTTCTTTTGAAGTCCATTTTTCTGGTTTTTGCAGATATAACGACGCTCTTGGAGATTTTATGACACCTTTGTCAAGCGTCACCATATAGTGACGCTCTTTCCAATAGATACAACGACACCTAATTAAAACACTAATGTTGATTAAAATAAATTGTAACGCTAATACTTTTTAAAAGTATCAAAGATTTAAAAACGACAATGCCCGCCAAATAGCAACACTATCATCGTCTTTTTTTACTGCAGAGCAACACTCATTTGAATCATGGTGATGCTATTGTGAATGACACTTTTTACTAATAAGCAAAAATAGTGAGTGATTTTTAGCATGTGCTTTAAATTTTTTATTTTATCTGCTTTTCAAACACATCACTGACTTCTCGCTTTTTTAGGCTAACTAGGTTTTGCACATTTGGACCATACAACTTGAAGTGAAGGAGCACATTACTATCATTAGAATTATAATTGTAACAAGTGTTGTGACACTTATGGGGCAATTATAACCCATTTATGATGCTTTTTATTCCACATTTTGGGACCAAACTAGATTTATTTTGGCCTTTAAAATGAACATTCAAATTGGTTAAAACTGAACCCTCACATCATTTTGCTTGTTGGATTAAAAATTGAACACAACTTTCACACTTCAAATTGGTGTTTAAAATAAACTCATTTTGCTATGATGGATTAAAATGAACATGTGTTTGATTTGTTTACGTATTCTTGTTGTGTGTATCCAATCCCCTTGTGCTTCATGTGATCTTGGGTGAAGAGAAACACACAAGTCTAATTTCCTGCTTGGAAGCGCCTATCTTCTCCTCTCACACCTATTGGAAATCTTGGGTGATGAAAAGCATTTTACGCTTCAAACATGTGTTTCCTTTAGAGGGCCTACCTCCCAACTTGTGAGAGGGAATGACCCAAGCGGTGGTTTCTATCCAGCTCGCTATATAAATAATTTGGAGTGACGAAAGTCACTAATCAGCTAGTTGTGGTTGTCCCATACCGATGAAAGTCTCCCCTAGTATCCTTGTGATACGTTAAAACCCTTAGATATTTCTAAGGGATGGGAGGCCTCTTAATTGAGTGAATTGCCACATGTATGGCACCAGTCTATCCTGAATATGATCATTAAAAACCTTGTTGTAGTGGATAACCAAGTCTAATTCTGAAACGTAGTTCAAAGTAGTGTATGGGAGTAGCACTACGCCCAAAAGTTACTTACCATGTTCGGTTTTGATTGAGGCAATAAAGAAAATGGGGAATGGACTCCTTTTCTTGGCATGTCAAGACCTTACATTTCCTTGACCTAGCCTATTTGTCCATTTCATCTTCAGATGATGGTAAGCCTGCTACGAAATATGTACCTGATCTATCTAGGATTGTAAATGCTTCAGATTCAATTTAACACTTGCTTGGTTCCAAAAAAATTGCAAAAAAACATCAATAAAGTCTTTTCAAAATTTCAAACCCTTTGGTCTAAGTATGAATACCCTTTAACAAAACCTTGATATTGATGCTTGTCCTAAGGATTTATTCTTAGAGACTTCTAAACATTTTGGTTTACATTTAAATCCATACTTCCCAAAGTTAACCTAGGTAACTATGCCCCTAACTTCATCCTTTTTCACAAAATGGACTTTGTGTAATTTATGATGTTTTTGACATAGAGATTTAGTTTGAACTTAAGAAAGATAAGTGTTTTTGGTAAAAATAAACCCATTTAAGCAAGATAAATTGATAAATTGAACCCCACATGACCATTTGGCATATGATCACTCTGGTTGAACAAGCTGACCTTACACTCACTATCATTCAACCAAACTTTGAATTCATTGAAGGAGAATAAACTGATATAATCAATAGTTTGAGAAGCTTCACTTTTGAAACAAAGGAAATACCAACCCAGTGGAGAAACACAGCATACATCATAGTCAAAGAAGAGGAACAAGCTGATATTGTGGTTGGAAGGCCGATATTACCACCCCCCGTGTGGCAATAAATATCCTCTTTTCCATAAACATGAACTTCTCTAAATGATCTCACACAAAATCAAAATCCCCAAGAGAAGGTCTACATTATGTCACTTCAAACTTAGACATCATAGTCAAAAAACTATCAAGCAACACCTTGTGGCACTCTATCAAAATAGGAACAAGTTGGTAAGGAATTTGTATAGACGTATTCCACTAAATAATCCAAATATGTATGCCCTATTTGAACCTCTCATTTAAGTCAAACATTGGTCTTTTTCACAAACTTGGCTTGTCTTAAATGATCTCACGTAAATCAAAATCCCCAACAGAAGGTCTACATGTTGCTATTTCAAACTTAGACATCATAGTTCAAAGTATATTAGAAGACTTATCTTAAGAGAGTATCACAACTGAGATAAATCACTAAGGAGATGTTTTCTATGCTATTTCATGAATGACCCAAATCTACACATTTTGCAAGAACTTCTCCTTAATCATAGGATTTGAAAACTTTAGAGTTCTAGCATGTTTCTCACCACCTTGGTCTTTGAAAACAAAGGTTCACTCTAAATCAATATTGGGTCAAACAGTTCTAGCATGCATTAATATCTCTTGTCCATGCTCTTCCATGAGCCTTGGCCAATTATACATGTAGTTTTGCCCTTAAATTCTATTCTCTGCAACATAATCTGCATTTTTCCCTTCCACTTTCATTTTAACCCTTAGTCTGACCACTGTTAGAAGAATGAACAAATCAAGGAGATAACCATTGATTCCCTTCACTCTCAGCCTCTTATCCTTCAACTTCACATCTATACTCATATTCACTATGCTTGGATCCCCTGTCGCAATAGCATACAACTTCCTTATTACTAAACTCAGCAACCAAGGACAACTCACTGTCCCAATCTCATATTTTCCTCTCTTCTCCATCTCATTTGGAGACCACACACACTGTCTTCTCTTAGCCATTCCCTAGCCTAGCACTGTCAACTTCTCAGTCTTAGCCTATGTCCTTATTTTAACCCTCTGCAAAAACTTTACCATTTTTCCTTCACCTCTCATGGTGACTACACATTCCAACCTTTGCTCAACTCCTATACACTTTTTCTCAGACTCTCCAAACTCTTCCATAGTTTCTTTCACTATTTTCTGCCAGTCTTCATAGCTTATTGTCCTTTCCCTGACTTTCACAACCTATTCATCACCGACTCTCAAGTCTTGTATCAGACCCTTGGCTTCTACCATCACTACCTTCATGGCCTGCACTATATTCTCATTACCTTCTTGATTGTCTACCTTAGACCACTGGGATTCCATTCCAAGGACTGTGGTCCTATCAACTTCAAGAATACAATCCATTTGTCTTCATCTCCTCTAATTAATATGCTCTCACATTGATTTTCCACAACCAACCTGCTCGTCATCACTTGCCATTTCCTTTGGCACTCGTTCCCATTCATCTTCAGCTTATCTTCTTCTTCTACCTTTGCATCTTCAGTGCTACAACTCACTGTATTTGCAATGCTTGACTATCTTTTATCTTCACTCATCCTTAAAGGACACAAAATTTTCCCAACCATGATCTTCTCATCACCTTCAAGCCTTTCAAGACTTTTTCATTTGTTATCATCTTTGGTACCTTCATCCTCTACCTTTACCTCAATTTTTAAGACCTCTTTATCCATAGGTCTATTAATCATATCTCCATATACCTGCTTCTTTTCACTTTCTTGCCCATTCAGTGGATAACTCACCTCTTCCCTTGTGTTTTTTTCATGCCCAAATGGCTTGTGTTCTTGCAACTCTTCTTCACTCTTCATAACCTCATCTCTTCTCTTGAGGATCTCTATCCCAAGCATCTTCTTTTCACAACACTTTGTCTCAGTCTCATATACCTTTGCATTATTCATGGTTGCCTGCCCTAGAACACTATCATTCCTCATTGAAAAAACTCTTACCTATTCCTTATCTTCAACACAAAATTCATGCCTAACCTACTCTTTCAAGGTCTTGTCATTCCTGACCTCTTCTTTCTCACCATCCTTCACACTTTTCAACTTTGAATTTGTTGCTACCCTTGTTGTCTCAGCAATCCTTTCACAGGTGGTGACTGCAACTTTGTCTTCATCACATTCTCCATCCTTATCTCATCCCTTCAAGGTCTTTTCACTTCTGGCCTTCACTTTCTTTGTTTCCTTTTTGTCTTCAAGTTGCTCTATCTTCTTCAATACTTCTTCATGGTGCTTTTCTTTCTCCACTGTATCTATGCTATGCCCTTTTGCCTCTTCATTGTCTCTGTCTTCTTTGTATCCTAGGAACTTTTGTCTTTCCTGCAGCAACACCCTTGTTTTCTTGTCTTGGCCATGATCTTCTTCCACCAATGAAGTCAAATAATAAATCCTCCCATCCTTTTTAATTTGGTAACTATTATCCCTGCCGTAGTACACAACAAATCTTTCCCAACACCATGGTTTCCCAAACATTAGATGACAAGAGTTCAATGGTACAATATCACATTATATTTTGTCCTTATATTCACCTATTTGAAATTCAACCCATGATTGCTCTTTAACCAAAAATGTGTTCTCACCATTCATCAATGAAACATAATAAGGTGAATCATGTGGAAACCTTTCTAAGTTCAATTTTTCAACCATTTCAAGAGCTACCAAGTTATCCAAACTACTTGAATCAACCATAACCTTGTATACCTTACCTTTGAACTTGCACCTAGTCTTGAAAATTGCATTCCTCATATGTGTCTCCTTCTCATTCAAACCTTTGATAGCCATGATGTCCTTTCTCCTTCAAATGCTTCTCCTTCAATCTTTAAGAGATCTACAACCTCGCTTTGATACCACTATGATGCAGAGTCAGGAGGCTCAATCTCAATCCAATTGAAAACCTACCTTCAAGAGGAATATAACAAGATTAAAATGAATATAAAGCAATTCAATCAGTCTTCCAAGTTCAACAATCATTAGAAGCACAATTTCCCAATTTCACTCTTTAACCCTAGTTTTAGTGCAAGCCTAGTTTAGGGCTTTTCACCAATATTTTCCAAAACACCTGACAAAATCAGGGATGATTAAGATACCTTTTTTCAATTTATACAACATACAAGGAAACCAATATCAACTCTTTTGGACCAGTTCAAAGATCCAATACACCTACCATGGAAAAGGCTAGTGGATTAGCCCACTTTTACAAAGAAAGTACCCTCTAAACTCCACCAAACCTTATGAAACTTTGGGGAAGAAATTAAAATGCCCAAAAACCACTAAATCCACCACTATTTTCTAGAGATGACTCTTCCAACATGGAAAACCATAAAACCCTTGATTCTAGGCCTTCAAAAGGAGGGTTTATTGCAAATCATACCTCCAGACCTCCCCAGACCCTGCCACCTATTCAAACATCCATAATTATGCCTAAAAAATATTTAAACTTCATTACATAGGTTATTTCTTCCACAAAACTCATAAACCACTCTTTAGTTACTCACTTTCACAAGGAAAATCACCAAAATTCAACCTAGGGCAACACCCAAAATCCACAAACACATTATTTCAAACCTCCACAAAATTTGGAAACCTATATTACTACAAATGGGGTCATTCCACCGATTTACAAAGATTATAGTAGGTGGAATGCCCTAATAACTCATTTTATTACTCTCAAACCACCAACTTGCACCAAAATAGAGCAGTTTCAGAAAAATAGAGATAACTCACGCCAAAATTAATGATTTTCAATCAAACCTAAAGCATTTGAAAGTAGAATAAACTCCCTAACATTCCATGTCAACCTTAAACCAAGATCTAAAGTTGTACGGACTATTCCAGCCAAGCAAATTTCAAGAAATACAAAGAAAATGTGTAATTTCAAAGAAAAACTAAGTTTCTTCATTCAAGATCTTCAAAACTGTGCTTACAACGATGGAATCAACTACATATAGTTTCAATAACCTCCTCCAACACCTATAACCACCTTTTTTTAAGAGGTTTTTAACCCTTTACATTGCTAATTATGCATTGTCTACTAATGATAACTCAAGATTTTCAACTTAGTCTCCCAAATTTCCCTCTAAAGACTCAAACCTACATTAAATGGCTCATCTGAACCTTATTACATCATGAGTGGTCTCATGGACCTCATTTAGCACAAAAATGACTCATACTATCACTAACTCCTAGACTAACCCTCATATAATGCACTTTGTAATTATATGTTTTTAGGTGCCCCTCCACCAACCACTTGGACACCAACATTTGGCACTCCTCCCATTCTCGAGGATCCCCAACATCCATATAAACCACTTACACTCCATTACTCAACAACAACCTCAACATATCGAGGACACCCATCTTCATCCATACCCATTAATACCACAAGTGTGCCCAATATCATGCAAAGTAGTGTGAACCAAGTGTCACAAGTAGACCAAAAAAGTCAAGGGAATACCCTCATGCAAAATCAACCTTTTACACAACATGGAACATCTTCATCCAATTCTCCCATTGATACATCAACCCCAACAATTTCCCAAAACACATATATCCCATCTATCATTAACCCACATCAAAACAATCCCTTGATCACATATCTCATTAACCAACATAATACTGTGGCCGCATCTCAAACACAAGGGAATCCCCAAAAAATTGGTCAAGGGAATCCTTTCAATTAGTGGACTCAAGGTATTAATGTGCCCTTAACATCACAATACTTAATGACACCATCATCATCTTTAGAATTCATCCCCCAAGTCATGCAAAATCAAATTGGGCCGAAAACTTACATTCCTCCACCTCAATCCATTATATTGTAAGGAATGTTAAACCAAGTGAACCCCCAACCTCTCATCAAAAATACGCAGCCTGCACAAAACATCAACACCCAAAACCCATCGTAGATGTCCCAACCACTAATTGATCCTACATTGTAAGACTATGCCCTAGCTTTACAGCAAGCAGTCCAACAGTAACAACAATAGCAAGTAGCCTTAGCAGCACAACAAGAATAGGAAGCAACCTTAGTCACATAGCAACAATAGAAAGCAACCCTAGTAGCACAAAAATAACAACAACAACAACAAGCCCTAGTAGCACAACAATAGCAACAACAACAAGAAGCATCCTTAGCAGCACAACAACAACAACAAGCATCCCTAGCAACACAATAGCAAGCAGCCCTAGTAGCACAACAACAATAGCATCAAGCATCCTTAGTAGCTCAACAACAGCAACAATCCCAACAATAGCAGCAAGCTCAAAAATATTCCCAACAACAATTTCTCATGCAACAACAACAACAAGGTTTATACTATAACCCTCAACAAAACATCATCAACCTGAACACGTTAGAAACATATACACCTACACCATCATCACCTTATCTTACACCACCATACACACCATACAATACCTCATCATATCATAATCTAACATACACTTCATCCATCATCCCACAATATGCAACATATATTCCTCCACTAAGCCCACAAGATGATATGGCATCATAACTCAGGGCATTAACACAAGAAATGCAGGATATTCGAATGGGAAAAATGAAGAAGCCCCATACACAACCTATACCCATATCCATTCAATCAAAACATTGTAATGGTACCATTCCCTCCTGGTTTTGAAGTACCCAAATTTGAGAAATAAAAAGGGAGAGGAATTCTTGTAGAGCATGTCAAAGAGTTTAAAGTCATGTGTATGGAGGTCACCTACAACGAGTCCTATTTGATGCACCTATTTCCACAAAACTTGAAGGCCTAGCCATCGATTGGTTTTCTCAATTGCCTCTGGGAATCAAAACCTTCCAAGAAATCATTGACAAATTCATATATCACTTCTCCTTTAATATTGACATGGGTGAAAACTTAGAAGAGTTGTACACTCTCAAATAAAATAAAGGAGAATCTTTTGCTAATTTCTTGCAATGATGGAGACAAAGGGCTAGTAAGAGAAAATGGCCAATCCTCGATGAACAACAAGTGGGGATCATCATAGAAAATTTAGATCTGAATCTATCCTTCCACTTGAAGATACAGTGCATTACATCTTATGGCGAGCTTGTCCCTAGAGCCCTTTACATCGAGAGAGCTCTAATCTCGTAGGGAAATACTCAAGCCTACAAAGACAACTTCCCATCAACCAATTCAAATGACAAGCCTCATGTCTAGGCTAAGACAAGAACATAATGAATGATGGTGTGGTAGATGCTAAGGTGGTCCTAAGTGCTCCTAGGCCAAACAACAATCAAATAGCTAACATTCAACCAACTGTGCAACAAACATCACCACAAAACAATTAGATCAACAACACTGAAACTCAACAAAGAAAATTTCCCAAAAAGAAAAACTACCCAAAATGCAAGTACACACAGTTGTCAGAACCTATTGAGACTATCATGAAGAAATTGGTAGATTCAAACTTGATAACGCTTCTAAATTTTGAAAACTACTAGGAACCATAGGATAAACTACCATGGTACAATGAAAAAGATCTTTGTGACTTTCACAAAATCAAAGGGCACAAAACATCGAACTGTAGGAGGCTAGAGAATATTATCCAAGATCTTATTGAGAGTAAGGACATATCTATTGAATTACCTATTGGAAAACAGGATCTTAAGATATACAAGAACCCTATGACAGATCATAGCAAAGGAAACAACATTGGAAAAGCTAAAGATTACACAAATTTAAAACATACCTATTCCAATGTGGTCACTTCCGATAATCGGGTCATCACCGTCGTCACCATCAAAGGGCCTAGTGGGAAGTGTGGAGTCACCACACGACATGGAAAAGTCACCATCCAAGGAGATTCATCTTAATCTATGGCACAACCTACTTTACTAGCATCAAACCCTAGCGAGTATAGTCTCCTAGATCAACTTAAGAAGACCCCCACTCAGATTTCTATCTTAGAACTCTTGAGCATATCACCCACTCATCGATAAATCTTAGAAAAACCCTTATCTTCATCATATCTCCTTGAGGATATTGATACAGAACAGTTTCAAGCTATGGTAGGGAATATTAGCAATCATCTTCTCACCTTCTCAAAACAAGATCTACCATCGCAGCCATCTCATTATCGTGCTTTTCACCTTGAGGTCATTATTCATAAGAACAAGGTTAAAAGAGTCTTAGTAGATGGAGCTGTTGGTCTGAATATTTGCACCCTTCAGTTAATAAAGAACCTGGGTTGTTGAAAGGATACTATTGAGAAAGCAAAGAGTACCACCATCCAAGCATATGATGATCAAGGGTGGGTATCACAAGGCATCATCGCACTACCCATCCAAGTAGGACCCATCATCACAGAGACTACATGCCAAGTGTTCGACCTTGATATCCCCTACAATATCCTACTTGGTAGACCATGGATCCATGCCCTGAAATCTATAGCCTCAACCTACCATCAATGTGTAAAATTTCCTTTTGAGAGCAACAAAGTTACCGTCCATGGAGATCCTGAGCCTTTTTATTACTGCAAGAACCTTGAGGCCAAGTTTTACAAGTTACCCCAGATCCCTAAAAATGATGAAGGGCCTACACTATCTTCCTCATTTATTGACCCATCATCCCTTGCATCTACCTCAGAAATGAAAACACCCATTGTACAAAACATACCCAACATCAAAGCAGTGATCCAGGATGATGGTTGTGGAAACTATAAGCTAACGAAGGATACTTTTGTGTTGGGAGATCTACCTCTTTCTCCAAAATATCATGGGAAACCCACACCTAGCACCAAAAAAGTCCCTAAAACTATCAATATGGCAACTACTACCTTCACCAAGTGGGGGGACCTGAACAAAGAAGATGTCAATGAGGAGGATATATCTAAACTACTATATCAAGATGAACTACTCGCCCCTGTTCTTTCCATGGAAGATGGAAACAAAGGTTTACAACTAATGAAGAGTTGGGGATCAACAAGAATGAGAAACTGGGAAAAAATGGAAATGGCTTGCTAGAACCTATCGTTCCTAAGAGACATCCAAAGCATCTTGGCCTAGGTTGTACTACTAGCAAGGTTACCCTTATTGGAAAAGGTACAAGTCCACTAAACGGGTTGAGGCTTCCTCTTGGATACCAATATCATGTGATACCACCCTATATGACTTCCCCCTTGATGTTGCTGACCTATTTGAGAATAACTCCCTCTTCATGATATCTACATCATACTTCACCCCAAACAACCAACCAAATGAAAAACACCTAGTATACCCACAACTCATTGACTTGGACCAACAAGGACCATTGATTCTAGATTTATTCAAAAATGATGAAGTGATCTCAGAATTCATGGGACTCTATGATAACTTACCATGGGTAGATCACAAGGCTAGTTTTGATATAGAACTAGACACATGGGCGTACTATGGGGAGATGATTGAATCCTTCAATCATAAAATAGACGACATGCAACTAACATGCAGATCTCTAAGTGAAACCACACTGTGGCACTTTTTGATCCTAAAATAGTAAAAAGAAAGGATTCATCAGAGGGTGAAAACCTCTTTGAGGCACCCAAGGATGAGGGATTCAATCTCCCCCTTAGTGAAATGCATCTAGAAAAGGCCACTCCAATCAATGTGGGAATAGAAGAAGCACCCAAGATCACTTTCTATGTTGTTTCCTTGTTGGATGAAGAACAGAAGAACCTAGCAGCATTCCTGAAAGAGCAAAGAACCAACTTTGCATGGTCATACATCAATATGTCAGGGCTCGATCTAGAAGTAGTTGTGCATCATCTAGTAGTCTATCCTAAAGCTAAACCAGTGAAGAAGAAATTAAGGAAGATGCACCCTCAGATAGCACTCTTGGTGAAACTTGAGTTACAAAAGCTTCTTGATTTTGGATTTATCTAACTAATAGATTATCCAGAGCGGGTTTCAAACTTGGTACCAGTCTCCAAACCAACTGGGGGCATTAGAATATGCACATATTTGAGAGACTTGAACAAGGTCTACCCAAAGGATGATTTCCCTCTTCTTAACATCAACATCATAGTGGATTTAATAGCTAGGCATGAAATACTATCACTCATGGATGGTTTTTCAAGCTATGATCAAATCATGATCACCAAGGATGATCAACACAAAACTACACTCACTTGTCCATGGGGGACATATTGCTGGAACATGATGTCATTTGGGTTAAAGAATGCAGGAGCGACCTATCAAAGAGAAATGACCCTCATCTTTCACGACATGATCCACAAAACATTCAAATATTATCTAGATGATATTTTGGAAAATTCAAAGAAAATGAGTGAGCACATACAATTCTTGGGACCCATATTCAACAAGCTCGAAGAGTATAAGGTACAGCTAAACCTGAAAAAGTGTGTCTTTGGGGTTACATCAGGAAATCTTCTTGGCTATATCATATCACAAAGAGGGATAGAAATTGATCTAGCAAAAGTAAAATCCATCCTAGATATGGAACCGCCATAAATGCTAAAACAGATGAGAGGGTTACAAGGAAGGTTGCAGTCCATTCGAAGTTTCATAGCACAACTATTAGATAAAATCCAACCTTTCTCACATCTTCTCCATAACAGAATAACTCACAAGTGAGATGAGAAGTGTGATAAATCTTTCCAATAGATCAAGGACTATCTATTGACACCTCCAGTTGTCATGCCACTGATACCAAACAAACCCTTGATCCAGTATATCTCAGCAATATCAGCAACACTAGGTACTCTTCTAGCACAACATGATGAAAATGAAAAGGAAAGAGTCATCTATTACATCAATAAGACCTCAGTGGGAAATGAAATTAATTATTCATCCATTGAGAAAGCATGCTTAGCAATGGTTTTTGCTTCACAAAAATTTAGACACTACATGTTGTCACATTAGATCAAGCTTATTGCAAAGATCAACCCATTGAAATACCTATTATCAAAAGCAACTCTCACTAGGCGAATGGCCAAATGGGTAATGATCTTGACTTAATTTGACATAGAGTAGATGGAGCGCAAGGAAATCAAAGGACAAGTGATTGCATACCAACTAGCATATGCACCTATCTATGCAGAGAATCTATTGATATCTAAATTTCTTAATGAATCAATGTTCCTTGTCAAAGCATTCGATCAATGGAAGATGTACTTTGATGGATTGTTCACCCAACATGGATCAGGGGTGAGTATTCTTTTCATCACCCCTCAAGGCGATTGCATCCCAAATTCATACAGGTTATCATTTCCATGTACTAACAACATTGTGAAGGATGAAGCCCTAATCAACGGTCTAAGGATAGCAGTTTAATGGCAGATACAAGAGTTGAAAGTCTATGGAGACTCACAATTGGTTATCAACCAAGTCAATGACAACTACCAAACTAAGGACGAAAAGCTTACTCCTTACAAGAAGATGGTAGAGATTCTCAAGGATCTTTTTATAGATATAACTTTTGAGCATGAACAATCAAGCAACAGATGTTATGGCAACAATTGGATCATTGTTAGACATGTCACTCAATGTCCTACAATGTGAATTCTTGGTAGAATTTCTCATACCAAATTTCAAAATCCTAGAATCTAAATTTGTGTGTGTCATTATTGGTCCTGGATCCCCATAGTATCATGACATATTTAGCTACCTAAGCAGAGGAACCCTCCCATCCGATATCACCTCCAACCTTAAAAAGACCTTTGTTAAGAAGGCATCTCAATTCATGATCCTAGGTGATACCTTATACCGTCGAAGCATTGAGGGGACATTACTACGATGCCTTAACCAAGAGGAAGCCTTGACAACTTTAACATAAGTTCACGATGGCATATGTGGTTCCCATTCTAGTGGTATGACTTTAGCTAAGAAAATATTGAGGATAGGGTATTACTGGCCAACAATGGAAAGAGAAGCCCATCAGTATGTGCAGAAGTGTGTCCAGTGTCAACAACATGGAGATTTGATTCATGCTCTAGCTCAGGAGTTGCAACCAATGGTCACACCTTGGCCTTTCTCGCAGTGGGGACTTGACCTCATAGGAAATATTAATCCCACCTCATCTAATGGCCACAAGTTCATCATAACAACCACTGAGTACTTTACCAAGTGGGTGGAAGCCATTCGTATGACCTACATAATGGGGAAGCAAATTGCTAAGTTTATCTTGAATTACCTTATATTTTGTTATGTTGTTCCACAAGACCTTATCTCAAACAATGAAACACCCTTCAAGAATCAATATGTGAAAGAGCTATGTCAAATATTCAACATCCATCATCAATTATCTTCCTCGTATTACCCCCATGGTAACGATCAAGCTGAGGCTACGAACAAGACCATTCTAAAAATCCTAAAGAAAATGATCAATGAAGTTGGCCATGATTGGAATTTGGAGTTAAATGTCACTCTTTGGGCCTATCGAACAGTATCCACTCACCTATAGGTGCAACCCCGTTCTCCTTGGTCTACGGATCAGAAGCCATCCTGCCTATTAAGGTTGAGCTTCTATCACTGCAAGTGTCATTACAGAATCTGATCACTGATGAAGAGTACAAAGTATCTCAGAAAAATGAGCTAGAATTCTTGTATGAGCATCACCTTGATGCCCTTAATCACTTGCAAGTATATCAAAACCAACTAAAATGGAGCTATAACAAGAAGATCAAGAATTGGTCTTTCCAGGTAGGGGATCTTGTCCTAAAGAAGAGTTAGAAAAATATTCCAGATCAAGACAGTCAAGGAAAGTTTGAGCCTAATTGGTTAGGTCCCTTTTTCATCATAGCAAGTTACAGATTAGGAGCATCTCAATTATCAACACCTGAAGGTGAAACCTTGTAGGAACAACCCAACAGCTTGCATCTTAAAAAGTTTTATGCCTAGGCTTGAAGGGTGTAAATCTAAAAATACAAAAAAAATACAAAAAAGATCAAAAAATTAAAAAAAGATCAAAAATAAAAAAAATAAGAAAAAGGATTGAAAAAAGTAAAGAAAATAATCCTCTAGTGAAAACCACTTCGATGACGCTTTAGGCAAGTACCTTGGTGAAAACTAGGAAAACGAGCACCTTGCGTAAATAAAGCACCTCCATCTACCTTGGCTCTTTATCCTATCATTATTGGTATTGCATCCATCTATCGCATCATCTATCCTCCATCACCCATCCAGTCTACATCATAGCTTGATATTGTGAAGTATTGTATCCCCTTTATTACTACTTGGCATATTCCAAAGGTTAGCTTGTCTTGCCTATATCGAAGTAGTCTATTGCATCACACCAGGGGAAATTCATTATAGATCATATCGGGTTCTTGAATATCTTAGGGTTATCTAGAAATCTCATCAAAAATCCCAAAAACATTCATAAAAAATTCATCAAAAAATCCAAAAACATCCTAAATCTTATATAGTCAAAAATCCAAAAACATTCAAAAAATTTGTAAAGTCAAAATACAAAACATCCAAAAAAACATCAAAATCCCTAAAAAGGTCAAACATCAAAAATCCAAAAACAATACCTTGTCAAACTACAAGTCTTTGAGCTTAAACATAGGCAAGGCCATCATTGATGAGCCCTCGAGACACCCTAGGTCAGTCCTTTAGGAGTTTGTCATAATAAATCGACAATCTGTTAATTATTCATCTTCATCTTCAATAAGTCAAGTTAGTCCAACTACGTGGTCTCTGCATGTATAACATAGGAAAGGATCATCTTTGATCAGCCCCTGAGGCCCCTAGGATTGGTCTTTTAGGTTAGGTTCTTGGTTGAAACTTAGACAATCCCAAAACATTCAAATATTAGAAAAGCCTTAAACATTCAAATATTAGAAAATCCTTAAACATTCAAATATTAGAAAAACCCCTAAACATTCAAAAAACTTAGAAAATCCCAAAACATCCAAATATCAGAAAATCCTAAAACATTCAGATAATAGAAAACACAAAAACATTAAGAAAACATTCAAAAGACCTAAACAACATCAAATATCTTGGATAAAATCTTAAACAACCTCAAATAACCAAAAAACATAAACATTCATATAAAACTTTCAAAAAGACCAAAAAATAGCCTCAAAACATTTTCAAAATACCAAAAACATTGAAATATTCCAAAAAACCCCAAAACCATCCATCCCATTTTGCTTTCACCCACAATAAACCTTCACCCATAATAAATCAATTGTCATCTCCAATCTCTGGAAAAACAAGTAGAAGGCAAGTGATGAGTCCAAATAATGGCTCAATTTTGATAGGGTTTATCATATATTTGTTGTTGTTACTATAGACTTTAGCACCTAGTTATTGACACTCTCCATGTTATTTCCCTAAATTTATGAACCTTTGGCATGAACTTATCCTTGTGACTTTTGATAATATTAACCTGCTATGTGATATATCTATGTTAATCTTACGTATGGTTGAATGAATGTTACTTTAAGCCAATTATGGATATACAATTTTTTTGTGCGTGCTAATGTCATTATGCAGGTTCATATTAAGATGCTAATATAAATGAAGCCTACAAAGTAGAAGAAGTTATTTCCAGTTGGTTGGTTGCTAAGGAACTCAAAAAGATGGTCATTAAAGAGGTCAATGGAGGGAAACTCCTAGCTTGTGAGGAATTTGTAACTTACCTTTTAAATGATCATGTATGTTAGTTGAGCAAATCTAGGAAGTGTACTATGTTGGATCCTCATTGAGACAAGTTTGCTTTGACTAAATCTGGTGCATGCATAACTTCCTCCCTCTCTTTTCCATGTTTTCAATAAATGGTATCCTCCTATTATGTTGGATTCAACTTCCTAGGTAGTTAGGGTTAATTAGAAGCTTTTCCATCTATAAATAATGGTCAAGTGCCACTTTTCACAAGGTTGGATGTTTTGAGATTGTACTTGCATTTTCAGTTTAAGTAATACAGTTGTATTGTTGATATGTTGTAATCATGTTTTCAAGGAATAAAATGATATTCTAATTTGTTGCATTTGAGTTAGCTTAGGGAAGACTCATTCAAGGGGGGGCACTTGGTGAGAATTACATCCATTTAGTTTAATAGTTATTTTTTTGTTCAGTAATTAGTTTCAATTTCAATAGTTGTCTATTCTTGCAGCCATTGGAACTATGTTTTGTGACTATTCCTGCAGCCAAGGTAGACAAAGTAACTTCCTATCTATTTGCTGAGATTTCTATTTTTGTTATCCATTCCAATTCAGTGGTTGATGTTCAAGTTAGCTGATAATTCATATTTATCACTTTTGTTAATTCCTTTCAAGCATTTTAGTTTTCAGTACTACTCATTTTCTAGTTATAGAATGAGGATGACTATAGTTGAGTCCTAGTGCACAGATAGTGTTGGCCCATTTCAAGTTTACGTCCCTAGGTTCAAAATGAAATGCACCTTCATGATGAGCAAGATAACTACTTAGTGCATATGTCTAATCTCTAAGTCACGGCTCTAAGGGCTTAGTTATTGAACCATTAGAGGAGGCCAACATTTTTGGTGTCATTGTCAGGGATGGTGTCAAACTAGGAAGTTATTTGGAGTCATTTCTAGTTTCTTTCTTATTTTGGTATCTTTGAAGTTTGTTCTTAGCATACCCTTCATTTGAGAAAAGTAATGATCTACTATTCTTTTACCAATTCTTTGTGTGAGTTGGCTGATACTGAGTTAATACTGCATGCATAGAGGCAGGAGAAGAGATTCTCATGGGAGATTCCTTCCTAATGATCCTAATCTTGATAACCGGCTAGTTGAGCTTCAAAATTTGCCAAGAGATGAAGAAGAAGAGGAGGAAAATCCTTTTGTTGATGTATTTCCCAATTTGACCAATTTTGAAACTTCCTCTAAAGACCAAGCTACCCAAAACTTCATTGAGAATCCATTTTCTTTAGCACTCCATCAAGCAAATATGGCTGGTGCAAATCCAAACAGACCTAACCAACTATCTTTTCCATTTCTTATCACTCACCATAATGAAGTTGATAATCTCAAGAACATCCCTGCTTCAGTTCTTCCTAAGTTCTATGGGCTTGTCATAGAAGACCTTGACACTTTATTGTTGGAGTTTGATATCCTCTACAGAAGCTATGACTATACTACTAATGTTCATAGGCTTAAATTTTTTCCTAACACCTTGAAAGAAGTTGCATTAAGATGGTTTATGAGCTTAGGTAGGAATAATGTGGAGACTTGGGATGATATGAAAACAAAGTTTCTTGAGAAGTACAAAGAATACTGTAGGGGCAGTGATCTGAGAGGAGATGATATCTTCACGATGTAGCAGAAGGAAGATGAGAGTTTGGGGGACTATATTTCAAGGTTTCTATTTTTCCAACAGAAATCTGCACATCATGCACTCAATGAAGAGTCTCAAAAGTTTTTTTTCCTTAGAGGGATCAATGAAAACTGCATTGATGCTCTGGACCTAATAGGAGGAGGAGATATCACCCAAGTTCCCTAGGATAATATTAAGAAGATATGTCAAAATTATTCCAGGGTAGCTTTAAAGAAAGGAAGAGGTTACCAATCCTCTATGGGTAAATCCTCCACTAGTGGAGTCTCAAGGATGGAAATTACTCACTTGTTGGTATATTTCAAGCAAGATATCATAAACAATCTGGCTACTCAGCTAGATACACTTCAAGCAAAGAAGAAACATGAGGAGGTAGAGGCAATGTTGGCAGAATATTGTCCTCATTACAGACAAAAGAAGGACTGCAAATGCAAAATATTTTCCAACATTGACAACAAGCAGATCCCACCTGATTTCAAGCCAATCCAGGGTGATAATGATCAAGTCTAATACATTGCAAAAAGAAGATCATGGGCTCCAAGACAAGGTATGCCACCAGATCCATTATCTTTTAGTGGGTCTTATTTCAATTCTTATGCATCTGGTAATCAATGGAAACCCCCATACCCATCCAACTTTGGAGGCTATCCACCTCAGCCTTAGAACAACCCTCCAAATAATTGTCCCAATTACCAAAACTCTCCACCGCAGTGGCATCCATCCCAAGGAAGTTGGTAGCAACCTCCAGGAAACTAGCAACAGACATCCCAATGGAGGGGAGGACAGCAATGGCCAAACTAGGCAATTGGTTACATGCAACCACCTCAATAGCCTCAGCATCCTTCCATAATGTCTCCTCCTACTAGCTCAAATTCTAGAACACCTAGACCTACTCAACTACCAGCTCAACCCACACCTAACCCAAATAACAAACCACAATAGAAGCCAGTCTACTTTGCAAATCCTAATCAATTTCCTGCATATGTTGTGAGTGTGAGTGATATTCATCTATGTTCAGGAACCACTTTTCCAACCCTTCCACTCCTATCATTACCGATATTACTTTGGAAGAAGACGAGCATCAGAATGTCCCTATTAAGTCAAGTGTGCCTAAGAATCTTGAACCAGTTCAACAATCTAATCAAGGCCCACCATTTCCTCAAAGGTTAGAAGTTGTTAAACAAAAGGAAGAGAAGAAAGAAACAACCTTTGATATTCTGGATTAGTTGAAACATGTATGTGTTAAGATACCTTTGTTTCAGGCTATAAAAGATGTCCCCATATATAGTAAAGCAATCAAGGAAGCATGTCTTAAAAATCTAGGGAGGAAAAAGAAATACCCCACTACCATTCATGTGGTGGGACAGTTGGCAGATATAATGTTTGGGAAAGTTATTGTTCCTAAATACACTAATCCAAGTAGTCTTGTGGTAGGATTCATTATAAATAGAATCCAAGTAAAGAATGCTTTAATAGATTTGGGAGCAGCGATCAATGTGATGACTAAGGATATCCTGCAGCAACTAAATGTTGCAAATATGAGACCTACTCCTACTGTCATGTAGTTTGTTGATAGTTCCACTGTCAAACTAGATGGTATAGTAGAAGACCTTGTTGTTACTCTAGACTCCTGGGATTACCCAACAGATTTCATGATCCTTTCCCCTAAAGCTACATTAGGAGGGTATCTAATTATTCTAGGTCGATCGTGGTTAGCTACAGCAGATGCTTACATTGGATGTCAGTCAGGGGACATGACTATTTCTGATGGGAGAAGCATGAAGAAGTTTTTCCTCTACCCTCCTGCTCAACTATCCCATTATATGGATAACCCCATATGGCCACATGTTGGAGAAGAGGCCGAGGAAGTCAATTTAGTGGCACAACTCATGATGAGAGGCATAATTCCTTTTATGCAGCTCCATGAAGAAGATGAAATATTATCTCATATAATTCAAAACCATTATGAAGTGTATGAAGAATCATCCACCCATGAATTTGGTTCTGCATGTCCATTGCAAACACTTTTTCCTGCTCCTCCTGCACCTGAATTTCCTATAGCAATAGATATGCTTCATACATGTTGCCACATGAGTTAAAATTTCCAAGAATCGGTGAAACAACCATGATTGAGTTGACCACACAAGTACAAGTTTCATAAGGGAAACATCTGAATATTAACAGTAAGTTTAGTCAAGAGTAGTGGTTGTCCCTAACAAACCTCTTGAAGTTGCATTAGCATGCATTTTCATGAGATTACCATGACATGAAAGGATTGGATCCCAAGCTCTGTACTCATAGGATCTACATTAGAGATGATTGCACACTAGTAAGGTAGCCACAAAGGAGAATCAACCCTGCATCAACCCTGCATTGAAGGAGATTGTAAAAGGGGAATTACAAAAGTTATTGGATGCAGGATTTATCTACCCTATCTCAGATAGCCAATGGGTGTCCCCATTGGTAATTGTACCTAAAAAGGGAGGTAAATGGAGAATTTGTCTTGACTATAGAGAACTAAACTCTTCGACCAAAAAGGATCATTTTCCCCTTCATTTCATAGACCAAGTATTGGATTCACTTGTAGGTAAGCAGTATTTTTCTTTCCTAGATGGATTCAGTGGTTATAATCAGATACAGATTGCACCTGAAGATCAAGTGAAGACAACTTTTACCTGTCCTTGGGGGACTTATGCCTATTTAGTACTCCCATTTGGTTTATGTAATGCACCTACAATCTTTCAAAGAGTAGCTATTAGTATATTTTCAGATATCTCACATGATTGTATGGAGATCTACATGGATTATTTTACTACTTATGGTGTTGATTTTGTAGAATCATTAGAAAATATAAGAATTTTTTTGCAGAGATGTGAAGACTGTTAGCTCTCAAAAATGCAGGTTTGAACCACGAAAGGTTGCCAAGCTTTCACAACGTTTTAGGGTAACAGACAAGGCCAAATGAATTGAACCTTCTACTCTTCAGGTGTTGCTATACCTAGGCGGGTGTACCTATATGAGTGAGGCAGACTTGACTTGTGCTTATCTCTCTTGAAATTTTTTTCCCACAATGGCAGATGGGAGTGGACAAATAAAACTAGATTTGGTATAAATTGTATAGCAATATTAAAACTAAGACCTAATATGTTCAGTTAACAGATGTAAGAAATGAATGAAACTTAATGATGAAACGTGCAGAGACTAGTGCCTTATTGGGTATGTGGAGTCAAATGAAATCAAAATGAGCAACTTCTTTCTGGAAAACATTCAAATTGTTTGGCATATGTTTTAGTTTATAACTTGTATAAACATGCAAGACTGTGACTACCAAGTTCTTCTTAATGATCCAGATGAATTTCCCTGATTACTGTGATCAATTAAAAGGATTTAATCTTTTCTTGAAAGAGTCGATCAATCAACCACATAGATACAACAAATGTGTACTGAGAAACTGAATATAAACTTGTTACATCAATTTAAATAACCAGAAAGCATCAATCTTGGAGACAACTTTAGTAATACTTTCAATGAACACAACAAACAATTGACACTAGAAAAATTTCATCACATCATAAATTCAATTGAAATCTCTATTTTTTTTCAATCATGCATCATAGTCTCAAAAAAAATTGTATCCTACTGTATTTTTTAATCTATCTCGCTTCCCTATTTTTTTCTCTCTGTCGTTCTGCTGTCAAAAATGGGTTTTATATATATCGGCCACATGAAAAGTCGCGTTCATTCACATTCACATCTGGGCAATTTTTCCATTCGATCCTTTACAACTACTCATTGGACTCCCACGAAGACATTACACAGTCATATTGATCTTCAATATCTCACCGATAGTCAAAAAATGTGCATCGCTATAATGTCATGCCGTCTCATCAACATTTGATGTCTCACCGATAGTCATCGCTTGAGTCTTATGTATTGCTGTGACAATTTTGAATCGAGGAGATGTTTCATAGAATACTTTATGTCTTACCAAGATATGTCCTTGAGTTCACTTTTTGATCGTCGTGACATAGCAGTTTTCCTGCCAATGAACCTTCATTTGATATGATTCACATAGCTCTCACAGAAAAGGCCAGTCTCACCGAACATATCTCTAAGTTTGAATCTTGTCGCTATGACATAGGAGTCGATAAGACTTCATGACTTCATTCCGATGGAAATGACGGGACCCACCTACAGTTGTATCGGTGAGACCAAACAGATGCTACATGACATTTCGCCAATGGCTTAAGTCTGGCCGATGTAACCCTTTGTATCCCGATCGATAAGACTCTTATGTGTTCGATATGACTCTCCTCAATAATTATTGTCTCGGCGATAAGTTTACTTTTCTTTTCGATCGGTATGACCTTCAATGACTCGCTATGACATATAGCGATAACCATTGTCTTGCCAATAAATATCCCTTAATACTTTATGTTTGCTGAGACACAATCATTTTCTCACCGATGAAATAATAATTTGGCGTGACATATGAGTCGGCAAGACTGCATGACTTCATTTCGATAATCTTTTGATAGAATCCCTATGTGCTTTATCGGAAAGTCCCGATGCGTTCGATGAGACGTTATTCCGATGACCTTTGATAGAGTCCCCTTCACTTTGTCGGCAAGACCTGATGTATTCGCTAAGACTTCACTCCGATACCATTTAGTCTGGTTGATATATCTCCTCGTGCGCTGGTCGGTGAGACATAATACGTTCGGCAAGATCTCACTCCGAAGACTTTTGGTTTGGCCAAAACGTTTGCTCGAGCACTGATTAGTAAGACAATATGATTTCTCTATGACTCATCTTGATGAAATATTTCTCACTGATATGCCATTTTGTCACCAAAACAATGAACTGTGTCCTGCCGATGAGTGTTTGCATATGAATTTTGATCGGTGTGACATCTCTGAAGTCTTGCCGATATACCTACAACAAATGCATATTAGCAAAAAAAAACATTATGGATCGGGGAGACCCTCACCATCTCTTGCCGATATGGATTATATAGTGAAATATTCATGACCCGATGGATTCTACAAGACCACATGGAAAAATATGGGCAAAATGTTATGAAGAGAGGATTTTTGTGTCTATGGTAAGGACTCATTCAGAAACTCATGGGTATGAACAACTTGTAAAATTCTCATAATTTTATAGTTCCAACAAAGACCACAATCTGTCCTGGAATAGTGAGAAATGCTTCATGATTATCCAGGAAGGAATAGTCCTTGGCCATTATATCTCTCATAAAGGAATTCAAGTGGACCCAGCCAAGATTGAGGTGATTACCAATCTTCCTATTCCTACCAAGAGAAAAGATGTTAGAAGTTTCCTGGGACATGCAGGATACTATAGGAACTTCATAAAAGATTTCAGTAAGATGGCAGCACCACTTTATAATCTTCTCACTAAAGATGTTGAGTTCCAGTGGATAGAGGATTGTGACAAAGCATTCTCAGATTTAAAAGAAGTCTTAACCCATGCTCTTGTGCTCAAAGGACCTAATTGGGAGCTTCCTTTCCATATTCACACAGATGCATCTAATTATGCTATAGGATTTTTCTTGGGACAAAAAGAGGGAGCAATTGAGAATGCAATCTACTTTGTCAGCAAAAGCCTACAAGGAGTTGAGTTTAACTACATGGTGAGAAAGAAGGAAATGTTGGCAGTCATCTATGCCCTTAACAAGTTTAGGCATTATATAACAGGATATCAAATATTTTTCCATATAGACCATGTAGCCATAAGATACCTCATGAATAATCCCTTGATTTTAGGAAGGCTGGCAAGGTGGTTGTTGTTAATGCAAAAATTTGACATCATCATTGTAGAAAAACCTGGAAAGGAAAATGTTGTGATAGACTTTCTCTCCAGATTGACTACATTAGAGGACACGCAAGTCATTGATGACTCCTTCCCTGATGAACATTTTTTTTCCATCAGTGTGCACACACCTTGGTATGCAAATATAACCAATTATTCGGTTACAAGGAGATTTCCCCCTCATTTCTCTCTAAAAGAGAGAAGGGTTATTATTGAGAAAAAATTTCCTTTCTCATGGATTGTAGGGTGTTTATTCTACACTGGACCAGATCATGTGATGAGGATATGTATAAGGTATGATGAAACATATGATATACTACATGCATGTCATATTGAACCTTGTGGAGGGCACTTTGCAGCTAAGAGAACAACAATGAATATTCTTAATACAAGGTATTACTGGCCCACACTTAATAGGGATGCAGGAAAATACACTAAGAAGTGTGATAGATGTCAGAGGCTGGGTTAGCCAACTAAATCTGATGAGATGCCTCTATACCCCCAGGTATTCATCACACAATTTGATAAATGGGGACTTGATTTTGTAGGTCCAATTGATCCATCATCAAATGGAAAATCTCACATCTTGGTTTGTACTAACTATGTGACCAAGTGGGTTGAGGTCAAGGCTATGAAACACACCAGAGACAATAAAGTTGTCAAATCCCTCTATGAAGAAATCTTCACACGCTATAGAATTCCTAAGGAGATAGTTACAAATCAAGGGGCTCAGTTTACATCAACTCTTGTCACAGTATTGGTCAATGAATATATTGTAAAGCATAGGAAATCTACACCCTATCACCCCTAAGCCAATGGCCAGTCTGAGGTGAAACATAGGGAAATAAAGGTTATCTTGACCAAAACAAGGGCTATTCACAGGAAATATTGGGCAAACAAGTTACCAAAAGTTGTCTAGGCTATAGAACCACTTGGAAGACAACCACTGGTTTTACACCTTTTGAATTATTGTATGGAAAAATAGCCATGATGCCTATAGAGTTTCAACATAAAACTCTTCGGACAACACTAGACCTTGGGATAGACACATCTGAGGCACAGAAGGACATGATCATGCAACTGAATTCCTTAGATGAAATGAGAAATTTAGCTCTTCATCGTGCTAAGATGGTGCAAAACCAAAGAGTCAAATGTCATGACAAATACATAAAGAAAAAGAAGTTCCAACCAAGTGATTGGGCCCTCCTTTATGATTCTAGGTATCAAGATAATGCAAGAAAACTACAAACTAGGTGGTTGCAACCATATGAAGTTGTAGAAGTCTTCTCCAATGGTGTTGTTCAACTCACAACCATTGACCCTGTTAGATTCAAGCTCTCGGTCAACGGTCACCCTCTCATGTTATATCATAAACCAGCTTCCAAACAAGAATTCATGCATCAATTTATTCAACACTAAACCTTCAAAGTTCCAACAGTTGAAGGAAGTGGACCTAGTGTCCCTCCTTCTGACTAGTCAAAGTATGCATGCAATCATAATAAATATTTCCACTTTTGTGGGAATCAACTTCTCCTTCAATAAATCCATCCATCCATCCATCTCCATCATTTCTCTCTCTTCCATCATTCCACCATCACTTCATTTAATTGCTCAACTATACTTTTAAAGTAACTCATACTTACTTCCACATTATTTGCAAATGGCACTCCAAATTTTTAGGTATGTGCAGAACAACTTGCAATATCTTAATTATCTTAAATGCATTTGTTTAATTGTTGTATATTAATGTTGATATTTCACATAGCACATCTTTGTACTCTGCCCTATCACATCATAATTACATCCCAGCCTATGCAGACACATGCTCTAATTTACATTAGGGGGTGTAAACCCACATGTCCATGTTTCATACATGTCATCCATGCACCAGCATGGCAACAAATTTGAAATGAGAAAATTTGAAATGATATAGTTGAAATGATGACTTGCATGTATGATATGACATTGAACTGCCACCATTTTCCTTAATGATAACCCTCATTTATGTTTCTTTAATGTCTTAGTCATATTCATAACATCATCAAAAAGGTAAATTGAAGTCACATGACATTGGCATTAGCATTGAAGAAGAGTTGCAGGAAGTAGAAGAAATTGGGTTTCAGAAGAAGGATTGTAGGAAATAAATTTTGCAGAATTGTTTGCTTGATTGTGGGTAGAAACAATGGGAGGTCAGCTAATCAGAAATGAACCTATAGTTCATGAGGTGATACTATAGGATTCACTCTCTCTGGCCAAATTCAGAAATTTTGGATGGTTGGACTACTTTATGAAACTAGATAGCTTCAATGAGGACATTGCTCTAGAATTTGCAGAAATACTTTCTGATGGTAAGGCAATGGTAAAAGGGCTAGAAGTTATAGCCAATGAGGAGAGAATTGTTGAAGTAATAGGTTTTCCTGCTAAATTGAAGAGTCCTATCTTGCTTCCAGGAATGCCAAATCAGCTAGGGAAAAATTCACTGAGCCTAGTGATCCTTCGCTTGTTGTAGATAAGTAAGGAACAAGGAGAACTTCTCTGCCAAAAAAGTGGAAATTTTTTTTTGTCTACATTATCAAATATATTACCTATGAAGGTCACCAATCATGCCTTCATTCTATGCATTTTAAGCTCTTGAGCCATATGAGACATGGTAGAAGGATAAGCATGCCAATGTGTTGTACAGCCTTCTTACAATCATGGCAGCTAAAACACAAAAAGGTAGGGACAACTCTATTTCCCATCATTGTTTGATAAAATTGTTAGTAGAAAAATATTTACAAGTGTCTGGTATGTCATGGGAAGAATTTGTGAGCATTGATCAGTTCATATTAGAGAATGTGGGTCATAGAGGTCTGCCTCAAGCTCGTAGGGTTAGTATGGGTGAGAGGGTTACTAAAACCACTGCTCGAGCTTCAACTTCTGGTACAAACCCTAGCACAAACCCTCCTATAGCCGAATCAGCAATAGAAATTGGCTCCTCTAAATCTGAGTATTTGGATGAAGGAAGTTCATCCTCATACCCTAATGTCAATATTCTTCATAAAACTCTAGTTCCTATTAGGGCTTCCATTCGAAAAGAGGAAGCACAAATGAGAGAGGCAGGAATTAGAAAAGGAAAGGCTAAGAATCAAACACCAGAAAAAGTGAAACCTAGCCCTAGGAAATGGAAGGCTGATGACACTAGTCATCCTCCAGCCACTTAGAAACATAAAATCCCTCCAAATAAATTCAAACCAACTAAGCCAACTACTGATATGCCTCTAAAAATAATCCCTAGACTCAAAAGGACACCTAGGAAGGAGATGGAAGCTCCTAAGGGACAGGTAAATATAGAAGTAGAAGATTTTGAGGAACAAACAAACATAGGGTTGGCAAAACTTGCTACTATTGCAGAGCAAGTTGAAAATAAAGAACCACTGCAACCATAGCAAGATGAGCAACAAGAACCACTACAACCGGAGCAATTTGAACAGCATGAGCCAGTGCAAGGAAAGATCTTGGTAGGGAAACATAAACCTCCCACTTTTTCATGGAATCTTGTAGCCCTGAACCTATGGAATGAAATGCAAAAGAAAGAGGAGTGGAAAAAGGAAAGACTCGAGCTATAGGAAGAATTCAAAAAGAAAAATGCAAAAATTGAGAAGAAAAATGTATAGATTACTGCATTGAAGGATAAGGTAGATAATGTGGCGACTCTAGTGCCACAAATTATGGCATGTAGAACTCCTCCAAGAGTATATGCACTACATTTGAAGGAGCGTCATCTTTCCTTCAAGATTTCAAGGGTTATTTCGGGATTAATCCCTTCTATTGAAACCCCACATGAGTTTTTCCAAGCCTACCAATCCTCTCCTCTTGAAGTTAAAAATCTATTGTGTGAATTTTAATTGCATAATTATGATGTACCTAATCATGACTGGAACCCATTGTTATACATTGGAGATATTCACTTGAGGGTATTCATGTCATGGATCCAAAATGAAGTCAGCTGGGGGCAGCAGTTTAAAATATACAAGGAATCCATACCCCCTTGTCTCTCAAAGTTGAATCCAATAACCCTTTAGACATTTACTATACATGGCACATAATTCTTTATCATCCAAGCTACAAAAATAGGATCATGCCTACTAGGGATGAAGCATACCAGGAATATGAGCAGGTAGTTGCTACTACAAGGAAAACAGTATTGGGATACCTATCACAAAGATAGAATAATTTTCTAGATCAATTAAAACAGGTTGAACCCCATTCCCTACAAAATTATTTTGCGGCATGTAAACAAAGCACTAGGTACATACAACTTGGAAGGATGAAGAGCATTATTGGCTTCCATTGACATTCTTTCCACCTACTCTGTTGTGGCCAGTGCCAGATTACAGATACTATCAGTATTATATAGATACAAAAAGGCCAAGGTGGAGTAGATTAGAAAACAAACAGGAATTCTACTAGGATCCAACTTCAGAGACTAGTCAAGGACAAGCAGCAGTTGATGACTTTAGAGCTTTGACAAGGCAAAGTAATAGAGCTCCCTCTGTTGGAGGACCAATAGATCATTAGGTTGGGGGGAGATGATGATTCCAAATAATGGCTCAATTTTGATAGGGTTTATCATATATTTGTTGTTGTTACTATAGACTTTAGCACCTGGTTATTGACACTCTTCATGTTATTTCCCTAAATTTATGAACCTTGGGCATGAACTTATCCTTGTGACTTTTGATAATATTAACCTGCTATGTGATATATCTATGTTAATCTTACATGTGGTTGAATGAATGTTACTTTAAGGTAATTATGGATATGCAATTGTTTTGTGCATGCTAATGTCATTATGCAGGTTCACATTAAGATGTTGATATAAATGAAGCCTATGATGTAGAATTTATTGCTAGCTGGTCAGTTGTGAAGGAAGTCAAAAAGATGGTCATTAAAGAGGTCAATGGAGGGAAAATCCCAACTCATGAGGAAGTTGTAACTTACCTTTTAAATGATCATGTCTATTAGTTGAGAAAATCTAGGAAGTGTGTTGTGTTGGATCCTTGTTGAGGGAAGTATGCTTTGACTAAATTTGGCGTATGCATAACTTCCTCCCTCTCTTTTCCATGTTTTCAATAAATGGCATCCTTCTATTATGTTGGAGTCAACTTCCTAGGTAGTTAGGGTTAATTAGAAGCTTTTACCTCTATAAATAATGGTCAGATGCCCCTTTTTACAAGGTTGGATGTTATGAGATTGTACTTTCATTTTCAATTTAATTAATACAGTCATATTGTTGATATGTTGTAATCATGTTTTCAAGGAATAAAATGATATTTTGATTTGTTGCATTTGATTTAGCTTAGGGAAGACTCATTTAAGGGGGGCCACTTGGTGATAATTCCATCCATTTAGTTTAATAGTTATTTTTTTGTTCAATAATTAGTTTCAGTTTCAGTAGTTGTCTGTTCCTGCAACCATTGGAACTTTATTCTGTGACTGTTCCTACAGCCAAGGCAGACAAAGTAACTTCATGTATGTTTGTTGAGATTGTTATTTATGTTATCCATTCCAGTTTAGTGATTGATGTTCAGTTTAGTTGATAAATCATATTCAGCACTTTTGTTAATTCCTTTCAAGCATTTTAGTTTTCAATACTGTTCCTTTTCTAGTTATAGAATGAGGATGATGACAGTTGAGTTCTAATGCACAGACAGTGATGACCCATTTCAAGTTTACGTCCCTAGGTTGACAATGAAATGTACCTTCATGATGAGAAATATAACTACTTAGTGCAGATGTCTAATCTCTAAGTCACAACTCTAAGGGCTTAGTTATTAAACCATTAGAGGAGGCCAACAGCAAGTATCGCAAGTCGTAAAGTGAGAACCTAAGTGTCAAAATCTAAAGTCTAGGTCATAGGTAAATAATTCAGTGGAGTTTGTATTAACGGCTTATCACACACCTAATATTAATCAAACCATCTCATAAAATGTCCTAGGATACATCCTTCTTGCGATGGACATCAACATTAGAAATTACCTTAGCTAAAATTAAACGGGCAAGAGATATAAATGACACTAATTGTTTGTCTTTGATCTTTTCCTATGATTTATCTTAATTACCCATTTTGAGGACCTCTCAATGATGTCTCAATGATTTAGAGAGAAAGGAATGGGGCATCGATTATTATATTTAGTTTGTTGTACTTGTGGGTATTCTTGTAAAATAATCTTGTTACATACTTGCTTAGTTGTGTGTAGGGAAGTTGTTCGGCATAGATTGTTGACTATTGCGTATGCTTTGGTCCAAGATATTTTGAACTACTAAACTACATTCCGAAGATGTTTTTGTATGTCAAGATGTGAACAAGAACTATCCTATATGTTTGCAGAGTCAAAGTCCATTTACACTAGATACAACACCATCCTAGTTATCAATACCTTAATGCATCGTGTCTATGTGTTATATCAAACAATAAGGAATGACAGAAAATCCCAATCCCAAGATATGAGAAAAATCTTCATTCATCTCTCATCACCATCTCTAATAAATTCTCGGTGGATCATAGACTTGTTGGAATTTTTGAATCAATCTTCAAAATCAATGGTCAATCATCTCATTCTTCTATCGTCTTTCCACACTAACCTGTTATCATGACAGTCAACAAACACATCATCATGCACCCATCCTGCATCCATAAATCATTAACATACATACATATCGCATCATCACAACATATCACAATAAAAGAAAGCATAATCCACTACATTATCATATCATTATCATAAACATCTGCCTTATCCATGCATACATCCACATGCATACATCATAATCTCATAGAAAAATACACAAAAAAAAATGCATTTGTATCATCTACACCTGAATAAGCATATCATATCATCCATCCCATAACACATACCATGAAAAGATATTGAAAAATAATATAACATATCTATTGCATTACATTGCATCTCGTATCATCACATCATAAATCATCACCATATATCACATAAATAAAAGGAATTACATCCATCACATTGCATCCATACATGATAATGATACATAAACATGTCACATCATTTGCATCCATACATTCATATAGCATGAAATAAAATAGTACATCACATATCGAATCTGGATCATTTCGTATATATATCTATATCAAAAATGATTGTCATGGTACAATATCTGAATCAGTGTATGTATATCATCAAAATGTACAATGTACATGAGGCTATAAAAAATGAGCCTATGAGTGTATGTTTGTATCAATAATTAGGCTATACAAAAATGTGTCTACAAAATCAAAGGAGGTCTATCCCTCACTGGCTTTGTCCCCCATCTCCTAGCTGGTCTAGCTATCTAACTTAAGTGGAGGCACTGGGTTGAACCTGGCTTCGGTGCTCAAAATCAAGTTTCTTGTAGTGGGGAGGGATGTCTCTGTAATACAAGGTCCACCAATATGCTACCTCCTCCCTTGTTGTTCCGTATAACTGAGCGGACACAGTCTGACTGACCAACCCTTGAGCCTACTAGGACTATTGTTGAGACACTGCCTATAGCCGCTACCGTCAAGTGATCTCCTATGCCAGTTGAACATCTAATGTTTTCCTCAATTGCCTCTCATGGTCTCTCTACTGTCGGGCCGGTACCTCTTAGCTATGAGTTCCAATACCTATTGTCGAGCCTAATCTTGTTTAGACATAACCACCTGTAGCTATTGTTGTAACTACTGAATCTATACATCATAGGGATCTGGCCCCAATAGTGGATGCTATACTAGCTACTATTGTATGGGTAGTTGCTATGGTGGCTACTGATGCAATGGTGGTGGGGGTGCACCCGGGACCTGTCCATCCTGTTGTTGGCCATCCTAGCCATCCTATCCTCTACCTCATCCTCTTCCCTACCTATCCTATGGCTTGCCTTGACCTCTACCTACTCCCCTCCATCTTGACCTCCCTCATGGAGGTATACATTTTGGATCTGTCTGTTTGGGATGGGGTACAAACCATGCATCATATGCGAGCATTGCCTGTGCATCTTCCTACCCCTAATCATAGGACCACGGCCTCACGACCAATTTTTTGAAGCCCTTGATGACCTCATGGGTTGGTATCGTGTGTCCCCATGTCATCTCTCACACCGATCTAGCAAAAATGGTTGTATAAGCATCATTGGGCATGTCCTTCCTCTCGCCAAATCGTCTAGCAACTCTATCAGGAAAGTACCTCTCAAGCATGGTGTGCTCTCGACCCTACATGTATCAGGTCTATTGATCAAAGAATAACTACTAAACATCATCATACCATGCTGGCATCTGAATCCATAGCTTCCATCTAAACACTATCATATCATCGATCACTCGATGCTAGTAAGGAATGTTGAGTTGTCACGTGTGCAGAAGAGTGATGGCTCCTCTATACCTCCAGAAAGTTGGATCATCTAGCTCCACATCTACCATGTGGACAATTGGTCAGAGCATGCTAATGTGCTCCCATGCCCATATATGTAACAATGTGACCCCTATACCAATAGCTCTACCATCACAATACATAAATTCATGCATATCATGGTAAAAGGAGGCCAGCATCACTGGCCCCCATGCATATTGGGTCCTCTTAAACAACATATAGTGTCATGCCAACTCTCATCTTGGACTGAATCCCCTACTCCATCCATCTAAGGCAACCAACCCCGAAATCACTTCAGCAATAATCAATCTAAAGGTCGACGATCAATCTCTATACATCTCCAGGTCAATCTATGAGTTGACTAGGACAATAGTCTCCTGGTCAAGCACCTCGTGACAGGATTGTATCTTGCATCAGTGTTGTATATCATGTGCTCACCATGTATCGACAATCGCAAAATCTGTCATACATCCTCTAACATCACTATCGCCTCGTCGATGGGTAAGTGGAATGACGAGGTCTCACTATGCCATCACTCGCATAACATTGTCATCATTGCTAGGTGGGGGTCTGCACAATGAGCATATATGTGACATACCACAATCCAATCTCTCCAAGGTTCTATCAAAGCTCAGAAAAATCATCAAGTCTAGAAAAAATGGAAGGTTGGTGCTCACAGGACATCAAAGGATGGATAACCTCCTACACCCACGAAGCGCATGACATCAAATTTCACTAAAATTGCCTAAAGTTTGGATTTTTTATCCCCCAAATGACAAAACCATCACTATAGTCCAAATTCCAAATAGCAACGCTATATACCTTTAAATTCTAAATCGCGACTAGTGTAACTCATCACATTTGTGTTGCCATTTGAAATTTGGAAACCCTAAATCTAAATTACAAATTGGGCAGGTGTGTCATGTTGAACATCCAGCATACTAAGAAGAGGAGTGAATCAGTATTCCATAAAACCATTCACATAAAATCAATCTAAGCATTATCACAAATCTAACTGCATTAACAAAAGAATATATGGAATCAAGACAAAGCATCAACACACATGAACACCAAAAATTTTACATGGAAAACCCAAAATGGGAAAAACCACAGTGAGGATTAACTCACAATATAATATATTCAAATATAGAATATTACAGGGCTCACTACCAAGACTCACTATCCTTGAAAGGCTCATAGCCTAAACACAAAAGATGGCTAACGACCAAGATACAAAAGTATATGGCTTCCTACCACAAGTGTGAACTAATGAAAAATGCACCTTCCTTGTGCTAGAGTTCAATTTCGGTGAAGCACAATGCATGAGTAACTCACTCAGTTGTTCATCTATACAATTCACACATATTCATTTTCAACTTCTGTCATGCAAACATTATTCTCTCTTCTTCTCTTTCTCACCACACCACACACCAAAGAATTTCTTACATATATATTAATTCAAAAAATAACTTTGTTGGAATAGACCTAAGATAGATCCCTTTAATATTAATATGTAGTTAGGTCAGCCAGAGTTAAACCAAAACTCCAAACCTATGTAAATTCCATCAAACGTGTAACACAAAAACTTGCTAACACATTGAATTCTCCCTTGGATGACATCAAACAACTTATCTTCGACACCGCATGGTATGATAATAAATTAAGAGAAAATGTGGAATCTCCCACAACAAAGTGCAGGAGGAAAACTCACTAAGATCTGTAGAACAAAATATTGTCATTCATATCTCCCAAATTCCTTCACATATCAGCATAGAACTCCAAGGTAGAATACATCTTGTAGACTCAAACTTGTGTACAAATTCCTATAATGATATCTATTACTGAGATATAATTTGGACCAAAAAACCGACGTACAAATCCAGTGAGAAAGTATATCACTATCCACAACCAACTAGTAATAGTACCTCACAACCAATACACAATAGTCAGTTGAAACCATGCCAGAGAATGCAACTGATATCAAGGTAAATCATGTTATCAACTTTTGAATCATACAAAAATAAGATAGTCTGGATCAAGATACTGGATCAATAGGCATTCATAACTAGAGCAAAAAAATACTGATAATCAACAAAATTCCATTATCTATTGACATTAATGACAACCTATCAATTTCCAACAATCTCCCCCTTTGTCATTGATGGCAACACACAATGTGAAAACCATCAAAAATATTTCTTCCCAACTTACACACAAAAACCTTCCAATTTCTTATTTTTTTTCACATGATGCTTCTCTCTCTCCCCCTTTGACATCAATGGCAAAGGAAAAAATCCATTTGCAAATCTAATTACTCCCCCTAAGGAGTACATTCCAAAAAAATGATGATGATAAATGACTAACTAGAGGCGGTAGATTACTAAAGCTATCTAAGAATCTCCGTCCATGAGGATCTTCCTTCATTCCAAAGTTTTGTTGCCTCTGTCAAAGCACTACATAGGTAATTGAGGTCAATTAAAGTATCCTTTCCTTCAACCACAATTTCGAGCGAAGCATAAGAGTTCCAAACCCTTTCAGCAACTGAACAAACAAAGTAGACAAGATCACACTCAATCTTAATTAAATCTCTGAGCTTCCCATACATCTCAATCAACTTTCCTATTTCCTAGTGTGATGCAAGGTATTCTTCATACAGTCTTGTCAAACCATACCAATTTTGATCATCCAAACTGAGTAGGATCAAATGTGCTAGATGCAAACTTAATCTAGGTTTCAATTGTGCTCTCAGCATCCTTGAGCTTTTGAATTGCATCAAGCCAAAACCAATAGAATGTGAATAAACTCTTAATTTCTTCCTCACAATCTTGAATATTCTTGAGTTTTTCAAGTGCCAAGCTATGAGTAGACTTGCACTTGTCTACAATTTCCAACAATGTTTTGCTTTCAACCCAAGAGACCATGTCACTTACTGCTTTGCTCTTTAATTCATTGAATCTATCAGTTAGTACATTTGAGCTTTCTTTAACAACACTAGGAGCTACCTGAAGATGTGTCCTACTTTTATCCAATTGCTTGAGTCTCCTAGGAGAAGGGTCCACCTGAGCAACCAAGGCATGAACCACAATTGCTTTCCTCTTTTCTCTAGTGGCAGGCTTTGGTTTATCGAAGTCAAACTCAAACTCTTCAAGAGCTTTAGCTACTTCAGTGTAGGTTCCAAACCTAGGTCTATTTAGATCTCGGGGGTTGTTAATCAATAATTCAATGCAACCAATAGCATAATCCTTCTCAATTTCATGTCCAAACTCAGGTAACCATGAATTCCTAGGTTCAACTGCCTTGATGATGTAGCTATCAAATTTTACCAAAAATATTATATCATTCTTATACTTTGAAACCAATTCTCTTGGAATTCTCCTTCTTCTATTCATTTTCCTTTGAAACTTTCCAAAGAATGCACCAAGGGAAAAATATTGAGCATCTAAGTTCCCAATGTTTCTCATGAGCTCCTTAATCTGATGAGAAACCAATCTGGTATTCTCCCGACTAACTTCTCTTAATCTAGGCATCTCCTTCATAAAGTAGAAAATCAAGCATAAAACCAATGTACCATATCTGAATGTACCTTTCTTCTTTTTGAATTCTCTCAAATTCTCCAACAGTTGTTGTCGGAGTAGCTCATAGAGATCATATTCAGTTATGTTCTCAACCATATCTAATGCAAGATCAATTGTGGTAGCGAAGGCATCGTTGTCACCAAGAATCATCCATGAAATAACTAAGCTTGCATATTGAACTGTCAAGTTGGAGATTCCAGCAAATGTGTTCTTCATCAAACCCTTTTCTCTATCAAAATTACAAACAGGAGTTGGTCCGAAGGATGATAATCTAGTAATTTACCTGATTACATATGTGGATATCATATACGCTTCATTAATCCACATAAAATCACCATGAAATCTGCTAAGCGCCATTCTGATACATCTTCCTTCACTGCTAAAGTCTAGAAAATTGTTCCATACATCCAATGTCATTTCTAAAAGCACATTATACTCTAGTTTTAGGGTGAAACCATTTCCAGTTAATTTTTCACTCCACTATATGCAAGCTTTTTGGTATCCAGATTCTTCCAATTCTCCATGAATACATTCTCCAACATCTTCAATCGGTATGACACCAAGAGGAATATCCAAAAAATCACCCAAAAGATCAAGTTCTAGGGATTTAACAAGATGCATTTTGTACTTTGGTTTTGGTCTTTCTGAATTGTTTATAAGTCAAGGAAAATCCATTGTATACAAGATACCATAAATAATTCAGAAGAAGTAGTGGCATCAAATTACCTTTTCCTTTTCTACCAAAGCCAAATTCAAAATTTCCATAGGATAAACTTGCTCTAGTTTCTTCAAGCTTCTTCTTGCACAAATGCTTTCCACCAAATGCATTTTCCTAAACATATCTGAATTTATTCTTTTCATCCCAATTGCTTTTGCAATTAATGCTTCAGATCGCAAGTAGATCACCTTGAAATTCGTGAACGATTTCATCCTTTCAAATTCTACTAAATACATTCTTCGCACATGTGTGACTACAAATTCCTTCCACATGAATTCTTGAGTTCATAACCTTAATAAATGTACTTCCACCATGATATGACATTAAAAGAGGGGTTGACAATTTTTTTGATTGATGCTCCCCCTTAGCCAAGTTCTAAATTAATTTTTGAGTGACGTATCTGCACTAGGAGATGGCATAGAAGAAAATGCTTCTGGTTCTATTTGCTTTCCAAATTCTCCTTCTTTTCTCCATATTCTCTCCATCTCTTTCTTAACTTCTACCGGGTCAACCTTGATAGCTGATTCCTATCCTTTTGTCGGATTGTTACCTCTCAATTTTTTGCTTCCAATATATTCCAGATTGCTGCAATTAAAGAAAAAAACATTCTTCCATACAAACTTTCTCTTATCCAATCCATATTTGCACTGGTTAGCTTTATGCCCAATTAAATTGCAGAGATAAAAATGACCTTTAAATGAATGAATCATCTTATCTGAATTCTGATTTTTCTTGATTTCATCATTCTTCTTTGTTTTACTTTTGCAATCTTTTTCCCTGTCCAAACTTATTGCAAGAATAATAAACATCATGAAAAGATAAGTACCTTTGAGAATTAGGCTATTTGATGGGAGTCCTTGGAGTATAGCTTCTTAAGTCCTTGATTTTTCCATCTTTGCACAGAGTCTTCTCATCTAGAGGTTGCTTTATCTCTAAATTTTGTTCTTATTCAAATCCTAAGCCTCTTTATCCGTTGAAAGTCTTTGAGAATTAATCAACTCATTAAGCTTTGTAGAGCTTGTCTTGAATTTATCCTCAAATATTTTTTCCTCTTCTAGATCTGATCTCAAAATTTCCATTTCTTGCTTGAGCTTTATACATTCATTTGTCTTCCTTTGAATTTCAACTTTTTGGCAGTCTTCAAACTTTTTCTTTTCTTCCAATTGATGAAGCAGCCCAGTGATATCAACATGCTCTCCTTTTAGTTGAACACAGGCATCTTTGTATCTTCTCCTCAGATCCTTTATAAAATCATTCACTTCCCTCAGCTTATTCTTCAAATATTCATTTTCTTCTAAGTGTCTAGCAAAGACCACTTTTCGAGGAAAAAATTTCTTATAGTCAAATTTTGGGACCATCCTCAAGTTGTTAGGCTTCTTCAAAGGAACTAAGCTCTAATACTAATTGTTGAACATCTAGAATACTGAGAGGGGGGTTGAATTAGTATTCCATAAAACCATTCAGATAAAATCCTTCTAAGAATTATCACAAATTTGACTACATTACTAGAAGAAGACATGAAATCAAGACAAAGCATCAACACACATGAACGCCAAAAATTTTACGTGGACAACCCAAAATGGGAAAAACCACGGTAGAATATTACAGGGCTCACTGCCAGGACTCATTATCCTTGAAAGGCTCACAGCCTGGATACAAAAGATGGCTAACCACCAAGATACAAAAGTGTATGGCTCACTACCACAAGTGTGAACTAATGAAAAATGCACCTTCCTTGTGTTGGAGTTTAGTTCCAGTGAAGCAAAATGCATGAGTAACTCACTCAGTTGCTCATCTATACAATTCGCACATATTCATTTTCAACTTCTTCCATGCTAACAATCTTCTCTTTCTCACCACACCACACACCAAAGAATGTCTTACATATATGTACATGTGTATCCATGTTTCTTAATTAGGTTGGCCTAATTAAAGAAACCTTAATTAAAAAACTAACTTTTTCGGCATAGACCTAAGATAGTTCCCTTTAATATTAATATGTAGTTAGGTCAGCTAGAGTTAAACCGAAACTCCAAACCTATGTACATTCCATCAAATTTGCAACACAAAAACTTATTAACACATTGAATTCTCCCTTGGAACATCAAACAACTTATCTTTGACACCACACGGTATGATAATGAATTATGAGAAAATGTGGAATCTCCCACAACAGAGTGTAGGAGGAAAACTCACTAAGATCTGCATAATAGAATATTGTCATTCATATCTCCCAAATTCCTTCACATATCAGCATAGAATTCCAAGGTAGAATACATCTTGTAGACTCAAACTTGTGTACAAAGTCCTGTAATAATATCTTTTACTGAGATAGAATCTAGACCAAAAAATCGATGTATAGAGTCAGTGAGAAAGCATATCACTATCCACAACCAACTGGTAACAATACCTCACAACCCATACACCCTAGTCAATTGAAACCATGTTAGAAAATGCAATTGATGTCAGGGTAAATCATGTTATCAACTTCTGAGAAAATCATACAAAAATAGAATAGTCCAGATCAAGGTACCGGATCAATAAGCATTCATAACTGAAGTAGAAAAATACTGATAATCAACAAAATTCTATTATTTGTTGACATCAATGACAACCTATCAATTTCCAAAATGCCACGATTTGAAATTTGGAAACCTTAATTTCAAATCACGAAGTGTGTCACTCATTACAATAGCATTTCTAAAAATGAAAATAGTGTCATGAATTCTCAAAATAGCATCGCAATATAGGGATGTTTCCCTAACCTAAATTTCACATTGCAATAAATGCACCAAAAATTCAAAATGCAAGTCAAGTTCTGAATCACATATCGTTGGTCTTATGCCTGGAGGCCTTTGGTACTCTTGAACCCAGTCAAAAATGTGTCGTGGGAGCATTCATTGCATCATTTCGTCAAGAGCTCAAAGCTCTAAATGCAAAAATTCTATAAGGTGTGAATGCACAAATTAATTGAAAGTGATCCCTCATCACCTATTTAAGCCTAAAAATTAGGGTTTTTTGCCCTAATTTGACCATGCAACTAGTGTTTTTCACCAATTTCACCAATCTTGCCAAACTGAAGCTTATTTTGTACTATTTTTTGTATTTTTGGTATGTTTTTTGCATCCCAAAGCCTTTTTGGACCCCTAAGGCAGCATTTAACCTTTATCGAGAAATCAACCCAAAATTCAAAAAAAAATCCCAATTTCTCAAGGGGGGTAGGGAACTAGCTTATTCCTTCCATTGGGGAAACAGTGGGGCATAAAAAAAATTAGAAAATTTTTAATTTTCTTAATTTGAACAGTAGTTTTAATCTGAAAAGCGTCAGTCTTTGAACCAACATAACAGGTACCTCGCTTCAAAGAGGGGAAAAATGTACACTTAAAAATGTCTTGAATGATATCATGCACTCAAATCTAATATACTACCATTGTTTCATCCTCAAACCCATCCTCTTTTCACTTAATTGATTAAATTTTCCTAGCTATTTAATTAATTATGTCATTTTCATCTATTAATCTAATTAATCTAATTGGGTTAATTCACCCCTTTTCATGCTAACATTTTGTCCTATTAAATTGAATAAATCTAATTATTTAATTTAAATCCCTAAGTCCTCTTATTTAATTAAATAACCCTAAGTTATTTAATTAAATATCATATCACTTTCCCCCTTTTTCATTAAATCACTTTATTTAATGAATATCATGAAATTCCCCGAATTGCATAATTAAACCTTTGTTTAATTATCAATTACTAATTAATCTAATTCCCCCCAACTTGCAAAGGAATATTCCAAGGGAATATTCCTCCTTTGCACATTCCTTCAAAAGGAATATTCCCATGGAATATTCCTTCCCCTTTTGCACATTAAAACTTTGTTTTAATTTGTTAAATATCTAAATTCCCCTCACCCATGAGAATATTCTAAAGATTATTCTCTCTCCTCACTCATTTGAAAAAAGGGAATATTCTTCTCCTAACAAACTTACAAGACTTCTTGTCCAAGTTTTGAGTGTGCTTGTTTGGAAGAATATGAACCCTTGATTTTTTCCTTGATCCACATGATTGTTGATTCTCATCCATTGATGAGAATCCATGATCCATGTTTCATCTTTCCTCCATTTTTGACCATTGATTAACCTTTTTAATCTTAACCCTTCATTTCTCATTTGTCCTCCTATAAAGGTCACTATTTGGAGACAAATGGATCCATCTTTTAACAAAAAACTTATGTTGTTAAAATCACTCACTTGCACTCACATTTAACATCATTTTAGCTTAATTTACTTGCATATTAGCTTAGCTTCCATTAATGGCTTCCACGGTAACATAAATGCATCCATTTAGTATATTGTGTAATTAGGGTTTCAATATTTATAGCTTAAAATCTATTTAGATAAGCTTTGCATACACCCATATCAACCATCTTAGTTTGTACATCATGTTAAAATAGCTTGCATCATGTTAATTTAGCATTTAAATCATGTTAAATCATACACATCTTTCATCATTTTTGTCAATTCTCTTCAATAGAATCAATCAGAATGGGCTCGTTTATCCATGGGATTAGGAAAGGGTCACCATTCCACATCAATGTGACACCACTCCCCCAATAGGATAAGTTTCAATGGATTAGAATAGGTATTTCTAATGCTTTCATAGTTTAATATATTAATTTTTAATGGATTCTTAGTCTAGTTTTCATTGATTGATCTTATTAGACTGATGTTTAGTGGCATAATTACGCTTTGAATCCTCATGGATCAAGTGTAGTTGGCCCATACTAATCCGTTGGTCATAGTTTTCATTTGGTTTTAGGTGGTGAAAAACAAAAAAATTGATTGATATTGTACCCTCCCTACTACTTAAGGTTTGAAGTGACCTCACTTCAACTCATGATAGGTGAAGGTATGATTATAGAGTATGGAAATAAATGTAATGAATATATCGCATGCTTAATTTAATATGGAAATACATAATGAAAGCATTAATAAATCCATGATAATTATGGTAATGTACTTTGTGTACCTGTCGAAGGTGATTAACTAAACGTAGCGCGTGTGAGCTGAATAGAATATATCTGCAAGATGATTTGATGTGACAAGAAGCAATTACAGGTGAATGAATGATGAGGTGATAGATGTAATGAAATGAAATGGAATAGACAAATGATGGCTAGTGATGTGATAGTTCAAATTCTTAAAATTTAAATTGGCAACGTGAAATAAGATAAGCATGTTGCATGTACTTATTATGATTAGATTTATGTTGCATGTGTGAGAAAAATGAGGTGAAAAAGGTGTGAACTACAATTAATGTGGCACTAAATTTTGAAATTTCCTACTAAACAGTGTTGTAGGTACCTTCAGCATCAGGTCCCATATGAATTGTGGCAACTTTTGTGCTACAAGTCCCTACTACAACAGGGGCCTTTTTGAATGGTGATAGCTATATATATATAAGATAAGTCCCCCTGGAAAAAGTATGTACATCATTTTGACTGTGCTACGTGTGCATGTGAGGTGGAATAAGAAATTAGACCTGAGTGATCTTAGAGATTGAGTTGTGTAGCTCAATTACTTAGTGACCTAAAGAACTTGGTACATTTGATGTTGTTGAGTCATCATTTTGTGTCTCTGAACCTATATCTGGGTCACTATGAGGACCATATTGTTGAATGAAAGAAAGAATAAAGTCTTCCTTCTATACTAGTTTCTTATAAATTTTCAACCTATAGCCATTGACCAGGAGGGAGAACCTTACTACATCTATGGTATGCAACTTTACTACTCCATTAGGAAAGACTTGGTTGATCTCATAAGGTCCCAACCACCTGGATTAGGGTTTCCCTTTAAAATATTTGTATCTTGAATCATATAATAAGGCCTAGTATCCTACATTAAATTCCTTTTTCTTGATGTATTGGTCATGCCACTTTTTCCTCTATTTTTGTACTATCTCAATGTGATGGATTGCCTCCATCCTAATTTCATCCAGTCCATTTAAGTGGTGTAACCTCTCCTTTTGAGCTACTATGAGATCCATTTCCAACTCCACTGATTTTCTTAATGTCTTGTACTCAAACTCTATTAGGAGGACTATTGTTTTACCATATACTAGCTCATAGGGTGTAAAATCAGTTGTTTTCCATGTTGTTTTATATGCCCATACTACTTTTGGTAATCTAGCAACCCATTCTTTTATGTGTAATTGCATTTTCTTAGTTAAACTACCTTCAATTTCTCTATTGGTAACCTCCACCTAGCCATTGGCCTAAGAGTGATAAAGTGTTGAATTTTTATGCCTGATTTCATATTCTTCAACCAATTTGGTAATGAGCTCTAAAGTAAATTGTGGACCCTAATCAGTCGTTATTTCCCTAGGTACTCCATACCTAGTAAAAATGTCCTCATACCAGAATTTAGCCACATTGCCATCTCTAGAAAATTGTAATGCCTTCACTTCCACCCACTTATTCAAATAATCAATGCAAACCATAATGTATTATTTTTGTTAGAAGTAGGTGATATTGACCCAATGAATTTGAGACCCCATTTGTCAAAGGGAGCTAGTGTTAACTATGGTTGTAATGGAATTTCATCACTCCTTGTTGGATTACCCATTATTTGGCACCTATCACAACTCCTTGTATATTTGATACAATCCTTGTGTAAAGTTGGCCAATAGTAACCAGTTGTGAGGATTTTGAATGTTGTTGTTTTTGCTGCAAAGTGACCCCCACATGGTTCATCATGGAAATCCTTCATGATATAAAATATTTCATCTTCCCTTATGCACCTTCTCATGATATTGTCTAGGCTAGTGTATAACAGGTAACCAAATATCTAAGAGTATGGAAAACACTTATGTACTAGCTATCTCTTTTTCCCTTGGAGAAAAGAGTGGTGGAATCTATTGTGTCACTAAATAGTTTGCAATGTCATAATACCAAGGTATATTTATAATAAGATCAAACAAGTGCTTATCTGGAAATGAGTTATCTACTACCCCTTCTGCTAATTATGTAGTCTGGTGTACCTGATTTGAGTCAAGTTCTAGAGGTGATTTGTCTAAAGCTTCAACTATAGGTTCCTCATCCTCCATCTTAGTAATTTGAGGGGATGAAGTTCCAAGTAGTTGTTTCCTTGACCTAAGGTGGACATCTCTCACCTCTACCCCATAGGTAGGGTATTGCATAGCCTCATTAGTATAAGCCTGTTGAACAAACTTGTTGTTAGGGTTAGGTGCAAATTGGGAAGGTAACAATGGTTCTCTTGTTGGTTGGGATGTTAGATTGTATGGATTAGGCATAATGGCTTGTTGTTGTGATTGAGGAGGAAGCATAGGCTATTGATAATTCATGTTTGGTTGTTGCTACCACTGCTGACCTTTTTGCCATTATGGTTGCCACTAGTTTTGTTGGGTTGGCCATTGAGGATTTTAATTGGAACCTTGGAAATTTTGTTGTGACGAAGGATTTAGTTGTTGTTGGTTCCAATTTTGTTGAGGTTGTTGCCATTGTTGATGGTTTTGCCATTGATTTTGGTTAGTTGGCCAGAGCTGAGAATTCCAAGTAGAAATTTTTTTATTTCCAATTGGAAAAGAGGAATTGAAGTTAAGAGGGTCTTGTGGCATACCTTATCTCTGTTTCTGTGGCCTTCTTTGAGCTATGTAAAACAAATGTACATCCTCTCCTTCAAGTGGCCGAAAATCAAGTTTCTTTGTTTTGTCTTGTTGAATACTAGCCACCCTCTTGCATTTACAATTTGCTTTCCTTTGTTTGCAGCTGGGGCAGTATTTAGTGAGCATTGCTTCAGCCTCTTCTTGTTTTTTTATATGGAGAGTGTCTAACTAAGGTTCTAGGTGACTGATAATATCCTCCTTCATGTTGGACAACAAATTACTTAACTCTATCTTTGAACCCTAGTGGATGTCCTCTCTCCTCTTAGCCTCTTAGTGAAGGTCCTGGAGTAATTTCTACAAACCCTAAAAATTTCTTCAAATGGTATTTGAGAGATATCCACTTGCCCAATAAGATTGAGGGCATCCATACAATCCTCACTAACCCCACTCAAAAATACTAACTTGGGGGATTCTTCAAATAGCTTGTTCTATGGGTTTTTCTTCAAAGAAATATGAAATCTCTCCACATAGTCCTCTAATGGCTCATCCTCCTTCTATGACATTCTAAACATTTCATCTCTTCTCCTATCAAGTCCTCTACAATAGTCTTGGTACTTTTCCAAGAACATTGTTTTTATTATATCCCAATCTACAATAACATCCTTGCCTAATCCCATAAACCATCTCAGGGTTGCATCCTTGAGAGTGGCAGGGAAGAGCTTGAGCCTATGAGAATCAGAGGTATAGTCATAACTCATACATAAGATATCAAATTCAAATAGAAATGTGTCTAGATCTTCAATCACCAAACCATAAAATACCAATAATGCTGAAGGGGGGATGTTTTTTAGCATAGTATCCATTTCTTAGTGGGTGATTGGAAAATCAAAGGTGAGATGTTCTGGATCATCCCTTGGTGCATCACCCATGGTTCGGTATGTCCCCTTTGTAGGTGTAGTAGATATTGGGGAAAGGGAAGTTTCTTCTTCAGTATTACCCTCACTTTGAGTACTGGAGTCACCAATATTTGTTATGTCTTCTTGGCAGGTAGAGGGGAGGAATCTACCCAAAGATTCTCTCTACCTCCACATACAATAAATATGGCTTTGTATAGTAGTGATCTTGCACAATGTTAGTGTAACTTTTTAGTATGTTAAAAAATATTAAGTCTAATAGTCCTAATGCTAAAAATAAAGTGTAAACTATGAAAGATTAAAAAAAAAGTCTACAAAGGTAGCACCATCCCTGAAAATGGCACCAAAAATGTAGAGTCTAAACTAGTGTCTTGTAAAGTTGGTAGAAACCACACAATTCAGAGGAATGACTAGCTCAACAATCCACTCAACATTGTAAAGACTTCATTAAATTGTCAACCAGGGCTTGTAAACTTGTGATGGTGTTGCACTATATGTGCCTCCAAGACCTGAGATTACCTAAGTTATTATATTGAAGGTATTCTACTTGCTAGAAAATCACATAAACACATAATAGTGGAAGAAGTAAACTGGTGCCAATGGCTACGAATGCCTACATTATAATCTATAGTTGAACTGTTGCTAACATATAATTATTGAAACTAACTCGAGACTACTCAAAATTGGTAACTAAATTTAATCTATCCTCTAGATTACTACAATCCAATTGAATGCATTCATGCATATGAGCAATCATTATTGATAATCATAATATGAGAATCTATTTTAACTTCCATGCAATTTATGAGGTAATGGCAATAGAAATAACTACCAACATAAATAAACAACTATAAATGTAGTGAAGAACAGTTACCTTGAGTGATAAACAACTATAAATGTAGTGAAGAACAATTACCTTGAGTGGCCTGCTCAAGTGGTTATCTTTACTTAACTAAAACCAAATCTAAATCTTCATATTCTACACATCCATATGAACTTTAACTTCATTCATTATGCATTCCAAAAGATCACATAAAATATTGCTCAAAGATTGTATTCAAGAAAACCATTTATGAGCAATCAACATGTCTATAGATTACAACTGAAAAACCAAGAAGTAACTGATAACAAAATCTACTAGTATGAGATTAACCAACTATCTAAAGACTCAACCACCAACTATATACAAGCACAAGGGATTTTATTCTAAACACAACTCTTAACTAAAATCATTAACTACAACTCCCTAGATATCAGAATATATAATTAAGATTGAATTATTCAAACTGTAATTGAAAAGGAACAAGAGTTCAAATAGGATTAAAACTCTACAAAAAAAATTTGCAATGTGGAACACAATCAATTATCCAAAATCCTATCAATAAAAGAAGTATTCTTCTTCAATTCCTTATTAACTATCATAATGATGCATGACTAACTCCATTAGGTGTCTCCACATGGTAGTTATTACACTCAACTTGTTCTGGCACTTCCTCTGTTTCGTTGTCCAAGACCTCCTTTAGCTGTTGGCTACAACTTCCAGTTGTTGTAGGCTACAATTTATTCTCAGGCTACAAGAGATTAATCCATAAAACATATACACAAAGCTACTACCATGATTAAAACACATAATTCCAACCAAATTTCATACATATCCACATATAAATTATGGAATGCTACTATGTCATAACTATATTTCCATTACTATAATTCATGTCCAAGGTTGTATAATAAGCATAAAAAGATTGCATAGCATAGGAATGTGTCTGAAAGGATTGTTTGATAATGTTTGTTAAACATGCATTAAAACATCAAGAAATGGACTAATAAATGGACTCATCAATGACCATGGTGAATACTTTTCTTGTATGTGTGGAAGTCGTCTCAAGCAATATAAACCAACCCTTACATGTTAGGCTCTTCATACCTCTCTATGCATTGGTCTAAAATGCTTTGAACTTCTATTTCACACACTCATAACAAGGTTTCATATGTTTGGTATGAGCAGGAACACTCCTCTTGTTTGCAAAGTCAAATTCCATGCAATAGATACAAAGTCACCCTGGTTCTTCATATCTTGGTGCATAGTGTTTATTTGCTATATTAATAATAAAAAATTATGATGAAATTACTTAGTATACCCAGAAGCAAAAGAATAATCATCATTTTTTTACATCACCAATCATCATTGATATCCATAATCGTAATAAATGGATTTTCAATAAATCATATCAATATCACCTATTCTTCTATCATCTAATCTTTATTCTATCCATCCATCCATCATACTAACATTTATATCCGAGTATCATGACATACACAAAAATATCAATCACATGCATCTTTCATCCATAGAATCATCAGTACCACATGCATCTTGCATCCACAAAATCATTAGCTATGCATCCATCAATCATACATCATACCATAGACCATTTAAATCATACATCCATAATCATGCATAGTATCCAAATATTGAAAAAATACAAAAATAACCATATCCACATATCATGATATCATATCATACATCTTGCATTGAAAAATAATTAGCATACATCATCATAACATATCATACATCATCATATGCATTCATATATCATAAACATCCATAATCAAAACATACATCACAAAAAGTAAAGATCAATGCATCATATAACACCAAATCATAGTCGCATCAAAAATGATCTCATCTCATATATCATAATAAAAAATGAATGTCATGATACATCATCATCTTTTCAAATGTGTGATACAATTTATACAACAAAAATATATGTATGAGGCTCTCAAAATCCAATGAATGTATATACATTGAATGACATGTCTACAAAATACATAATCAACAAGATAGAATGATCTAACCATAACTCCCCCTCTCCTCTTGATCGGGAAGAGGCTAAGGAGGAGGTGAACCATCTATTATTCTTGGCCTTGTGATCCTTGAGGCTGTTGTGGAATTTGTCCCTATGAATGGCCTTAAGATGGCCTACCCACTAATCTTGTTTTTGAACTAGATGGTCCTATTGCACTGTGTTGTGAAAATATAGGTTGTCCCTTATGTGTTGGGATGACAATATTAGACAAGGTCTAGTAGTATGTTGCCTCACTCTAGATAGCCTGGATCTCCTGTGTATATTGAGCTAGAGGGATGGTCTAGCCCTGACCTATTGCAACCTATGTCATTTGTGTCTCTAGCTATTATTGGTGACCTCTCTCTTGGTCCCTCTCAACTATAACCTATGTGAGTTATGTATCTAACTATTTTCTTTTGGCAATCTCAATATCTCTCTCTATGGTATGTTGGGTGAGTTATATTGTCAGGCCATATCACTCTTATTGATACCTATCACACTCTCTCCATTTGGATTTGTAAATATAAGGGATCTCTAAGGAACCCACCATGCATCATGATGAGGGTGGTACTTGGATTGGTCTACCCATGTACCTAGATCCACTAAAGTTATCACAACTAAGAAAACTTTGTAATTACAGTCTAAGGAGAAGGAACAGGTCTCCAATCTTCTATCTCATGGACAATATGAGAAAATATAGCTATATAATCATCTGCAAGCACATCTTGCTGCTCTTTGAATTATCATCAGACCTAATCTAGCAGATATCTCTGAAGAATGTGTTGAGTCTACCTTATGATCCATCTTGTTTAGCGAAAATAAGGAAGATGCTCACCATCATCATCTCATGCCTTTATTTGTAACCAAGGTCACCATATAAACTTGACTATATCGTCAATATGACACCTCCAATGGTCTAAGTCTCCCAAGTGTTGTTTTGTTAACATGCCCTCATATCGATATACCATCAAATATCCATCCTCCCTATCTAAATTTCCAATAGGTATGAGTACAACAACATGCTCTCAGGCCCATATATGTAATAGTGTAACTCTAGCAGATAAGTTGGTGGTTGATTGATAAACAACTTGGTGCATATCATGATACAATGAGTAAGAATACATTGACCCCATGCGAAGACACATGCATCCTCCATAATCCTCTCCAATACCTAACCCCATTCGATGTTAAATCCTCTAGATCTCCTATCTGGCATGAGCTTCCCATGAATCACACCAACACAATAATGGTGTCGCTCATGAAGTTGATATACTGGTGCAAATCAATCTATTCATCATTTACCTCAAGCTCATCTCCCAAGACCCTCTCTAGGGCCTCCTCACCTCAATCCACATCGTAGATGACCCTCTCTCCAAGGATAGGTACTCTCAAGATCCTCCACACATCCTCAAGTGTAATAGTGGCCTCTCTAATAGGAAAATGAAATGAAGATGTCTCTGAGTGCCATCTTTGAACCAATGTTGTCATCAAGGCTAGATGAGCCTTAATATCTGGCATGTACACAATGTAGTACAATCTTGTAACACTAAGAAACTCCACGTCAATCTATCTCAATCCTCCCATCCGGTCCAAGACCTATGGTCATCACTCTCATGAGAGAATTGGTTCTAAAATAGCCTACAATCATAACGCTCACAACGTCAAATTCAAAAAAATTGCAAAAAATCTAAGTCTAATTGACCCTAAAATAAAAGCAATTTTAGTGTTGCTTGATGCCAATCAAAAGCAAGCCTTTTTTGTAAAAGCATCACTTTCTTAAAACAAATATGAGAGATTTTTCAAAAGTGTTGCACCTTGACAATCAAATGTGTTGCACATTATTCAAATCCCAACGCTTATGTGAAAACCCCATGCTTTTGTCAAAAGCATCAATTCAATGTACAAACACGTGATATTGGGTTCCATAAGTGTCGCTCTAAAAGCGACACGTTCATTGACCTAGTTTTAACCCTACATTTAGTTACCTAAAACTATGTGAAAGGAAACAAGGGTTAGTCACATATCAAGGCACCTGTTCTCGCAAGCCATTGGAATTGACAAACTCGATCTGCATGATATGGTGCTCGAACTGCGTGTGCTATTGAATTAGTATCTCGCAAAGGTGTATAGAAGGCTAGGAAGCTCAAAGCTCAAATTTTCTAAACTTGCGGTGTGAAAATGAGGACAAATTAGACAAAAATGCATAAATATGACCCCCAAACCCTATATTTTTGCCCTCAACCACCATACTAACTCATTTTTCAAACTTGGCTATTGATCTTGATCACTTTCTAGGACCCCTAAGGCCTATTTTTTTGTCATCTTCTCACTGGAATCAATCCTACTGTCTTGTCATGAGCTCAACCCAAAAATTAGTTTTTTTTGGTCGACCTCCTAAGGGGGTAGCTTAGCATCCTACCATCCTTCTATTGTTTGTTGGGGCACAGTGGGACATCAAAAAAAGTTTTAAAACTTTCCCTAAGCAACAATTATCTTTGAAACATTAACATAACAAGCACATTGTATCAAAGATGGGGCTAAATATAGACATGTAAAAATGCCTAAGCGTATCACACATTCACTAACACTGCATTTTCGTCATTTTCATCACAAATTCATCATTTTCTTCACTTTCATCGGTAATCATGCATTTCATCACTTCCCCATCATTTCTCATCATTTTTGTCACTTTTCACCATTTTTCATCATTTTCCCTCAAAATTACCTTATTTCCTCTATTAATTAAATAATTTTCAATTATTTAATTAATTCATCACTTTTAACTAATTTTTTGATGAATAGGCATGCATCTATATTAATAAAATAGATAGAATTGCAAACCTAGGCTTGGTTATATGTGGCTTTCACCTCACTTTTCAATGAATTTTTACTAATTTTCATTTATCCCCCTAATTATTATTTTTAATTATTTAATTAGAAAAGTCTAATTTTCTTCTAAATTAAATAATTTTTAATTATTTAATTATCTAATTTTCTTCCATCCACTTGCACATGGAATATTCTTTTTTTCAAAAAGGAATATTCTCATCCTCGCATAATTAAAAAAATTGAATTATTTAATTAATCTGATTTTCCCTCTAAAAAGCATATTCTAAGGAATATTCTTTTTCAAAAATATCTCAACCAATCCCCTAAAATTGAGGAGATATTTTAAGTTAACTAGACCTATCAATCAATCTCAACCCTTGATCTTCAAGATTCAATCTGAACCATTGATCTTAAAATCTGATCTCCACCCTTAATCTAATTTTTAAAAATCTATAAAATAAGGTATCTCCCTCCATCTCAACTAACCTAGAAGCATTGTAGTGAAATCCTGTCATTTTGAGCATTGAATCATATCATAATCATATCATTTTGAGCATATTTTTGTCAATTCAAGCTTTTACAATCATCGATGCTAAGGTTTGAGCAATCTAACATCAACTCAACACACTTCATAATGGAATGTTAGGTTTGCACTATTTGGATTTTGATTTTGAATGTTAATTTTCATGTTAATGATAATTTTCTAATGTAGGAGAATTCAGTTTCATTAGTTAGTGGGTTTTATCAATATTTTCATGTGGGTGTTTGAGATTTCTAACCCTAATTGCTTCAATTGTGCTTTTAATTGATTTTCCACTAAACCCATTACACAACTATACATAATAAAAAATAGAAGTAATTTTCATAACATTCCTACTAAAATTTATATTTAGTTCCAATGTACAAATTGAACACTAAAAATGATTTTGCATTGTTCAAGAAAGATGGAATCTAGCACTAGCCCAAGTAATATAAATCTAGATATGTCTCTTTGAAATCCAATTTATCACCTTAAAATTTGTATTAATATTGTTGTAAAAAAATTATTGTAGTTTTTAAGCAACTACAAAGGAAAATATCAGTGTAAATACTAAACAATTGACAAGAAAACATTGTAATATATACCTTTCCATACATTTTGTTGATTGGTTCTCAAGACAACTTATATCGATGACAACATTGCTTTGGTTTAGTGTAAACTATCCTTGTGTATAGAAATCTCGTAGCTTGAAAAATATTGTTGATTTATCTTCATATATAATATTGTCTAAGCAAAGTATACTTGAACAATATACTTATCAATAAAATAGTGTATTGTATCGCTTATTTTAGTTGTTAGAATAGTTTTAAGATAAAGGAAGTAGATGTAGGTGAAATATTCATTGCATCTAATATATTAGGTAGTTTGATCATTAAGTGACCCATAACTATCAAATTTGTAATTGCAATTTGGACAAAAAGTATGGAATGGACTATGAAATAGATTTACCACTTTTAAAGTTCCATGAACTTGCAAAAAGTGTTCAAGTATTAATGTCTTTGAAAAATATTTGGTCTTAATTGTAAAAATAGAAATTTGACAAATTGAAACTATTTACCTCAATTGTTGATTACATTAAAGTTTTTAATTTATTCAACATTTTATAGTTATACAAATTACTAATAAATGTTGATTGACATGTTTGAAGTATGTTGTCCTTTGCATCCATCTATTTTACAATATTTTTTAATAGCATTGTTGGGAATACACTTATCTATATATGCTCTTACATCACCAAGAATGAGTGGGATAAACGAGTGTAGTTATATCTATTTGTTGTTGGATAAAGAATTGGTCATTATTTGATTAAATTAGAAAAATATACAAACTAACAAATGTAATGTAGTGAGAATTAAGCAATTGCAAACATATATGCACCTACACCCTATCAAGGTTATAATCTTCCTCCTTTATATCAATGAGATATTAGAAAGTAGTTCTTTCACCAACATTCAACAATGCACTAACTATACTAGTAGCATATGCATCTATGCTTGTTAGCAATTATTTAATGGTGGCACTTGGAATGAAATTGTATTGTTGATAAAAGTGGGATATAATTTTAATAGTGTTTATTTGTTTCAAGATAAGGATACAATTGCAGCCACCATGATCATAGTCACTTTTTGGGAGCAGTTTGGAAATTAGTTATGCATATTGACAAAACTACAACTATTTTTACTTTGTGCTGAGGCACGAGGCACAAGCTCACCAGTTCTATTTAACATGATTATCATTTTAACTTTAATATCTATTAAATCAACATACAACACTTCACATGTCTTATTGGTTTTGTCAAGCATAGTTTTATACACTACATTATATCTCCCTTAAATATATTTTGAAACTAGTGAACATTCACATCTTCAATTGATACTAAATTAAGACTTTTAAGTTTAGGTCTACAAGGAACATATAAAAATCTAGTGAATTCCAAATAATTGAACTAACATACTATAAATGTAAATAAACTATACTAAATGCCTCTTGAATATTTGTTCTTTCTTGCTTTACATTTGTTCTTTTGTTGTCTTGTTACCTTGTATTGTTAGTTGTAAAAAAATATACAATGTTGAAGTACATATTTTTAAAATGTAGTATTTTTTTAGGTAAAAGTGGCAGGGCCACTGTAGAACTTCTATTAATGTGAAATAGAGATTACAAAAAGAATATGGGTGCAGAAACAACTACAGTACCAAACGTAGAAAGATTTACAAGTATTCATGCAGAAAAAAAAAAGATGATTTACATGAACATTCCAAAGATTCGTGAAACAATAGGACCCAACAAACTTGCTTAGAGGATGGACACTGCTAAATACTGAAAATGTAGTAGTTTATTGCATTGAACAATATTTGAAAATAATGTAAGGTAGTAGATTATAAAATCTATATTAATGTCAATAAAAAATAAATAATCATTGAAGAAATTTACATTTTGGGTAAACAACTATTTATGTAATAAAGTTAGATTTTATAATTTCAAAATTTATCAATAATAAAATTGTAAATAACTTGGAAACAATATAGTACAATAAACTTAAATTGCTATGGTATGATGGCTAGAACTCTAAAGGTAAAACACAATTGAATAGGAATAAATGATTTAGAAAAAATTATAATAAATATATAAAGTTTACATCATATCAAAATAAAAACAATACAAAATATATGGCATTGATTTGCATAACTTGCATATATCTTTAGTGGAATATCTACCTATACTTTGACCATTAGGTTGAAACTTTATAAGAGTAAAAAATTGGTCACTCCAATACACTTCTAATATGTAAATATAGGGTGTTTGTGTAATTGCATTACACCAAACATGGTCAATCACTAGTTTGGGTAGAGTTTCTAATTGGTTCAACCAAAATTGAATGTTGTGGCCTCGCATATGATACAAAAGTGGTTTTTGCTTTTGTTTTTTATAGACATGCCAATGTTGAAATATCCTACAATGTATCAAGCATTATTTGTATTTGTATGTGAGAGTACTTCATCAATCATAGTTATAAATTATGTTAAAGGAGCATTGGGTCTTGAACATAGATTACATATGTTAAGTTCATTAGTAGTTAAGTTTATTGTTATTGTTATGGCCTCAACATTTATTATTTTATGTTGTGTTGTTTTAGATATTAAGAGGGTTTTTTTTGGTTAAATTCATTATGCTATGTATGTGACGTGGAGAAGCAATTAAAATGTTCAAGGATATTATTGGGTTGATAAAGTTGCATATATATTTCTTGCAAACAAAAAATATCAAACAACATTATATTATTATAATTGAGAATTCATCTATACTTGTATACAAGCTACTTCTATTTGTAGATACCCAAAATGGTCCTAGTCTGTGAGTAACGTTTTAATATAAATTATCATCCTCTCCTAATGATTAAATAATGTTTAATTATTTAATTATTATCTAATATCATATTTTTTGCTATTAATTAAATGACTTTATGTTATTTAATTAATTCACTTTCCCATTAATCTTCCTCATTAATTAAATAAATTATTTTTATTTAATTTTGTCTTAATCTTTATTCTATCCTAATTAATTAAACAAGTCTTATTTATTTAATTATGTCTTTAATTATCTTATTCCACCAAATTAATCAAATAATTACTATTGGTTATTTAATCAACATTCACCCACTTTCTAAATTAAATAATTACTTTAATTATTTAATTATCCCTTTTCTAAGCTAAATAATTAATTTGATTATTTAATTATCCACATTCATACTTTCTAAATTAAATAATTACTTTAATTATTTAATTATCGCATTTCCTCTCAATATTGTTCAATCATCAACAATAAATAAAATATTTTATTTATTTATATAATTTCCACTTGCACATTCATTTAATAATTAATTATTATCTCATGCATTCTTGCCTTGTTCTTAACGAACACTCTCTTCTAATCGACTAGATAATCAATGTTAGTCCACATATCAATCAAATTAGTTCACTCCCACTCAATGAGAATTAATGAAGCAATCAAATCCCTTAATTCTTCAACCAATTCTCCATGCAAACAATTAACTGAAATCCAGCAGCCAGTTGCAGTCAGTTAACTTGTTCATCAATTCCTCTCAAGGATTCTTGACCCTTGATCTTGATCATCCACCTCTCAATCGTGATCATCCATTCAAATTAGACATTTCTATAAAATCAACCTTCATTCCTCTTTGAAGGCTAACCATGAATCTTTGGTGTTTTACATATGTTCATCTTATTCATTTGAGCTTAAAGAAAGATAGTGCACACATAACTAAGATAAAAGCAAGACAAAGAAGAACAATGGAGGTAAATCAAGTTTGACACAAGGAAGGTAATTTCATTGTTTGTTATTTGGTTTGATTGTGTTAATTACACTTCATTGATTGAATTGATTTGAGTTTGGTATTGAATTATTGTTTAGTGGTTGTTGTATTTAGTTCATTACTTTATGATAAATCTCATTTTCAGTCAACAAACTAGTGAACCTGACATGAAGCTAACTATTTTTTTGTGAATATTTGAGAAAATTTGATACATAGAAACAACACCACATTTGTGGGTGTGATACATGAATAGATTGTTGTATCACATTTATCACCATTTCACACCATATATGATTGCCATTAATTTTTATATTATTTTTTGCTAATGTTTGCTATTTTATTAATTGCACAGGTATGACATTGTTTTTCTAATAATCTAACATTTGAATCAATAATTTTGGGTTATCTATTGCTTTGTTTGTTGTCAATTTGTGCATCTACATGTTCTACAACATAGTCAAATTACAACACAGTAATCATTAGAAATTCCACCACAATCATTTGTCAGAGAGTTGCATTTATAAGTCTAAAAGCCGCAACTATCTAACTGTGCACTACATTTTTTTTGACAAAGCACCACAACTGTCAAGAAGGTAAATATGAGTTTTTAGGTTTTGATTTTTTATTTATCGTCTGATTTTAGTAGGATAGGCTTTTGAGCACATTATTTATGTCAAATTTGTAACTATCGTTGGGAAAAGAAAGAAAATTTTGAAATTACTGACATTTTTATTGTAGCTCATTGTTTAAAGATAAAACTAAACATGCTAATGACTTGATGCATGGTCAATTATCGAAGAATATCTATAAAAACCTTGTGTTTACATTTTATTAGTTTAGAAATTTTCATTTGGGATTAAAATAAGACAAGTGTTTTTTGTGCTTGGTGAACCTATAACACATATGCTCTTCCCTTGCACCTATCATAGTCTTGGGAATAAAAAATGCTACTCATTCCCTATCTTGTTGTTGTACTCCTAAGGAGTGGTGTTATCGTATGCTCTCCCTTTGTGACTCCTAAGAATGATCTTGGGGATCAAAAGGTACACCATATATGTTTATTCTAGTAAGAGACCTACCTGGGGGCCTCATCACCCCAGGGTTCAATCTCAATCATTATGTTTAGGAACAGTATAAAAAAGAGGGGTGAATGAAATTTGTACCCTAAGGTGTGGCCAACGTCTTTCAAGCCAATCCCCATGACCCTCGATTCATCAAGACAGGGAGGTGAAGAGTAGAGAGGAGACCCCACTTGACTCAGGAATATCGAATGAGCTCATTGTTCACTAATTTTTCTACTATGAACCTTGTAAAAATTAGAAGCCTAAGAACCCTTTTTACCATCAACTTATATCAATGCAACGGAAAAGTATCAATGCATGAAGTTACTCGTTATGTGCTGACCCTTGTTGAGGTGACAAACCCCCTACATGTTAGGATTAAGGTGTTGTCCACATTGTAAATCCTATGTAATAGTTCCAACATCCTTGGAAAGTTTCTTAGGTTGTATTGGGAAAATATTTTGTAATATCAATCTCACTATTGTTTGTAATATACTCAAAAGGGGCGACGGGTCCATTAGCAGCAGTAAAGGTGGTGTGTGGACATAACTATTTAATATTATTTTCCCCACATGTGGACACTTAGAATGGGATAATAAAAGACAGAGGAAATGATAAATAAGTGATTGTTGGGATTCTCCAAGTGAGTTCTTAGATAGAGGCAACAGGTGTCACTTGGTTTTTCATCGTTTATTACATTTAATGCAATATTTATCTCTCATGGAACTAGGTGCCCAAGTTGGATGGAAATTATTAGAGCCAAAATCGATGTCTTTTTGTATGTCAAGGAGGCAATCTAAAGTTTGGGGATGTTTGGAATGAAGGGTCATCTTTGGGCGTCATGTTTGGTGCTTTAAATGCCTTCACAAGTCTAGAATCAGCCTCTTAGATGTAGAATTGGAGAGGAACAGTTGAATGTAGTGTTACTCTGCAGGAATAAGGATAGGTGGAGGCATGAGGTTGTTCATAGGTGCATAGGTGTTTCCATGGTGGAGGAAAAGAGGAGAATGGAAGTGGTTATATTGTAATCATTTATTTGATGATAATGCATACTTGGCCTCTCTTCTTGGTGAAGTTTTTCCCTCAAGGGCTTCTCCACGTAAATATTGTGTTATGTGATGCTATTGTGTTGTTGATTTGTGCCTCTTTACTTCTATCTTATGGTGATTATATTCTTTATTTATTGTTGTTATAAGTTCACATAAGGTAGTGTTTATAAGCATTTTATGTTGGTTGTTTTTGGCATCATAAAGAAGAAGGATCTAATCATGGTATGTCCATATTAAGGAAACTTAATTTTCAAATTTACATATAAGTTTTAGATTTTCATGTTGTTTTAGTCAAATCCTTGAATCCCATCCATGGAATTCATATTTGGATAAAGATTTAATTTCCCAAAAATTGATATTGAACCTATTTATTTCTCATCATTTGGTATCAGAGTTGAAGATTAACTAGGTTCTAGGTATTTATTCTTTTTTATTTCTTAGCTTGGAAAGATTGTGTGAATTTGTTAGGAGCCAGAGGTTGTTGGAAGGCTTTTAAGGTAGCAATGAATGTTTTGTGAGTTAACTTTTTTTTGCATATTTATGATATTGGAAGCCATGGATATTGTCAATGTGATCTATGTCAGGCATTCGAAGCTCATGATTATGGATCTTTATGGAGTTGGTTATGTCTTGGTAACTTGGAGCTCTTGTTTGACAATATGTGTGTATCTTCTTGTTTGATGTTTTTGTTCCTTTACCTTGTGGTCATGTGCAGTGAGAAGGTGTTCATGTTGGATGGGTAGAGACATCCTAAGTCACATGGAAAAACATTCTCGATTTGGACTAAAAAATGGAGTGCTTATATTGGATTCATGGTTTTAGCCCTTGGTTACATGAAAGCACTAGAATATAAGCCACTAACCTCTTTGTGAGTTGTGGAGCTGATATGTTTCATATGTTATAAGCTCCAAAACAACTTGGTTTTCCTATTGGGTTACAGTTTAATCTTTTTTTCAGCTATGGATTCATAGATCTATGCTTATTCCATCATTAAAATGACATGTTTGATGTGAATGTCTAGATGGTTATATGGATTTCAGATTTACAAAGATGGTTTTGCATGTTTTACATGTTAACTAAAGTATGTGGTATGTAGATCTATGATGAGACTGTATTCAGGGTGTTCTGGATGAAGACAATTATAGGTTTGAATGGTTGCTTGGAGGGCTCTTATTGATCTATGGTTACTCCTATGTGGGTTTGTTTGGTAAATCAGATCTAGTGTTTCTTTTGGTGTTTGAGTCTTTGAAATCCACATGTTATACCTAATTATCTGTATTTTGCATGATACTAATGTGGGGTTGAATCTATTTTTCAATTATTTGAGATTGGAGAACTGATGGTGTATTTCTCCTTTGAGATGTTGTATATGTACAGATCTTGGAAAATTGTCTGATGTGGATCTACTCAATTAGCCATATTCTTGGTCACCATTATTACATTGGTATGCTTATTGTAGTGGGAGATGGTTATTGGGAGTACCTGATATAGTTGTTCATTTGAATCTATAGTAGTTGTTTATGGTGTATGAGAAGCTTTGTTCACTTTTAGTAAAGTGTTGGCAATAATATTGGTCATTATGCCATTTATAACTCAGTATTACTTTCAGTGGGAGATTTATGCAATTACATAATATGTTCTATCTTCTTTGTTTCAATATTTTGGTTCTAAGTTGTTGTAGTGTGTAGTGAGCCATGGATAATCTTTGATTATAAGATGTATGGTCTTTTGCAATGGTTGTTGGTGTCATAAGGATCTCTTGGATTCTACCTTTAGATTACAGTGAGAGTTATGACATCTTTGCTTCTATTGAAAAAGGATGTATAACATTTGTATCTTCTTATTTTGGAGATTGTGGTTGTACTTTACCTTTTGGGAGCTCATGGTATTGAGTTCTTTAATTGTGTTGGGGCCATGGAGGATCTTCAGTTAGGATATGATTATCATGATGCTTGGAGAGCTTTGTTACACAGTTGAGTGGGAGCTTTAGCAGTGATGTTGATTGATAATTTTGATGATGGATGGTTATTTTCATGTGATCTCCTAGGAGGGGATGTTAGATCATGATGTCATGATATGTTCTTGATTCTATAATTAGAATTTTGACAATGGTCTCGCTTGGTTCTCTTTGGTTTCGAGTATCAACCATTTTCTTAGAGCTTCATGATTTTGTAGGGTTTCATTTGAAGTTGGCATGGATTAATTGGTGGATGCTCATGGAGTATAGAGAGACTTGGGTGAGGCTAAGAGATCTCTTATTTATGGGATTGTATGTTGAGATGGTTACTCTTTGATGAGGATTTGAATAGAAAGACTGAGGATCCTATACCTGGTTATGGATGTGAATCCATTATGGACCTGAAGAGAAGATTGTCATTTCTTGGTGTTGTGTTCACAAGATAATCTTGTATCCCACTATTGGTCTAAACGGCAGGTGAATGATCTGAGAGGTATTTCCCACCTGATTATCAAATGCATTATTTATTTTGTATCTTGTCTTCTCATAAGAGTGCTCATCTTGAATATAACATTTTGAAGACGTGTTAAGAAAAAGATGCATGGTTTATGGATTTTCATTTTTGTCCTTATTTTGTTCTTGAACTATGGATCTAGTTCTGATGACTTATTTGGAGAGGTATAGGAAATGGTTTGTGGCTTTGGGCATATTCCCTTTGTTGTGGGAATGATTGGTTGGTTTGATCTACCTTTGGTATGAGAGGTTTACATCTATTGCTCCAATGTTTTCATTTGATTTGGATGTTAGATGTTGATATCCTTTTAGTTTGGGAATAGTGAAGGAGATCTTACATTACACAGCTTGGTACATGTTAGTGTGGAACAAGGATATGGTTTGATTTGTAGGTTCTCTATTTGGTCACGGTATTCTTCCTGGATGCTTGGTTTCACATGGTTGAGTGTGAAGAGCTTGGGAGAGCTATGGAGACTAATGGTGAGAGAATTATTGCAACATATTTATTTCCTTAGCACTATGTAATATAGGAATTAGCCACATCCTCTATGTGAAGTATTATAGATAGACTTGGTATGCCTTGATCTATTTTCAGATTTGACATTACTCAAGCAGTGGGAGTTTCTAGATATATGTTTGGTTATCCTCTATGATATCAAGTGGTTTGTTGATTACTGATGTCATGATGATTTTGTGTGTTTCATTGGATTTGGATCTACGAGTTATGTAGGTTGTGGATTAGCTACCCACTTTCTTGCAGTGGGATGACTCAAATGTGGATTTTCTATATCCATGAGATTATTTTAGTGTTTATGCAGACTTGTTATTTGGCCTTGTCTATGGTCATTTGTGTATTGGTATATTGCATTGAGATAGGAAGATGGATATAAAGATACTTGATTGTTGGTTTTGGGTTGGTATGTTGATGGCATGAAGTTTTATCTATGTTTTGTATATCTTGGTTTGAGGTATGGTTAGCTTATATGAGTTGCAATTTGTTGTGGTTGTTATTCCAGGTGGTATGAGTAAGGTAGCTACTCAAATCCTTTGTTATCATTTGAATTTGATGCTTATGTTCATGTTCATGTAAAGATTGGTGCAAGTTTCAATGACAATTGATATGTTTCACCTTGGCATATTCCTTTTTCTTCCATAGGTGGCATGTTAGAGGATGTGATGAGTTTTTTGATTGATTGTGGTTATCATGGTTTATTTTATAGGTATCTTGTTGGAGCATGGTGAATTTTTAGATGGTGCATGATTGGCTAAGGGATGTTTTTCCTTTGTGATTCCTATGGGTGTACTTACAATGTTGATGTCAAGTGGGAGAATGTTAGGATTAAGGTGACATCCACTTTGTAAATCCTATGTCATGGTTCCAACATCCTTGGAAAGTTTTTTAGGATGTATTGGGAAAATATTTTGTAATATTAATTCTCACTATTGTTTGCAATATACTCATAAGTGGTGATGGGTCCACTAGCAGCAGTAAAGGTGGTGTGTGGACATAAATATTTGATATTGTCTTCCCCACATGTATATGCTTAGAATCGGATAATAAAACCTAAAGGAAATGATAAATGACTGTTGGGATTCTTCAAGTGGGTGCTTGGATAGAGGCAACATGTGTCACTTGGTTTTCCATCATTTATTACATTTATGTAATGTTTATCTCTCATGGTTGGGCGCCCAAGTTGGAGGGAAAGTATTGGAGCCAAAACTAGTGTCCTTTCATATGTCAAGGAGGTAATCCAAAGGTTGGGGATTTTTGGAATGAACGGTCATCTTTGGGTGCCATGTTTGGTGCTTTAGATGCCTTCACAAGTTTATAAAATCAGCCTCTTGGATGTAAAATTAGAGAGGAACAATTGAACGTAGTGTTACTCTGCAGGAATAAGGACAAGTGGAGGCATGAGGAGGTTGTTCACAAGTGCATAGGTGTTGCCATGGTGGAAGCAAAGAGGAGAATGGAAGTGGTTGTATTATAATCTCATTTATTTGGTGATAATGCATACTTGGCCTCTCTTCTTAGAGTTTTTTCCTGTAAGGGTTTCTCCATGTAAATCATGTGTTATGTGATGCTCTTGTGTTGTTGATTTGTGCCTCTTTGCTACTATCTTATGGTGATGATATTTTATTTTATTTTTGTTATAAGTTCACACAAGGTAGTGTTTGTAAGCATGTTATTTTGGCTATTTTTTGGCATCATAAAGAAGGAACTAATTATGGTATGTCCATATTAAGAAAAATTAATTTTCAAATTTGTATATAAGTTTCAGATTTTCATGTTGCTATAGTCCAAGCCTTGAATCCCATCCATGAAAGTCATATTTGGATAGAGATTGAATTTCCCAACAATCGATATTGAACCCGTTTATTTCTCATCATTGCAAGGAACTTTTCCTTCCAGGGTAAGAGGTATCAAGGTGGTACATGACCTTGGTATACTCTAGTCTTCCATTCATTAGAAGGCATTTTGGAGTGGGCCTAATACAAGCTAATAAACATGATCTACCCACTAGATAGGTTGTGTATCTATGATCTATTTTTATTGTTAATACCAGTGAAACCAATTAGTGTGATCTTGTGGAAGAAGACACACAAAATTTATCCTTGTCACCAAGTGTTAGTCACAGCTATTCTTGTTTGCTATATATTGTTTTTTGTGTTTTTACAAGTGTCTTGAGTTGAAAACTAAAAAAATCAAAGTCGCAGAGTCACTTAGGAAACTATTATTCACCAAAATGTAGTATACCACAATTGTTAACCTGTGCACTACAGCTATGTTTCTGCAACACAAAAATTGTGTGACGTATTTGTTAATATCTTCAACACATCTATCTTTGTCAAAAACCCGCAATTGTCTCTATTTGCAATAAAACTATAATAAACTGGACCAAATTTGTGTTCATAAACCTTAGCATAGTCAAAAACCCGTAACTATTTAATTTAGCAATGCATCTATGTCTATATCGCAATCACTGAATTCTGTAATACATTTATTGCAGTCTGCGAGGAAATTGTCTATTTTTGTACCACATTTGTTAGTCCATGTACTGTATATATTTGTATTCTCTGTTGCATGTGTTACACAAATAAATCAGAGTTTATTTCAGAACGTATAGAACACTGAATTTATTTTACATAGAAACCAATATCATAATATAGTCTTTTTCTAGCTTTTATCTTGCATTTTCAACAACTTTCCAATTTTACCTAGATTTAAACTTGCATCCCTAGTGTCATCTCAAGTCTTATAAATTTTTCTTAGTGTCTGGAAACTATAAAACAAAACAAATTTAGTAATCAGTCTAGAGTCATCTCTTAAAATTCTTGAAACCTCGTATTTTCCAAAATTTAGCTCACCAACAAAGTAGGGTTTTAACTCACAAGTCTAGTTGAACTTTGACTTTTTTTTATCAATCACCATCATTTGTCCTTCTTTGAGGTTTAGTAATTTTCATTAGATTACCTTAGTCCTTCAAAAAAAATTCAAGTACTTTCATTTGAAGGTCAAAAGACAAAAAATATAGGATCTTTGCATTTTGTAAAATCTTTTTAGAAAATCCCAAAACATCAATTAAACTTTATTTTAGTCTTGCATTCTTTTCAAAAAGTCAAAATCCAAAAACATAAATTAAACTTCATATGTAGTCTTGCATTCATCCAAAAGGTCAAAAAACACAAAATATTTTAAAATCCAAAATCCAAAAACATCAAAATATCTTAAAATACCAAAAACACCAAAATGTCCAAAAAAAAAGTCAAAAGTCAAAATATAATCTTTCATGGTTGTCACACGCTCCCAAAGAAAACAAAAAGAGATGGATTCTACATCTGACCATACCTATAACCCCACTAGTGACATACACTTTGGGGCAACCTCTAATGACTAAAAAAACTCACAGTCACAAACTGTACCTTCATTTGACAACTATACCTTACATGAAGTAGAATAAGGACTAACACCAAAAGACATACACAATGCTTCACAAGGTCCTAGGATCTTGTGAATCATGGATGAACTAATAGTTACCAACCCAAATAAATATTTCTTTGTACTTGCACAAAGTGGAGCTCGACTTCCAAGTGACTTTGACATATCCACAATCATAGGGCAAGCACCAAGCATAGTGTCACAAGGACAAGGTGTTATTAATCAAACAACATCAGCATCTAACACATCAACACAATAGTTGAACATAGGCTTGCCACCTGGTCAAACTTCACACTTTACATCAACTATTAACATCCCACCAACACCCACATTTAGAAAACAAACATCAAATCCATTTTCTTCCACCTCTTAGACTACAATGCAACAAACTAACACTACACCTGTAGCTCAGAATTTCACACATCAAAACTCACCCAGTAAAATATGAAGGACAAGCCCTTCATTTTCAGGACCACAAGTGAACACAACATCTATTTTGCAAAACACAAACGTACCTCCAACAAGGACTAGATCCTTTTTCGAAGCAAGTCAAAATACCAACTTCAATCCACCACCACAACAATAACTAGTTAATCCTGATTCCACTTTCACATCTAGTTTCAACCAACCTTTTCCATAATTTAATCCCATTTTCACAACACACTTCAACAAAACATCCCACCCATGCAACAACATCACTTTGGTACAACAAGTCAAAACGTGCATGGATACACGTCCACTTCACATCACTAGAACACCAACCCATTTGAAAACCATTCATAGGGTTCGACACAATATCTGCAATTAAACACAACTCTTACAACACCATCACTAATGGATTTTCTATCTCAACAACTACAAACCCTGTAACAACAAATTTCAAATATGTAGGTAATTGGAAATAAGAAAACATACTCAGTAGAGAACCTGTGCCCTTACCCATTTGATAGGAGAATTTACATGCATCCCTTTCCAACAAACTTCATCATTCTAAAATATGAGAAATATAAAGGAAAAGGAGATCATGTTGAACATGTACGAGAGTTTCATACAACCTCCTTGGACGTAGCTTTTGATCACACCGACTTAATGAGAATTTTTCCACAAATTCATCGAGTTCAAGCTCTTGAATGGTTTGCACATCTACCTCTAGGCATCAGAACATGGAGCAAACTAATGGACAAGTTTATAGCACACTTCTTGTACACAATGTTTCAAATGACATCAACATTATCAATCTATGTAACAAAAAACAAAAGGATGGTGAAATATTTGTTGCATTCTTACAAAGGTGGAGAAGCCTTGCTAGTAAGTGTCCATGCCATATACCAAAGAAGCAACTAGTACATATATTCATGGAAAATATTAATAAGGAAGTGATTTTCATCTACAAATCCACTATTCAAACATATTTGAGGAGGTCATCGAAAAATGTCTCTCCATCAAGAAATCCCTCATTGGGAAAGGGTTAGTCAAGATCTTTAAGGAGAAGAATAATTATTTACACAATTCAAATGACAAGAATAAATTTTGGTCGCACAATAAAAACATGACAAATGACAACATCATAAATGCTAAGGTTGCTAACAAATATCAACCTATGATCAATCTGAAAGGACCACCAATGAAAAACATCAATAATCTACCCAAAAAAAAGAGCAAACAACAAACATGGTGAAAAACACTAGACAATGTGGTCCTCCAAGGACAAACCAACCGCGACGAACATACATGCCCTTAGGGGAACCTATTGAGTCAGTTTTAAAGAAACTGTTGCAATATAATACAATGTAACTCCCTGAGGTATGCCACTATGAACCCGAACCTTTCAAACCATCTAGGTGGAATGATGATGACTTCTATGAGTACCATAGAACCAAAGGGCATAAAACCTACCCCTATTTTAAACTCAATAATTCCATCCAAGATCTCATAGAACAAGGAGTGATAAATTGATAACACACAAGGATTCTCAAACACAGATCAAACAATTTATAAAGATCCCTTACAGAATCACTGATCGGGGAAAGCCGCCATGTTAGGAACCAATGGTAAGGACCAAGCTAATTATATCAGTGTTTCTTACGAGTACACAGTCAATAACATCCAACCTAATGATAAAAAATTTATACCTGTCAAGAGCAATAATTCTAAGTGTATCATTATATTTTCCAAGAAGGATATTCCTACACAAAACCCTTTCCATATTGATGCCTTACATATTGAAGCCTTTTTCCCGAAAGTATAAATTAGACGAGTCTTGATAGATGGTGGAGCGAGATTAAATATTTAGTCTAAGTCTTGTCAAACAATTGGGATATCTAATGATGTTGTTGATTGTAACACAAAGATCTATATTAAAGCATATGATGATGTTGAGTGAGAATCTATAGGCACTATCATATTTACCTATCTAGGTTGGACCTATCATAGTTGAGACCTATAAGTCCTTTCTAATGTTTAATCAACTTGGTTTTTATGAGTGGACACACAATTCATAAGATAGGTTCCTAATTGAACAGTTCACCAAACCCTCACAAAGTCTTCATTTAATTATCAACCAGGGCTTCATAAGCTTTTGATGATGTTGGCACTTTATGTGCATTCATGGACTCTACACAACATATATCAATGAGTATAGGTAGTTTACACTTGTACAAAAAGAAATAAAAGTTAGAAAAAGGAAATAAAGTGTTAACTTGCAAAACATGGGAAATAACTTAATCTATTAATTATGCTATAGGTAATTTCAACTTAATGTTGTAACTGCTAACTACTAAATCTAAACTTTGCAATTAACTAATACTACTGACTTTGACTCCTAATTGCTTAACTTCTCAAGAGATTGACTCAACGTACTATTATAGAATACAATTCATGCTACAAAATATCATTTATGGAACTCACACACATACAAGTGAGAATTCAAATAAATAGATACAACAATGAACATCTAATCTAGTACAAAAAGTAACATGGGTTGATAGTACCTCGAGTGGCCCTTTCTCTAGTTGTTACACCCATAGGAAATATCAAATATGCATTACTGATCAACAATTCATGATAGTAAATTGAAACTCCTTTATTGCATAAAAACTAAACTTCTCATAGTTTGACAAGAATCTTCAAAATATTTCTCATTTAGAAGTGCATATCCATTGCAACTTAATAACAGAAAAACTAACAACAATGAAGTATTGTCTAGTAAAACAAAAACTAGAACCTAGCAACAAGATTTGCTCCTCAACCACTGATCCCTATATATAGGATCGAGAGGAGTTTTATCCATACAAGGACTAAAAAGAGAAATTAAATGCATACATCCACTCTCCCTCAAGAATATGGAGAGGACTAGTCTTTGTAATTGAAAACCATAATTAAAAAAAGACAAAAGAAGGGAAGTAAAACTAAAAATCTACCCTAAGGTTTTAACAAAGACTTTCTCCATAAAAACTATCACGTCATGGCTTTACTCATCAAAGACTCCTTCCTCTTGTCATCTTATTTCGTGATTTTATGACTCATGGTTGACCATTTCAATGGTTTCCTTCATTACTTCCTGGAGTTGTCTCATTTTTAGCATTCTGGATTCTCCCCTACAACTCCTATGATCCCTTTGCTATGAGATGGCAATCTAGTTGTTGTGCACTACAGTTTTGGCTGTAAGAAGCTAGCTTCATCTAAAGTATACACATCACTAACAACCATGAATTAAGCATAGAATCATACTAAATTTCATGAACATTCACACATCCAAACATACAATTACCATCATACCATAATTATATTTCCACATACTAAAGTTTGGTTTAAGGTGCATAAAAGATGTATAAGTTTCAGGATTATTTGTAATCCTAGTAGATTAAAATGCTAAAAGACAAACTAAATGGAAGAAAACTAGCTATTATCTAGACCCATCATTCCCCCCAACTAGATTATTTACTTTTCCTCAAGAAAATTTTAAGGTCGAAGGTTATACTGTAGAGTTATTTCCCTAAAATCTACTACAATATCAACTCCCTTTTTTCTGTCTCAGATAATAGCCTTTTTGACACTAAATCTTTTCCAACCTTTTATTCTTTGTTGCTTCCTCTTTCCCACATTTCTTCCTTGTCCAATGTGGTACTAGAAAGAGGGGAATAGGTGGATGAAAGGTGAGTTAAAACCATTTAATTCCATTATCCCTAGCGATTTCTATGTACTTATGAGATCTACGGACAATGGCTACAAAATTATAAAGGGAGCGTGGCTCCTTTTTCTTCAACTTAGGGGTTAGCTCTTCCCATCTCTTTTGTACAAACTTGAACGCTTGATTAATAAATTTTATAGCCAATTGCTTCATTCTCATATAATCATGTTCTTTGATACTCATTATCTCTCTTCCCACACCTTTGTAATCCAAAAGCTCTAACCACTAATCTATTATTGCATTGGGATCCATTGATTCTTTTCTGAGCTGCAAAGTAATATATTTTTCCTTTTCATTGTATTCTTGTAAAATTTTGCCCCTTTGATGTTCAATTTTGATGTAGGAGGTCAAAGCTCTGATTTGTAGGTCTCCCAAAAACATCAGTGGATTCCAATTAGTGTCATATGAGAGAACAAAGTTATGCAAGTAGAACTCACATAATTGGTCCTACATGTCTAGTGTAGAATCAAAGAAAGTATCTAAAAACACAAATTTTCTATTCACGGAAATTGGAAAATCATGAATCAACTAACTGAATTGAAAACACAAATACTTTTCTTGTACAAACAATGTATAAACCCTTGCAAGTGGTCTGCACTTTAGCAACTGTGCAATTTAATCTGCTATCTCTTCAATTCTCAATTTTAGCTTTTTCACTTCTACCTCCTACTATTCAAATTCTTTGGTGTTTTTGGATATTAATTCAACTTTTTCTTTCTCCCAATCCTACTTCTTTTGAGAGAACTTTTGGGTTCTATTCCACACCCAAGGACATCATAGTTTTCCTAGTGGGGATTCTAACCTAAGGAATTGGGTCTTGAGATACTAGTTCTTTATTTCCCAATTCAACCACAACAAGTTGTGCAAGTATCTCCAATTTAGACCCATGCTCAAATTTGTAGAGATTCTCCTCCAATTATTTAATTCTTGCATCCCTCTCATTTTCCTTTTGCTAACGTGTTTTCAACAATTCTTCCAATTGTTTTATTCTTTCCATTGCTTCCTACAATTCTTTACCAATATTCCTTTCTTTTATAAAAATTTCTTCATCCTTTTCCAAAAGCTGTTTGTTCCCCATTGCACTTGTGTATTTACAACCCTCTAAATTAGAGCTTTTTTGGGGATCTCCTTCTCATTTTCTTTTCCACAAAAACATCCTTTGAATCATATTCAGAGGTACTCGTATAGTATCAAGACTGTGCAACTGGTATTTATATTTCCAAGGGAATTCCCCTCCAATTCTGAGTCTATTTCAAACATTACAACATCCTCTTCTAGCTTTTTAATTGACCCTCTCATGGCCCCGTTTCTCTTTAGGCGGTGTGATCGCCTCCTAGATTTTGTGGGTTTCTTTTTCCCTTTTGCAGGTGCATAAGAAGAGGCTCCAATTTTTATTTTCTTGCCTTTTTGTGTTTTTTTTCAAAAATAGGGTATTCTTGTTTGTCCCCTATTGTGGGTTGCTCAACAGAGGCTACAGTTTGAATTTCCTACAAGATTTACTCCTCTGGCTCTCCTGTGTTGTGGGTAGGTGATCTAGTAGGGGAGCTAGAGGGAATTTCCCTTTTTGAAACAACAAGTTCTTCCATTACTTGTTCTTGTCCCTTGTTATCCTCATTAGGCCCTTCAATGATACTATTAATATTGTTACAGTTAAGAAAAAATTCCCAATAAATATTTGGAAATTGAGTCCTAAGACTCCTTTGTATCAACAATGTAACCAAACAGAAATGAGACAATGTTGTATTATTTATTTTACTCAGATGACATTCTCTTTAATAAATTATACAAGAAATTAGGGAAATTTACATGTCTATCATGGTGAATATGTCTTAGTAGTTTAAAATGAACTGTGTATAACAAAGAATGTCTGACATCACATGTCAAATAATTAACTATATAGGAAGCAACTAAAGCCCATATCCAGGGTAAAGATAATCATTTAGTACCTTGAGAAAAGGAATCAAGGTTTTCTCCTAGTTGTCTGAATTCATTCCTTGCAACAATAATATCTGCCCTAACCATAGACTCTTCTCTTATCCTTGGCAATCCAAATACTTCAGCTATTGAAGCTTCTGAAGCATCTACCCTTAAGCCCCTAACAATTGCTTCATCATTCTATAATGTGGTTGCAAACTATTTATTCATAACCTCATTAAACTTTGTGAGCTTCAAAAAATATTCTAACCAGCCACCTTGTTAAAAAAGGGAAAAACCAACCTATCATCTAACATTTGATTGTGTGTCACTGGTTCTCTATGTATTATGTCACCTCCCATGGTAATGCTTTGTTGTTCTACAATCTCTTCAATTCTTCAATTCTGCTTTGTTCTTGTTCAATTTTTTGCCTACTACCCAAACTACACCACTTCCACTATGTCTGTATGTTGTAACTTCTCAATTCAGCTACCTCAAACCCTTTTTTCTCCTCTAAGCTTGTGTCTTTTGAAAATGGAGGAAAATAAAATGACAAAAAGCTTTTACAAAGAGTTCTTTGAAAATGCTTTTAAAAATCAAGAAAATAAAGAACACCTCTCCCCCAACTAAAATACTAAGTGTCCTCACTTAGTGTTATGGTTTTGGAAGAGGGTTAAATGATAAGTAGTGGAAAATCAATTAAGATATGTAGCATGCATGAATGAATGTATAAACATGCAGAAAATCGATAAATAACTATGTTAATTATGATAAGTTAATGCATAGTGTACCTATAGGAAGTTGTTGAAGTGAAACTCAACTCGTATGAAGTAACTAATGACCGTCTGCAACATGATTTGAAGTGACTTTCCTTGATTGCAATAAATTTTTTGTAGTGGTAATTTGAAATGAATGAAAACATATGTGTGACACGTGGAAAATAATGGATTGAAAAGGCTGCAAAGTGTATAAAATAGGTGAGGTGAGATTAATTGCATAGTATGTTGTAATCGAGAAAGGTAAGGCTTGCTACGTGTGAATGGATGTACGAAGCTGCATGTAATGAAATGGAATGTATATGGATGCATGTACAAAGGGAAAGGTTATGAAATGGTAGATATGTAATTAATGTGGATGGTAATATGAAATGTCTAATAGACAAGTGCTATGAGCACTTGTAGTATCAAGTCCCTTTTATAAGTTTGTCACCTTCAAGTGTGATGTTGCAGGTCCCTGTTTCTTGTGCAACTATCTCAAAACATGAATGTTGTCATTTTTCACCTGTGCAGTGTGTGCACATGAAATATGTGATGAAATTATACTCATGGAACATCAGTGGGTGAGTTGTGTAGATCATCTACTCATTCATTTGTACTTTTTGTCTCTATTGCTAAATTTTCAATTGTAGGTTCAAAATTGTTGAATTAATGTAAGAAGGAAGTCATCCTTCTACAATGGTTTCTGGTAAAGCTTGAATATGTGTCCATTAACTAGCAATGAGAACCTAACTTCATCAATTATCTGTAGCTACATTGCTCCATTTAGAAATACTTTTTCTATCTCATATGGCCCAAGACATCTAGTTTGTAATTTCCATTTGTAATATTTGTATCCAGAATCATAAAGCAGAGAACAATCACCTACACTGAATTACTTTGCCTTAATAAACTGATCATGCCAATGGATTCTTTGATTTTGGATAACTTTAGTGTGGTGTATGGCTTCCATTCTAATTTTATCTAGTGCATTTCAATTGTGCAATATTTCCTACTATGTTGTTGACAAATCCATGCCCAATTTAACTGTTGTCCTCAAAGTTTTATACTCAAATTCTATAGGAAGTACTACTTTCTTTCTATACACTAGTTCATATGGTGTAAATCATGTTGTGGTCTTCCAAGTTGTTCTATAAGCCCAAACTACCTCAGGCAATCTAGATGCCCAGTCTTTCCTATGAATTCCCACTATCTTTGTGAGCATGTTTTCAATTTCCCTATTGGTGACTTCCACTTGCCCATTGGATTGAGGGTGGTAAGGTTTGGAATTTCTATGTCGGATCTCATATTCTTGAACCAATTTTATGATCAGCTCCAATGTAAACTAGGGTCCTTGGTCTGTGACAATCTCTCTTGGAACTCTATATCTTGTGAAAACTTTTCCATATTCCCATCTCTTGCAAATTGTAAAGACTTAACTTCTACCCACTTTGTAAGGTAATATGTGCATACCAATATGTACTCTTTAATGTTTGATGTTGGTGAAATTGGGCCAATAAAGTCTAATCCCCATTTGTCAAATGGTGTTATTTCTAACTATGTTTTCAATGACATTTCATCTATTTTTGTTGGCCTTACCATTCTTTGACATCTATCACAGCTCCTAGTGTACTTCACTGCATCTTTATGAAGAGTTGGCCAATAATGGCCATCATTGAGAATCTTAAGAGTTGTCCTCTTTTCTACAAAGTATCCCCCATAGGGTTTATCATGGCATGCTCTGAGGATATCATATACTTCATCTTCTCAGATGCATATTATCATTATATTGTCTAGGCCTGTGTTAAATAAGTATCCAACTATCCATGAGTAGGGAAAAATCTTGTGAACCAATTACCTCTTTTCTCTTGGTGATAAATGGGGTGGTGTCTTTCTTGCTACAAGATAGTTAGAAATATCTACATATTAAGGTGTATATAGAGATAGAGTAAATAAATGCTCATCTGGAAATGAATCATAAACATCTTCTTCTAATTTGATTGGTAGTCTAGATAGAAAATTTTCCACTACATTTGCTTTACCTGGCTTGCCCACAATGGTTATTTCAAATTCTTGAAGCAACAATAACCACCTAACAATCCTTCCACCAACCATTGGTTTATTCATGAGATACCTTATTGTTGTATGGTTAGTGTGTATGAACACTTAATACCCTGTAATATAATGTATGAATTTTTTTATTGCATAAACTACTACGAACATCTCCTTCTCTATCACTATATAATTGAGTTATGCCCCTTTTAGATTTTTGCTAATGTAATATATGGAATACTCTTTATTTCCTTCTTTTTGTCCAAGCACAACTCCTATAGCAAAATCAGAAGCATCTATATGGATATGGAAAGGTAAGCTCCAATTTGGTCCTCTCAAGATGAGGGTTTTAGTTAATGCTTCCTTGAGTGCTTCAAAGGAATGTTGACAAGTAGTTGTCCATTCAAATTCTACATATTTTGATAGTAAAACAAATAGTGGGGCTACAAGTTTGCTAAAGTCTTGGATGAATCTACTATAATACCCAAAATGTCCTAGGAAACTTCTAACATCTTTTTGTCTTTGAGGCACATGGAGTGTTGATATCACCTCAATTTTGTTGGGGTCCACTTGAATACCTTCATTTGACACAAAATGTCCCAATATAATCCCCTTAGTCTTCATCATGAAGCATTTACTCAAGGATAGGTTATGTTCTTAACACCTTTTGAGTACCTTCTCTAGATTTCCAAGTGTTGCATCATATGTATTCCCATAAGTTGTGAAATCAACCATGTAAACCTCCATGGAATCATGTGCAAAGTCTAAGAATATACTCAATACTGTCCTCTAGAAGTTGGCTAGTGCATTACATATCCCAAATGGCAAGACAAAATAAGCATATGTACCCCAAGGGAATCTGAAAGTTGTCTTGTCCCAGTCCTCCAGTGCTATCTTAATTTAATTGTAGCCACTAAATCCATCCAAAAAATAAAAGTACTTTTTTCCTGCTAATGAATCAAGTACATGGTCAATGAAGGGAAGTGAAAAGTGGTCCTTCCTAGTTGCAACATTGAATTCTTGGTAGTCTACACACACTCTCCATTTTCATCCTTTCTTAGGGATAATTACCAGGGGTGATACCCATTGACTATCAAAGATAGGATAGATAATGTCTACATCAAGAAATTTTTGTAATTTTTATTTGACTATATCATAGACTACAGGGTTAATCCTTCTTTGGGGTTGTCTAACCAACTTGAAACCATCATTGATGTAAATCCTATGAATGCAGGTCCATCCCCTTCATGTCATGATAATCCAATGCAAAGGCTATTGTGTGTACTTATAGCACATTCATTAGTGAGTTTTGTTGTACATTAGTCAATTGACTATTAACATTTAATGTTTTTCTTGGCATTATCTCTAAAGTCAATGATGTTGTTTGAGAAAATGATATGTCAAGTCCACTTATGTTTGAAACACATTGGTGTGGTAACAAAGTGTGGAAATTTGGGAAACCGATTCAAATGAATTAGAAGGGATCACATTTTGCAAAGGATCTTGCATACATTTTAGGCAGTCATGATGCTATGGTCCCTACCATAGTTGTTTTGCATGATATTTTCTATTAGGTCATCTTCATCTTGGTTTTCTAACAGGGGTTATGTTCAATAGTCATCAGGGTTTGCAAGGAGTACTAATCTTCCTCATCTAGGGTAGGCCAAATAGTTTATTCTAGGTCTGCATGTGGTTGGGCTGGTGGATAAAGGACTAATTTCTTAGTCACATTTCCATTAGAAATGATCATATTCCTAGAGTTGTAACCTATGAAGGCATCTTCAATAGTCATCAGGGTTTGTAAGGAGTAATGATCTTCTCATCTAGGGTAGGCCAAATAGTTTATTCTAGGTCTGCATGTGGTTGGGCTAGTGGATAAAGGACTAATTTCTTAGTTGTATTTCCATTAGAAATGATCATATTCCTAGAGTTGTAACCTATAAAGGCATCTATTGTTGCCAACCAAGGTATTCCCAAAATGATGGGATAGCCTACAAGATTAGCTTTAGGTTGCAATACCATAAAGTCTGCAGGGTACTCCCATGAATCCAATGTTATTACCAAGTCCTCAATGATACCCTCAGGTTTAACTATGGACCTATCATCCAATTGTAGAATAGTAGGTGTGGGTCTGAGTTTTATTAACTATAACAAATTCATGGTCTCTTTGGTCATTACATTAATAGTTTCTCCCAAGTCAATTAAGGTGTTCTTAATGAGAGTGTCATTTATCTTGACATCCACTATAGGGCTCCTAGGGTCTGCATACTTGGGGATAGTTATGTTTCCCAACATAATTTCTACAAGTTTTCCTAAGACATGTACAGTTTGAGGGTCTTTCCACTTCCTACTTGGATTTTTAAGGCATAGTTATCTCACTATTTTAGCATAGATAGCAACTTCCTTAATGCCCTGGATAAGGGGTATTTTGATAAGTTATCCCAAAAGGTCAAGTTCAGCTTGTGTTTGATGCCTTTGAACTGCTAATCTTTTAGGGAATGGAGGCTCTAGACTTGCATTAGTTGGGTTAACATGATTTGACTCAAGCTCCTTAGTTTGCTTGTCGAAGGCCTCTGCTAGGAGTTCCTCATCAACTAATTCAGTGATGTGAGGAGATGAAGTCCTAGCCATTTCCCTGATATGAGGTGGACATCACTCACCTCAACCCCATAAGTAGGGTATTGAATGGATTCGTTAGAGTAAGCTTGTTGAACATGCTTGTTATTGGGGTTAGGTGTAGATTATGCTGGAAGCTAAGGTGCTCTGCGTGGCTATGGTGTTGTATTTGTTGGGTTTGGCATAATGGCTTGTTGTTGTGGCTGCAAGGGCTATTATGGCTGCTGATAATTCATGTTTTAATTTTGTTATTGCTTACCTCTTTGCCACTAAGTTTGCTATTGGTTTTGTTAGGGTGTCCATTGAGAATTATAGTTAGATTGTCTTGGTTGTCGTGGTTTCCTTTGAGATATATAGAGTACTTATCCATCTTCACCTTCTAATGCATGAAAGTCTAATGTTCTTTGCTTCTCTTTAGAGATACTTGCCACCTTCTTGCATTTGCAGTTAGTCCTTCTCTATCTACAATGTGGGCAGTATTTTGTAAGGGTTGCTTCTACCTCTTCTTGCTTATTTTTCATATGGAGGGTGTTTAATTGTGTAGCTAAGTGTCTAATGATATCCTCCCTCATATTTGACAAAAAATTGCTCAGTTCAACTCTAGATAATCCATTGGATGGTATTGTCTCCTCTAACCTTCTTGGTGAAAGACCTTGAATAGTTCATGCATGATTTGTAGATTTCCTCAAATGGTGCCTGAGAGATATCTCATGCTCCAATGATATTAAATGTGTCCATTCAATCCTCATTAATCCCTCTTAAGAATATAAAATTTAAGGACTCATCAAAGAGTCAATTTGTTTGGGATTTCTTAAGGAAAAATTGAAACCTTTTCATGTAGTCTTCCAAGGATTCATCTTACTTCCATGGCATCCTGAAGATGTCATCCCTCTTTCTATCTATTCCTCTATAGTAATCTTGGTACTTTTCTAGGAACTTTGTCTTCATAGAATTCCAATTTGGAACAACATTTCTTCCCAAACCCATAGACTGTCTTAGAGCAGCATCCTTTAGTGTTGTTGGAAACAATTTGAGCCTATGTGCATCTGTGGTATAATCATAACTTCTGCATAACACATCAAACTCAAAAAGGAAGTTATTTGTATCCTTTGTGACCAACCCATAGAAGATAGGTAATGTTGAAGGAGGTATGCTCTTCAAAGTAGTTTCTCTCTCTTGGTTGGCAATGGGGACCTCAAAGGTTACATGCTCTAGTGGGTCTTCTACTATTGCATCAACCATTATGTCGATGTGTGTGTGGGAAGTATCCTTTGTGTATGGTGTGGGTATTAGTGTTAGGGATGATTCTTCTTCAAGAATACCCTTGCTCTTGTTCACTTTGTCCACCAGTATCCTTTGTAACTTTGTATGCTGAGGTGAGAAATATTCCCAAAGCATCTTGTTCCACATACAATGATTATGACTCTTCGGATCAATGATTCCTACACATTGTTAGTAAAACATTTTTGTATTGATGGCTAAAACCTAATTTCCCTAATTCTAAAACCAAAACACTAAACTATGAAAGCTTGAAATTACACAGGAGAATCCTGAATGTAGTACCATCCTAACAACAGTGCCAAAAATGTAAGGCCTTTCTAATGTTTAATCAACTTGGTGTTTATGAGTGGACATGTAATTCAAAGGATAGGTTTCTAACTGAATATTTCACCAAACCCTCACAAAGGCTTCATTTAATTATCAAATAGGGCTTCATAAGCTTTTGATGATGTCAACATTGTATGTGCATTCATGGACTCTACACGACCTATATCAATGAGTATAGGTAGTTTACACTTGTACATAAAATAGTAAAGGTTGGAAATAGGAAATAAAGCGTTAACTTGCAAAATAGGGGAAATAACTTAATCTATTACTTATGCTACAGGTACCTTAATTAATGTTGTAATTGCTAACTACTAAATACGAACTTTGCAATTAACTAATACTACTAACTCTAACTCCTAATTGCTTAACTTCTCTGGAGACTGACTCAATGTACTGTTACAAAATGCAATTCATGCTACAAAATATCATTTATGGGATTCAAATATATACAAGTGGGAATTCAAATAAATATATACAAAAATGAACATCTAATCTAGTACAGAAAGTAAGATGGGTTTGTAGTACCTCGAGTGGCCCTTGCTCGAGTTGTTATGCAGGAAATATCAAATATGCACTACTAATCAACGTTTCATGATAGTAAACTGAAACTCCTTTATTGCATAAAAACTAAACTTCTCACAGTCTGACAAGAATCTTCAAAATATTTCCCATTCAAAAGTACATATCCATTGCAACTTAATAACAAAAAAAATAACAACAATGAAGTATTGTCTAGTAAAACAAAAGCTAGAACTTAGCAACTAGATTTGCTCCTCAACCACTGATCCCAATATATAGGCTTGGGATGACTTTTATTCATACAAGGACTAAAAATATAACTTAAATGCATACACCCACTCTCCCTCAAGAATAGGGAGAGGACTAGTCTTTGTAATTGAAAACCATAATTAAAAAAGACAAAAGAAGGGAAGTAAAACTAAAACTCTGCTCTAATTGTTTGACAAAGACGTGCTCCATCAAAACTATCACCTCATGTATTTCCTCATCAAAATAGACTCCTCCTTCCTCTAGTCATCTTATTCAATACTTTGGTGACTCATGGTTGACCATTTTAATGGTCGCCTTCATTCATTCTTGGAACTGTCATGTTTTCAGCATTTTGGATTCTCTCGTGGAACTGCCTGTAATCCCTTTGCTATGCGGGCTAGAATCCAGTTGTTGTAGGCTACAGTTCTGGTTGCAAGAGGTTAGTTTCATCTAAAGTATACACATCATTAAAAATCATGAATTAAGTATAGAATCGTACTAAATTTCATGAACATTCACACATCCACACATACAAGGACCATCATACCATAATTATATTTCTACATACTAAAGTCTAGTTTAAGGTGCATAAAAGATATTAAAGATGTATAAGTTTTAGGATTGCCTGCAATCTTAGCAGATTGAAATGCTAAAAGATATAAACTAAATGGAAGAAAACTAGCTATTATCTAGACCCATTAAGGCCATTTTCCAAATCCTAGATTTGGAGACCCCTTATAACATTCTCTTGCGACGTCCATGGATCCATGCCATGTAGGATATTCCATCAACCTTACATCAGTGCATCAAGTTCTTGTACAACGAAATTGAAGTGACTATATTGGTAGATCTGAATCCCTTTGAGCATTATCGACTCTCACAGAGTAGTCCTAGCCTCTCTAAGCATTGTCTTAAAAAAACTTCCTTGCCATCTTCCTCAACAACTGTTGAGCCTTCAGTATTACCACATATATCTCCCACTCCCTCGAAAATCAAGGTTAATGTCAAAGACCTTGGAGTCAAAGAATATGAATTAAAAGCCCACCTTCCAAATCTTGTACCACTACCCACTACATCCCAATCATTTGAAGTTCATGATAATCCCATGTTTAACCATGACATCTATGATAACCCACTTTTCCAGAATGATCCCGTGGAGGATGTCTCACAAAATCCTTTTTCATTCAAGGATCATATTCCTTCCAGTCCATCTCACTAGCTACTATCTTCCTATATAAAGCATCTTGATCTAGAGTATGCATCCATAGATGTGGCTTCTACTAAGCTTTCCTACCAACTCATTGAGGGTGAACGGGCTTCCTCTGATATTACTTGTGCTGAAAAGGATAGTTTCAAAGAATATGTTGATGAAATTGTTCAACCTATACATGAATCATTCATCTTTGCTAATCCATCAAATTCATGCAGTTTCATCTATCTCCTAGACTTTGATCAACAAGTGTTAACGAAAAGGCATAAGGCTATAAGTCAAAAGTCAAGAAAGAGAAAGCCTTCATTAAAAAGATATACAAGGTCAAAGCAAAAAAATAAGAGATCAAGAAAAGTCCATAGAGAAAAATAAAAAGCATAAGTGCTCGAATGAGAAAAAAAAAAGTCAAAAGCAAAAACAAGCAAAAATTGATCTTCAATTGTGCCTTTATACCCACAATAATTGGGGGGATGTGTAAAAGAAGGCCATCAAGATATGAGCTTGTTGATCCAAAGTTTATATCTACCTCATTATTCTGCATTTCATACAATTTATCCTATCCACCTATATTCATAGATCCACCATCCCATAATAATGCCCTTGGTGATGTCACTCAATGTACCTTTGATGACGACCTCTTGATGTTCTCTAGTCCATTGGTTGTCCAATCTCCTCTCGGGGGAAGTATAACAGTCCATGTAGTGCGCATTCTATGGATCATACTTTAGCTCCTCCTACCTGGACCATATCTCATACACCATCTCTCATTTTATACCATCCACATTCATCCATCAATCATTGACCTATGTCTCCTAAAGAGTGTCCATTGTGATCATAGCATCATTGAATTCTAATAAAATATCAACCCGATGAAAACCTAGCAAATAGGTGTTGGAAATATGGAGCCTTGCAACATGAGCATGAACTGTATATGGATGTGGTTGTTCATGTGTTGTCATTGATGTCAACATGGTGAAAATTGTATGAGAAGCTTACTTAGTTAATTGGAAGTTGTTCTCTACTGGAAGTGTTCTTTTCTGATGAACCAATGCGCTAGTTTTTGAGTCCAAAATTCACCGCAAGAAAAGATATGACTCTAATCTCTTAACCGTGTTATTATGTCTCATTCAAATAGTTATATCCTAGATCTTGAGAAGTTTTGTGTGGTGAGCAGAAAGTTATCATTGACAAAATTTAGCTATGTATTCCATTATTGTTTCTCTACTCAGCATATTAGTATGGGAGACTCTACATTTTCTTAAGGAGAACATTATAATGTTGTGGTTCTAATGGTAGTCTCTATGATGGTAGTGTGATGAGAAATTGATGTAATATCAAATCCAGAAGGTGTTTGTTTTGAGGATTGTATGTTGGTTTGGAGTTTTTGTGGTTAATTCATAGTCTTGGCCGACCTAATGTATTGTTGGATGTTGTGGTTGTGTTGCTGATATGTGGTTGCCATTGATGTCAACACTATTAGCATTGACTCATTAAAAGTTGTATATGTCGATGATATTGAGAAAATTGTAATAGAATGAGTTGCAGGTCGTCAATGGTGAAGTGAAGTTCAGTCTGTCGGTGAGTTCTGTACATTGATGATCAGAGGTTGTGGAATAAAGGGTTTGTTTCTAAGTGTATCTAGTTTATCCACGTCGAGTTTTAGAGATTTGCGTGAAGTTTTGATCGAGTTATGAAGATTTATATTCTAACAGTTTTTTTGTTGGTTTAGTTAGTGTTCTTGATTGAAGATAATGTGATTTCAGTCAGTTTAGTTGTTGTGGATGCTTCTCTAGTGATTCGTGATGTTTTTGGATGTTTCTAGATCATGCTCTATCTGTGTTACACGTCTGCATTGATCGTTGTGCTCGTGGTTGGCAATTTTCTCTTGTGTGTTCATGTTTTCATGTTCTTGGCCAACATGGTGTTTGTAGCGTGTTGTGGATATTTGTGGAGTAATTAATTGAAGGTGGTTTGTGTTCGAGGATGTTGATTTGGGTCTTCACTAAGTTGTGGCCAACTTTGGTTGATTCACATTGTTAATTGTTGTTGATTTGGGCCAACAAGTTATATTCATTTTTATTATTTTGTTGAAGCCAACTTGTAGCGATGAAATTTCTTATTGCAGATATATAAGAGTGATTGTTTATTCGATTTGAAGTGTATCGAATGTATGCTTGTGTTTGAATAATGTTCTAAATCATTTGAAGGCAGAGCAAATTGTGAAGAAGAGTGAAGAAGTGTTCATGTGCTTAACTGAAACTATGATCAGGCATTAGCGGATGCTATTTTGTCAGTTCAAATCTTTGGGGATGTAATCTAAATCTTTCTATAAGATAGTGTGTCTTCCTTTGGGCAGATAGCCTTGTTGTATTTGAGCAATGAGCTCTAGGCAGTGTGTTTGAATGCATGTGCATTCCCCATTTCATTGTTTATACTTTTAATAGGGTATAATCTTGTGGACTAACCTCCACCATGGTTTTTCCCCTAACAAGGTTTCCACGTAAAAATATTGGTGTTATGTGTGTTTCTAAAGTGTTGATGATTTATGATTTCATTTTTATTAATTAGATTTGAGAATAAGGTTAATAAGTTGAATAAGTTTTAAATTTCTAGGACAACTGATTCACCCCCCTCTCAGTTGTCTGCCCTTGTGTTGCAAACAATTGGTATCAAAGCAGGTTCCTTGGAATAAGATTAACACCTTGAGGTGATCTAGGATGGTGACTTACAAGAAGGATAGTCTGATATTTGATGGAACAAATTACTCTCTATGGAATACTCGAATGGAGTGTCATTTGAGATGCATTGGTGAACCCTTCTGGAACATTACATCTAATAGGTATGTTATTCCTCAGTATGGTCCTACTACTACTACTGAGATTAGAGATGTTGAGTATAATATCAAGGCTAAGGAAGCATTGTTGAGTGCCTTGACTGATTCTGAGATGACAAATGTTATGGATATGAAGACTGTTTATGAGATATGGAAAAAGTTGGAAACTTTGTATGAAGGTGATACTAATGTGAAGATTGCTAAGTTGCAAAGCCTCAAAGGGAAATATGAAAAGTTGAGAATGGGTGATGATGAGAACATTACTACTTTCAAGCAAAGAGTGAAAGAACTTGTGTGTGGTATTAGATGTGCTGGTGGACAAATAGACGAATCTGAGATTGTTGCTAAGTGCTTAGATCCTTGCCTAATTCAAACAAAGTCAAACCTAGTGCTATTAAAGAGCTTCAAACTGTAAAAAATGTAACCAAAGATATGTTGGTTGGTAAGCTTACTCCTTTTGAGTTGAGTGAATTTGGTGATGCCCTTCCTAAGGTAGAATCTGCATTCAAGGCTACAACTTCCGGAAGAAATAAACAGAGATATGATCTAGGTGAGAGTTTATCTAGAAAGACATTCAAGTATGAGGATGAAATCAAACAGATTGAAGAAGAAGAAAGAGAGTTGGAAGAGTTGGAAGCACTTATTATAAAAAGAGTACCAAAAGGAAAAGGTAAGTATGAAGGAAAATTGCCTCTTAAATATTTTTCTTGCAATAAGATAGGTCATTTTGCATCAAGGTGTCCGGAAAGAGCTCCTAAACCAAGACATAACAAGCCTAGATTTCAAAAGAAGTGTTACTATGCTGCTGATGAAGGTGTGACAGATGAAGAATCTGATAAAGATGATGATGAATGGGTATTTATTGCTATCAAGGAAAATAATTATGTGTCTACTGAATCTACTAGTTGTACAAATGTGGAGAAAGCCCTAACTGCTCGAGTTGAAGAGAAAGATGAATGGGTGATTGACAATGGATGCTCACATCATATGACAGGAGATAAAATTAATTTTGTGAGCTTGGAAAAGTATGGTGGTGGTGTTGTGAGATTTGGTGATAATACAGCTGGTGTGATCCGTGGAAGAGGATGCATTTCTCTTGATGGTAAGCATAATACTGATGATGTCCTATATGTGGAAGGCTTGAAGCATAATATTTTAAGTGTTGGTTAGATGGTTGATAAGGGATACAATCTTCAGTTCATGGATGGAAAGTGCAAAATATTGACTTCCAGAAATGTGATTGCATCAGGTACAAAAAAAAGGTAATATCTTTCACTTGAGTATTGCTAGTAAAAGTTGTTTGATTCCTCAAGTTGATGAAAGTTGGTTGTGGCATAGGAGAATGTGTCATGTTAACTTTGATAATATTGTCAAGATAAGTTCTACTAAGGCTGTGAGAGATCTACCTAAGTTGGTGAAACCTACTAATGCCATATGCAAGGAATGTCAGTTAGGGAAGCTAACTAGAATTTCATTTCGAAGCAAACAACATTGTTCAAATGAATTGTTGGAGCTTGTGCATACTGATCTATGTGGTCCCTCTAAGGTCAGAAGTTTAGAAGGTTACAGGTATTTCATGTTGCTTATCGATGATTACTCAAGAATGATGTGGATTACTTTCTTAAGGGAGAAATTTGAAGCTCTGGAAAAGTTCAAGATCTTTAAGGCTATGGTTGAGACAGAGACAGGTCTGAAGATTAAATGTATGAGATCAAATAGAGGTGGTGAATTCACTTCCGGTAAATTTAATTATTTTTGTGAAGAACATGGAATAAAGAGACAATTATTTGCACCACAGACCCCTTAGCAAAATGGAGTTGTGGAAAGGAAGAACAAAACAATTGAAGAAGTTGTTAGAACAATGATGTTGGAAGGAAATGTCCCTCATATCTTCTGGAGAGAAGCTATGAGTACTGCTATGTACACACTCAATTGGGTACAAATTAAAGGTGATACTAGTAAGACCCCCTTTGAGCTATGGACTGGTCATAAGCCTACTATTAGATATTTCAAGATCTTTGGAAGCAAATTTTATATCAAAAGAGATGAAGATATAGGAAAGTTTGATGCTAGGAGTGATGAAGGTATCTTTCTGGGTTATTCTACTAAAAGCAAGGCCTACCGGTGTTACAATAAAAGATTGAGGAAAATAGTTGAAAGTGCAAATGTCAAGGTTGATGAAGACTTAGGTACACCATCTAGAACCAGTGGATATGATTCTGATGATTAGAATGACAGTACAAATAAAGGAAAGAAAGTTGAGACTACAAATCAAGTTCAAATCATTCTGGTGAACGAGGAAAATCAAGAGAAAGGAGAAACTAGTGAAAGTGCAGAAGAGAGAACACAAGAGCCTGAAGTTGAAGAACATCCTAAGAAGACTCTGAGGTATGTAAGATTGAATCATTCAGAAGATCAGATCATAGGTGATAAGAACAAAGGTGTCTAGACTAGGAGAAAAATTACAGAAGAGTACTGCTTGATTTCAAAGACTGAGCCCTCTAGTGTGAATGAAGCATGTAAAGATGAACATTGGGTTGAAGCAATGAAAGAGGAACTAAAGTAGATTGAGAAAAATGATACATGGATTCTTGTTCCCATACCTAAGGATAAAAATGTGATTGGAGCTAAATGGGTCTTTAGAAACAAACTAAATGAGCAAGGTGAAGTGGTCAAAAACAAAGCAAGACTGGTATGTAAAGGATATTCTCAGATGGAAGGAATTAATTTTGAAGAGACTTTTTCCCATGTTGCTAGAATTGAAGCTGTAAGATTATTTCTTACTTATGCTACTTACAAGAACTACAAGGTTTATCAGATGGATGTGAAGTCAACATTTCTCAATGGTGAATTGGAAGAAGAGGTGTATGTTGAGCAACCTGGCGAATTTCAATTGACTGATAAGGGAGATATGGTGTGTCAGTTGAAGAAAGCATTGTATGGACTCAAGCAAGCCCCTAGAGCATGGTATGTTAGATTGGACAAGTATTTGTTGAAGCTTGGATTTAACAAAGGTATTGTTGATAGTAATTTGTACTTCAAGATTGATCATGATAAAGAATTGATTGTAGAAGTCTTTGTTGATGATATCATATTTGGAGGAGATGATGGTTTGTGCATGAATTTTGCTGATGAGATGCAGAGTGAATTTTAAATGTCAATGATTGGTGAGATGAGATTATTTTTGGGATTACAAATTACTTAGTTAGATAGAGGGATTTTTATATCTTAGTCCAAGTATCTGAAGGAATTGCTGAAGAAGTTGGGTATGGAAGATTCAAACCCAGTTGGTACACCCATGGTAACTGGATGCAAGTTGACAACAGAAGATGATTCTCTGAAAGAAAATCATACTAGATACAGATTGATGATTGGTGGATTGCTTTATTTGACTCAAACTAGGCCTGATATCATGAATGTTGTATGTATAGTTGCAAGATTTCAAGCCAATCCTAAGGAATCTCATGTGACTGCTGTGAAGAGAATTCTCAGATACTTGAAGGGAACAATTGACCTTGGCCTATGGTATCCTAAAGATGATGATCTTACTTTGAGTGCCTTTACTAATCTTGATTAGGTAGGAGATGTGAATGACAGGAAAAGTACTAGTGGTGGAGCATTTTTCTTGGGTAAGAAGTTGATTTCATAGTTAAGTAAGAAGCATAATGCAATTTCTTTATCTACTGCAAAGGCATAATACATTGTTGTTGCTAATAATTGTACTCAAGTATTATGGATGAAGCAGATGTTGAAGGATATCAGAGTTGTGTATGATGAACCAATTGCTATATTCTATGATAATTCAAGTGCTATTAATATTTTGAGAATCTGGTGTTGCATTCAAAGACAAAGCATATATCTATTAAGTTTCACTTTTTGAGAGAGAAGGTAAGTGAAAAGGAAGTCAGACTAGAGTATATGCCTACTAAGGAGCAGATTGCAAATATTTTTACCAAGTTGTTGCCTAAGGATACTTTTGAGTATCTCAAAGGGAAGTTAGGGGTGATTACCCCTCCTAATCAGAACTAAGGATGCATTGCTTTGCATTAGTCCATGCATTTAATAGTCAGATCTTGATCCAAATTGATGTTGTGGTGGCTGCTACTTAGGGGGAGTAGTCAGATGTTCATATGTTCAAATATGTGGTTCAGAGCTTGTATATAAGAGATCTTTGTCATTTATGTCAAAGGGGGAGAAGATCATGTGAAAAACTTTCTGGAATTTAAGATCCTTTGTGAAAGAGTTGAGGAAAATGAGTCAAAACCTAAGGGGGAGTAAGTGTTAAGAGATTGTTACGTTGATGGTGTTTTTCACATCATGTGTTGCCATCAATGCCAAAGGGGGAGATTGTTGGATATTGTGGTTGTGTTTCTGATATGTGGTTCTCATTGATGTCAACACTATTAGCATTGACTCATTAGAAGTTGTATATGTCGAGGATATTGAGAAAATTGTAATAGAATGAGTTGCAGGTTGTCAGTGGTGAAGTGAAGTTCAGTCTGTCAATGAGTTTTGTACGTTGATAATCAAAGGTTGTGGACTAAAGGGTTTTTTTTTTTTTTTTTGAGTGTATCTATTTTATCCACGTCGAGTTTCAGAGATCCACATGAAGTTTTGATCGAGTTATGAAGATTTATATTCTGAGAATTTTTATGTTGCTTCAGTTGGTGTTATTGATTGACGATAATGTTATTTCAGTCAGTTCAGTTGTTGTGGATGCTTCTCTGGTGATTTGTGATGTTTGTGGATGTTTCTAGATCATACTCTATCTGTGTTGCATGTTCACATTGATCATTGTGCTCGTGGTTGACAATTTTCTCTTGCATGTTCATGTTTTTCATGTTCTTGGCCGACATGGTGTTTGTAGCGTGTTGTGGATCTTCGAGGAGTAATTAATTGAAGGTGGTTCATGTTCGAGGATGTTGATTTGGGTCTTCACTAAGTTGTGGCCGACTTTGGTTGATCCACATTGTTAATTATTGTTGATTTGGGTCAATAGTTTATATTCATTTTTATTATTTTGTCGAAGCCAACTTGTAGCGATGAAATTTCTTGTTGTGGATATATAAGAGCGATTTTTTATTCAATTTGAAGTGTGTTGAATGTATGCATTTGTGCAAATAATGTTCTAAATCATTCAAAGGTAGAGTAGAGTGTGAAGAAGTGTGAAGAAGAGTGAAGAAGTGTTCATGTGCTTAACTAGAACTGTGATTAGGCATTAGCGGATGCTATTTTGTCAGTTCAAATCTCTATGGATGTAATCTAAATCTTTCTATAAGATAGTTTGTCTTCCTTTGGACGGTTATCCTTGTTGTATTTGAGCAGTGTGCCTAAATGCATGTGCATTCCCCATTTCATTGTTTATACTTTTAATAGGGTATAATCTTGTGGACTAACCTCCACTGTGGTTTTTCCCCTAACAGGGTTTCCACGTAAAAATCTTGGTGTTATGTGTGTTTCTAAGGTGTTGATGATTTATGCTTTCATTGTTATTAATCATATTTGAGAATAAGGTTAATAAGTTGAATAAGTTTTAAATTTATGGGACAACTGATTCACCCCCCCTCTCAATTTTATGCCCTTGTGTTGCCAACATGTATGACATACATTAAGAAGACTAGATATACTTTATGGATGTTCATCGACTTGATATAATGAACTACATGGACAAAAATGTTTTTAAATAATATATGGTATTGACAAGAGTGTTTTTTATTATTTTGCTTTCATCTAATTAGGGCGACCTAATTGATGGATAAGATATAATTTTGTATATATATAATATTCTTTGAAGAGGGAAGTAATGAGGATGTGTGGTGTGTGGAGAAGACATGTAAAGGTGTGAATATGGAAGGAGAAGGAAGAGAAGTGTGGTGAAGTGTGAAGAGGATCAAGGGATATATGAGCATGCGATCCTAAATTCTTTATTAGTTGAGGATTAGAATAGAATTGTTGAGCGACCGTTGTGAGAAGTAGTACTTCTTATTCAGAGCTTCATTGGAATTAAACCTTGCACATAGAAGGTGTTTTCTATCAGTTCATACTTTTGGCAGTGAGCCACAACCTTTGTATCTTGGCGGTTAGCCATCTTTTGTATTTAGGTTGTGAGCCTTTCAAGGACAGTGAGTCCTGGTAGTGAGCCCTGTAATATCTTATATATGGATATAATATATTGTGAGTTAATCCTCACTCTGGTTTTTCCCATTTTAGGTTTTCCACATAAAATTTTTGGTGATCATGTGTGTTGATGCATTGATTTATTTTCATGTTCTCTCTTGTTGATTCAGTCAAAATTGTGATGATGTTTAGATGGATTTTATTTGAATGGTTTTATGGAATACTAATTCACCCCCCCTCTCAGTACTCTGCATATTCAACAATTGGTATCATAGCTTGGTTCCTCTGAAGGAGCCTAATAGCTTGAGGAAGGTCCCATAATTTGAATATAAGAATTTTTTTCCTCCAGAAGTGATCTCTGTTGGATACTTAAGAAGAAATTGAAGATCTAAAGAATAAGTTGAAGAAAGTGAATGATTGTATCAAGGATCTAAGGAGAAGATATGAAGATTCCTATGATCAATTGAGAAGAGAACATGATGAGATCACCAGACTGTTACAACAATTGGAAGAAGCGAAAAGAATTGAAGTTTGTCAGCAAGTTGAAATTCAAGAGAAACCGAATGAATGTGTCAAGCTTGAGAAAGAAATAGAAATCTTGAGATCAGATCTAGAAAAGGCAAGAATATTTGAGGATAAATTTAAGGCAAGCTCTACAATTCTTAATGAGTTGATTATTTCTTAGAGATCGACACTAGATAAAAAGTGGTTTAGGGTTTGAAGAAGGTCAAAGTTCAAAAGTGAAGAAATCTCCTGACAAGAAGACTTAGTGCAAAGATGGACAAATCAAAAACTTAAGAAGCAATACCTGAAGGACTCCCATCAAACAACCTAATGCTCAAAGGTACTTTTCTTTCAATGGTGTTTGTCATTCCTGCAATAAATTTGGTCATAGGGCAAAGGACTACAAAAGTAGAATGAATGATACTTTATCATTCTCTGGCAAATTTTTTAAGTGCAAGAAGTTTGGACATAAAGCTAATCAGTGTGAATATAGATTGAATAAAAGAAAGTATGGAATGAAGAATTTTGTTTGTTGTGATTGCAACAATCCAGAATGTCTTGCTAATAACTGCAGAAGGAGAAAAGATAACTATCCAGGAAAGAATCACGAACCAATCATTGATCCAAAAGAAGTAAGAAAATAGATGAAAATAATTTGGAGAAAGGAAGGAGAATTCAAGAAAGTTGAATAAAAAATCATCAGTCTTATCTATGCCAACTTCTGGTGCAGATACACCCATCAATTTTCAAGTCTAGCAATGACTAAGGGGGAGCAATCATCAGAAAATATAATAAACCCCCTCATCGATGTTTATGTCACATCATGATAGAAGTATATTTAATGTGGTAACGAATTCAAGGAATTTTTTAGTCACATGTGTGAAGAATGAACTTTGTAAAATTTAAAAGGATGGAAGCGCACATAAATTTCAAGGTGATCTACCTGCAATTTAAAGCATTTATTACAAAAGCATTTGGAATGAAAGAAATAAATTCAGATGCATCAAGGAAATCATATTCAAAAGGCATATGCATCTTTGTAGAAGCATGCAAAGGACGTTTGGAGAAACCAAAGCAATTCAAAGTTTCAGGGTTTGAAGGGAAAAAAGGATCAAAGTGGATTCAAAGCAAGCTTCAGAAGCTGGATATCTATCATATTATTCATTGGCAATTACCAAGTAAGTTAGAGGAGATGTCACTAGTTCAGTTAAGTATCCTATGGAAGAATGAATTGGAAGAGAAACATGATGCTCACAAAATATTAGTTGAGAATAAGTTGGATATATGGCAGAAAGCCCCTCTATTCGAATTTGACGGGAAGTATATTCAAATAGTTTTGGGCAGGATTGATGATGAATCGTTGTGGATTGATGAAGCAATATTTGATTACCAGAGAAGTAATCAGACATGTAAATGGTTTATGTTCCTCCATACCATTTCCCAAATGAAAGGTTGTGAATGAACACAAGATAATTAAGGTGAGAGACCCTCAAAGGAAAAGAATTTTTTTTTAGAACAATTGAAGATCCGGTCATTAGGTATGCTGCGATGGTTATTGGTCACAAAGTTTTCCTACCTAGAAATGACCTCACTGTTTCTACTACTATTGTTCACACTATTATTGATATGGTTAGAAGAGGTATGGATTATGACTTGTGTGAGCTAATTCAAATATATCTTTTGAAGAACTTAAAGGAAATCAAGAAGAGTAAGAAAAATACATTCTGGTACAAAAATTTGATTGCCTGCTTACTCTTTTACTTCTTGAAAGAGTTATCAATAATAGGAAGGATAGAATGGAAAAATACACAACCTATTGCCCATTAGATCAAGAATTTCATGATAAATCTTGGTGGCTCAGATGCTCAAGAGACTGCTCTTGTTGTATTCTTTGAAACATTTCAAATGAGGATGAATAAAAGATCAAGGATTCCAGAAAGTGTAACTGAAAGGTACTTCAAAAATATTAATTTCCTAGTTTCTACATATTTTTGTCATATGGAAGCAATTGAATCTAGATTAGTGTGCATATCTGAGTTAGATTATGAAGTTTGTGAGGCTGAGATCGATCATTATGCAAGAATTCTTTTGGAGATCCCTAAGAATCCCAATGAAGAAGGTATCTCCGGTAGTGCAACTGGAATAGGGAAGAAGAGAAAAAGTGTTGTCAAACAAGAAATTGCAAAAGGAAGTGAATCGAAGAGAGCTCAACATGAGCATGAAAGCATAAACATTCAAGGACCTTTAAAAGAATTGTAGAAGGTAATCCCCAGTGATAAATTTGATTCATATGTATCAATTGTGGAAAATATCATAAACATGATTAATTCTTTGAAAGTCTATATCTCCAAACTAGAAGTGCATGTTGGAATTAGGTCTGCAGAAGAAAATTTAGAATATATCAAGAAGAAATGTGCAAATGTACATCACAAAGTGGTGAAACAATTGGAGAGTGTACAGGTTTGTGAGGAAGAGGCTCAGGAACTGCTTTCTTTCTGCCTAAATTGGCCTAGTAGTACACTGAATATAAGAGATGAGATAAGGAAGAGTGAAACTCATATGAGTACTCAAGCACATATGTATAGATTGGCAGAAGATAGAGATAATCAGAGATAGTCCTACATTGTGCAGCTTTAGGATAAATTATTTTCCATATAGGATCAAAGAACATAAGTGATTAGGAAGTTTGTGGCACTCATAGATATGGTAAAACTTAGGCACTTTCTTGTATCTAGTGCTCTTGACAGTATTGGTAATTTATCAAAGATTAATCTTAGCCCCAATACTTTAGCAGATGGTATAGAGTCTTTGACTAAGCTTGAACTATTACACAAGACTCTTGTAAGTGCGAAAGATGCATGGAAAGAAGGCAAAGCTTCATGGAAGGATACCTTGAAGAATCTCAAAGGTTCCTCATCTTCGGGTTGACTCAGCTCTTTGTGTTCATATCTTTTTGGTTAATTCTTGATGCATACACTTATATACTGGACCCCCATGCTTTGCAATTGATGTCAAATGGGGAGAGATAGAGATAGATAGAGGAAAAACATTTTTTTGAGAAGAACAGTTTTGATAGGAGTATTCAGTTGCCTTATATCGAAAAAATGTTTTTGACATGCATGTTGCCATCAATGCCAAAGGGGGAGATTATTGGAAATATGGAGCCTTGCAACATGAGTATGAAGTGTATATGAATGTGGTTGTTCCTGTGTTGTCATTGATGTCAACATGGTGACAACTATACGGGAAGCTTACTTAGTTAACTAGAAGTTGTTCTCTACCGGAAGTGTTCTTTTTTTATGAACCAGTGCGTTGGTTTTTGAGTCTGAAATTCACTGCAAGAAAATATATGACTCTACTCTCTTAACCGTGTTATTATGTCTCAATCAAATAGCTATATCTTGGATCTTGAGAAGTTTTGTGTGGTGAGCAAAAAGTTATCACTAACAGAGTTTAGCTCTGTATTCCACTATTGTTTCTCTGCTCAACACATCAGTATGGGAGACTTCACATTTTCTTAAGGAGAACATTATAATGCTTTGGTTCTAATGGTAGTCTCTATGATGGTAGTGTGATGATAAATTGATGTAATATAAAATCTAGAAGGTGTTTTTTTTAGGATTGTACATTGGTTTGGAGTTTTTGTGGTTAAGTCCTAGTCTTGGTCAACCTAACGTATGACATACATTAAGAAGACTAGATATACTTTATGGATGTTCATTGACTTGATATAATGCACTACATGGACAAAAATGTTTTTAAATCATATATGGTGTCGACAAGAGTGTTTTTTATTATTTTTCTTTCATCTAATTGGGCCGACCTAATTGACGAATGAGATATACTTGTATGTATATAAGATTGTTTGAAGAGGAAAGGAATGAGGATGTGTGGTGTGTGGAGATGAAGTGTAAAGGTGTGAATGTGGAAGGAGAAGGAAGAGAAGTATGGTGAAGTGCGAAGAGGATCAAGGGATATGTGAACATGCGAGCCTAAATGCTTTATCAGTTGAGGATCATAATAGAATTGTTGAGCGACTGCTGTGAGAAGCAGTACTTCTTATTCAAAGCTTCATTGGAACTAAACCCTACACATAGAAGGTGTATTCTATCAGTTCATAATTTTGGCAGTGAGCTACAACCTTTGTATCTTGGCGGTTAGCCATCTTTTGTATTCAGGCTGTGAGCCTTTCAAAGACAGTGAGTCCTGGTAGTGAGCCTTGCAATATCTTGCATCCAGATATAATATATTGTGAGTTAATCCTCACCGTGGTTTTTCCCATTTTGGGTTTTCCAAGTAAAAATATTGGTGTTCATGTGTGTTGATGCATTGATTTGTTTTCATGTTCTCTCTTGATGATTCAGTCATAATTGTGATGATGTTTAGATGGATTTTATTTGAATGGTTTTATGGAATACTGATTCACCCCCCTCTCTCAGTATTCCTGATATTCAACAATAGGCATCTTGTGTGATACAAAAACGAAAAAAATAAATAAAAATAGAAAAATAAAAAAAGAAAAGAAAAAGATAGATAATCTAGGTCCTATAGTGAAAACCATTTTGATGGCGCTTTGGATAAGTACCATGGTGAAAACCTAGAAAATAGGCACCATGTGTAATCGATATTCACTCTACCATCTATCAATATTCTATTTATTCCATTCATAATAAACTGAGCATAGGCTCCTTCATAATAAGCTTTATCACCCCTCTCATAGCCTATGAATGATTGACATTTAGTGTCAACTGCATACCATATTCATCCAATTCATAATAACTAGTCTTGTACCTGACTGGGGACAATCCTCAACCTATATTTTCAAAAGGATCTTAGACATGGTATCAAAGGACATTATCACAATACAAAAAAATTCCAAATATTCTATAAAATCTAAAAACATCTAAATATTCCTTGAAAAATCTAAAATAGTCATAAAATGTCAAAAAAAGTAAAAAACATTGGCCATCAGGTATGTGCTAGTGTCAATCCAAATAATCAAACTATGTAGCCTATGCACATGTACGTAGGAAAGGCCATCATTGATGGGCCCCCAAGGCCTAGGTCTATCCCTTAGGTTCTGTTGATGGCGATTTTGGCACCACAACAATGCAAACAAAATATTGCTACTCTGCTTCTCCTGAAAGAGAAAGGCAACACATGGATGCCTTAGATCCCAAGGTCTATGTAGTTGGGTCTCAACTGTGCTGATGTTACTCAGTGGTCAATGCAACAGTAATATTCAAGGGGCCTATTGGTGTTAAGCTTCTGGATTGTTCTAAGATCAAGCATGAAATGAAACCTACTTTAACTGGGGTTTTAAATAAATATAAAAAAAGGATAGATCAGGGTTTTGAAACAGAAAAGGAACAACAGTTCATCCAATCTTAACCAGACTTGTTAACTTCAAGGAATTTTAAACTAAAACTGCAGAACAAGATAAGCTTGTGATTGACACACAACCTCTTTCATTCACAGTGCTAATTCGCATAACAGATTTTAATTACTATTTAAATAAAATATAAAACAATATTTCATTCCTTGAAGACTTCACAAATCGAATGATCAAATTAAGACAAACATCATTCAGGAACACAATAAGAAGTAGATTAAACTCTGATTGTTTCTACTGTTATTAAAATAGCTAAACAATATTTACAAAACTGGCACAATCACCAGTGTACAGAGAATCTAAAGCTCTAGATTGTTTCCAACTACACTAAGAGAACTTAGAGAATACATTACAGCCTGTACTAAAATCTTACTGCTAACCAAGAAGACAAAGAGAAGCTCTTATTACTCAGAATCAAGATGCAACTCTCTCCTTCTGCTAGCTGACTAATTCCTAACAATCCTAACTTTCTTTTAAATCCTTCTAACAAAGCTTTGTTTTCCTTCCAAAAAAGTTCTAACCTTTTCCAAGAGGCAAGCATGCCTTATATACAAGATGTAATCAACTTGAATGTGTTGTCCCTCGCACTAGGGTTTTACAAAATATCTGCTTCACTACATGAAGGTTGGCCCTCTGATCCTTTGAGGAAAGTCGGTTGTGCATTTAATGTGAATCATTGTTGTCCATGCTGATGAAGGGTTTCTGGAAAAGATCTGTAGATCTTTTGTCGTTGCAGTATTTACTTCAAGCCTTCGTGTCCATCCTTAAACTCCTTCTCAGGGTCGCCTTGAATGCACCAGGATATCCTGCCATTAATACCAACTGCCTCTATCATCAGTGGTCGCCACAGCTGTCTTTCTGGGTCATGGCTTTCTTCATTGAAGTGGCCCTCTGCCCGATCTGGGCTTTTTTTTGCACGTTAACCACCTGTTGAAAGCACTGTCGGACCTCCTTACCAATCTAAAACACCGTCTGAGCCAATCAATCGCCACCTATTCCCAGAAGAAATCCACTCGGTCACACTCTGTTAGTCTTTCCTTCACAGGAGCGGTCAATCAATCAAAGGCTCATCTTAGCTCTCTCCAATTGGACGATCACATGCCACGTAGGATTCCTTAGCGGTCAAAAGTGGTCTGAATGGTATCGCATGTCGGTGAGACACCATTGGTCTCTCCTCGATGCGATATTACTACTTTGCAATTATCGGCATGACACAAGACAATTGGTAAGACACTTCGGTGAGCTATAGAAGTTATACCGAGCTCCCAAAACCTATCGGCAAGACAACATGCTCTCGGCAAGACACCTCGGCAAACCCCAAGATTCCAATGATGATCCTCATTTTCATGTCGGGGAGACTATCGCTCATCGTTGTGACCTCATAGCGAAGTCCCCCTACTCGTATGGAGTCTCCCCGATTTCCTTGAATTCTTGCTGAGCTTTTGTTTTCTGTCATCGAGCTCGTTCCGCATTGGCGAGAGTTACGGTGATGTCAGACTCCTTGGGTGAGCCTTGTTTCATTTCGGTCAGACCCTGTTGAATCGACAAGAGACTATGCCGATATTCCTTCATATTGGCGAGACCTTTCTTCTTCGCTGAGACCTTATATCGAGGTCTTCTTCTTCCGCTGAGTTGTTTGATTCCATCAGCAAGACACTTCGGGGTCGCTAAGACCTCTTAGTGAGCTCCAACAGCTATGTCGATGCCTTTTTATTTCAATAAAACTTCCTCTGATCGGTGAGAGCTATGGCGACATCCATTTATTCTCCCCGAGCTCCTTTGTTTCGGTGAGACCTTTCACCATCGGCGAGACCCTTCGCCGATCTTTTTCACTCTCGCTGGGCTTCCTCCATGTTGCTGAGACATTCTTTGGTCGGCGAGACTTTACACCGACAAAAACTTCCTTGCACCGAACTCTGTTGTCGCCAAGACCTTCTTGGATCGGCAGGACATCCTACCGAACCTGTTGCATTCCCTTCGAGTCACCCCGAGTTAGAGTCTTTCGGCGTGACTTCCCTGTTCGGAAAGACACTTCACCGAAGACATCATCCTTTAGCGATCCTTTCTTTTCGGGAAGACCCTTCTGTAGTCATACCGACATGTATTCTTTCGTTTCACATGTGTCGTTGTAACCTCATACCTTCGGCCAAACTTTATGCCGAAGGTTTTACCCTTTGCCGACCTTAGACCCCTGGTGGGACCCTTCCACATCGGTAAGACATAGAGAAGTCACCGAGACCTCTTCCCGAAGGAAATCTCCTACCAAAGCGCTCTGCCTTGCTGACTGTCGGTGAGACTTAAAACCTTCGCCAAGACCCTTTGGCGAAGAAGGTGACTCCCGCCAAAGTGAAATCTTTTTTTTCTTTTCTACCGATAGAACACTCCTAGTCGCTGTGACTTTGATTGATGTCATGCCGATAGTTGACTGCACATGAATTTCGCTCACTGTGACATCTCTGGGGTCTTGTCGATTTTGCCTTAGCTAATTTTTTTAGATCAACTAGATTTGAGGAATGCCTTCCAACCGATCCCCAACTAAGAAATATCACCAAGTGTAGGATTTAACCCTGCAAAAGGAAGGTCTGCATTAGTCCTCAACAACAAGTAAGACATATTATAATAAAATCACCATTGCTTACAATTATTTTAGTGAATTCCTAACAAGAAGGAAAACCAATTTAGGTTGAGACAGAACCAAGATTAAATCAGATAGATCAAAAGTCAAAAACAGAAGGAAAAAACACAAGAATTCCAAAGAGGAAAGCCAGTAACTAGAAGCAAAGAAATCAAAAGAAAGGGGGGACCCATTTTGATCCAGACCAAAGTGGGGTGGTTATGCAAGGCATAACAGGTTCTATCATAATAAAAAATTTCATCCATCACAATTCAAATTCCATAATAAAACTATCCCTTGTCAAGAACTGACATGTTGGTAAAACACAAATGAAACATCTTACAAAAACTGAGCTTAACAAATCATTAAATAATAGAAAAAACAACCAAACTAGCCTTCAACTTGGCTGATCAATTGTTTGTGTACCTATCAACATTACCTATCTTATCAAAAATCATTTGTCTCCTAGGTTGTTGCATTATTAGAACCAGACTATGCATCTTATATGAGATGTTTCATTTCTTAAATCAGACACAATCTTTTAAATTATATCAACAAACACTTATCAGTGGACAAGAAGATCTAAATGGATGTAGACTCATTTGGTCTAGTAAAGTCTTATATTTTTATCCGATTTATCTTATGTCATGTTCCTATGCTACTCGATGATGTCCACAAGTGATTAGAGGAGTGATGAGGGATCATTACATCTTTTTTGTTGATTTTTGTTTGCAGTTTGTCTTCATGATATGACTGGGGCAACTAAGTTCCTTGTGTGTGATTAGGGTTCCATTTGGCATAATCAAAACATCCTATGCAAGTTAAAGGTTAGATAATGCTTTCTTGCATTACATTAGGATCAACATAATTTGTGGCTACTTCCTCTCATATTCCAACAAGGTCCTATTATTACTAGTATGAATTTGGGCAATCCTTGTCTGTTGTGTCTGAATCTTGACAAAAAATACTAACATCACCAAGGTTTGTCTCAACTTGGTACATATATCCACTTGTCTTATATCAAAATATTTAGGCAAATGGAAATAAGCATTTCCATCACAATTCATGCTTTGGTGTGCATACATCTGCTTATCACATAATAAAATGCTTTATGATGATAATTGTGCACTATTTGAAGCTCAAATCTATCAATCCTACATCAATTTTGATTTGGATCTCATCAATCTTGATTTGGATGGATGGTCCATCTAACCATTTTTTACTTCTTATTAACTTTTCCTCTCGCTAATGTTTATTCTGTCAATCCTCGCACCTAATGCATCAAATCAGATTGTTGGAAAATTTTCCAAAATTTTCAAAAAAATTCCAAATTTCCCAAGAGGGCACCACACTATCTCGCTATCGGGCATATTGAGGCAGGTCTTGAACATGATTTTTTGAATTTTCTTTGACACAACACCATAAAAACACATTGTATCAAAGATGAGAAAAATGTAGATACCCAAAACTGTCCTAGACCGCGAGTAACATTTTAATACTAATTATCGTCCTCTCCTAATGATTAAATAATGTTTAATTATTTAGTTATTATCTAATTTCATATTTCCACTATTAATTAAATGAATTTATGTTATTTAATTAATTCACTTTTCCATTAATCTTCCAGATTAATTAAATAAATCTTATTTATTTAATTTTGTCTTAATCTTTATTCTATCTTGATTAATTAAAAAAGTCTTATTTATTTAATTACATCTTTAATTGTCTTATTCCTCCAAATTAATTAAATAATTATTATTAGTTATTTAATTAACATTCACCCACTTTCCCTTTTTCCAACATCACACTTAGCATCGATGGGCAGCGAAAGGGTGAAGGGGAAGGGCGTGGGCAGGAAGAGAAGCAACTCTGGGATTTTGAAATCCACTGACGAAGATGGAAATGGGAGCTCTGATTCTGAAGATGACGATACAACCTCCTTCTTTCCTGAGGTCTTGTGGCTTCTTCTCCTTGCATTGGCTGGTTGTGCTCACTGTTTATAGATATATCTGTGCTTGGTCGGCCATGCTACTATTTTGTGGTTTTTCTCGTTTCTTGTTGGGATCATTCTTGGTCTATCCTGTGATGGCCAGTGACTTGTATCTCTTCTTTACTAGGTAGGCTTGTTATTGCTTGGTTCTCGTTTTTATCCTGTGTGTTCTTTCTGAGTGTCACTACCCTTTGGGTGGGTGTGGAATTTTTCTTGACTAGCTTGTATTTGTTTGCAGGGGCTTTATCTGGTAGGCGTTGGTGTTTGCTGGCACGTTTGGGTGGGAAGTGCCTCAAAGCTAGGTGTTTGAGATTTAGAGGATCTAAAGAGGGAAAGACCCTTTTCTTCATGTTTGTGGAAGGGTGTCTCTCTCTGGAGATTGGCACTTTGCTCTTAGGCCATCTTTGGCAGTTATGGAGTTGCAAAGTGTTTTTCTCTGCTCCTCTTCCTTCGGTTTGGGTGCAGAGGTTGTGGCTTCATTTGGAGGGTTGTCTTTTTCCCCTTTCTCCTATGTTTCCTTGGCTCCTTATTGTTGATGTTTTAGTGGGGATGATGGTGGTGTTGGATGTGGTGGTCATTGAGGTCACCGGGTTTCTTGTGTGTGTTATGGTCTTCATTGGCTTCTTTTCTCTGGTGGCTAAACACTGTTTGCTCATGTTGCCCTCTGCTAGTTGTTGGGGGTTGGAGTGGCTTGTGGAGTGGTTGAAGGAGGATTTTTTGTTTCCTCTTCTACTCGTGTGGCTTCAGTTTGGTTCTATTGAGGATAGAAGTCCCTTTTTTGTGGTTTGGTCCCCTTGGTTTGTTATGATTTCTTTGTTGTGGGGGTCTATTTTTTATTTATGGGTTCCTCTTTTTGTGATCCTTCTTTTGAGAGATTATGCTGCCATAATCTATGTTGAGAAGATGTTGATGTTTAACCTTTTTGTTGTGATTCTCCCATATTTGGTGAAGCTCTTTGTTATGCGGGGATTTTTTTTATTTTAAGAAGGGTATTTTGGGTTTCTGGTTGAAGGCACTTGTGGTTTTAATGAAATCTATTCCGGTTGGTGTTGGTATGCTAGTTGATGGGTCATTTCCTTTGGTCTATCTTTTTGAACCATGTGAGGAATGTTGTGCTCCTTTTTTTTACCTGTTGCTTTTGATGTTAAAGGAGGATATGGTTTCCCTTCCTACTCAAGTCAATTTCCGCCGGGATCTCCAGCTAATGTCTCCTACAGAGGGGGAGATGTTCCTTTTGAGGTGGAACCCTCTTCTATTGAGGTGAAGGTGGTAGCTGTCCTATTGAGGTGGAGCTTTTGTGGGTTGGTGCAGAGTGGTTCTAGTGGGTTGGGGATCCATTTCTTCCTCTCCAATAAAGGGGAGCCCTCTCTTTTAGAGGTAGAGATTGGGTTGGATTTCCAAGTGGGTTGGTGTTGCAAGGAGGTGGATGCTTCTCAGTTTTATTCTATGTTTTCCGAAACCCCTATGGCGGTGGGGTGTTTGGATTATTGTGGGGAGTTTGGATTTGTTGGGCTCAATGTTGTTTTTATTAAGCAGATCATGGTTTGTTGTATCCTGGTTGCATTGTTGCCTGACTATTTTAGGTGGTTACTGCTGTCAAAACTTGGTTATTTGGGTTAAAGGTCCCTTTGGTTCTTGTTGTTTGCAACCTGAGTTGTATTGCTGATCTTTGATGATTGTTGTTGTTGGGCTACCGATGATTTACTAATTTTTATCTGTTAGCAACTTTCTTACTTTGGATTGGGTTGTTGATCCCATCAAAACCATTTGTATTAGGTTTCAGGGCCCCATCAAAACCTATTTTTCCCATAATAAAAAATATTCACCCACTTTCTAAATTAAATAATTACTTTAATTATTTAATTATCCCTTTTCTAAGCTAAATAATTACTTTATTTATTTAATTATCCACATTGACACTTCATAAATTAAATAATTATTTTAATTATTTAATTATACTATTTCCTCTCAACATTATCCACTCATCAACAATAAATAAAACATTTTATTTATTTATTTAATTCCCACTTACACATTCATTTAATAATTAATTATCTCATGCATTATTGCCTTGTTCTTAATGAACACTCTTTGAGTTGACTGGATAATCAATGTCAGTCCATCGATCAATCAAATTAGTTCACTCCCACTCAGTGAGAGTTAACGAAGCAATCAAATCCCTTAAATATTCAATTGATTCTCCATGCAAATAGTTAATTGAAATCCTATAACTAGTTGTAGTTAGTTAACTCGTTCATCAATTCATCTCAAGTATTCTTGACCTTTGATCTTGATCATCCACCTCTCAATCTTGATCATCCGTTCAAATAAAACATTTCTATAAAACTAGCTCTCGTTCCTCTTTGAAGGATAACCATAAATCTTTAGTGTTTTGCATTTGTTCATCTTATTCATTTGAGCTTAAAGAAAGATAGTGCACACATAACTAAGAGCAAAGTAAGACAGAGAAGAATAATGGAGGTAAATGAAGTTTGACACAAGGAAGGTAATTTCATAATATGTCCTTTGATTTCATTGTGTTAATTATACTTCATTGATTGGATTGGATTGAGTTTGGTATTGAATTACAATTTAGTGGTTGTTGTATTTAGTTCATTACTTTATGATAATTCTTGTTTTTCAATCGACACTATTCAATGTGCACAACAATATCTATTAATTGGTATATTATCATAACAAATTTCATTTTCAAATTGTTAATGAGTATTTAACTAGAGATTAGACATTTCAAGGATTATATAGACATTTCAAGGATTATATTTCTTGTTACTTTGAATTTTTTAACAAGAATAATGTTTGAATTGTTTTTTTTCATGAAAGTGTTGTATATGTCATTGCATGTTGTTTTATTATAGTGGGATCAAATACACCGTTTTATATTGTAAGTCCTTGAGATTGATGTATGGTTTGAGCACATGTTGGTTGTATTGAAAATTATTTTTTTATTACTTGATATTTTTTGTATTGGACTAGCAACACAAAATATAGGTATTCATTCCTTATCAATGCAATTGTTATAACAGTGTGCTAGTTTTTTGATTTATTGATGGCCAATATGCGGATCACTAAATTTGATCCAAACAATGTCAAGGTCATTATATTCTGTAAAAGCTTTAAATATTCCATCTAATCCATTGACTAGACCATCCCATGTGCTACACTTATCAAAATATGTTTCTACAAGAATATTTGTCTTCAAAATTATTTGAGGTGGAAGAGTCATTGTGTGGCTATAAAATCATATTTAATTGTGATTGTCATCATGTTTGCCAACTGCATCTCAAATTGTTATTTCTCCAAGAGCAATTGATAGAATTTTTCACTTGTGCACTTCAACATATTTCATTTTGTAAAAGAGAAAAGGGAATTTTGGGTACAAGGGGAGTGAACATAAGCAATTTTGATTTAGGTATTCATAATCATTAGTTGTTTGTAAGCCTAGACAAATTTTATTTGAGCACTATAATATTCTTTTTATCTTTTTGTGACATAGTTGATGTCAAGCAATAATACCTTATATTTTCTTTCCAAAATCTATATGGAATTTGATTCAATCAATGTTGGTGTATTTTCAAATATGACAAAGTCTAAAAGTACATGTAGTGTTTGATGAAGATCACAAAAAAATTATATCAAGATTCCCAAAGTACATAGTAGGATTTTGTATAATCTCTCATAAGATCATTTATCAATATAGCGTAAGAATTTTGCACCCACCAATAATATTTCATCTATTAGGAGAACATGGAGTTACTAATAATATTTTGACAATGTGCCTAATATTCTAGTGCTAAGTGAAACAAACTTTGATTTGTTGAAAGGGATGTGTAGTGCTAAGTGTAGTGTGACTCCACCTATGTTGTATGCCAATTTTCCTATATGAGTATCCAATATTCCTTTTAGTTTATTTAAGCCATTGTCAATTGAGCTATCATATATGTGAAGAAGTGCCTTATATATGGCTTTTGTAGTGAACATCTTTTCAGTTCCAACCCTACTTATTAGGGAACAAGTGCAATGATAAATTTTTATTTTTTAATTTTTAATACAATATCTTGTGCAATTACTATTTGTTATTTATTTAATATTTCCTCAATTTGTTCTCATTACTATCCATTATTTGTGGGCGTTTGACAATTAAATAAACTGAACATATAGTTTTTGGTTTCTCAAAGTTTACACTTTCAATATCTTGTTCCATGGTATATGTTAGGAATTAGTGCTTAATATAGATTAGTTAATAATAAATAAATTAACATGCTATTGTTAATTTATTAAATAAAATTGGTTTTGGAAGTTATATTCATGTAACTAGTTTTATACAGGAATAATGGCCTTATAAAGGCAATATTATGTAATAGATTTTTAAGTGTAATGTGAATGACCGAATTTTGATTCAAGAGTAATCTCATTTTTTCTCTCTCATTTCAATATGGTATCAAAATAGGTTTCTTCTTGGACCTCTCTCTGATATCTCTCCATTCATTCATTTTTCTCATAGTGGTGTTTACAATGGTACTATGGTGAAGACCATGTGCAACTACTATTGTTTTCTACCATTCTTGCATTTGTCAACAAGTGAGCAATGTAGACCATGTGCAAAACCCTTTTTGACTCCATCATTCATCTGCATTTCTTCTTTGTCTCTCTATCGTGATCGTTCTTACCATTGTTTAACACTTCACTTTGTTCATTGTTATCATCCCAAAATTTTAAAAAAATAAAAATTCCCCAATTTGCTACGAGCATATGTTCAACCTTGGCGTTGAAATTGATGCTTCTCCATGTTATTTTTGGGTGCAATAATCATTAGAAGTGCCAGGCGTTTGAAGCAGTAGACCAATACATTAATTAAGCACTCAATTCTCATTCTGTCTACTATGCCAACCCGATATCGGGACACTCCAGAACAACTAAGTATGTGAGTGGGTTATAGGAAATCACGAAGATTTGGTGAAGGATATTATAGTAGAATGACAACTTGAGAACCATGAGGAGTAGTAGACTTATGTCTACATGGGGCCTTCAGATCCTCATCTAAATTGGCACTTAGGGCTAAGAGGTACACAACACTGTGCAGTGATGTGGCGTGTCAGGAAGGAAGGGGGCACTAGATTTTTATATTGGGTAGCAAACTACTATGAGAAAGAAGTTGTCTCTAGTGTAGAGTTAAAGTATCATCAAGGCTTGCCTCCAGGTGATGGTGTATTGTTCTATCCTGGAGAAGTGTTTTCTTCTTCTAGTGAGCCTATTGCTTCTACTAGATTGGAATGGATTCTGAGTGGTTTGTAGGACTTTGAATATCTAAGATTATATGCATCACGATATGGTATGTTTGAAGCCCTTGCACTTCTAGAGAAGTCAAGAGTTTATTATGGTCCAAAACATTATACACATGATCATGGATCAATTGATGCAATGAGAGCATAGATTTTCTGCACTTGTAGATCTTCAAAAATTCTTTTGCAGAGAAACGAGGCTTCTTTAACACCATCAACATAATTCTGTTATTTGTCTCACCTTTATGGGAGTTAATAAAATTGATTTAAAGTTTGATATGTGTGGACTACCATTTTATTTTTGTTGGCATCAAGTTGATAATTTCAGATTTCCTACAAACTTGCTTGTGAAAAATGATATTGTGAATATTTAAATAATTATCTGTTAACATGTAGTTATGAAGTCCCAGAAGCACATTGGTGTATTCTCATTATCAATCACTAAAGAAAGGATTTCAATAGAATGGTTTCACTCTCTTCCAATCAAATAGGTTGAAACCAACATTCAAGAATTTTTTCCATTAAAGGGGGGCAATTTAGAAGATGCAGGCAAAAACCAAGGCCAATACAACACATAATAAAAGGTTCCTATGTTAGCACTAAAGGGGGTGTTAGGAATTAGTGCTCAACATAGATTAGTTAATAATAAATAAATTAACATGCTTTTGTTAATTTATTAAATAAAATTGGTTTTGGAAGTATATTCCCGTAACTAGTTTTATACAAGAGTAATGGCCTTATAAAGGCAAAATTATGTAATAGATTTTTAAGTGTAATGTGAATGACTGAATTTTGATTCGAGAGCAATCTCGTTTTCTCTCTCTCATTTCAACAGTATATTCATCTTCATCTAATATTATCTTTTTGGAGAATATTTGATTACTAATGCAATAAGTTCCATTTAAACAAAGCTCATTGATAGCTTCATCAATGTCACCCCATGTAGGGTTTGTAGTATGAGTGTACGTTGCATGCATAACTAATTATTTTTTCATGGTGTAAATAAGAATCATACCATGTTTTAAAATTATGTTTTAATGTACTCATTTACTATAAAGGGCACATAAAGTAGCTCAACTATTCTATTTTCCAAGTCAACATGTTTATTGAAGTTGACAAATTGTATAACATTCATCTTAGTTCTTACGATAATTTTTTGTGCCCTTTTTATACTCTGAAACAAATTCCACATGGCATATATCCATAATTATTTTAGGCCATCTTATATAATAATCTATTAAATAATTATAAATTATAATTTTTGATGCTTTGGTTTGTTCTTAATTTTTTTTAAAATATAAGAACAAATGTTCAATCATTATAAGGTATTTTATTAATGAATGCATATTTTCTTGAACTATAATTTAGTGGAAGTGATAGGACAATTTGAGCAACTTGCTATGAGGATATTTGTTGTAAATTGAGTAAAGCACTTCCAAGTTTAATCATCATCTTCTAAGCATCAATATTATTTTTTTGTCATCTTTTTGTGACTTGTCCATATTTGTCAAATAAGAGTTGCAATACACTGCTTTAGCATATGGATTGAGAACAAATTATGCATCTATACTTATTTTTGTTAACATTAGGGGTATCCTCGTGACCCCGCCCAATAGCCTGTATCTTGGGTACCTGGGGCGAGACTAATCCCTTGTGGGGGGACCCAACAGTCGGCAAGCCAATCCCAACTAGGTAAACCTGAGAGCTGAGTCGAACCCAAATCCAATGGGGAGAAAACCCATGGCCCAAGCTGACTCCGCTACCCGTGCCGGCTAATTATGCATCTATATTTGCTCTTGATAATTCTATTATTTTTTTGCAAAGATATTATTCCATGTTTGTGATGGTTTTCTTTCCAATAGAAGCATAGGTCTATGCAATGTTCACCTTATAGCTAATGTGTATTTGTCTTCGTTCATATTTATTTCATCTGGGAATATTAGATAAGAGAATGAGTTGTCATAATTTTCTTGTTGCAATATTGAGGGGACATTATTTGTCATAGAACTTGTAACTTGGTCATTATTTGTTAATGGCTCGAGGATTGTAGTTTTTTCATTGGAAAAAATAGGAAATTATATTTACAAGCTTATTTTCTTCATGTTCTACATTGCTTTGTGTGATGGTGTTTATGTAGTGTAGCCATGTCAGGTCGTAGGTTTTTAGTTTTGCATGTAATATACATGTCAATGAAATCTACAATATTCACATGACTATATTTATGATAGGATGGTGCATTTATTACCCATACAAGGAATTTTTCATGTTTATTTCTACGATTTTTAAATTCAATCACGAAAAATAATCCAACACTTTTCTAAGGAAAGAATTGTCTATAAAAATTAACTTTTTTAGCACATTTATTCTATGTTTATAGTAGCATGTACAAGTCACATGATCCTTTTTTATAAGATGTAATTTTTTATTTTGATTTTTGGTGTAACATTGTTTTTGATTAAGGGTTAAATACAGGTTTTGATGGGGCCCAAAACAAAGAAAGGGAAGCTGCAAATAAAATACATCATAAACCAACAACAACCCCACAACAACCACTAAAGATAAATCATGATTACACACACTGCATCATACAAACAATCAAGGGCCAGAGACCCTTAAACAACCTGGTTTTATCCAAGACCAAAAACCCTATTAGATACTCACAGAGCCCGCCTGCATCTATCAGGCATCAACAAACCAGCCACTCAAGGAAGACACCCCTAAGCCAAGAAAGATAATCTGTATAATGGTGTAAGACATCATCAGTCCCCTAATCTCAAACAATAGTAACCACCTGACACAATTAGGCACCCAAGCAGCCAATCTACAACAAATTGTTTGCTCATCAACCAAAACATAGACCAGAAAAACAAAGAACTTGTCTGCCTCCCTGCAACACCTTCCCACATGATCAACCATCCCAATCTCCACCTCTAAAGGAGAGGGCTCCCCTCTAGCAAAGAGAAAGAAATGGAGCACCTTCCCACCAACTACTACGCTCCTGCCCACCAAAGCTCCACCTCAATAGGATAGCAACCACCTTCACCTCAATAGAAGAGGGTTCCACCTCAAAAGGAACAATCTCCCCCTCTATAGGAGACTTAAGCTAAAAAACTAGTGACAATTTACTTCAGTAGGAAGGGCATCCACATCCTCCTTAAGAATCACAAGCCTTAGGAACTAAAAGGAAGGAACAATACATAACACAAAGAGCAAATAGAGCAGGGCCATTAGAGAAAACCCAACCACCAACAAACCAACAACAACCATAACACAAAGCATAAAAACCACATGCATCTTCCACCTGAATCCCAAACTAACCTTCGTTAAAAACCAAACTTCCAACATAAAGATAATCTTCACCAACTCTGGGGGCTTCACAACCAAAAGGCCAGACATAAAACTTTGCATCCCCAAACAAAGGGGGAACAACACCATCTGCCAAAAGGCCACCAAAACACCAAACAACAGGGTAAACAAAACCAACAAGAGGAGGACCCCAAACATCAACTCCTCCTTAGACCAAGAGGAGGCAGCACACATCTTCAAAATGAAGCACAGGCCAAAAGACCACCAAGGACCCAAACCTAAAGAGAGCAATAGCAAACAAACCCCAAATGAGAAAGAGGAGCCCAAACAAGAAGGAAACAAGGAGAAGTCCAAACAATAAAACCATCCAGCTACCCTAACACGTCGGTTAGAGCCACAAATAGGCAACAACACCACATAACCAACCTAGAAGAGACACCGCCACTCCTCAAGAGGGATAACAAAAGCCAAAACTCTCCAAAAGCAAGAACCCCCAAAAGGGCGCCACCAAACAAACAGCCGGAAGGGGCTAAGGGAGACCAAGAGGAACCAAGAAGGAGAATAGGCCAGCATTAAAAATCACCTAAGCCTTCTTATTACGCCGAATAGGAACAAGAAGAGGCCCATCCTTCCACCAATCTGCCCCAAAGAAACCTAAGCACACACCCACCAACTACAAGGAAGGTAGCACAAACAGAGCACCAGGCAGAAGGGGACGTAGCCACACTAAGAAGAGGGGAGAACAACCTCCACCCTTGCCAAGAGCCACACCACCAAACTACGATAAGAACAAAAGAAGGGGAGCATAAAACACAAAACCCCCAACCTCCTCAACCAAGCACTCCTCCAGTAGTAAAAGAAGAGCCTCCATCCACAACACATCGAAGGAAAGAAGCCACCCATTAACTTCATCCTCTCCCCAACTCAAGTCATCTGCAAAGAACAGACGACAAATTCCGCAACCCACATAATCTGTAGGGAACAACCTGCAGACCCCACCAAAAACCCCGCCCAACGCCTCTTCAGAAAGCTCCAACCAACCCAGAGGAGAAACCTCCAACAACACCAACGAAGAAGCCAAAGACCATCGGGCTTCCTGTGCATCAGGATCATTTGCGTCCTCTGCACTCCCGCTATCCTCTCCATTCAAACTTTCGGTTGCTTTGATGTTGATTGATTTACATTATATAGTTCCTCAAGTGTGTTTAACAAAGGTTCCCAATTCTATTCAAAATTAGTAAATGTAATGAAAAATTAAGTGGCTTAAGTTGTCAAATCATTGCAAATAATCTAGATGTATTCTTTTCCTTTTAAAATCAACATAGCCAATGTCTAATTTGAGTATTTTTTCTAGGTTAAGTTTTTGCTTGGTATTTTTTCTACTAGCTTTCTTCCTTTTAATTAACCTTTACAAACTCTTATCCACATTATAGATACACCTTGTTGTATAAGTATTTTGATAGTTTTTAAAAACATATTTGTGACGTGGTAAGAAATTTGTCTATTTGAGTTTAGTACCTCCCATTGTACAATTTTTTAATATGTGAAATTCTTAGCAATATCATCATCACATGGGTTGCCAAAAAATAGTGTAGAGAAATTCATTTCTTTAGCATATTTATCTTTAAAGGTCTCAATAGGATAATGCTCTTTTGTTGGTGCAATTTCTATAATTTTGTCTTGCATTCATGTATACATATAGATTCGATACACTTGTGTATTAATGTCTCATGTGGATTTTCAATTTCTATGTCACTTTTTGAATCAATTTCACTTGTACCAAGTACATTGACATCTTCATGTTTACTATTCATTTCACGAGCTTATTTTTGAATTTTTTTGTGTGAATATTTTCCATTATGTATAGTTTTCTTTGCTCAATTCATTCAAATATTTCATGATTGTTACTTATAACACTCCTCTATAATATGTATTTCTATACTCCAAACATCTCTTGGGAGTAGCAAAAAATGTCAATGTTTCACTTATTGATTGTGGTAAAGCTCTTTGTATAATGTTTATGTTGAATAACAATATTGATAATAGAACTAATCAATGCTATCTAAGATATTTTGTATCCTAGTTCCCATATTTGAGAGAAATAAGTCATTCTTCCAATTGTGAAAGTATTTGTACATACTGTAATGCTTTGTTGACTCAAATAGTATGTGGCAATACATATATGGGAAGCTTGCATTATTTCAATGATTGATAAGACCACGACAAATATAATTTGTAAATATGTTGTTAGTTTGGTTAATTTGAAACATGTTCATTTCTCTTTATCTTTGAGAGCCATAATGTCTTTCTTGAACTGCAATATTTGATAAATTTCACATGTATGTCTTGACATGTCTTTTATTTTTTTTGGAATATTTCTATTGGTGATAGAAAGGTCTATTTTTTCAAGGTTGTAGATATCATTTTCTAGTTGCTATATATTTTTGTTTGATCTTGTGAAGTGAACATTTATATCTTGGTGTGCCTCAAATGTCCTCTTGAAATACCTTTTTGATGGCATTGAGCTCATTTTTTGGAGGTTTCAAACATCATTTTTTGGTTGTGTATTTGTTGTTTAATTTTGTGAAGTGACACAACTTTGTTTATCACTATCTTTTTTATTTTATTGGCATGGGAAATTCGATTTTGGTTATTATTTCTAATCAATTATTGATATTTGCAAAACATTTTATTTGATTAGCTATTAACATTTAATATCTGACAACATAGAAGTGGCTCTAAGTGTTCATGAAGAGGATTTTATCATGAAAAATAATAGAGTATGATTTTCCATGTGATGACTAATTGAAATACAAATAATTATTTCATGTTGTCATTGACTAAAGACATATTTTAATGTTTATCCACTCAGATAGTGAACAAATACAAAAGGGTCTCCCCATCGTCCATTTTCTTTGCCAAGTTTGTGCAAGAAGTTGGGTCCACTTTTAGGGGAAGTGTCATTTTTCAACTTTAAAACAAGTACCCATTCATTTTTTAGAATAGGTACCCTATTTAAAGTGAGTATTCATTCCAAAAAGTTTGAAACTCACAATCCATGTTTGTCATTTGGATTTAGGCTCGTAAAAGGCATTGTAATCCAACCCTTAGCCTTGGACTTGCAAGTACAAGGTCATGGTAATGTCAAGAGAAAAAAATGACTTTGAAAATATGGATGATAGGTTTTTTCATAATTATTTTGTGAAATGAAAACCCATTATAGATGACGATGTCTACTTTTCAAATATATAATTTTTATGATTGATTTGTTTTTTCTATTTTTAATTGATTTCTAAGGAAACTAGTCCATAAAATTGAAATGTTAAGTTTTTCATACTTAATTTTATTATAAAATAAATTATATGGAATCAATCTACAAACAATTATTTACACAATGATTTTTTATTTATTTTTTAAATGATTAGTTTAGGTCAAATTATGGTGTCCGTACATGAGGGTTTTTAAAAACAACAATTAGGACCAATAACAATTAATAAAATAAAACATATTTAGAAAAAATTAGAAAAAAATATCCTCTACTCTATCTATACTATCATTTATAATTACATGCAACAAATGCACATTTATTAACGGGTCTCATTGTTAATTTCTGTTGTCAGCATTTTGGTTTTTTTGGGCTGCGGGCTCTTTAGGTTTTGTCTTACTTGCAGCTTTTCGCCTTTGTAAAGGGTTTCGGGGTCCCTTCAAAACCTGCTTTTCCTTATAAAAAACAAATGCACCTTTATTACAACATCGAGTTTCTAGATTTGAAGCTTTTTATCTTATTGAGATAGTCATTGTTAACAATAGATTTAGTCACATTACACCTACTTTCTTATTTGTGTGGGTACTAGATCCATAACTGTCACCTAGCCAAAACCCCCTTGTATTTTTTTTCTTGGTTCATGTTCATTTTGTTCTAAGGCTCCTTCTTTGCATAGAACCCCAATAAGCAATTTAAAAAATAGACTACATAATTGAATGTACCAGCAATTATCTTATCACAACTGTAGTGGTTTTCAACAACATAATTAGTCATTTTACACCTAAATTCTTGATTATGTTGGTATCAAATTCATTATTGGTACCTCACAAAAAGTCCCTTACATTATGTTTTGATTGATGTCGATTTTGGACCAAGGGATTTTTTGCTTAGTACTAATCATGACTCTAATACCCACACACTCAAAAACTTGATTGTAAAATGATGGACTCTGTTACGTTCTTAATTAGAAAAAAATCTTTAAACCTAGAAAACTTTAGCTGTCACAAAATTTCTCTTGCTTCATGCAATTATGTGATATAATTTCTTAAATTGCTTATCATGGCTCTATAGATTTGCAAAAAATAATTAACAAAAGTTTGTTTTCATAGATATGTTCCAAGACTTCTTATTGCCCCAAATAAAAGATAGTGACAAATGTTCTAGTTTTAACTTTATAACATTTCATAACTTAAACTAGGCCCCATTTACCCAAAACCAATAGTCTTATCACAATTATAATAGTTCTCAACAATAGAGTTAGTCATTTTACACCCATATTCTTGACTATTTGGAATCAAACTCATCATTGGTAAATGACAAAAAGTTCCTTACATTATGGTTTGATTGATCTCCATCTTGGACCAAGGGATTTTTTGCCCATTACCAACCATGAGTATGCTTCCCATACATCAAGAATTAGATTGTAAAATGATTGAATCTATTATTATCACCTACCCCCTTAATAAGAAAGTAAATCTTAAGACCTAGAAATATATAGGTACCACAAAATTGCTCTTGCCCTAAGAAATTATATAATATAATTTATTAAATTACTTATCGTAGTTTTGTAGGTGCCTACCTAGGACTCTGTAAAGTGAAACAAGTGCATTGTCTATGATGCCATATTTTGCAACTATAGCTATGCATTTCTTCGTAGTTGCCAATAGCAACAACCGTAAGTTTTTAGGTTTGGAAAAATAATTTGACAAAAAAAATATTTTTTATGGATTTGTTTCAAGAATCCTTTTTGGCCCAAACAAAGGATACCAACAAATATTTCAGATTTTAGCTTTACAACATTTCATAACTACAATGATTAGACAAACCACACTTTCGATCATAGTTTGTATCATGTGAAAAAAAGAGTTAGCTTTGTTTTACTTAACAGTTTGATTCTCATGCCATTTCAATTAATTTAGTCCTTTTCCTCTCATGTCATTGATACAAACTTTGACTTCCTAGATTTTCTCAAATATTTTGTACATATTGTACCAATATATCTCTTGAATTCTTTAAATATTTGTCATTTAAAAAAAAATTATATTAAGATTATTCTAATATTTTGCTTAATTTTAATTTCTAATTTTTTTTTTCTTTTAATTTTTATAGTGTTCACAATATCAATCAATAAAGAAGGAAAATAATAATTTTTAAATAATAATATACAAAAATGATACTTAACTATAACATAAATGTTAAATTGTATGACATGATTGATTGCATAATTCTAGAACAAAATAGCTACCAGGGATGCAAAAGTAAAAGCTGCCTCCAGCAGGAATTAATAAATCTAAATTGATCATATTCAGTTATAAATCTTGGAAGAAAAACATAAAACTCTGGCTCTGGGCGGATTTGTTTTAACGTAAATAAGGTCAGGGCTCCTTAAAATTAACCAGCGGATTTGAGCTTCGGCGGCCATTATAATATCTATTGAAGGTTCGCTTCACGCTGTCTGTAGACTCTTGAAGGTACAGTATGTAATTATCTTCTACCATTTATTAGCAGAGGAATATAAAAGTTTAAAACCCAGGGAGGCTCTTACTGGTTTAAAAAAATAAAAATTGGTTGTGTTTTAACAAGAGGCGAGAATGGTGGGAGCAAATGTGAAGGCAGAGACGAAAGAGCTTATTGATAGGAGGAGTGGTCTTGAACAAGAGATGAATGTGATTATTGCTCGGTTGTCTGCGGGGCCCAATGGACCTGGTCTTACTGGCAACCTCCTCGACTCTCATGTATGCCCATCAATTCCCTTTACTCTTCTTACCCTGTTTCATCGCTTCTCTTTATCATGGAATATCTAAAGAGCTAAGTTTTTCTTTCTTTCTTCTTTTTTCACTGTTTTAATTGTATTGAATTTTTAACTTCACCTCCTCTCTTTATTATGTTTTCCTCTATATTTTATTTGGGCAAACTTTCCTTTTTAGGTTAATTTTGGTCTAAATGCAATGATTAGGGTTATCTCTTTTGTCAAATTCATTTCTTGAGGTGTGCTACATGTAGCTAGCTGGATGAGGTATTTAAACAATTTATTATGTTTTTTGAAGCCGGCCCCTGCTTTCGAAACTCAAATATCCTTACCACTTGAACTCATCCCATCCACAATTTTTCTCCTTTGATTTTAATTAATTGTTATAAAGACAGTATAATGCGTGCCTCTTTTAAATTAAGCTCCTTTTGGCTTAGCCTATGTTACTCACACACTGACGACCAATGGTTATAGGTGGCCCTGCTTCTTCCATATGACTGACTGAGCCATATTGTGGGCCTTATGTACTTGAAAGGGTTTGATCCTGTAGAGAGGGCTTAAAAGCCTCACTGGTGCAGTTGAAACTGGTCCTCACTCTTTGCTGTTGAACCACTTAACACAAAATTTTTTGAAATTAATTTTCCTTTTAAATTTTCAGTAAGGTAATTGGCAACCTTCAGCATTTGTGGGCTAAGATTATACTACTTTCTGAATATTTGTAAACATGCGTAAGATGGATTGCCCCCTACCTTCACCACACCAGAACCTTGCTACATGTCCATCAGAATCTTGGGCCGCATTTTGGGTGTGAGGGGGATCTAAACTGGATTATACCCTAATGAGTAACCCTGTTACCTTGACACTACAACTTTTTGGACCTTGTGTCAATGCCTTTCTAATATTTGAGATTATACATGTTTAAACTAAAGGTGTAGAAAAAACCTTTATAGCTATGAAGAATTGTCCTTTATTCTGTTGTCTTTAAACATTTTTTGGGTTAAGGTAAAATATTTATGTATACACAAAGATATTTACATGTTGGAGGCCATTTATTGACTATCCTACTAAAACAGAGAGCCCCTAAGGGCCTACACAATGGGCCATTCATCATTAACATTCAGAAGATACGAAGTCACAGACTGCACTGACAATGCAAAAGCCATTATAGCTGATGGAAATGGTTTTGGAGACACTCCACCAACTCAAACACCGATCAGTTCTTCTCTCTGTTTGATGGGGTGTAACCCTTTCTATCATCTTTAACATTGCTGTGTACACTTCTTGGACAATTCATTAGAGCGGGGATGAGTTTTTGATGTTGAGGGAAAATGGTCACTGTTCGTAAATGTCTTTTTCACAAATTTTACTACAACTAATCACAAATTCTAACTTGTAAATTTGATATGATTTGTAAGTTTTAGCCTCAGGAACTAATCACTCCATTTGGAAAATTGTAAAAGTTAAATACACAATTGTAAGTAGGTGAGATGCCTTAGCTATATGGGCAATGTTTATTGCCTTTTGACAATTTCCAAAATTATGATATTCACAGTTCTATTGCAGAATTACCTCTGAATTTGGAAAATATTTATTGGTTTGTGAAATGTTTCTGCAACCAACACAAACTTATGGTCCATGGAAGCTCCTAGAGTGGAGCCAGAAACTTCTTCAAATGATTCATAGCAGTTTCGAGCTGTTTTCTGTGATGGTTCTATACTGACCACTGCTAAAATTACACGGATGATGCTATGAGCTGAAATTATGAAAACATGAAATTAGTAGATGCCTTAACTATTGGAAATGTGGAACAGAAAGTGCTGAAAATTTTGAAAAGTGCTAAAGGATGAAAATAAGAATTGATGTATGAATTGTGGCAAAATTGTGAGAGTAAATCAGCTGGAGGAACTAAGATAGAAAATTTGGAATTCTGTAGTGGCTAGGGCAGTCAACCTAGTTCTGCAGTATCTGAAATCTGAACTAGCTTATGTAAAAAATTATACATAGATTTGCTGAAATGGGGAAGAGTACATAGCTGTTTGCCCAAACAGGGAAGATTAAATGGTTGCTTGTTGAAACAGGAAAAAATAGCATCTGTTTGTTAAGACTGGAAAGAAAACATAACTGTTTGTTTATAGCTGTAATATTGTGGAAAATAGGAGAGACAGTCCATAGGAGAGAAGAGAACTTTATTGAGAGGGTATTGATTCTGACTTGAGCTAAATCTGGGACAGTCTTAAGTATGTACGCTACCTTGGTGAAACATAGTCTTCAGACTTGTGCATAAGAACTGCTCTCCTGAGAACATTTTCCTCTCTTCACTACTCCTTAAGAGTCTATTTATAACATTTTTTCCACTTCAGCTCATTTGCTTCTTGTGTGCAGGATAATTTCAACGGACCCTCAGAACTCATATTAAATTGATCTGCAGAACTGGTTTAAAATGGACTTACAAAATTGATCTTAATTCATCCACATAATAAATTTATTAAGACTTTATAATGTATCCCACTGACTGAAATGCACTATGTCAAATATCATAATAGTTACAATAAAATTCCATAATGGTCATCCCTCCTTGAGTTGATTTGCCTGAAAGGAATAGGAGCATTGGATGTAGATCTTCTTTTCAAATCTTTTATAGTTTGTTGACATTGCCTCCTGGATTAAATAGCCAAAGACAACAGTACAGTAGATTCTATAGGAACAAGCATTGGTAGAGAAAAATGGTGATGGCCTCATTCATGAGATGGGGAATTACTCCAAGTTTTATCTCACACATATTTGAGTTTTCTATGTTTTCATCTTCTGCAATAATGAATCCTAATGCTTCCTCAGTTGTAACCCCATGTACATGCTGAAGTTGGAAGAACCTAGAAAGAACTTGGAGTAACTTTTTATGCACTGGTGGAAGACTAACATTCAGATTTGTAATCAACAGCTGCAAATTTTGTGCCACTTCAGCAAGCTCTATCCATGGAGTGCCATGGAAAGCTTTAACTTGTTCTACTTTAACAAATAAGGCAAATACTGCGAGTGACTCTATTGTGATTTATAGGGAGAATCATCTATCAGAAAGTTTATGTTCTGCTCTAGAATTTTGGCCATTTTGCTTTGAGATAAACCTTGGGAATAGGTTAACACCATGGAACTGCTGGAGACATAGTTGAAAATTATAATGCTTCTCAACCATGGAGCCATTATTTCAAAGCTAGAAAATATAGCCTCTTTTTGATGTGAACCTGCTTCTAAAATAGGCACATAGGTGGCATTTATTTGCAGGTTTCTCATAGTCTTTTCACCTTTCTCTATTGGGCACTCTCTCTGAAGGACTTCTCTAACAACAGCTATAAGAGGATGATGACCGCAATGATCAAGCAAGCTTTCATAACATTATCATTTTTCAATGTTAACATGATATTCATGACAAACACCACTATGGTTGGGATCTTCCACTACAATATCATGCATTCAACTACTTCTATCCTTATTCATTGCCTCTTGTCAAACTCTTCAAGTTTCAATAACCATTTCTTTTCCTTGTTCACTGCCTTCTCATCAAATTCTTCAAGTTTCATAAAAATTTCTTTTGATCTTCTAAAAGTAATACATAGTTTGCAAAAGAGAGCTCTTTTAGAGCTTTTTTTATTATAAGCAACCCATAAACCTAGTTATTTATCAATTAGGGCTAATAGAAACTAAAGTACTTTGAAAAAAAAATGCTGTTGCTAGGGCTTTTTAGATGAGGCAAAGAAAGTGAATCTGATACCACTGTAATGATCATAAACTGTTCACTGCTGAATCTGATGCAAATTAACTGATGATGCTATGAAATGAAATTCTGAAAATAACAAATTTAGATAAATATGAAACTACTGCAAATGAGGAGTGGAAAGTGCTGGAAAATCGGGAAAAGCACTGAAGATGTGAAAAATAGACTTGAAGTTGAAATTGCTGTGAGAGTATGGATGTAAATCTGTTGGAGAACTAAAATAGAATATTTGGAATATGGAATCTCGAGGGCAATGATGTAATGTCCCTTGTCCTGCTTTGCCCTAGAATTCACTTGTTGATTAGGTTTAGGGTTTCCTCACTTTGTCAATTGGATAACTCTTCAATGGAGTATTTCTGACGGAATCCTGCATTCCACATATGGATAATATTTCCACACACATATCTATTAGCATTCACATCATAATATCCAATTATAAAAATCATCACAAATGCAACTATTGTGTACTAAGAAAACACTTCGCCTACTAGAGGAAGCCAGTGGAGCTTATAAGTGGTCGGGTTCTCCCAACCCTCCATGGCCCATCCCTTCCTTGGTCCGGGCGGACTTGAGTGGGACCCTAAGCCAACCACCCCTCCATGGCCCATTCCTTTCTTGGTCCAGGTGGACTTGAGTGGAACCTCTACTCATCCATGGCCCCTCCTGGTCTTTGGATCGGGCGGATCTTAAGTGGACTCTTCCACTCATCCATGGCCCGTCCTCTCCTTCGGATGGGGCAGATCTTAAGTGAAGCCTATAGGCTGTACCACTTTTCTCAGGCCCTTCCTCTTGAGCAGGGTTTCAGACACTCGGGCAATCCTTAAGCAATCAGAAACATATCATTATTTCTTCTAAGTAATATCAAAGTCTATTTCTAGAATAATGGCAATGCTATAAGAATCATTGTACTTATAATCAGATAGTTATTAAGCAATGGCTGTGTACATATATTCCATCGGAAGTAATAGAGTAGCACTCACATATCCATATTAGAGTCAATACAACTATCCCATGCATGAAATCTATATACTATTGTACAAGAAATATAAGTTATGCATCATTATAGACAATCTGATTCATAAGTCATATCTAATCACCAATGCCTAGGATCACAGCAATGAAACACAGGTTGCAGATTTATTCTGTTTAGCGCTTCAAATTGTATGGACGGTTAACTAGATCACAAGTCTAAATAGATCAAATAGTTGGGTTAGCATCATGTTGAATATTTATTTAGACACATATGTTAGAGACTTTCAATTGGTCCACATTAAGATTTCCTAATTCAGCAACCAGAACACACAGCATACATCTAACAAACCACCAAATGGGAATGCACATGAGAACCAGATTGCTAAAGCTGAGTGTGTTAGCTCTCGAAAATGCAGGTTTGAACCACGAAAGGTTGCCAAGCTTTCACAACGTTTAAGGGTAACAGAACAAGGCTTGAAACAATCAAACCTTCTACTCTTCAGGTGCTGCTAGACCTAGGCGGGTGTACCTTTCTTGAATAGTGCAAACTTGACTTATGATTATCTTTCTGAAATGCTTTTGTCCACAATGGCAGATTACAGTGAACAAAATGAAACCAAACTTGATAGCAATCTTCTAATCTAAATCCTAAAATGTTTGATTAACAGATGTAAAGAGATTAAGTGAATTCAAAATGATGAAATGCAGAGACCAGTGCCTTGTTGGGTATGCGGAGTCAAACGAAACAGAGGTGAGCAGCTTATTCTGGCAGAAAATCAAATTGTAGGCATATGATCTGTTTATAACTTGTATAAACAATGCAGGATTATGATTACTAAGCTCTACTTTAAGAATCCAGATGACTTCCCCTTGATTACTGTGATCAACAGAAAGGATTTAATCCCTACTTGAGAGAACTAGTCAATTAATCACACAGATACAGCAAATGTGCACCGATAAACTGAGAATAAACTTGTTATTTCAATTTAAACAACCAAAAAGAATCAACTTGGAGACAGCTTTAGCAATGCTTTTCAATAAATTCAACATACAATTGATACTAGAAACAACCTGCCACACCAGCTAATTTTCATTGAAACCACCATTTGAAATCATGCACATAGTCTCTGGAAAGAGAAAATTATCCTACTATAGCCATGCCTAATCTATCTATCTGTGATCTAAAAATCTGATCCTGTTCAATTACAATCTCGGGGCATATTTATAGCCAGCATTAAGAAAATAAAACGTTTGAAATATCATGTCGGCCCTCCATGGAATTCGGGCTCAAAATCATGTCAGCCTCAACAGCATTTAGAAATCTTCATATGTCGGCCCTCAGTGTATAAATCTTAATTAATCATCTACAGAGGCAATCGCCCAGACAACCCTGCAGGTATGCCGAAGGCAATAATAACGCTGATCGCTGCTGCCCGTGTTCACTGTTCTTCGCCTTCGCTGTGACCATCCGTAAGTTATATCGAAGTGTATTCCTCACGTGCTTTTCATTCGCTTTGTTCACAGTCGCCATAGCATATTGCTCTCGGGGAGACCTCTTGTAGATGTCACTTCGTTCTGCCGAAAACCTCGAGCCACAATATATCGCCAAGACATCAATATCCTTATACCGATAGAAGCCTTCGTCTTCATGTTTGTCGCTATAACTTGTGACTGTCGGGGAAACCCTATGTAGACAATATAATGTTTCATCGACGGCTTCGAAGTCAACCCGAGCACATACCAATTCACCAAGACAACATAATACTTTTGCTGAAAGCCATTCGTTAGATTTTGTGTCGCTGTGACCACCATACCTCCCTGCCGACAAAGCTACCATCGTAATCCATTCGGCAAGACCTTGCAAAATCGGGGAGACGTCCCATAGAAGACTCCAAGTCACATCGATAGTCACCCCGGGACCACATGCCGAAGTAAATAAGTCACACCAAAATATATCCTTCACCGGCGGTCGGCGAGACAAATACATATCGCCAAGACCACCGCTCGAAACCTCCAACTCATAGTGATGTATATCGAAGTGAATCAAAGTGTAAGGTCGGCGAGACCGAAGGTCACTCGCCAAGACCTTACACTGATAGCTATGACTTATATCGATACACATCCTCCGCTCCCTCGGGTCGGCATGACATAACGAAGTCGTTGAGACCTCCCTCCGAAGAATCCAACTCTCACCGAAATGACCACTTAGGCACTGGTCGGTAAGACAAGAGAAGATCGGGGAGACTTCAACCCGATAGCCACAACACATGCAGATAAGGTTCCACCCGCCAATGTGATCGCCGAGACATGTGAGAAGTCCTGCCGACCACCCTAAAACACAGAAGTTAGCAAAAACGAGTTGGGGAGACAAAGAAAATGTCACATCGACCTGAACCATGATGTAGAATATGCAAGACTCAATGGACTCAATGGGACAAAAGGGCAAGATATGAGTGGAAAATGCACACGGTAGGATCAAATCTGGAGGTTTATGAGTAAAACTAATATGTGAGATCATCAGATTTTTACAGTTCCAACAAAGTGTAGGGTTACACTTGTTGGCAGCCTGAAACGTCTTCCCCAGAAGTATCAAACTCTTCAATTATTATTATATTCTTTTATCCTCTTTACTTCCTCCTGTTTCTGCCTTGAAGACATTCTCCTTTTTATACTCATGATTCGGTTACAAGACACAACAGGTCATTGCGTCCATTCCACAAGGGTATGTCTCTTTATTAAACGTTGTTCTCTTCCTAACTAGTCGATACCCTTTTGGTGAATTGTTTGTTAGAGATTGGTTTATTTAGAAGAAACTAACGTTATTCTCTTAATGGCTGCCCGACTTATGAAGTAGCACTTACTTTATTGATTATCTTCGGCTCTCTTTCTTCGTGTGTTTTTCCGCTATGGCTCCGCCTCCATATCTAATGTTTCTTGTGCACTCATGCTGCTTCCTTTAATTCCATTGCTACCCTCAGATAGATCGAAGTGGCTTTATAAAACACATATCTTATGACATATTTGCCTGCAGAATTGATGGCCACGTTACCATAGTAGGAAGACATCTCTTCTATGACTGCGGCACTATCTTCCAAAACCCACGATTTGATACATGGCGGCGGTAGTATTAAAGTATTGTAATGACCACTTGACATTATAATCTTTATATTTAATATTGTTTTATTAACTTTATATATTTTAATATCATAATAAGCTGATGTTTATTTCAATTTAATTGCTAAATCATATCATATAGAAATGGTATTTATAATAATAATGTTAATTTATTTGTCCTTATAATTATAATATTATCTCAGATAATTATAATTATAATAGCAATATTGAGGTTGGCTGTATTTTTATATTTGCTTGATCTTATTATTTATATTTCAATATCTTATAATTTGGGGACATGACAAATGACCCTAGTTCTAAAAATATGAAATCGGAAATAGCTTATGGTAAAATAATACTTTTATACGCTGAAACTGGAAAGAAAACATAGATGTTTGTTTAGATTGAAAAGAAAACTTGACTGTGATATCGGAGAGAATAGAAGAGAGTAAATGGGAGAGAAGGAAACAATAACATTCATGAAATGGTATATATGTTAACTTGGGACAAAGCCCACAACAGTGTGGTCACCATCTTAGCTCGGCACAATCTTGATACTTTTTCACAAGAATTGCTTTCCTCAAAACATGCCCTACCACCTGAGAGGCCATTTGTAACATTTTTTCCGCTTTAGCTTGTTTTCCTCTTGCTTATGGGATAATTTCTATGGGCTCACAAAACTGGTCCTAAATGGACCCACAAAATTGGTCCCAGCAGATCCACAAGATACACTTACTCAAGTTTTCTGTCAGACCTTACTGAGTGAAGTGCATGATTTTAAATATCATAATACTTACAACAAAGTTTAATATCACTAAAAGTTAAGAAGTACACCCCAAACTTTCTGTTGTTTCTTGACCCAGCTTTCTTGCTTTTGATATTTATGTTTCAAAAGTTTTCAAGCACCACTTTTTGATCCTTGGTGAGACCTAGAAAATAGTAAAATTTTAAATGTTTGTTTTATGACCAACAGTATTGGTAGCCTCAATTCAAGTAATACTCTCCTATGTAAACCATTTCCACATTTATTTTCGCCTGGTTTGCTCTGCCTGCTTCAATCTCTTTTCCAATGCTGATATTTATCTTAGGCAGGTCTTCGTAAGTCCTGTTAAGGAGAAATGGGTCCTAGTTGTCAGCAATTTGTGGATTGGCAAGCTAATATGCCAGGTTTAATATCCTTTTGGAACTTATTTATACTTTTGACTTTTGCTATCCGATGCAACCAAATTCTGACCATATCTCTCTTCATTTGATTGTTGGCACTCTTCAAGTTATTGAACTAACTTTTTTTTGATAAATAGCTTTTTTAATCAAATAAGATATATGCATAGTAGAAGATAACAGAATAGAAGCCAAAATAGCAGTTTGATCTCAACCCTAAGACATCAAACTATTTACTATCCTTAACTGCCTCGTGTTCATGTGGACAAGACTTGTGGACATTGCTTGAACAGGTCATTCCTTATTGCTGTCGACCTGGTCTTGCTTGGGCTTTTACATCATCTCTAAGATTTTTGCTGGGTAATCTTCATTTTCTCCAGTATCATAATGTTGATGTTGCAGCGTCGGGCATCACTTCCAGCCACGACTTGAAACAATAAATCTCATATAGCCTTTCGGCTATTCAATTTATTGAGACCGATTTGAATGTGAAGGGGCGCTTCACTTGCAAACAAAATATAATATTTAATTATTGTTAATAATTAAATGTGGCCGACTTGTTCTTATCCGCCACCTTGAAGAGACACGATTTTATTGGAGGCCAACGTGTTGGTCTTGAAGGGACGCGATCTTTCTACCTTGTATATATATGCAATGCTTGCTCATTGTATGTCATTCATTCTATTCATGCGTTCGAGTTGATACAAGTGCGAATTCGTCAAATACAGATCGAAGTTCATCAAGTGCAGATCGAAGTCTTGAAGGAGGCTGAGTTTATTATCAGCAAGGAGTCATATATTATTCTGTGTTTGCATCAAGTTGTGGTGCTGTTGCTTGGCCTCTTAATCGGCCTCATTGTAAAGGAGGTTATTGTTTCATATTCAATATATAAGTGATATATTGTTGCTGGGTTTTTCTCCCTCAAGTTGGAGGGTTTTCCCAGGGTATATGCTGTGTCTACTTGTCTGAATTTGAATTAAAATCTGCTTATTAATATCTGATTATAAAATTAACATGGTATTAGAGTGGGTTTAAGAAGATCGTGATCAGATTTCTATAAGCAGCGCTTTCATCCACTCTTGTTCTCATCTTCTTGCATCTATCTTATCTTCGAAAATGGTGAACGGGCTCAAGATCGAAGATAGACTTGAAGGTGCTTCCAATTTCACATCTTGGAAGTTTAGAGTAATGCTTGCATTGGAAGAAAATGAGATTGTTGAGTTCGTGGAGAACGAAATTCCAGAACCTTCCAATGAGAATGAGAAGTCTCAATGGAAGAAGAATTGCACTAAGGCGAAGAAGATTTTGGTAGACTCAGTGAAGGACCACCTTGTGCCGGTAATCTCCAAGTTGAAGACAGCAAGGGAAATGTTCAAGACCTTGGAGGAAATGTATGAGATCAGCAATACAAGCAGAGCTCTTGCATTGAGGCAACAACTTCATCATGTCAAGATGGCAAAAGGAGATTCTGTCATCTCCTTCTTCATGAAGATCACCGAACTGAGAGATCAGCTCTCTACCATTGGGCATATGGTTGATGATAAGGATTTGGCTATGTTGGCACTTAATGGTCTTCCTCAATCTTGGGAGCCATTTATCCAAGGTATTAGTGAGAGATCAAAACTACCCAAGTTTGATCGCTTGAGGGAAGATTGCATCCAAGAAGAATCAAGATTGGCTGCGAGAGGCAATGGGCAAAGTTCTACCAATGAAGACATTCATGTACTTGCCACTCAATCTTCGAAGAAGAAAGGAAGAGAAGGGAAGAAAGGCAACTTCAAGAGGAATAGAGATAAAAGATCAGATGGTGCCCTTGCATCTAAGAAGAAGAAGGATCTCTCCCGCATACAATGCTTCAGATGTGACAAGTTTGGTCACTATGCAAAAGATTGTCCAACCAGACCTAAGCAGCATGCTTCAATTGCAAATGTGGGTGAGATCTCTCCTCAGAAGGATTCAAGTGGTTTTCTATTCTATTCTGCCTTATCAAGCAATGTTCCAACGGATAACAACGATTGGTTAATTGATAGTGGTGCCTCTTGCCACATCACGGGTTTTAGAGAACATCTATTTGATTTGGTGGAAAGAGATTCAAGTGTTCAAGTCATAATTGGAGATGATGCATGCTATTCTGTGAAAGGTGTTGGGACTTCCACTCTTCACTTAGATTTCAACATCTCCTTGCAGTTGAGTGATGTACTATTTGTACCAGGCATCAAGCAAAACCTTGTCTCTATTTCAGCCTTGGAGGACAAGGGATATCAAGTTGCATTCTTCGAAGGTAAAGTCCTTGCATGGCCGAAGAACTCAAGCATCTAGATTGCCTGAGTGATTGGAGTTCGACATGAAAGTCTCTACAGACTTTCCACTCATCCATTACAAGCTTTGTTACATGATTCATCAAGTTTGTGTGAGCTATGGCATAGAAGACTTGCTCACCTTCACTTCAGAGCACTTCCAACCATGGAGAAGATGGTCACGAGCCTTCCTAAACTCAGCCAGGAGCATGAAGGCACTTGTAGAGGATGCGCTTTGGGTAAGAATACTAAAGGTCCATTTCATAGTAGTGAGAGTAGATCTAAATGTATTCTAGACCTTGTTCATTTTGATTTGTGTGGTCCAATGTTTGTTGCTTCTTTGAGTGGTTTCTTGTATTATGTAATTTTTATTGATGACTACTCTAGAAAGACTTGATTTATTTCTTAAAGACTAAAGAATCTGAGGAAGTACTTGAGAGATTCAAGGAATTTAAAGCTCAAGTAGAGAACTTGTCCAGGAAGAGGATCAAAGTTTTGAGATCTGACAACTGAGGAGAATACATCTCCGGAAGCTTCTGTAACTTTTGTGTTGAGGCAGGAATTAAGAGGGAGTTTTGTGTTCCCTACAATCCACAACAAAACGGTGTTGCAGAAAGGAAGAACAAATCTATTGTAGAAGCAGTTAAAGCCATGATTCATGATCAAGATCTGCAAACCTTCCTCTGAGTCGAGGCATCTAGGACAGTTGTGTATGTTCAGAATTGGAGCCCTCATCGTATCTTGGAGAACATGACTCCTGAAGAAGCTTTCACAGGTGTGAAACCTGAAGTCAGCCATTTGAGAATCTTTGGTTGTCCTGTGTATGTTCATGTGCCTAAAGATAAAAGGACAAAATTGGAACCATCTGGCAAGAAGGGAATATTTGTGGGCTATAGTGAATCTTCTAAAGCCTATAGAGTTTACATTCCAGGTCAGAAACTGATAGAGATCAGCAGGGATGTTACATTTGAAGAGAATGTTGCATTTAAAAGATCTAAGGGCACTCACATGGAGATAGACAATGAAGACCAAGAGTCTCCTCAGGACATGGAAGTTGACCATATTCCTGAGATTCAGAGGGAGGCTACTAATCCTAAGGAAGATGATGATTCAGTTGAGCCTTTGGAACCTACTGATGGGCCTACATACATTGTTATTGGTCGAAAGAGACCTCTTTGGGCTAGGCAAACAATGCAGGAGTCAGAAAAGTTTGCAGCCTCGAGAGGAACATTCAGAGAGAGCAAAAGACCTCACAAGTTTTCAAGTTATGTTGCTTTGATGAGTCAAATGATTGAATGTGAGTCTTCTAGTGTTGAAGAAGCTTCAAGTCAGCAAGTATGGAAAGATGCTATGGTTGAAGAATATCAATCTATCCTCAAGAATGATGTTTGGGACATCGTATCTAGACCAGAAGGAAAATCTGTTGTATCTTCTAAGTGGCTCTTCAAGATCAAGCATGCGGCTGATGGGAGCATCGAGAAGTACAAGGCTAGGTTTGTGGCCAGAGGATTCTCTTAGAAAGAGGGAATAGACTATGACGAAACATTTGCTCCAGTTGCCCGTTATACCTCCATCAAGACCATCATTGCTATTGCAGCGGCTAAAGGATGGAAATTACATCAGATGGATGTGAAGACAACATTTCTAAATGGTTTAATTGAAGAAGAGGTATACATTGAGCAACCTGATGGCTTTGAAGTTCATGGGAAGGAGTCTCATGTTTGCAGATTAAAGAAGGTTTTGTATGGCCTTAAGCAAGCTCCTCGCGCTTGGTATGAGAGAATTGATAGATACCTGCTGAGCCTGGGCTTCTCCGAGAATGATGTTGATTCAAACCTGTATTTCAAGGTAATTAATGGTGAGGCCTTGATCTTGGTTCTCTATGTTGATGATCTATTTCTTACTGGAGAAGAACACCTCATTATCAAATGCAAGGAGTTGGCTTCTGAATTTGAAATGAAGGATCTTAAGTACATGCATGACTTCCTTGATTTAGAAGTTTGGCAGAGGCCTAATGAAATCATTTTGAGTCAAGGGAAGTATACAATAGACATCTTGAAGAGATTTGGTATGATGGATTGTAAATCCATATCTACGCCTATGGAAACCAATTTTCAGAAGCTTAAGGAGGCTACAGCTAGTTCAGATCTGGTGGACCCTACTATGTACAGGCAGTTGATTGGATCGTTGATGTATCTAGTCAATACTAGACCAGATATTTGCTATGCAGTGAGTGCACTTAGTTAGTTCATGTGTGAACCAAGGAAAATACATCTAGTTGCAGCGAAGCATATCCTGAGATACTTGCGTGGCACAGTTGGGTATGGATTGAGATATTCTTTTGGTGTGGATTTGGAGCTGCATGGATATTCTGATTCTGATTGGGCAGGATGTGTTGCTGACCGGATGAGCACCTCTGGGTGTTGTTTCAGTTTGGGGTCTGCGATGATCTCTTGGTGCAGCAGGAAGCAGTCTTCAGTGGCACTGAGCACCGTAGAGGCCGAGTATATTGTAGCTTGTGTGGCAGCTTGAGAAGCAGTGTGGCTTTGGAAGCTCCTTGCAGGATTGTTTGGACAATCATTGGAACCGACTGTCATTCATTGTGCTAATCAAAGCTGTGTGAAGCTTTTTGTCAATCCAGTGTTTCATGACAGAACCAAACATGTTGAGATCAAATACCACTATATTCGAGATATGGTATTGAGGAAAGCTATCTAGTTGAGATACATTAGCACTGATGATTTGACGGCTGATATTCTTACCAAGCCTCTCTCCAGAGTAAAGTTTGTGTACTTTTGAGACAAGCTTGGAATTGTGGAAAATGAAGCCCTAGCTGAGAGGGAGATTCAGCTTTAGTGATCTTTTATGATTTGCTTTAATGCATTTTTTCTTTGTGAGAGAAATTTGAGGTGCAAGCCCTAGTCTAATGCATTTTTTCTCTGTGAGAGAAATTTGAGGTGTAAGCCCTTGTTTAATGCATCTTTCTTTGTGAGAGAAATTTGAGGTGAAAGCCCTTGTTTCCACCCTCTGGGAGTAGCCATGGTGGATGTCATGTTGAGTGACTCCATGACAACATCACGTGAGAGAGTCCGTGATGATTTTTTTTGTACTTGTGTTTATTCACCCTCTGGGAGTAGCCATGGTGAACGTCATGATGATATGACGACATTACGTTGAGTGACTCCGTGATGAGCACTTGTGCACTTGTTCCTTCCATACATGGGAGTAGCCATGATGGACAATATCACGTTGAGTGACTCCGTGATGAGCTCTTTCCACATATGGGTGTAGCCACTATGGATGTCATGTTGAGAGACTCCATGACATTGGTTAGTTGGAAGACTTTCTCCCTAGCTGAGAGGAAGTGTTGATGTTGCAACGTCGGGCATCACTTCCAGCCACGACTTGAAACAATAAATCTCATATAGCCTTTTGGCTATTCAATTTATTGAGACCAATTTGAATGTGAAGGGGCGCTTCACTTGCAAACAAAATATAATATTTAATTATTGTTAATAATTAAATGTGGCCGACTTGTTCTTATCCGCCACCTTGAAGAGACACGATTTTATTGGAGGCCGACATGTTGGTCTTGAAGGGACGCGATCTTTCTCCCTTGTATATATATGCGATGCTCACTCATTGTATGCCATTCATTCTATTCATAAGTTCGAGTTGATACAAGTGTGAATTCATCAAATACAGATCGAAGTTCATAAAGTGCAGATCGAAGTCTTGAAGGAGGCTGAGTTTATTATCAGCAAGGAGTCATATATTATTCTGTGTTTGCATCAAGTTGTGGTGCTGTTGCTTGGCCTCTTAATCGGCCTCATTGTAAAGGAGGTTATTGTTTCATATTCAATATATAAGTGATATATTGTTGCTGGGTTTTTCTCCCTCAAGTTGGAGGGTTTTCCCAGGGTATATGCTGTGTCTACTTGTCTGAATTTGAATTAAAATCTGCTTATTAATATCTGATTATAAAACTAACACATAACATACCCTTGCATGATAACATTGTTCTTATCGGCTATGACACTTCGAGCTTTATAGGTTAAATATGAAGATTCATTATTTGGGCATATCTTGTCCTTATCCAGCACAAAGATAGCTTCTGAAGTTCCTACGGTACTGCCTTTTTCCATAATGACTCTGCTTCCTTGGCATACAAATTATCTACCCACTGAATGAATTTGGGACCATTGATATTGATTATTAAATTCTATCCGTGATGTTATTGTGCAAGCTTTTACACCATCTCTAAGATATTTTTCTGGGTAATTTTCATTTTTTCTAGTATCATCACACGCCATTGCATGATAAAATTGTTCTAATCTGCAACAACAGTTTGTGTTATATATTCAATATGAATAATTCTTATTTGGACATGTCTTGTCCTTATCGAGCACAAAGTTAGGTTCTGAGGTTCCTAGGATATGGCCTTTTTTTGTAAGGACTCTGCTTCTCAGCCTTCAACTGAATGAATTTGGGATCATTGATATTGATTATTAAATCTCTATATGTGATGTTATTCTGCATTTCCACCAAATCCCACATGACTTACTTGGGATGCATATGATCTTTACTTTGCCCTTTTCAGCCATTGCTCTGTCAGGATTGCTGCTAGAAATAAAATTTGCTTGGAGGGAAACGTAAGAAACATATGACCTAATGCTAGTACAACCTTCATTCCATGAACCTGGATAAAGGATCACATGCACTATAGTGTTGGTGAATGGAAAGACTATCGAGCTTCTCTTCCACGACACTTTCATTCTACACAATTGCAATTTCAGAACTACTCTAAATTTTAGTTCCCAGGCTTCTCTAGAAAACTTTGACATGATTCTCAAACTCTTTATTCCTTTTGCAATCTTTATGCCATCTAAATGGGAAAATGGCCTCGCTTTCAACATTTTATTTGGAGCATCAGTCTCCTTGTTCAATCTACCACATTGTGTAGACAATTTTTAAAAGGTTTGAAATTCTCATTTATGATCTAATTTGAAGCATTTTCTTGTTGATTCTTGATTTGGGGATCAGGTTGAAAACTGGTGGACAACTCTCTAGATGAGAATCTAGCTGAAGTTGTAGGTGCATGCTTAAGGTTATGTGGGATAGAATAGTACATGACACATAGAGATACAAAATTAGAATAGTAAATACATTATTATTTGACTGTTTGTTCTATACATAGTGTACCCTTGAGAAAGGTGTATGACTGTTATCTTCTATCTACCTATTTGTTTGCTTATTCAATCATATTAATGAATGCTAAGCTATATTGCAAATATGTGTATGTAGATAACAAGGATTCATGTTGTGGAGACCAAGAGTTTGTAAATGGTAAAAGTTACTTATATTAACATAAAAAAGCTTACAATATATAGAGAGCTTACATAACTGTAGATATTAAATATATCTACCTACCAAAAGTTACTGTAGAGACAGTAATAGCAAAAAAGACTAAACAAAAACATAACATTGACCATTAAATAATAAGAGAATAATATATGATTCTAACACCCTCCCTTAATGGTCAATCCATCAACAACACCAAGTTGCCCCCTAAATTTGATAAACTTATCCGGGCTCAAAGACTTGGTGAGAATATCTGCAGTCTGATCCGCGGTTGGAACATACTGCAGCTGAACTGATCCATCTTCTACCAGCTTGCGGATGTAGTGATAATGAAGCTCGACATGCTTGGTACGTTCATGGAAGACTAGATTTTTGGCCAGTTTGAGCACCCCTTGATTGTCAGTGTACAAGGGAGAAGGACCTGCTTGTGACATGTGCATGTCAGAAAGCATCCTACGAAGCCAAACTGCCTCACATGCTGCTTTAACGGTTCTTCGATATTCAGCTTCTGTCGAGGAAAGAGCCACTGCCTGTTGCTTCTTGCTGGTCCATGTTACAGCACCGGTACCCAAACTGAATACATACCTAGAAGTAGATTTTCTATCATCCACTAAACCTGCCCAATCTGAGTCTATGTAACCAATCAGCTTTGGATCGTTGCATCTGCCATAGAGAATGCCATAGTTTGAAGTGCCCTTAACATATCTCAGCACCCGCTTCGCTGCAATCCATTGATCAGCTTTTGGAGCTGTCATGAAGCGAGAAATGTAGCTCACTGCAAAACTGATGTCAGGTCTAGTGGCAGTGAGATAGATGAGACTTCCCACTAGTTGCTTGAATGTCGTTTCATCGACCGGAGGTGAATCAGAGTTGGTTGACAACTTCAGCCCCTTCTCCATGGGTGTGGAGGCAGGTTTGCAATCCTGCATCCAGAATTTGTTAAGCAAACTTCTGGCATATTTAGACTGAGAGATAAAAATACTATCAGTTGTCTGCCAAACCTCAATACCCAAACAGTAATGGAGAAGCCCCAGATCTGTCATGTCAAAAGGCTGACACAAATCCTGTTTGATTGCTGCAATCAAATGTGCTGAACTGCTAGTAATGATCAAGTCATCAACATAGACAACAAGAAAGAGAATATCATCACCAGAGTGTTTGACATACAGATTAGTGTCAGAAGGGTTGCGCTGAAAACCATGATCAACCAAGTACTAATCAATCTTGATATAGCATGCACGGGGAGCTTGTTTCAGTCCATAGAGCGCTTTCACGAGCCTACACACCTTATGTTCTTTGCCGGCAACCTTGAAACCAGGAGGCTGCGTCATGTAGACTTCTTCCTGCAAATCACCGTTGAGGAAGGCACTCTTGACGTCCATCTGATGAATTGTCCAACCAAATTGGGCTGCAATAGCGAGAAGAAGACGAATTGTGCTCATCTTGGCAGTAGGAGCAAAAGTCTCCTCATAGTCAATGCCCTCCCGCTGTGTGAATCCCCGAGCAACCAATCTGGCCTTGTACTTATCCAAAGTACCATCGGCATGATACTTGACCTTGTAAACCCATTTGCAGCTGATAGGTTTCTTCCCAGGAGGAAGATCAGAAAGAACCCAGGTGTGATTCTTCAGAAGACTATGATATTCTGTCTGCATAGCCTGTTCCCACTCTGGAATTCCTTTAGCCTCTGAGTAGGTATGAGGCTTGTAGATGATGTGGATGTTGGCCATAAGAGCAAAGTTGACTGTGTGTAGCTGCTTGCTCTTGCTACGAGTTGATCTGCCCTCAATGAGTTCATCATCATGAAGATCGCCAATTGTCTTGGCCCACCACTTAGGCCGACGAGTAGAAGTACCAACATCTGGAATAGGAGTAACAACATCGCCTGGGATGTCTGGAACAAAGTCATCTGGATGTGAGTCCTGAGGAAAATTAGGTGGTGCTATACCATGATCAATAGACTCATCTTCAGAGTTAGAAGGCTCCGAAGCCCTCCCATCATGGGAACCAAGAGGAAGACGGACACCCTCATTAGGAACCTTCATAGGCTGATCCGCAGGACTGGTAGTAGGGACAAATGGACCAGTAGTCTCATCAATCACAACATCACGGCTGAATATGAGACGATCTGTCGCCACATCAACCAACCTGTAGGCTTTGTGATTGTCGCTGTAGCCAGTAAACATAAGTGTCTGGCTCTTGGAGTCCAACTTGGCACATTTGGCATCTGGAATCCATACATGAGCGCTAGAACCGAAGACTTTCAGATGGCCCACCTTAGGCTTACGTCCTGACCAGGCTTCTTCTGGAGTCATCTTCTTAACGGCCTCGTAGGTGACCCGATTCAGAGGTAGACGCTAAACCAGCCCAATATTCTAGGTACAATTTTTGTGCAGCAAGTGCAATGGTGCGATTCCTGCTCAACAACACATTCATTCATCGAGGGGTGTAGGGTGTGGTAAGTTGGCTTTACCGCCGTGCAGAAAAGAAGAGAAGTCAGCTGAACAAAACTCCCCCCCATTATCTGACCTTAGAGTAACAATGTGAGACCCGGATTCCTTCTCAACTAAGGCTTTAAACTGCTGAAATGTGCTGAAACACATCTGATTTATGTTTCAAAAAATACACCCACATTTTCCGATTGAAATCATCAACAAACAATAAAAAGTACCTGGAACCAGTAACAAAAGGAGTATTCATTGGCCCACATACATCAGCGTGAACCAGTTGAAGTACCTTGGAGGCTCGCCAAGAATCACCATCCGAGAACGGTGTCCGATGCTGCTTGCCAGCTTGACAGGCTCCACAAACTCCATTATTTTTAGTTTGGATCTCAGGTAGACCAGCAACAAGACCTTCCCGAGATAACTAAGAGAGGTAGTGGACATTTAAGTGCCCATAACGCTGATGCCAAAGTTTGCTGATGGTTGTACTTCGGGCAGCCAGAGCGTGCTCCTGAGAATCACCAGAATCAACAAGTCTATATAGACTGTGATCCTCAAGTCCCATAGCAATTGTAGTACGAGTCTCCCGATCAACGATGCTGCAAGTGGACAAGCTGAAAACAACATCTAACTGGGGAGAATGTCGCATGATCTGACTGACGGAGAGGAGATTATGTTCCATGCCAGGAACATAGTAGACATCGAGAAAGAGTAAATTTCTTCCTCCTGAGTGAATCTGGATAGTGCCCTTACCAACAACTGTGTACTCTTCGCCTCCTTCGGAAATGACAGAATCAAAGAATGGTTCGAATGTTGTGAACCAATCCTGACGATGAATAAAATGCCGTGAAGCCCCTGAATCGATATACCAGGCAAAAGAATGTACAGGATTTGCAGTTCTCTTGGCCATAAAAGCATAGAATGTAGACTCTCTCTGCTCAGTGTGCTCGGCGACATGTGCCTTTTGTTGAGATCCTCCCTGCTTCTTTTGTTCTGAAGCCATCCGAGTACGACAATTAGCCTTGATGTGACCGTATTTGTGGCAATAATTGCACTGAACGTTCTTCTTCTTCTTGCTGTCCTGAGAAGAACTAGAGCCTTTCGGCTGAGAAGATTGAGCCTTCCCTTTGTTCTTAGCAGAAGATTTGGTAGAGAACGCTTGTTCTGTGGAGGACGAACTGGTACTGCTTCCAAACTGCTGTCTCCAACGATCCTGTTGTAGAAGCTTGTTACACAAGTCTGGAAACTTCAAGTCAACATTTGTTGAAGTAATATTGAGCGTCTCAATGAAATGCTTGTAAGACTTTGGCAAACTCTTCAGAGTAATGACGACCATGTCCTCTTCCTCCATCTTTCGTCCAATGGCTTCCAGCTGGTCGCAAATCTCCTTGATCTTTGTCAGATGCTCTTGAAGAGTGGTGTGCTTCTCGTCCATCATTATTGAAAAAAGCATGTTCTTAAGAAAAAATGCACGACTCTTATCTGACGTTTCATGGAGATCCTTCAGGTTTCTCCATACCTCAGCAGCTGTTTTGCCTGACGTCACTTGCGGCAGCTGATCGTCAGTGACGGAAAGCTTGATGAGCATGACGGCTTCTCGGTTGCGTTCATCCCATTTATCCTGATCCTTTCCGGCTAAAGTGGGACGAGTTGAGGTCCCCAAGACGACCTGATCGAGACAACGATATTCAAAGATCGTCAACATGCGCTGCTTCCAGGTGTTGTAATTCTTCCCGTTGAACTTCTGGCTGCTTTTGAGCATTATGTTCGTGAGAGATGCCATCACGTACCTCGCGGTCAAATTGGTGAAGGCAAGATAATGCAAAGAAAACAGAAATACAGAAACCCGAACACGGATTTTGAGGTTTTACTGAAAACCCAGAAAATATTATGAAAAAACCAGAAGGATTGAAGAATACCCAGAAAATTTTGACAACACAAATTTCGAGGCACGAAAAACGAGGTACCTAGAAAAAATGGACGATGACCTAGTTGAGATCTCGGAAAACCCAGAAGGAATTTGCGATCAGAATAATTTTTCGACTTGAAATGGAGGCACAAATTTTGAGGCACAGAAAACGAGGTACCCAGAAAATTTGAAGACTGACCCAATTGAGATCTCAGAAAACCCAGAAGGAATCTGCAAGCAAAATAATTTTTCGCCTTGAAATAGAGGGTCAAAACCCTAGACGAAAATTTCTGAACCCTAGGCCGCCATTAAAAAACCAGAAAATGCAGAAAAACAGCGTCAAAATCTTTAGAAAATCGTGGCAAGGAAGAGGCAAAAAATGCGTTTGAACTACAGCAAGAGATTTGTCCAAAATGAAGTGAAAATCGCGGCCACAAAGCATAGAAAAACGTGCTCAAAAGAAGATGCGAATCTGAGGACGATTTTAAGAAAAAACGCCTTCAATATTTGTTCAAAAACGCGTCCCACAGAGGCACAAAACACGTCTTTCAAAAAGTCGCGCCTAGAACAGCACGAACTTCAGCCACGACTTGCAGCAAGAGGGTCGAATTTTCTGTGAGAAAATACTCACGAAAATTGCAGATCAAAGCCCTCCATTTCATAGTAGAAAAAAGACCCGCGATTTTTAGAGTTGAAAATCCCTTGAGAAATCTCAGACAAAGCAGCCACGAATTTACGCAGAAACCCTAACCTGAAAAAATTTGAATTATGACTTTTGTAAAGCCCACGAATTTTTAGGGTTCTTTTTTCTGCTCTGATACCATAAAAAAGCTTACAATATATGTAAATGGTAAAAGTTACTTATATTAACATAAAAAAGCTTACAATATATAGAGAGCTTACATAACTGTAGATATTAAATATATCTACCTACCAAAAGTTACTGTAGAAACAGTAACAGGAAAAAAGACTAAACAAAAACATAACATTGACCATTAAATAATAAGAGAATAATATATGATTCTAACAGAGTTGCTAGGAAGTTGAATAACCTCCTATGGAAGTGGAACCGTTTCCAATGTCTGACTCCTCATCTCTTGACAGTTGTGGGACATAACCATTTGCTAGTAGTTTTTTGATGTGTTGGTAGATGACTTGACATAATGCGTTCCTTAGGAGCACCACCTTGGTTGCCATGTCGACTACATTGTTCGAAGCTTGTAGAGTGACACTCAAAACAACGTAGTGAGTTGTGGTGAGAATGGAATTGTGTGGTTTGGCTTGGAGGTGTGCTAGATCCGATTGAAGCCATGGCAAAATCCATAGTATTTGGATAGGTATGGTTATCAGCAAAAGCTCGGGAAAAACTCAGCAAAAACTCGGCAACTTAAAAAATTGCTTAAATTTCATTAAAAACGCTTTTTTTTTTGCAAAATTCAATGATAAGATGCATCCAATGAGTCAATAAATGAGTACATAAAAGAAACAAGTTGAGTCTAGTTGTATTTGATTGATTTGAAAGTAAATTGGGTACAAAGTGGCATCCTCATGTGGAATGCGCTAATACTGATAGGCTGAAACAAAATGAAAATAGCAAATTGTTTTTGTAAAATTCATAAGATAATTCAAAATTGCATCATTTGCAGAAGGCTTTAAAAAGTATTATCATGCATTTTATTAAATTTTGTCGGAGCTTCATAGAGTTCCAGGAACCCACCACACTCTTGAGAGTTCCTAGTTCCCTCTCTACCTCTGACGGTTCCTAAAGGTGCTCGAAGCTCCGACAGTTCCTAATGACCTTGGAACTCCCGACATTTCTTGTTTATAGGCGTTTTCCTTCACTTTATTGGCATTTGAATGAGAACTAAGAGCAGATTGGAGGTTCCCATGGTACTGAGAACCTCCCCAAGCCCAGACACACTTCATATCTTTGCTCAAATAATTCTTGAGCTGCTCTCAGCCCTCGATACCCCTACTCAACTCCATTTCCCTGCACTTTTCTAAAGCAAGGCACAAAACATGGAATGGACATCCATCAAGGCATAAAGGATAAAGGAATATTGTCAGATGTTGTACTTGCAACTGCTTCGGTAGACATGTATGCAAAATGTGGAAGCACGCACAAAACATGTGATGTTTGGAAAAATACCTTAAAGGAATGTGATCTCATGGAATGCAATAATTGTAGGATGTACACGAACTGGATTTGTTAAAAAGGTTATATAAACATTCAAACAAATACAATTGGCAGGCGTAAAGCTCAGCTTGCACCAAAATGGGAGTGTTGAAACAGAGGATCTGAACATCCATTAGATGCATGTCTGGAAGTTATGAAAGGTGTGCAAGAAAGTAACAAAAGAGTATTGCCAGAGAATGTAGAGATAGAAGACTGCATTACAATGGGCCGAGCAATCTAATTATCATTATTGCTAGATCAAACTTGAAGATTTTGACTGTGCACCTCTTGTAGCTGCATGCTCCTTTGGTTCAAACTTGAGTGCAGAGATAGCAGCTGCCTTGGCAGCAGTAATTACCATGAGTTTGTGTGTTAAATGAGAAGGGAAGGATTTCAAACAAAGATAGTATGCTGATGATAGAAAGGTGGGGGGTGGAAGTGTATCCATTTTTTCAAGGCTGTGAAGAAAAACTAACCTGCAGAATGGAAGCAACTTAAAGTCATTTCATTATCCACTTTGCAATTCATATTTAAAATCTAGAGTTTCTTTCGAACAAGGCAAAGGAGATGATGGATGGTAGAATAATGATGTTGATCTGCATAGAAAATGATGGAGCTCACCCCTGACTTAAGTTATGCTTTGACAATGTTAGAAATAGACTTTATTCTGTTTTATGTTGCTCACAGAAGCATCTGTACAAAAGCAAATGATTATGATATGCCTCATGAAAAGCTAAAAGAAAATTAGTTGGAGATGTTTAGCATAGCAACACTCACCCTTTATGATATCCATACAAATTGTGGCAATGTTTTATGCATTTGCGAAATGAATTAATAGAATGTGAACAGATGAGAGGAGAGTGAAGGTGAGAAGGGTGGTATTGGGTGCTTGCAAAGTTGCTTGTATCTAAGTTGTTCAAATTTCATTCAGTGTGCCAAAGATGGAATTCAATATTAGATTCTCCAAGTTTTATGCATGCTTCTTCAAGGGTGACATCCCAAGCTCCATGGTTCTACTATGGTAGATTCAAAGTTTAAACAAAATTTTGTCTATGACAAAGAAGTGTATAAATGAAACCATACTAAATTCCCTATATATGCTTAGCAAAAATGTTTCGAAGCCAATAGTATTTGTTCTTAGAGGGCAATACCACAAACCACACAATTTACACGTTACTGAGACAATACATGCAGTCACCATGGTTGCATATAAAAGCCTTACAAGGTAATAGTCATATATGGTATTTTCCCTACCTTTGTGATTAAAGTCTATGATGGAGTGAACCATTTATATGTTGGAACATGAAGGAAAAGTGTGGAACACCATGCTTGAAACAAATTATTAGCAATGATGATGGAATTATGTATTTTAACAGAAGGGGGGGATTATCCTTGCTCTTGATTTTTAGCAGAGATTCACTTGATATTCTTTATGTCAATGATTGATGTACCAATCTATGGGCGCATCGAAACAGTTGAGATTTTTCGTTCTCATGGAGAGTTCACAAAATTATCTGTTTATTTCAAACAGAAAAATATAAGTGTTAGTGTTCTTAATTGGTTGGATGATCAGGTGGTTGCAAGGACAAATGAAGTTTTGGAGATGGAGATATCACTTGGAGATCCAGAAAAAAAAATGCAGGAGATATTTTGGTCGGTCATACGTATACCTACAGCCAACCTATGAAAAGTGTTTGATTTAATGCCTTGCCATGCATTAACTCGTCAAGTTTATACAAAGGCTCATCATTTTATTATAAATTCAGTGTTATTAATGTTTAATAGTTTATAAACCATTTCTTTTAATGAGTTGAAAATGTACGCTCATTAAAAAGACTTTGCAATAATTTCTCAAATATTTTTTAAGGTCTGAAAGTAGGTAGTTATGAGTTAGGTAATGTTTTCGAAGGTAAAGAGTTTTGATTTTCATTTTAGTTCTTTTTCTATTTTGAAGCTGAACGAGGAGAAAAATAAAGGAACCTTTGGATTCAAACTTTGTACAAAAAGATTTTTGTAGTTGTGTAACTTCAATGACATAATACAGGAAGCATTTGATTTGTACGTTTTGCGTGTTTTCTTTGTTATTATTACCTATTTTTCGGAGGTTGAATGGGTAAATTTTCTATATTATTGTGGAAAGCCATTGGTCATCTGTTGGAGCACTTACAACAACATGTGCAAATAAATGCAATCATAATCTTGGTATCTTGGTTTGAGTGCATTGATACAGCCTATCTCTTAGTGTGTGAGTTTGCATGTCATTTTCCATTGTTGTTACAACAACATACTTATTATTGTTTTCTTTCATCATATAAATCTGGGAATGTGTATTCTGGTTTTGTGATGAATCTTCTTTATGTTATACAAGTTTGTGAAATCCCAGTTGGTATTCGTGTGTCTACAACTAGGGTTTTTGTTCAAGCAAAAAACAAGACCAAAAAGCAAGACCAGGTGGACAGCAATAAGGAATGACCTGTTCAAGCAATGTCCACGAGTCTTGTCCACATGAACATGAGGCAGTTAAGTATAGTAAATAGTTTGATGTCTTAGGGTTGAGATCAAACTTGTATTTTGGCTTCTGTATTCTGTTATCTTCTACTATGCATATATCTGATTTGATATAAAAAGCTATAAATAAAAAAAAAGTTAGTTCAATAACTTGAAGAGTGCCAACAACCAAATGAAGAGAAATATGGTCAGAATTTCGTTGCATCAGATAGCAAAAGCCAAAAATATACTGTGATCCCCTGCCATCCTCAAAAATGGCCTCCTGGACTTCTGTCCCCAAAACACGTCCCATGGCCCTCTGCTGTCCATGTTGGAAATGCTGTGGAACATAGGTTTATATGTCTTACCAGAAACTTTGGCACTTATCTAGGTCCTTGCATTAACATGCTTTACTTGATACTTTGACACTTGTCCATGTATATTTATTTTCATGGTACCTTTAATTTGCCAGTTTGTCTGAACAGCATAAAATGCTATAAGTTGATTATTTTTTTTAATATGGTATTTATTCACCATGATTTACATATGCCAGCCCACCTCTCTCTCCTGTCATTGTTATTTTAAATTTCATTGGTAGGATATGTTCTTTTGTTTTACAAGAATCCATAAATGCCAAGGAAACCAGTTGAAGTTTCCATCTTGCCTGAGAGGAATTTAGAAGGCAAATCGAATATGATTTTTGATGATACTCGTTTACCTGTAATATAATCTTTGTATTTCTAGTCAGTCTATACCATGGTAACTTGTTTTAAATATTGCTTATTTTGCTTTAGTCAGTTTCAACAGTATTTGATTTTTTCCACCTTTATAATGGTTTTTATTATTCTGCTCTCCTGCAAAATGCTGTGCAGGGATTTCCACGGGCTGATATTGATATTCCAGCTGTTCGTTCTGATCGAAATCGTCTTGCTAGTATGTTCCCTGTATTCTATTGTGATTTCTACCACCAATCATTCATATGCTTCAGCCGTGTGTAGCACTGACTACTAGAATGGATTTAAAACAGAACATTGATTGGTGATGCATCCAATTTAATTTTTCAAGTGGTTTGCTTCTTTTCTTAGTATTTTTAAATCTTTTCCTTCAAAGAGAGAAAGCTCATCTTTGTGTACTTGCAGAGATAGCAACAGTGAATCATCTGATGTTATCAGTAGCAAATGTCGAATGGACAAACATCTCTCACTGCAAATTTGATTCTATAATTTGGAAGAGTAATATTGTATATTTGATTGAATGGTAGGGTTTGTTTTGATGTGTGTTTTGTCATGCCAACATATTTGAATGGAAAATGTTCCCCTACCTGGAAGGTGTTAGCCTCAAGTGTCTCTACTTGGCTTGCAAATTGCAAAATTGCTTGGAATGCCTAAGTAGGAGAACGCTTTGGCTGTCCCTTTCAAGGGGCTTCAGCGGAATACTAAGAGTCACAAACAAATTCTAGTGATTTAACATGGTGAAATCAGCCATATATTAATGCGGGTGGGGACTGTAGTAAGCACCAGCGAATGGAACTCCAATCATATTACTGGCCTCTGTACCCAGTGGATGGAGAATCCTGGCTATTGGAGAGAGAGAGTGGACTCCCTTTGCTTTCTCGTTCTGATCCCACTACCCATCTCTGCCTAGTTATAGTCAGGGTGGTAGGGCCCCTACTATAACTATTATAAAGGGATGGGGGCCCTCTCAAAGAGCTGTGCTACTTAGCCCCTACCCATATGAGTTTCTAGCCAAAGGAGGTGGCTGCAAACACGAAGGCTATAAAAACCTCTAATGAAATTTGAATTCATGCACATGAATTTACTTCAGGTTTACTTTGTAATTGTCAGACTTTACACAAGTTATTTCCGCATCAATTTGAATGGAAAACCCATTTAAATCCTTATGACAGCATGTAAACATGAAAATCAAACTTTCTAGACATAAATGTTTGAACAAATTTAAAATAGATTGTACTTTTAAACCCTTTATCAGCACATAAATCTTAAATTCAGAACTGCAGCTTGTGGAAAGCAGACAAAACACTTTAATTTTCTGTCTCAATCTAGAAGAAATGACAATTCTGAACTTTATAACAGCAATATGACCTTTTAAAATAAGAATTATACAAAATGGAAGATGAAAAGACACTTGTATTTTCTGTCTTTTTATATGAAATAATATCTTTTTCCACTTTATGAAACACTAACATGATTAATTTCTACAACAACTTGAAAAAGATAGTGTGCTTTGAAAGTTGCAACATTAAATCAAATCTGGAAAATATGACTATCGTGGTCAGAATCAAGTGGAAACTTTTAAATTTCTACCTTTTGGGCAAAAGAATTCATCACTTTTGTACATTGCAAAACCCTAAGACCAAAAAAACAGAAAATAAAACTAAGATTGCAGCAACTAAACCTATTCTAGCAGCAGTATAAAAAATGAAAAAAGAAAGGTGAGGAAGCCTGAGCCATTTATTACCGAACTCCATACACCATTCATTGGATAGACAAATTTGACTTCAACCCTCTCTTGGCATGACCCACAATATTGCAACCAATACACAAGATGGTGCAATCTTCAAAGGAAAAGATGAACCACAAAAGTCGCAAAACCAACCACCGAACTTGTGGCACAAGTTGAAATGACTTCCATAGCCTAAGATGCTGAAAATATATTCTATGCTATAGCTTTTCAAACGCATCAAAATACGTGAACTAAATGTACAAAGTAAGAGATAACCTTCTTAGAGATTGGAAAACCTTAAAAGTGGAAGAAAGATTAAAAAATGGTTTCCAACCTTTTCAAATGAGTTGCAATTATATATTTGTGGGTTTAATGGGTAGGGGAATATGAAAAGTTTTCCCTCGCAAAACCACATGAGACAAATTTACAATGTAATATCAAAAGTCACATGACTTGCACTTTTGGATTCTAATTTTACATTACATTTCATAAAAAATTTGACGTGCAAGTGCATGCCATGCCTTTCTTTTGCAAGTCTAAATCTCCATTACTATTAGGCTGAAAGTTGACATGCAAATGCATGTCATGTTTCTTTGCACAAATCCTTGTCCTTTCTCATTCTCCTCATCTTGGTTCTTTTGCAATTCACTTGTGGAACTCCTCCAAGCCTACATGGCCTAGATCCATGTACGAGATAGTGAAGAATTTTGACACAATCCTCGAAGGTGAAACTATGCCCTTAAACTCATACTTCATTTGTACAAGTGAATACATGGTATGAATTATTGCCCTATCAAAAGACAAGATGACATTATGCAAATTTGATAAATTTCAAAAGTTTTAACCTAATTGCAACAATTTCAGACTTTGGGGGTTTTTGTGCATGCTTGCAAGTGGAAAAATCTATGCTCCCCCAAGCTTTCAGGATGGGGATGGTAGGGGACTAAGGTACTTGTTTTTGGTATGGTTTTTTGGCTAGTTTTTAGGGGGTGACAAGGGATGACTATTAAAAAATAGGGAAAATTTTAAAATATAAGAAAATTTCAAATATTCATATGATAACTTTGATAAAGCATTCATCATAGACATTATAGAACCATTGTAAGCACAGGTAATTGATTAGGAATTATGATGTTCTTTATATATATATTATTGAAGTTTTCCCAAAGCCTTCAAGACTGCATTTTCTCTTGTCAAACTCATTAACAAAGAGGAATAGTTAAGTAAACAGATAATTGGTTACGTTCTAGTTTGACCTTAGTTGGGATGCTAATAGGTGGGATTGTTCTATCAGTTCTTTGTGTAGGGCATGAATACATTTTTGCATTATGAAAGTGGCTTTTCCTACCAATTATGAGTTAACTTGTTTTTAACAGTATAATGACTATAGTATGCCAACTTTGTCTATGGCAGTTCTTGTACACAGAATAGGTTGTCCAATGTTTGAATCAAGATCATCCTTGACTGTGAAGATGCAGAGATTTGCAACAGGGGATATGTATTTTGTATATCTTGTGATATCATTAATCATTGATCTATTACTTGGTCAGACTTATAGTTTGCCCAAATGAAGACCTTCAAAACTACACATACCTTCCTGGTGCACACTATTTTCATATTTTTTTATAAATCTGAGATAGGCATGTCATAAACCAACAGGGATTGAAAGGTTATAAGTAATGTGTGTGGTATGTTAGGGGATGGCTAGCCGTTCCTGGGATAGATGGGGGATGCCCCCTGGCTATCCCCTAATGTTTCTAACAATTTTTTTGATGTATTGAAGACATTTTCAAAATTTTGAAAAAAAAGGAATGGGGTGGGGATGTTTCCTACTCATCCCCACATTCCCTAAACACCCCTTATAGGGGACATGGTAGTTTTGGGCAAGGGACGCATCCCCAAGGAGCATAGGAAAAAAGTCTAGTTTCTAAACATTTCAGGGTTTCAAGGTCAAATTGCTATTTTCGGGGTGAGTTTTAGGGTTTCCTTGCACATTTGCATTTATGTAAATTGGGTCAGAGAGTCCATTTTTATATGTATATTGGAGTTTCATGGTTTTATTTCACAATTACTAGTGTGCAAATTAGGTCAGAAGTTCAGATCTACACTAAAAAGTGATAAAGCTTGAATTTTACTCCTCTAAACCAAAAAATATGAAAGTTAAAACAAAAAATGAAAACAAGTGTCCCCAATTTTGAATTAATAGGGGTGTGTTGTGGAGGCCACAATAGGTTGAAACTAAATCCTTCACTTACTAAACAAAATATTAAAGGGTGAAGCACAGACAATAGCCTGCCACATCCAAAACTAAAGCTACTGTCAATTCATTAAACTAGAGTTTTGCTAGCTAAAAATACACCAATACATACATATGGGCAGCTTAAGAACAAAACACTGGTGCCATCTATCTACGCATAATACTTATTTATAACACCTTTGGGAAGAAAAATACCCAGATAGACTTTCATTGCAACTATCAAAACAACATGAACTACATCTAGAGAAGTTTATTTGTAGTCATCAACCTTTAGGTTAGGTCGATTCAACATGTATACCTTAAACACAATTCTTGTCTGTCTAGATTAATTCTTATTTCACTTACTTTGATTTGTGCATAAACCATGAGAAATATGACAATTAATACACAGCAGAAATAACAAATAACTATGAAAAGTTTGACAAAATGTGGAAGAATTGGGAACAATACTCACACACATATTTGAAATTGCTCTAAATGGAGAAACCCTCTAGGGAATCAAGCCTCATGAGAAATTGGGAAATAACATTTACATGAAAATACATGCGTTCACTTTGGAATCAGCCACAAACAAAGACATTGCCTACCTTTGGTCCTACTCTGAAACTTCACCAAGCTTCTCTCCTGAACGCTGAAACTAATCTTTCCCTTGAATTTCTCTTTCATTTTGTGTCTTCCATTAAAGTAGTCTTGGAAAAGATTTTGTCTTGATTACAATTCATGTGTTTTAGTTACAACTTCCAAAACAATTATACCTCTAACCCCTTATCTAACCAATTTGTCAACTTGGGATGTGAAATTTTCCCCTTTTGTTGACATTACACCTCTTAAACATTGATGTCCATGTTGGGTGGTAAAATGGTATCATATTGATAGTAACTCCATGGGTGATTAACCTTGGAATGGGATAATGGTCATGGGTTGGCTCTTAGGTCATTGTATGGTTGTAGTCTTAGGGGCGACTCAAGTGCTTTTTGGCTCCTAGGATGACATCTCCCCAAGGATGATTGATGTTAGCCAAAGGGAGTGTTTTGGCCTTGTGTGTGGAATGCATCCTCTTTGGTTGTTGACAACATTGAATAGGTGTTTATAGATTCCAAGGTGACTTTGTTAAGGAAAATAGCTGAATTTATTGGGTTTGTTTTGCCCCCTTAACCTCATTCCCTTGGGTTTCTTAGGTCTTCTTTCAATCTTCTATTTGGAACTTAAATTATGTCATGCCCCCGAAATTGTAACACTAAATATGAAAATATTGAATAACAAAATCAAATAAATATCAAAATATAATTATAAGTAATTGCAATTTAAATATTATTATTATAATTATAATTATTATAGATAATATTATAATTATAATAGAAATATCATATAATATTCACAAGATGCTAATATAATCTGCATATGTCTATGGCTTAGTTAAATAAATAAATAATAATCTATGCCTTAGTTAATAAATAATAATCCTAAGGCATCGATTCCTAATAAGAAGCATATTTATTACCATTAGAACAGCAGTGATAGTTATAGCAAACCACCACGATTAAGAAAAGGTGCAATCATGATATGCAAAGAATGCATCTCTCCAAGGAGGCGCGATTAGCACAAAGAGGTATGACCTTTGACCAGGCATGACCCCTGACTAGCTATCGGGACATATAAAGGCAGAGAATACTAAAAACAAGTGGGGCATCGATTAGGAAATACAGAAAGGACAGATCAGCCAGCAGATATAATCTGTCAGTATTAATTATTTTATGATTTCAGAAATATGAAACCAGTGTATCAGTTAGTTTAAATTATTGCAGAATTATAAATCAATATATATTGTGGTAGGATATTAATAGAGGATTATAATATATCATTTAAAATGATTAATGCATATTACCTTATGATAGCATATTCATAGTTCACTATGTATTACTAATGTGATTATTGCAAATACGAATTCAGTTAGTTAATAAGGAGCCCAATCATGAGAGAATGGAAGGGGATGGAACGATGAGGGAATTGGAGTCCTCACTAAATAGGCCACCTCATATGAATGGCATGTGCCACATGAGGTCAAGGAGGCTAAGACACCCCGTCAAACTCCCCCCTCTTCCATGCTCCCCCATGATTGAGCATCCTCAAGGTGGAGTAACAATCAGTTTAATGAATTTATGGTAGGCACCCTATTAGGGAGAACTACTAAGAGGGCACCCTATTAAGGGAGAATTATTAATATTTAATTATAATAATCAGCTAATTAGTATTATCATGGTAAATGGTTGTAATCTGCTATTCAGTGTGATTGTGGTAAATGGTTTCTAAATTGTGTGCAAGGTTTCAATCAGGTGAAAGGTATTCTCTAACTCATTTGTTTATTTGGAAATTAAGGATTTAGGGCAAATTTAGGGCATTCCCAATTTAGGGACATTACAAATTACTCCAGTTATTTTTAGATTTTTCAGATTGCTAACCATGGCTTTTGTGATGGCCTCAAGTTTCTGTTTAGTTTTTAGCTTGGATAGAAACTTCTACATAGGTTTAGTGTGAACGTGTCAAAAGGGTTCAAGTAGTAAAAAACGAATGTCTTTTATTTAGTGAAATAAGTCTAATAAAGTGTAGATATGTATTATTGACATAGAATTATTTTCCATCTTGTCCTTATAACTAATAAGGATGCTTTTTTAAAAGTAAAGCTGATATTTTGGAAGATTAGATTTTTAGCTAAATCAATATAAAGATAGGAGCAAGATAGAAAGATTATAACATATTGAACACAATGAATTATTGTGGAGGTTACCTTGTAAGTTTTTCGAAGGAATGAAATATTGATTTGAAGGTGTAACTATCTGTGTATGCTTCTGCATTTGAAGTTTTCAATTATTGTGTGATTGATTTAATGTTTTCTAGCATTAGGAAATTAGTCACCTGGGTTTGCAATTTTTTTCATGGTAGGAACAAAAATCACAAGGAATTGCAGATCTTTTCCTCTAAGAATTGTGATTATATTTCGTGAGGCAAAGTGTAGGATTTTTTGTGCAAAACCATAGCTTGGATTAAGCAAAGAAATGCGGTTATTTATGGAGAGGAATTATGGGTTGTTTCTTGTTTAAATCACATGTCCAAGTTTAGGTAAAAATTGTGATTTATTTGTAGATGAAAATCGCAAGCCGACATTAACAAAATTGTGTTAGGCTTTTTGTAAAAATTGTGTAGGAGGTGTTTTTAGAATTTTGCACTGCTAGACTCTAAAAATCGTGAGTTCTTAGAGCCATTTTTTCTTGCAATAGTTGCAACTAGGGAAAAAGTGAAGAATTTTGCAGCAATGGCTAGGCTAAACCTGTGGTTAGGGTTTGCAATGGTAGAAAGGGGTTTGTTTCGAGTTGTTTTAAAGACACAAAATTTACTAGGTTTTCAACATACCATGATCTAGGGTTTCTCGTACTGTGCAGACCATGGCTAGGACTCACAACGAACCAGGGTTTTAGCAAGTCTATGGTTAGGGCAGCTACAACTAAGGTTTGAAATAGGTTATTTTTATTGAGCATTTTTATTTTTTTCTTATTTCCAAATCTAGGGCTTTTGTTTTGAAAGGAAAAATTATCATTTTAATGGCATTAGCTAGCCTCAAGATTGAGGATAGATTAGACGGTGCATTAAATTTCCTGCTAGGAAAGTTAGGGTGACTTGTTAGAGGAAAATGATCTTTGGGATACCATATTATTTGAGGTTTCTCCACCTAGAGATCCACAACAGTTGGCAGCTCCTAAAAAAAAGAGGTTAAAGCCAAGTAGATGATCATGGATGTGGTGGAGGTAATGCCCCACCAAGGACCTGCAGACATTAGCTTAAAAAACACATATTTTTTCTTTCGAAACAACACCAACACAACAAGAATGACACAATGCTGTCACATTGCAGGGAGACACACTAAATAAGACATTATTGTGCTCACACAATTGGCACAAGTGGAAGACTTCCAACAACTCTCCAACAACCCAAACCCCGAGAGGAATTTATACCAACAAGGGGCCTATAACACAAGGTTTAGACCCCTCCAAGTCTTGGCAACCCTAGGAGAAACAAGCTCCCTAACACAAGAGGCAACATTGGATTGATTTCATGCAAGAGTGTGTTTCCCAATGCAAAAGTTGACTTCTCAACAATGACACCTATTGACAAGATAGAAAATTTAGGAGACTCACAAGACCATGGGGAACAACTCTCTTTCACAAAGTTTTACCAAAAAAGGTTTGGAAATACTCATTCGACAAATAGAGGGACACCAATGCTCCAAGAGGACACTAGTGTCTAGGTGGGACATTATTTCCTGGGTGCAAGTGTTCCAGTCTGGTGTTGGTGTCTTGTTTTGGCGCCAGAGTTCCAGATAGGTGTTGTAGTCCTCAATATTGTAGTCCTGAATCTAGCGCTAGTGTCCATACCAATGAGCAAACCCAAGCTTAGTTTTGGTCCTCAAGACATGCACAACACTTAGGGACTACAATGAAAGGAATACAACAATCAAACTCTAAAAATGTGAGAAATGACTTGGAGTTTGTAGTGATCCTAGACCCTCGGTCACAAGACACCTTAACCCACAAAGGAGATGACTCCCAAGGGTTGGGGGACCTCCAAGGGCTCCAACAACAAATGCAAAACATGAGGGACAAAAGGGGAAGTGTGTCCCACACCTTTTGTCCACACCAAGCCCACCCAAGGGACCCTAAACAGCCTAAAATTATAGTAGAGTTGTTAGATTCTCCTCGCACAGATACAGGTATCTGCATATCATATATGGATAAGGTACACTAATATATGGCCTGAATGCCATATGCAGATGCATTTGAATATGGGCCCATATTTGGGTATTAGCTGATATGTATGAATATGGTTACAAGCCAATTGGAGCCTTATCTAGTTCAATGCTATTTAGAAGAAATTAAAAAATTGCAAAAAAAATTAACATTAAAAAGCTGTTCATAGAAAATATTAAAAAAAACATGAAAAAGAAGTGTTATGAAATAAATCTCTCTCTCTTACGCACACACACGCATTTGTAAGATATGTTCTATGTCCTTTATTTGTAACATACTTGCTAACTACAGTTTATGAACGGTAACTAACTATCAGTTTCAGCTGAAAAAGTAACTAACTAATTTTCCTAACGAGAGTTTCAATACATATAACAACAGGAAAGATAATAATCTGAGCATTAACTACTCTATCATGCAATAACTAACTTCTAGTTTTTCATTATCAGCTGAAATGGAACAATTAACGGTTTATTTAACTGAAAACTACAGTAGGTTATGAACTCACTATTCCATTAAATAAGAAATGAATAGAACATATTTTAACAGCAGAGACTTTAACAATATAAAATAATTCTATTTTGAAGTAAGGAGAGAGAGAGAGAGAGTTAAGAGATAGTATAGTTTGAAGGCTTCCTGCTGGAATGCTTGAACAAGACTTAGTCTTCGAGGGAAAGAGAAACATCATCAAGGGCTTTCCCGCCCAACCAAAGACCTACTGGTCTCTCGTGTTTCTTCAACTGAAGAAACCCGACCCTTCACGAGGTGCAAACTATAAAGGATTCCCAAATTACCATCTTGCCATCTGAGTCTAGTGTTAAGAATCTATACTACCCTGGTCGATCTTTCACTATAAGTTCTCCTAACTAGAAAGACCATCTTGATCAGGGGTATATCTGATTCTTGATGGCTGATTGTTGCTTATTCTAAGCATCATAACCTTGGCCAAGGATTTAATGATTACAAGCATGTTTCTTTTGCCATCAGTACTCTCACCCTTACTCGACATTGATACATTTGACATTTGAGTTTATATAGTCATTGAATTGACTCATAATTCGTTCCTTTACAATCAGGGATAGTTTGTTCATTTCTTCTCACTAAAGGAGGAAAAGATAATCTTTTGTCGGTTAAGAAAAGAACTCTCTTCAGTTCTAATAAATCCAAACTAATTACAACGGAAAAAGATATAATTGAACTATCCAGATTCGAGGCTAAAGTACAGAGTAAGGTCTTGTCTTCAAGTTAAGCAAAAATGGAAGAAACTCAGAGCATTTTCGATTGCAAGATCGGGTGATCTCATCTGGATCAAAAAGATAATGAAGAAATATTTCAACTAGACAAGGCGCTTAGTTTTTGCTAAGATTCGATATCAATAAACATCAAACAAGATGTGATTCCAATGAAAATACCAACACAACACATCGACTTCATAAATGAAATAATGAGCTGTTCTTAAATACAGATTTAATAATTTTTAAGACACTAAACATACGTGCCTGGATATGTGATACAAAAAATCGACAGTGCTCCTAGTGTTTCCTCCCAACGATCTAGGTAATGGCCTCAGATGTTTCATGAGCCCTCACTGCCTAAAGAGTGTCACAATGGCGGATATACTCCAGACTACAAATTGTTTACTTCCCCCTGAGAATTAGGTGACGAATTTAAGAAATTGGCTGCTCAGCCATGACAACACTTGATAAATTGAAACCCCCCCTCCCAAAGAAATGCTGACTTCCAGAGAGAAAAAGCCGAGAGTGAGAACGAGAGAGCCGGAAATAATGAAGAATGCCTTCCTATAACCAATGCGAGCCAAGAATCCAAGAGAGAACGTCTGCATGCCTTCCTTCTTGGGCGTTACTTCCAGACATGAAGGATGAGGTGGCGAGGGAATTACCGCCTCCAAACTTATATGGACCTTTTTCAACTCAAAAATGCGACTTAGAGATTGATATTATTATCGGCTTTAATATTTTAATTCATTTACTAACTCCCAAGGTGCGCTCTAAGAGTTTGATACATGGCTTCAATAGGAGAACGATGATGCACAAATAAAGTTGACTTGTTTTTATAATTATTTAATTAAGTGTGATATTATCCCAAGGTTACGACTACCATGTTAACAACCTTACACCAAATTTGTGACGTGATGGTAATTTGGTTCTTTTACTATGTTCCAACGGCGTCGGGGACAGGGGGACGTTGGGACGGGGGGACGGGTTTCCGGGACGGGGGGACAAAGGGGCCTCAATTTCGAGACGGCAGGGGGACGGCGGCGGGGGGGCGGGAGGGGGGACGGGGTGTATATACTATATACTATACATATGGTACTTAAAATGCTAGTTATGAAAAGATGTATAAGACTATTAAGAAGTAAAATAGCAAAATTGAAATACTAAATTAGTACTTGAACATTGAACATTGAATATTGAAGTTTTCAGTATCGAATGATGAATTACTAATTAGAAATTAGAATAGTAATACTCAATACTACAATGTAACAATTGTTGCATCGGCAAATGGAAGATTTCTATTATATTATATCAAAAATATCTGATTATAAAGATGATTACAATGAGTAGCATGATTATATGATATCAAAACAAGTACAAAATCAAAATGTCAAAATGACAAAATGTAGTGAAGGAGGCAGAGGCCTCTAATCATCCCTCGGGAGGTCGGCAAACTCCTCATCACTAGAACCACTGGACTCCTCAAGGTCAAGATCCGCCAAAGGAACACCAACCAACCCTATATCTGAAGCATCCTCATCCTCATCAATCTGTGATGGCTCCTCTGGCTCTACATCCCATCGTGCTGCTGGGCTCTCCTTGTACACACGTGTCCTGCGGTCAGTGATACGCAAGGCACTATGTACAGCCACTAGCTTCTCTGCTCTCTTAGAGGTAAGTCTATTCCTCTTAAGAGAGTGGATGAAGCTATAAGTAGACCAGTTCCTCTCAGAAGCTGAAGAACTAGAAACCTGGGACAGCAAACGAATGGCTAGTGTGGTAGTCAGTGATTTCGGTCCATGACAAGTCCACCACAAAATCGGATCCTCCTGTGCCATAGTTCTTATGTCCGCCTTTGCTGCAGCCTTATAACCCCTAAGAGTAGCAAATTTCGTCCACTCAGTGCGAATGTTGCCAGCAGCTTCAACATCATACATCCTATCAATGCATCTTGAAGAACCCTTCCTTCACCTCATCATCCTGAATCGGTGTAACTCTCCCAGGCCTAGGCATGTACCACTTCGGATTCAATGCATAAGCAGCCATGTGCAAGGGAGTGTTTAGGCTGTCCCATCTACGCTGAATAATAGGCTGAATGTAAACATTGTAGAACGCTAAAGTGGGGTCCTTCTCTCGCACAACTGCCCTCATCTGACCAAGCATAGAATCAATGCACTCATACACCTCCCCAAGGTTAGGTGCATCCCCATCCCCATATCTGATGACCTGTACAACTGGTGTAATGATGGTGACAATATATTTTGCATCATGCCAAAATGCATCACTCTTCACTATCTCCTTCACCCTCTTCCCCTGCTCTGTCCTGGACCCATCCCAACGATTCCATTCTTGTGTCATAACCATGACTTGCAGTGGCTCTTGCAACTCAAGCATTCTCTCCAAAAGAATGAAATAGGATGCATATCTGGTCTCAACTGGTTTCAAGAACTCCTTCTTCGCGAAGCTCCTGAAGATGGCATGTGAAGTGTGGTGGTTGCAGATATACATCTGCACATCTCTAGCATTGCTGACCACTCCTCTAATCCACTCAATCTTCCCCATGTCCTTGAGTGCATTGTTCATGGCATGCACACAACATGGAGTCCACCAAATGTGTCTGTATGATGCCTCTATAAGCCTCCCTGCAGCTCTGCACACATGTGCTGCATCTGTCACTACTTGGACCACATTTTGTGGCCCAATCTCCTCAATAGCTGCCCGAAGGATCTCAAACTGAAAATCAGCATCTTTTCGATGCCCTGAACAATCAACCGCCCTGAGAAAGAATGGCCCCTCTGAACATGTAACTATAACATTGATGAGTGGACGATGCCTAATGTCCGTCCACCCATCCATAACTATGCTACATCCAGACTCCTCCCAACATGCCCTCATCGTCTCCATCAATGAATTGATCTTGGCATAGTTGTTATCCAAGATCGTGGTCCTCAATTTGTGCTCACCTGGTGGCACATATGATGGTCCTCCCTTCGCCACCATCGACATCATCTCCTTATAATAAGGAGATCGAGCTACATGGAATGGGATTCCATTGGCAAAAAAGAACCTGCCAATGGAATCATCTATCTGATCCCTCAGGTGCACATTAAATAAATCAGCTATGGGGTTAGGCTGACTTTGCATCTTGCGTTTCCCCTTGCCCTGTTGTGATTCAGCCATAGTGCTATAAGTGGATGACGGTCCTGAGGCTGACCCTGACAATGTTCCTGCTCTCTGATGCAATGTAGGAGTAGAAATACGTGGCTGCGTCTGCATTTGCTGCTCCTGAATCTGCTGAATAGTCTGAATATGTTGCCTACCAGACAAGGTAGTAGGCATTGGAATTGCCACGTCATCTGGAACACCCCAAAGCTTGTTGAACTCAATTCTGTATTTCAAATTTTTAGCTTTCTTCAAAAAATCGCATGCTCCCACACCCTTTCCTGGCCAAAAGAGGAAGTGTGCATTAACTCTGGTGATGCTCCCAAACCAATCATCACCACAAATGTTGCATTGCCATTTCCTCGTACCACCAGTTGATGACGTTGGGGCTGTTATTCTTGTTGCAAACTGTTTGAGAGGAGATTTGGGATCATAAGGACCCCTAGCCCACTTTGCCAAAAGCTGGGAAGGGCAATCAGTAGAAACTGGTGCACTAGCTATGGAACTAGTATGCCCTTCTGGATTTGACCCATGCTCACCCCCCTCATTGTGCTCATCCTCATGCTCAGGTTCATATTCTGATTGGCTTGCACTATGAGAATCAGTTTCCATCTCATGCTCACTCATTTCATGACTATGGGAGCTCATTTTGACACTGCATTTCACAAAATGAAAAAAATTTCAATAAACACATAGTTTCAGCCTATGCCCTACTTTAAAATTAAAGAATAAAACTCTATATTTTAAATTTTTCAACAAATTTTATATTGCAAAACAAAATCTAAGATTCTAAATTAATTTAGAAATTAGAAAATGGAACAACAAGAATTTAGAAATGAAATAAGAAAAATTAAAAAATGAAACAACAAGAAATGAAAGAACATTGAAAATCAGAAAATAAAGTAAAAAATAAGTTAAAAACCCTACCTTTTGCTTGAAAAATCTCTTCAACAAGGTGAAGAATCTTCCTCCTCTTCTTCTTCTTGCTCCTTGACACTCCTTTTTCACTTGGAATCACTCCTTTCACTCCTCCAATCACTCTTTCCTCAGCCTTCACTCTTCTTCTTCTTGCTGTAGCAAACAAGTAGAAATGCAAATGTGAATAAAAATGAAGATTAGAGGGCCTTTTGAAGGCATGTTAGAGTTTAGATGTGCCCCACATGCCCTTAGGGTTCAAATAGAAGAAATAAACTATTAAAAAAATGTTTTAAAATTAAGTTTTAATGTGCCTTTTGGCTGTCCGCCGCGGGAGACGCCTGGGCGTCCCCAAGACGCTCGAGGGACGCCCAGGCGTCTCCCTCGGCGTCTCAAAGACGCCCAGGCGTCTCCGGCGGCGAGCCAAGAAACGGTGGTGCCGCCGGAGACGTGTGAATGCCGTCCCCACGTCTCCGGGACGTCCCCGTTCCAAAGACGCTAGGGCCTAGAGGGGGGGACGCGTCCCCGGGGTTCACTGTTCTTTTATAGACTATGGCCTCTCCTTGATGATGTTTCCCTTTCCTTCGAGTTGTTGTCCATCCTGCATCCACTTGGCAAACAAATAGGGTTAGACCGTTCTCTGTTTCCTTTTCAAAATAAAAACACATCAACACATTTACACACACACACACACATATATATGTGTAAAGAAATCATTCATAATTGCAGTTATATCAAATAAATTAAAAATTCTTTTTCCCAATTTTCACATTCTCATGAAAGGTAGTTGATTACAACTAACATAATGGCCATATTATTATTGCCATAATCTTGTTCAAAACAAAAGGGGTGTAACATACTTCTCCCCTTAAGAATCATTGTCCTCGATGATTATTTATTTAAAGGTTCAGGTCTAAAATCATTAATATATATATAGAGTTCTTAATTGTTCATAAAAAGATAAGGAAACTTCTGAAGGATTTCATGATAATCCTCCCATGTAGCATTTTCTTTTGAATACTAGTCCCACTGGGCCTTGCATTGCATCACCTCGCGGTTACATAAGCGTAGCTTACATACCTCAAGCACTCTGAGTGGCTCGATTGTGATCACCCTAGGATCCCGCACCTGCAAGGAATTCCAATCAATCATATGGTCAAATTTTGCATAGTACTTCTTAAGATAGGAGACATGAAATACATTGTGCAATCTGGCAAGAGCCGGAGGTAGAGCAATTTTGTATGCTACCGGGTTGATAACTTCCAGGACTTCAAAAGGTCCTACATATCTTGGGGCTAGTTTAGAGGTTTTTCCAAACTTGATAGAGCTCTTTTGAGATTTAACTCGCAAGAGAACTTTCTCTCCAACCACAAATTGTCTGGGGGTTCGTTTTGCATCAGCGTAGCTCTTCTGCCGATCATTAGCTTCCTTCAACCGCTGTCTGATTAACTTAACTTGTTCCTCCATTTTTTGAAGCATCTCGGGTCCTAGAATGATCCTATCTTCCATCTGGTTCCAACTGATAGGTGTTTTGCACTTCCTGTCGTACAATGCTTCAAAGGGTGCCATTTTGATAGCTGATTGATATGAATTGTTATAAGCAAATTCTACCAATGGTAAATATTCTTCCCACTTATATTGCTGGTCCATGCTACATTCTTAGCAAGTCTTCCAAGATCTGATTTACTCTTTCCGTTTGTCCATCTGTTTTAGGATGATAAGTTGTACTAATATTTAGCTAAGTTCCCAAAGCAGAAAATAGAGTTTGCTAAAACCTGGATGTTATCCTAGCATCCCTGTCAGAAATAATCTTTTTCGGAACCCCATGAAGACGGAAAATTTCTTGTACAAACTTTTGAGCAATTACAGAAGCCCCATCTATCAAATTTCCGGGTATGAAATGTGCTACCTTGGTGAGTCTATCCACTACTACCAGTATTGTATTATGTCTATTCCTCGTCATCGGTAAACCTTGTACAAAATCCATATTGATGATTTGCCATTTCCAATCTGGTACACTGTGAGGTTGTAACAATCCTGCCCAGTGCTGGTGCTCCACCTTAACCTTCTGACATTCAAAACATCCTGCAATGAATCTGGCTGCATCCTTTTTCATTCCCTTCCAAAAATATAAAGGTTTGACATCGGCCAACATTTTGGTACCCCTGGATGACTTGAGTATGGTGCTGTGTGAACCTCCTTCCATACCAATTTCCTTAATTCTGTTGAGTTTGGAACAAACATCTTGCCCTTATATCTCAAAAGTCCATCTGTTTCGATCTGAAAGCCTTCATATTTAGGCTCTTGTGAGTTTTCCTGTAGAGCTTCACGGACTTGTAGGTAGAATTCATCTTCATTTAATTTCTCTAGTACTTGAGCTCTAAAATTTGTATTGAATAACACCATGGAAGTTATATGTTTCCGTCGGCTCAGTGCATCGGCTACTCTGTTCTTCTTGCCCTTAATGTAATTGACCTCAAAATCATAGTCTGAAATTAACTCCATCCACCTCCTTTGGCAAGCATTTAAATTAGGTTGGGTGAATATATACTTTAAACCTTGATGGTCTGATTTGAGTTCAAAAGTCTTCCCCAACAAGTAATGTCGCCACATTTGCAGGGCATGCACAGTAGCTGTTAACTCCAGATCGTGAGGTGCATAGTTCTGCTCATACTGCTTCAACTTCCGAGATTCATAAGCCACTACCTTCCCATCTTGCATTAACACTCCACCCAAACCTTCACCAGACGCGTCCGTTATAACTACAAAATGACCATTAGGGTTTGGTACTACCAAAATTGGTGTAGTCGTTAATTTCTCCTTCAATGTATTAAATGCTTCTTGACATTTCTCTATCCATTTGAATCTTTTTCCTTTCCTTTGAAGGGAGGTAATGAGGTGAGTGATCCTAGAGAAATTTCTTACAAACCTTCGGTAATACCCAGCCAAACCCATGAATCTTCTAACCTCATGCACATTTTTCGGTACTGGCCATTCCACTATAGCTTTTATCTTTGCTAGATCCACTGCTATTCCTTTAGCTAATATTATATGCCCCAAGTATTGTACCTCTTTCTGGAAGAAGGTGCACTTTGATAATTTTCCATAAAGTTTATGTTCTCTCAATCGTTGGAGGACCACCCGAAGATGCTGAAGATGCTCATCCCCTTTTTTGGAATAAATAAGAATGTCATCAAGGAAAACCAACACAAACTTGTCCAAACAATCTTGGAAAATGCTGTTCATTAAATTCATAAATGCAGCTAGGGCATTGGTGAGACCAAATGGAAAAACCGTGAATTCATAATGACCGTACCTAGTTCTGAAGGCTGTTTTCTGAATGTTTTCTTCTTTCAATCTTAACTAATGATATCCTGACATTAAATCTATCTTGGAAAACACTGCTGCCCCTTTCATTTGATCAAAAAGATCGTCTATTCTGGGCAAGGGGTACTTATTTCTGATGGTGAGCTTGTTCAACATACGACAATCTATACATAGGCGAAGTGTTCCATCCTTCTTCTTTACAAATATTACTGGTGCTCCCCATGGTGATACACTAGGTCGAATCAATCCCTTATTCAGTAATTCCTGCAATTGAGCCTTTAGTTCCATTAGTTCCACGGTGGTCATACGATACGGTGCCTTAGAAACAGGTTCGGCCCCTGGAACTAAATCTATAGAGAAATCAAACACCCTTCTTGGTGGTAAACCAGGTAGCTCCTCCGGAAACACATCCTGGTATTCCCGAAGGTAAGGATATTTTTCTATGAAGGTTTCTTCCTTAAAGTCAGATTCCATTTCCTCTTCCTTGCTCTGTGTGTGCATTATCACATCATCATGAAATATGCTTTCCTTGTATTCCCTAACTTCTTCCATCTTAACTGCATATATTTGACATCCTTTCCTTTTATTTCTTTTTAATTGCATGGCTGAAATTTGCTGTACCTTAACCTCTCGTTGTATTCCTTGAATAAACATCGCGTTTCCTACGTCATCCACACACTCCACTGTCTTTGCAAAACAATCAACCTTGGCCCTATGCTCTCTGAACCAATTCATTCCAATGATCACATCATAGGAACCCAGAGGTGCCACGTAAAGGCTAATTTCTGTGGTGAAGCCTGGAAGTTCTACCCTAGCTTCAAACAGACACTGCTCTACCCTAGCTCTCGTCTGATTAACATATTCTACCGTCCATGATTTGGCCATGAACCCAGTTCTTTTAGGAAATCTACCAAGCAATTTAGGGGATATGAAACATTTAGTGGCTCCAGTGTCTATTAAAATGGTTATCGAGTTCCCGTATAGCATACCTGTAGTTTCAATGGGTGTGACTTGATATTCTACTTGCTTGTTATCTACTGCTACATGAATCCTTTGCTGGAAAGTTGTTTGTTGAGGTGGTAGAGGCTTACGTTGCTGCTGTCCATTTTGATTCCTGGTAGGGTATTGGTTAGCGTAATGCTCTCCACCACAAGTAAAGCATCCCCCTGGTGGTCCCTTCTTTTTCGAACCTTTGTTTGAATTAACTTCATCCTTCCTAGTATTGTTATTTCCCTTCTTATCCGTCTTGAGGTCATACTAATTGTTCCTATAGCCCTTCCTTTTGAAATTCTGAGACGACTGGTTCCATTTGACTTTGTTGCGATTTTTATCCCTAAAGGAATCATCCTTTTTCAACCTTTGCTCTTGTCGAATAGCTTTTTCATATGCTTCATCCATAGTTTGTGGTGCCAAAACATCCACTAGACCCCCGATATAGTTGTTCAACCCCAAAATGAACTTCCAAACACAAAAGTTTTCATCCTGCTGGTACTGCGAAACATATTTTAACAGACGGGTATACTTTTCCCAATACTCATTAACAGTTAAGGGTCCCTGCCTAAGATTTTCAAAGTCCAACAACTTTTGATCGTAAAACAACAGTGGTAGCCATCTTTGACGAAAAATTCTCACAAACTGATCCTAGTTCACTTTTGCTACTACAAGGCCCATTTCTGCCCTTTTTTTTTTCCCACCAAGTAGCGGCTTCTCTTGCCAACTGATAGCTGCCCAAGCTGCCTTGGAATTATCAGAGTAATCCCTTAGCTCAAAGTACTTTTCCATTTCAGTCAACCATGCTTCGGCGTCATCTCCTGAAGCGGAGCCCTCAAACTTAGGGGGTTTGATCTTTTTCATATCTTTAGCAAGTTCATTGGCTAATTGACTTCTCTTGTTTCCCAAGCTCAAAGTTTTAGAATTATCTTCGTGTTGATCACTCTGGGTTTTTGACCTTTCATCTCTCATATCGGATTGCTCTTCTACTTTCCTTTCTAGGTTGACTAGTCGGGCCTGAGTTTCATTCATCAGATTCAGTAATTGATCTAACTTTGCCATAGGATTGTTGTTATCCCGATCCCCTCTAAATCCATTTCCGGAATTATCCATTCCAATGAAGTTCCTGGATATATTGGTAATTCTAATTAGTCTTTTTTTTAAATTTATTTCCATAGTTTGCTCAACATAAGTTAAAAAAGTTTTCCATTGCAGATAAACAATCAAATATTTTTTGACTTTTATTACTCAAGTCAATTGCTACAAGATTACAAGCAAAATTGTTTACAAAATTGATATCACTTCCTGTGATAGATTCATAACAGAATTGTTTACAAAATTGCTATCACTTCCTATGATAGATTCAATACAAAATTGTTTACAAAAAGGCTATCACTTCCTGTGATAGATTCTAATACAAAGATAATTAGGAATCACTGTCACTGTTTGTGATAGGTTCCTCCTGATCAATAAACTCAAAAAATGGAATAAGTTTGATTCCGGGAGTTGGAATACGAACTTATTTAGATGTTTCGGGTTCCGTCTTATTATTCAAAAGGTTCCCAGAACTAGTTTGGCTTGTTTCAGCAAGAATAGATGACTTAACAGTTTCCTTCCTAGAGGTAGTCCATATTCTTCTTTCTCTCTGAAGTCTCTTCAGAGCTTCAGCCATTGTTTTCGAATCCGAGGGAAAAGAGCAGTAGGAATAATCATATCTAAGCCTGATTTTCCACAGCCGGATGGAAACGGGGTCTTGGGTCTTCTTCTGGGGGGTTTTTTGCAGCCTCATCCTAGAAAAACATCGACGGTTGATTTCAGTTCTCTATGTTTGCTTGATGAGCCTCGAGGTTTAGTGTCGAACCTAGTAGCTTTGATACCATATGTAACATACTTGCTAACTACAGTTTATGAATAGTAGCTAACTATCAGTTTCAGCTGAAAAGTAACTAACTAATTTTCCTAATGAGAGTTTCAATACATATAACAACAGGAAAGATAGTAATCTGAGCATTAACTACTCTATCATGCAATAACTAACTTCTAGTTTTTCATTATCAGCTGAAATGGAACAATTAACGGTTTATTTAATTGAAAACTATAGTAGGTTATGAACTCACTATTCCATTAACTAAGAAATGAATAAAACATATTTTAACAGCAGAGACTTTAACAATAGAAAATAATTCTATTTTGAAGTAAAGAGAGAGAAAGAGAGTTAAGAGATAGTATAGTCTGAAGACTTCCTGCTGGAATGCTTGAACAAGACTCAGTCTTCGAGGGAAAGAGAAGCATCATCAAGGGCTTTTCTGCCCAACCAAAGACCTACTGGTTTCCCATGTTTCTTCAACTGAAGAAACCCAACCCTTCACGAGGTGCAGACTATAAAGGATTCCCAAATTACCATTGCCATCTGAGTTTGGTGTTAAGAATTTATACTACCCTGGTCGATCTTTCACTATAGGTTCTCCTAACTAGAAAGACCGTCCTGATTAGGGGTATATCTGATTCTTGATAGCTGATTGTTGCTTATTCTAAGCATCATAACCTTGGCCAAGGATTTAATGATTACAAGCACGTTTCTTGTGCCATCAACACTCTCACCCTTACTCGACATTGATACATTTGACATTTGAGTTTATATAGTCATTGACTCGACTCATAATTTGTTCCTTTACAATCAGGGATAGTTTGTTCATTTCTTCTCACTAAAGGAGGAAAAGATAGTCTTTTGTCAGTTAAGAAAAGAACTCTCTTCAGTTCTAATAAATCCAAACTAATTACAACAGAAAAAGAGATAATTGAATGTCTAGATTCGAGGCTAAAGTATAGAGTAAGGTCTTGTCTTAAAGTTAAGCAAAAATGGAAGAAACTCAGAGCATTTTTGATTGCAAGATCAGGTGATCTCATCTGGATCAAAAAGATAATGAAGAAATATTTCAACTAGACAAGGCGCTTAGTTTTTGCTAAGATTCGATATCAATAAACATCAAACAAGACGTGATTCCAATGAAAATACCAACACAACACATCAACTTCATAAACAAAGTAATGAGCTGTTCTTAAATACAGATTTAACAATTTTTAAGACACTAAACATACGTGCTTGGATATGCGATACAGAAAATCGATAGTGCTCCTAGCGTTTCCTCCCAGCGATCTAGGTAATGACCTTAGATGTTTCGCAAGTCCTCACTGCCCGAAGAGTGTCACAATGGCGGATATACTGTAGACTACAGATTGTTTACTCCCCCTTGAGAATTAAGTGACGAATTTAAGAAATTGGCTGCTTGGCCATGACAACACTTGATAAATTGAAAACCCCCCACAAAGAAATGTCGACTTCCAGAGAGAAAAAGCGGAGAGTGAGAATGAGAGAGCCATAAATAATGAAGAATGCCTTCCTATAACCAACGCGAGCCAAGACTCCAAGAGAGAACGTCTGCATGCCTTCCTTCTTGGGTGTTACTTCCAGACATGAAGGATGAGATGGCAAGGGAATTACTGCCTCCAAACTTATACGAACCTTTTTCAACTCAAAAACATGACTTAGAGATTGATATTATTATCGACTTTAATATTTTAATTCATTTACCAACTCCCAAGGTGCGCTCTAAGAGTTTAATACATGACTTCAATAGGAGAACGATGATGCACAAATAAAGTCAACTTGTTTTTATAATTATTTAATTAAGTGTGATATTATCCCAAGGGTACGACTACCACGTTAACAACCTTACACCAAACTCGCAACGTGATTGTAATTTGGATCTTTTATAGACTGTGGCCTCTCCTTGATGATGTTTCCCTTTTCTTCGAGTTGTTGTCCATCCTGCATCTACTTGGCAAAGAAATAGGGTTAGACCGTTCTCTGTTTCCTTTTCAAAATAAAAACACATCAACACATTCACATATATATATATATATATATATATATATATAGAAATCATTCATAATTTCAGTTATATCAAATAAATTAAAAATTCTTTTTCCCAATTTTCACATTCTCATGAAAGGTAGTTGATTACAACTAACATAATGACCATATTATTATTGCCATAATCTTGTTCAAAACAAAAGGGATGTAACATTATTGTATGAAATTAGTTTTTATGAATTCCTTCTTGTGTGTTATGTGCCATTTAGTGCCTAAAATTATATATATTACCACTTCTCCTGTATTCTTAGTTATGTTGGAAGTGATAACTAACTTTTGATTATGCTTTTCATCTTCACCATACACAAGTACTAGAATATCTCTTAGATATTGAATAAGAAGCATCAATTTTTTCTATATTTCTTCTTAAAATGGTTAGATCTACTACCTTTATTATTTGGGCTGACATTAATCTTGTCACTCATCTCGCTTGAAGTTGCTGTCTTTGGCCTTTTTAATGATTGTTCATTAGCAAGGATGTAAAATATACTTCATGGTAATAAACTTGTTTCAGCAGATTTCAATTGAGGACACCAACAGATAACCGTTATGAAGCTCATTAATGAATCTTTTGTTATATGTAATTTATTTGCACTATATTTTATAAAAAGACATAATTGTTCTTTTTAGTGGGGGGCCTGGGGGCTATTGTTACTTTTAGATTCTTATAGGACAACAAAAGTTACTTTCATGAACTGTAGGCAAGCTCTGTAGTTTAGATAATTTCTCTTCACATCTTTGTTTGAGATTGTTTCTTTTTTAGCCCACTTATTTTTATTTTTCTGTTGTGGTTGGAATTTTATTAGGACTTTCATCTTTTTCAATGATAGAATGGTTAGAATGGTTTGTTATGTAAATTCACACTATTATGAGATAACATCCATGCCTTGTAATAATAATAATATTGATAATCCACGTGCACAAGCAGTAATTGAAGATATAACTTTAAAAGTTGTAATGGAAAATGTATGTGTAGGAGCAGCTTGAGCACTAGGATGCATTTGAGAAACTTGGTTGCATGTTAGCAAGTATTTTGGATCTTTTGTGACATGCTTTAAATGGACAGCTTATTAGCACTTTATGCATGCAGTGCTGCGTAATGATCATAAGAATATCACAGCAAAAATAGAGCAAAACCTTCACATCCTTCTTTCAGGTGGTCTCGGTCAGGATCATCAAACACTACCACAGAAAAGATCAGGTACCAGTTTAATGCACATTTTAAAATGTTGTGATCATATTGAATTTGGAACAGACTTGATTTATTAGTATTATAATTTTTGTCAGGACTATTTCTAAAGTACATAAATGTTGAGGCTCAGAACTAGGTAGTTTCTGAATTCTTTTGGAGATTATGGAACTGGTACACTGCTTTAGGGAATGTTCTGATGTTTGATATTTATATTGAGATTTTTGTCTTTTTTTGGTATTCACAGCTGAAGGGGAAGAGTTAGGGCTCCAAATTTCATCTGGGTCGAACAGTATCAGCTCTGTCTCTTTGCCTGCTGCTTCAGAAGTTTCATCCATGGATGAAGATGCAATTCCAAAATTTCCATTTGCTGTTGTTGATGAATTATTTGATGGATCTCCAGCAGCATTAGATGGACTTCAACTAGGAGACCAGATTCTGAAATTTGGTATGGTGGAGGGTGGTGACAATTTAGTTCCAAGGCTTGCAAGGGAAGGTCAAACCAACCAAGGCCGTGCAATTCCTGTAATAGTTATGAGGCGAGGAGTAAAAGTGCATCTAAATGTGACACCACGTGTTTGGTCAGGTCGAGGACTTCTTGGGTATGTTGATAATTTGCTTTTACTTTTGTTTGACTGGGTGTGTATATGAAATTAAAGTTTTTAAGAGGAAGAACTACTAGTTTGTTTGGGCTTAATTACAATGGCTTAACAGGTCAGTTCAGATCCCTTGAATTGTTCTGCAGTTTCTTCTTTTGTCTTGTGATGTTTTAATAGATTCATAAGTTATCCTTGTATGTTTGCTAAAAATCTAGTCTTGGTCATGCTGTGAATAACTCCACTGGAATAGTAGAATGCATTCTCTTCAAATTTGACATGATGATATAGATATCTAAACCAGGTACAATGCATGGGATGGTATTATTCTATCCCTGAAATCAAAAAAAACTTTTTTTTAATTTTTTGTATACTTCTGGATCTGGGGTTTCATAATTCAGACTCAAATCATGCTTCCATATACCATAGTGGTCATTGTTTGAGACTTATTCTTGGTATTTTCTATCCCTTCTTGGTGTGCCTGGGCTTTTCTTTTTACACCCTTGCCTTTTTCATGTATATCCTTATAAAGGAGCATGACAAAAATCTGCTCTTGCTTGTTTGGCCCTGCAGTCAAGTCTTCTTTTTTGGCTAAGCTAAAAGAATTATAATTATTCATGTAAGATTGTGTTTTCAAACTTATGATGCTGTATAAGTTGACCAAACCTTGATTGAATATTCATGTTCTGAATCTGTGAATACTCAAGCATGCAAGAGAGGGCGGATTATTATTTTTTTCTATTGAATCTCTGTGGCTGAAGTCAGAAAGTGTTCGATTTACAAAAGAAATTATTCAGCTTAATTGGATTCTTACCTCTTATATAATATTTGCAGAGAAGAAATGTTTCCAATTGTAATTCCCCCTTGTTTTTATGCCTTTTATCAGGCAGGAACTTAGGTAAAAGAAAATCCTTAATCGGAATCCTGTAATTGGCTTTCATGGTTTCTAAATTCTAAGATTGATGTCTTAATGTGGATCAATACCCAGTCAACTGGTCTGGAGGATTTCCAGAAGTTCTTTTATGCCTTGCTAGATACATTGCCAAGCATATCATGGCACAAAATTGGAGTGATGCTCCATAAGAATCTTACAACTATGGTCTTTGAGGGTAGGGACCAGTTCTATAGGAGGTTCCCAATGATTTTGAAATAATCCAATGGACAATGGAGTGGTAGGTAAACCACTGTCTTTTTTAGAGTTATACATAATTTATGCTGAGGGCCGGGAACTTCTTATTCTAAGAATGTGATCCTGCCAGGAGACCTATTTAGGTTCAAAACTTGGAATGCATTTCCTTCGTTACTACTTTATTTGCTTTATTGATTATTCCTTTAAAACAAAAACTTTAGCCTTCTGTATGGCTTTATTTATTTAATTGGATTTTCCTAAAACATAATTAGATTTTATTCTCTTCCATCTTTCCCAGAGTCAATGTATGCTTTATTCTCTTAATGTCCTCCTAGAATAAGATAATTCTTTGTTCACATTCAACATTCTCTTATTTCAAGAGTTCTTGTTATGAAGTGTATTAGGATCATCACATTTTTAGTGCTGTTGCATAGTGAATTACCATGTTTTATGGGCTAATGGTACGTTCCACTCCTTCCCTCTCCCTTGCTTTCCCCACTCAACCCTCCACCATCTTTCTCCTTCTGTCCCTCTCCCATTTTTTCTCTGTTTCCTGGGTTGCTTATACAGTTGAGGAGGTCTTGTAGGTTGTTTGCTGATATTTAAGGTATTTTGTGGTCATTGCATTCCAGATTCTTGCCTTATTGTATCTATTTCTATTAAGAAGTTGCTATCTTTGCTCATTCAGGAGCTGATTTTTTGATATATGCTATCTCCTCAGTCATCTAATTAATAATTGGCAGCTTGTTAACACAAGAAGTTTCCCAAAAAATTGTCAAGGATCCTTATCTAACTTCCCAAAACAGAGACTGACATATCTACCTCCATCCTTCCTTACCCTCCCTCACCCTCTCCCTTGCCCTCTCTCTCCTTGAGTTATTTATCCGTTTGTGGTTACTGAATTTGATGCAGTCAAGACCTGGTGCCCAGTGAAAGGCAGCTAAGGTCTTGCAGCTCTACACAAGAAACAATTTAGTAATTTACCAATGCAGTAAGGAGATAATAATAACTCAGAAATTATAAATCACAACTCACATTACTCCCTGCTTACAGGCACACAGCCCAGCAAAGGGCAGTACAAATAACTCAGAGGTTCAAACAACAAAATGTAGTATGGGAAGGAATTCACATTACAACCTGCGACAGTTTTGCAGCCCAGTAGCAGGGCATTACTACTAACTCAGAAATTTAACAGCATTCTGCCTGGTTCCTCAGTCCTACAGAAGCCAGCAGGGATTAATTCATAGCCTTGGTACTCCCATAACCCCTGTACCTGTCTGTCACCTGCCCTCCTCCGTTCACATACAGATGTGTTGGATTTTATGAGGAAACACCACCCACAAATAGGTAACAGTAGCGGCCAAGGCTTAACTCAATAACTGCCACCAGCCATAACCCATGACCAGGAATAGAAGATGGCCACTACAGTAACCGCCTGTTAGAACAGCACTTGGTTTGCCGAGCATGAAGGATGTAACAGTCAAACTTGTAACTGCTGTGACAGTGAATGACAGCTGCAGCCAAGAAGTTGTACAGTGAACAATTAAGAGTACTGTAGCTAAATACATCCACAAACTTGCTAAGAGTAACAGCCAGGTAAGGATACTTTCTGGTATGCAGGGCCCAGCAAGCAGATAGAAGTGAAATGCTCAGAATTAAGGATAATGGCCCTAGTAGTGGAACCCACTTATGACAGTGAGTTTGACCCAGCAAACAGACAAAAAGAACTTGAAAACACATAGAAAACAGAGCAAAAAAATCCAAAATTGAATGTCCATGGTTTTAGACTAAGTCACAAGGTTCGAATTCGAGTTTGAGTTCGGCAACATTGGAATTTGAATGAAGTTTGGCAAAGAAAAAATCGAAAAAAAATCGGCATTAAATTTGCCTTGTGTAATTTAAAAAAAAAAGAAATATAAGTAATATATCCACAAAATTGTCAAAATAGTTTGACATTGATAAATAGATTAATATAGTGCCATTTATAAAAAAAATCGCAAACCCTAGAAATCACTTTAAAAAACCCTAAAAAGCAGTTTTCTATTATATATTATAATGAAAACAAACAGCGCTTTTTCTGTATGAAGAAATTCGACGAATTTCAAATTAATATTTCATATTCAACAACGCCATGCATAAAGTTCGCCGAACCTTGTGACTTACGTTTTTTAGATGAGCAGGATTTCGGGTAAACCCAGATGCTCCTTCATCAGAATTCCTTATTCTTTTTTTTCTGATCATTGGCTATTTGACTCCATAATCTTCCAATTAAGAAATTGGCAGATTGTTATCACTAGGGTCTTCTAAGAAATCTGCCAGGGATCTTCCCAAAACAGACATTGGCATATCAATCTATTGCCTTCATGAATATCATATAGATAGCCAAGCCTTTGATAACATTCTTGGAGTTGAGATTCTTTCCTTAGCCATCTCATCAATTGTCTTTACTCAAAATCCTACTCCAAAGCCAGTCGTTTTCATTACACACTCTCCAGGCTAGTTTTGCAACTAAGGCCATATTCACTGATTTTCAATGCCTTACAACTGTTGCCTTTCATTGCTTGACCAACTAACAACATACAACGCTTTAAAATGGATCTTCTTGACTTCATCTACCCCTTGTCTCAAAATTTTCCAAGATACTTTTCCAAAATTTCAAGAATTGTTTTCTAAAATTCTGAAGATCAAAAAGTAGTACTGTTCAAGAAATTTTCACTGAAGAAATATAAGGTATAACTTGATATAGGCGTCATGAGATTGGAGATAAAATCAAGTCATATTCCATATTGAATCTAGATGGATCCAATAACTAGGTCGAAGGTCTAGCACAACAAACCAGGTCATGTAAGTACACAAATAATGACAACTAGATAAACACTAACAGTCAAGATAATAGAAGTATGAACAACAGGTACTCCACACATCTGTTTTAACTGGCAAAATATGATGAACAGTGTTTTCCAGGAGGATGCGTCCCCCTGTCAAAAAAAAATAAAAAATCTAGAGTTTCCTAGACAAGGATGTCTGTGGGATGCAAGGATAGGAACAAGATGCCCCTACTGCCCCCTGCTGCCCCTTGCATGGAGAAGTGTCCTTGAGACATCCCTGTAGTGCAAGAAACATTTACCTTGCAGAGGGTGCCCTAGGGACACACTGCTGTCTCTCAGATAGTTAGGGAACACATGGGCATCCCTTGATTGTCCTGGGAAGATAGGGAGGTCCCTCGATCCTTCCTTCCCCTTTCCCCAAACCCCCCTCAAAAACAAATGCAGGCTAGGGGACTCCTTGCTGTCCTTGAGACACCTAGGGAACACGTGGGCATCCCTTGCCTATCCTAGAGAAGACAGGGAGTCCCACCCCCACTTAACTCCAAAAAAACAATTTTATTGTTAAAAATTATAAAATACACTTAATTTTTTTTAAAGTAAAAACCATAACCCTAATATGCAAGGGGGCCCTACGAGGACCCCACACCCTAAAAAAATTATATATATGATAGCCCATCTTCAATAGAAATCACTATCAACAATTTGTCATTTTCATTGAGGAAGAGGAATAAGAAGATTCTCTATCCATTTCAATCGTCTTTGTTAATCATCATTCATCAAGTTAAGTTCTGTAATAATTGCCCCCCTACTGCCCCTCACTGCCCCTTGCATGGAGAAATGTCCTTGAGACATCCCTGTAGTGCAAGGAACATTTACCTTGCAGAGGGTGCCCTAGGGACACACTGCTGTCTCTCAGATAGCTAGGGAACACATGGGCATCCCTTGTTTGTCCTGGGAAGATAGGGAGGTCCCTCAATCTCTTCCCTCCCCTTCCCCATCCTTCGCCCCCCCCACCCAAAAAAAAAATGCAGGCTAGGCGACTCTTTGCTGTCTTTGAGACACCTAGGGAACACTCGGGCATCCCTTGCCCATCCTAGAGTGCAGCCTTAACAGTTAATTTCTCCAGTCTTAGTTGAATCTTTGTTTGGATTATAGTCTACAATGTAGTAATTTCTGTGTCCGTTGATTTCAAATCAAGTTATACAGGTCATGAAATGGTTTCACCTTGCCATTCTTTTTTTTTTTTTTGAATAATACAATTACAATAAATGATTAGAAATCATTAATCAATGCAGCGTGGTAATTTTTCTTCTCCCTTGGGTATTCCTTTGTTATGGATAGTATAACTACAAGAGATAATGGGTGTTTTATAATTTTTGTGTAAGGATATCATCTCTTGTTCTCTGATGATGTGATTGGTTGAGCTTTTGGGAATAATGAACCTAAATAAGATTAACAAGAAGGCACATGAAATCATAGCATTGCAAAAATCTTTTACTGTCACCCAATGCTGACTTCATGCATTTCATCAATACCTGCCCCAACATTATCTTTTCATGTGGAATCTGATAACGAGTTGCTCATGTCCTTGTTATAATTCATATAACGTATTGCTCAACATCTTTTGCCTAACTATGCTATACTAGACAAAAAAGACAACATGCTAAATGGAATGAGAAATAAGCAGTAAGATGCAGCAAAGAGGAATCAACTTTTAGTTTGAGGAGAGAATGAAAGGTTGCGAGAGTTGAAATTTGGTGAAACGTAAATTGTAAGTGGGGGTTAGCCCATATGGAGGGCCTCTTTGTATTGGTTAGAATATTATGAATTAATGTTATTTTCAGTTATGTTATTGGGTTTTCAATGTAATATACTCATTTTTAAGACTAGGCTTTATTTCTATGCTGTTCCGGATTAACTCCTCTACATAATGATGTTTATGTTTGACTCCTTGAGCAATCAATACTGGTCTCTAGCTAGTTAAATTTTTATTACCATGGTCTCTATCTTCGCATAAAAGCAGCCAAAAAAAATATTTGGAATAAAACATATGCTTCTCACGCCCATTGAGACATTTCTTATTGTTTATGCTATATAAATTTGGGATGATTCTTTGTACAATATCAATAAAGATGAACCTAATTTGTAGTTCAATTCAACTTGGGTGTCTTACATATACCATATGCAAATGTGTGATACTTTATTGGCACATCTGCATGGGTATCTCCCAGTAAGCATCCAAAAGTAGCAGATCGTATTTGAGTAGATGAGGGTCACAGCTGATGATATTATCGTTCTAATTTATGATTTCAAGTTTCCAATCTGATGGGCCAGTGCTCAAGATAGGTTTTTACATCTCGAGTCTTCGGTACATTTATACTTAGATTTTTATAATTATAGTCATGTAGTTGGCAGGATTTTCTATTTTGAAAATCATCATAAATCTAGACAATGTTATTTAAGGTTTCCGACTTAGGTCAGGAGTATAGAGCTCTAACAACAATAAGTAGTTGTTCATATCATAGGTGAAGAACTTGGGCTTATCAATAACTTGTATGATCCAAAATTTTCAATTACCCAAGACTCAGCAAAAGTTCAGGAAAAAACTTGGCAAATTCTTCAAAAACATGTATATTACTGAATTTAGGGAACATATTACTGAATTTAGGGAACATATTACTAATTTCTTTCATATGTAGATCAAAATTAGAGTTTAGTACACATCATAGACTAGTTTTCTTTTTACGTTAATTGTGGATTAGGGGTTCACTACCTTTATATAAACAATTAATTTTTTTTAACAATAGTCTGAGCATCAAACCTTGAAAAGAGATGCTTTAATAATTACAAAAAACAGCTTTAGTCATAAACCATGAGTATAACTATTGAAATCCCTAAGAACTTTTATACATCAAGAACTTCAGCTACATTTGTGATTGACTTGTTGCATAGCAACTGAAACTCGTTGTGTAGCAACTAAAGTTTGTTGTTCAGCAATTGAGAACTTGTTACATGACAACTGAGGACTGTGGTGTAGCAACTAAAGATTGTTGTGCAACAGCAAAAAGCTTGTTATGCAGAACTGAGGACTTTTGTACAACACCTGAAGAGTGAAGACTTGTTACACAGCAATAAAAACCTGTTGTGCAACAACTGTTGATTTGTAATGGAGCAATAGAAAACCTTCTTTCACAGCAGCTACAACTCTTCCTTGTCACCATTAGCTTTAGATTTGGCATGATTTTTAATTATTGGTAAATCCAGGGATTTATCAATGATAATTTTTTCATCATGATCTGTATTATTTTATAGATAAAAAAAAAGGCAAGTTCAATTCACATCATAGTGTCATGATCATAAAATATTTTTCAATATTAATATTTTACTAAATTCATCCATAGAAAACATGGGCCCAAAACAATTTTTTTATTTTAAAAATTAGGATAGGGGTCTGGGCCAACAATCCCTAGTGGGGTTGAGTGGTAGTGCCCCTCACAGGGGTTTAGGGACAGTGGCTCTTATGGGGTCTAGAGTCAGTGCCCCTGGCATCTTCCTTGTTTGTGATACAAGACGGGGTTAAGGGGTGGAGCCTTTGCTCCCAAACCCAAATTGAGGCCTTTGAGACCACATGGACCTTCACGATGCATGCTCAAATGCTAGAAAAAAACAGCTCAAATGCACAAAAAAAAAACATTAAAATATGATGAAATATGAGGGTTTTTTTTGGCAGAGAGACTTGTGGCAGTGTGGCCAAGTTTTTCCCTGCATTTTGTACGTTATTGCTGGGTTATACTGCAAGTAACTTGTGACCCATTTTGATTCATGGGTACTTGCAAGTTTTGTGAATTTTAGACAAGTTATGAATAAATATGGTTCATACAATCTAGATTAAATATCTAGGGTAGCATAAAAAACTAGGCCACTGTATCATGTTTCTGGATTTCTCTAGCAAGGACTGTAATGGTGTAACCAAATGGATATGATCGGGGCTTTTATTATCAGCAGTTATTCTCATGGTCATAATACTCATCTCATGTGGCTTAACAGTTAACACTCACATGTTTCATTCTACACTCTGGATAAACAAGCAGATTCAGCTCCTTGCCAAGTTTCAGGCTAATTATAAAATTGGTACAACAAAAAGCTATGATAGATAAATCATAATGAGTCTTGAGTTAGGTGGTTTTAGTCATTGTTTAGTCAAGCACTTGTTGACCATTAACATAGTTCTTGTGACATGTCAGTCATTGCAGAGTTTGAGTTGTCTGGCTATGCTTAATATTGTGTTGTTTTGACAATTCTCTTTTGTAAATGTCAGGCATTGACAATTTTGTTGTTATCCATGCTGAGATACTTAGAGCTGATAAGAATTATTCTAGATGTAAGATATTTCCTCTTTTCTTTTTAGATGACTCAAATGAGATTTCAATACGGATCATGTGATTCCGTAATGGAAAAATGTCATTTTCTTTGAAGCAAGCAGTAGTCGTACTCAACTACCAATTTCAGTGGCTGAATTGTAATAATTGAATTTACAGATTTGACTACGATTCATATAACTTGAATCTTGATGTTTCATGAAGATGTAGTTTCTTCCTTTTGATATATATGAGTGATACAGAGTTTTGCCACAAGAAAAATGAAATATTAATGAACTTTAATCAAAATGCAGTAATAAATAAATAAAGGTGAAATATAAATTAGGAAGATTTAGATGAAATAAAAATATGCACCAATAGTGGGTATGCATTTGCTCTTTTCCATTTTTGATTGATGGTGGAAGTCTTGTACATTAGATTCTTTAGTTGCTTTGGATGTAACGATATTTCTTTCGAATTGTAAGAAGAAGAAAGGCTCACTGCAATACAAGACTGACTTCTTTGAGAGACATTAAACCCTTGTTGGCATGATATCTCTTTGGGAAGTGTAAGAAGGGACCTCCAGAATGTAAGACTGACCTCTTTGTGAGATGCCAGACCTTCGTTATCTTTTTAAATACATGATTGATAAGGAAACAGTCTTAAAAAATCATAAGTTGAATCTTGGTGGGAGGTGATGTGACAGGGATAGATAACTTAAACGAGCTGAGTTTTTGTTATAATTTTCCAGTGCCCTCAAACTCCAATAGAACGTGCTATTATATTGGCTTTTGTCACACATTTGACAAGTTTTCTTTTTGGGTGGCAATATACAGACTGAGTTATTGGAACTGGTATGAATTTCTCAAAGTACAACTCTTAGAAACTTGCCTCTCACAAAATCGATTTCTGTAGAATTTGTTTTCTACATTTATAGGTGTTATTTTTACTTTTTCATTTTAGTATTCTCCATGGTGAAATTCAATCTATGCATGCTACATAGTACATACTAAATACGGGTGTATTAATGTACAACTGTCTGTAATGCCTTGTTAAATTTTTATTTACTACTCTTCATACATAATATTAACTACGATCTCTGCACAAACTAAAAAAGTCGCCATTGATGAAGATATGTATGAAAATGTGATTTCTAATATTTGTTCGTCTAAACTTGATTGTTCGTATTTTCATTACTTGAAATTTTTATATAAGTTGAAATGGAAAAACATAGAGGAACATGGTGTTATAAATGCGTTTCTTTGGAAAAAGGATACTTTTATGTATTACATTCATTGTTGCATATAGACAACCAGGGAGGTTTTCTTTTACCTATAAAGCATCATAAGAGTTATTATCAAAGCAAGCATACTCTAAATCATTCATTTTGTCTTAAAGTTGATGCTGTAGTATTCCAAATGTTAAATCTAGGACTATTGATTTCGTTGTCTTATTAACATGAACTTGTGGTTCATAGAATGAAATAGTGGTTTCTCATTCAGTGTCTCTCTTTCACAAAAGCATAATAGTTTTTGGTATATGGAATCTGATTATAGAATTTTCTAACAGGTGCCATCTTCAAAGTCTATGACCATGGGGAACCACCTAATATTATCTTGTGAAGTATTCTCCTTGCATATGAGATATATATGATTGATTGATCTGTCACAGCATATAAAAACATGAATAAGTTGCTGTTTAATGCAACCAATTAGATTTTCCAAGTGCTTAAATATTCACAAAAGTTTACAAGGATTCAGTGTTTTTATTCAAGCATTTTGGCTTGTGTGCATTCGAGGGCTTCAAATTTGACATTATATAGCATTTTCATGACGTGCAGTATGCTCTTATGTAAATATGTAATTTCTTCAATTTTAACTTGTGTTCTGGTAAGAAAAAAAATGGTACATTTCCTAAAATATGGAGATGGAATGAATGCGTTGCACCGTGTGGCTTTTTTGACAAAATGTTTGTTGTTGTAAGTATATAGATGGTGTATAGGATTCAAAAAAAGGTGGTGTTTGTAGAAGCAAAGATAAAATTAGTAAGAAGAGAATTATGTATGTAGTCCATTGGGTGTGAATTAAAGCTGGAAAGTTTAAGAAAAAATAGATTGTAGCTACTAGTTTGGAAAGGTAAGAAAAGTTAGATTGTAGCTACTAGTTTGGAAAGGTAAGAAAAGTTAGATTGTAGCTCTACTAGTTTACAACACAAAAAGCTTGCACGTGTACTTATTGTTAATGGTGGTCAATGCCCTATGGGCAGTTAGTATGTAATCTTAAGAATTTTTTCCTAAGCTAAGCTATCATCTGAAGTATTTTGTAATATGCGAATAGGTATTTTCACATTTGTTAGCCTCGAGTCGTTGTTGTTAAAGAGAAACTGTTGTTTTATAGTTGGTTTTGAAGAGTTTTGCAGTATGTTATATAATGATTGGAAACAATCAAGAAAAATCTTTGAAAAAACTGAAGGATAAGCTTTTGATTACATAACCTATGTTGGAATACTGATTTGAGCATCAAATTTTGGAGATGTTCTTCCAAGCCATCATACAACGAACTAATTCCTGTCTATTGAGAAGGTTCTAAAAATAAACTTATTCAATGAAATTGCACTAAATTTTTCAGGAACCTCGTAGATGTAAATTGTATCACTAACAGTGATCAAAATTATGATTGTGTGGACATTAAAATATGAATGAATTTAAATACAATAGTATCAAATATTAAACAAATGACAACAAAAATGATGAATAAGTAGGGGAAAGTAGAACATCTAATAAATCTTAGAGTAGCTATATAATGGCTACCAATTTGGATGGGAGACTCAATTTATATGCATTTAACCATTATCAAGACTTACAATCAATACAACTCCATTCCAAGTGCAAATTACCAAATACTCTAATACATAATAATTTAAGTGTTGAGCACTTAGACTTTGCATTCATAAGCATTGTTTGCACAATATACAAAACACAATTGTTTGCATACAAAATGTACAAATGACAAAATCTTGTTAACAATTCTCCCAAGCTTTAAAGCATTTGAATTGTTCTATTGAACAAGTATGGTGGAATATAATGCAATCCTAGTCAATAGTGTCACCATTTCTTACCCCCTTTTATGGTAGCACAATTAGGGTCTTGTGAAACCCCACAAAAACCAATATGACCTACCAAAACTCCAAATTGCACCCCATGAGCTTTTGTACCTAGTTAAGGATCCAATTCCACCACAAAATTGAGAGGGGGAGAAAACATGCTAATGACACCTCAAAGTGCAAGTCCATTTCAACCAATGCATAGTTCAATTGTTGAACAACAAACATGTATTTAGACACTCATTATGTGAGGATATTTGGCCAAGGATCACACATCTATGCCTTTTGTTCATAAGTAGTGTTAATTAGCATTTATTACATGCACAATTGCTTCTGTCAGCCATTAAAAATGTAGCCAATGTTTTTGATCCATGTAAGGATGTTTTTGTAATTGACTGCATCCACTATAGACTAAATGCTATTTGTTGGACCTTGTCTCTTCCCAAGAAAATGCTAGAGACTCTACTCACCTTTATACTTTTGCATATTTAGTGTTGCTCAAATCCATCCAACATGGCAATAGGGCAAAAGATTGGATAATTGAGAATGGGCTAATAGTTTTAATAGACATGTTTTTATTAATATTATTTATGCCTAAATGTTGTTATAGGTCTTACATTGAAATAGTGCACAAGAGCCAATCATATGACACATAAGATGTGTAACAATTGAATAATGTTATTGACAAGCTAAGGACCAAAATAGACTTAAACTAGTTTGAGTCAAAATAGATGGTTTTGTACTTTGAAACAAAAATAATAGCTTAACAATAAAATAATCTTATTGCTTGTACATATAGTATATTCACAAGGCATACTTACTAGATCCTAAACATAAGATTTCAACTATAGAATCATTTTCTCTATATATTAATAACTCATCCTTAGTTAGTGTTCCCATTGCTAATTTTAGTGGGCATTCTTTATTGTTTGGTTGAGGGGTCTCCCAAGTCTACTTCCAATTTGACTAAACTTGTGCATTCAGTCTCTTGAGAAGTGCTCTAGATCCTCTATTTTCTACAATATGCTTCACAACTCATATTGAGATTCCTTCAATATCAATTGGGTTTGTTGTTGTCCTCTAATTAGTCATATGTCTTGGATCTAATTCAACCACTAGGATGTATTATATGAATGCAATATATATTTAGCCTAAAAATTGAGAAATAATTATGGGAGATCGATAGCTATTTGACACTTCGCTTTTGATTGCCCTCACTCTCACTATAGGATAGTGGGTTTAGCTACTTGGTGGCATAATGCCCTTCTTAAACACCTAATTGTTGGCGATTTATCTAACTTTGACGATTTAAGGTCTCCTGAGGCTTCCTTGGATCTTGATGGGGCCTTGGCAACCCCTTCCGTGTAGTGGATCCGTTTGTGGTTGATGTTGATTTGTCATTTTCTTTGTTTCTTGTTAGAAAGTCTTCTCTTGGCCTAGTTTTGGTTACTCCTTTTGAGCCCAAAATTGTTGGGGTGCATAATGGTGGAACCCTTGTTCCTACCTTGCATTCAATTTTTGATGCTCGATGAACTTGATAAAATATAAAATAGCTCAAATGGAGGAGCTAGACTTCCCCACAAATGTGTTGATTTTCCTGGTGTTTAAAGCTACCAATTTGTAAGTAGGAGAGTGAGTGGTCTTGATTATTGACCTTAAAAGGATATCATATTTATGAATCAAATTATGTTGCCCTGGTTGCAGACTGTGTGAGGGTTCATGCTTCTGCCCAGTTTGTGGATGTTTCCCAACATATGACTTTTTCTAGTAGACTTTCTTCGTCTTTGTGGGAGGAGACTTCGGTTGAGGTGATAGTATAGAACTCCCTCCTCTCTCCTTGATCATAGGAACTTGAAAATTGACGATTTAATGTAACTAGGTTTTAAGAGCCCATCAAAACCTATTTATCCTTAAGAAAAAAATAGTTAAGGTTTAAATGTTCAAGGTACAAATAGATGATTAAGTGCAAAAGTAATAAGACGTTGTAGTATAATAGTATAAAACAAATTATGAGTGATATGAAAGAAATTTGTAATACATGGTGAACCTAAGAAGGTGTGGAGAGCACAAAGAATGATATGAAAAAATGGTGTGTAAAGCGAATATATAAAATAAACATTGAAATTAAAAATATAAAAGGCGAGAGTAATAGTGATAAGGATGCTCATAACACTAATGTAGTAGTCATGATTTGTGCTCAATCCATTATGTCAGAGTTATTAAAACTCACAAGTGCAACAATCTAAGTAGCAAGGCCAAAAACATTCCACAAGAGAAAAACAATATAAATAAATGCTACATTATATTACAATACAATGAGACAACCTTGCTATAAAGGCACGGATAAAACCCTAGAGCTATCTAAAATTGTGAAGTGTTTAAATCTTATGTCATGAGATGAAAAAATCCTAAATAAGCTTAACTAACTAGGTGTGACTAGGTCCTAAAGTGAAACTCACTAGATAATATACATAGTTCACACCAACACATTAATATTTGTTGGAGAGCTTTTGAAATTGACTACTAGTTTTTTTGCATGTATGTTTTAGATCACACTTAGTGATCCCTAATTAGGCTGATAAAGAAAATGATAGATTGGAAATAAGTCTAACTAAATATTTGGTGAAGGAAAGGGGAGTAAAAGAGTACAAAAAAAGAGATGTCATTGAGTGCGATCTGAAAAGTAGATGCAAAAAACTAGCATAGTTCATTCTAGAAGCCTACAACAAAACAGTAATGATGTTATTAATAATGATAGTGATGAATGTGAATGTCACATCCACATCGAGATGACCATTTCCTATAGACATCGAGTGGTCAATGAAATAAATAATGAAAATAAAGGGATAAAAAGAGGGGACGAGGAGAAGGAAAGCATTTATTAAAGGAGACAAATATCCTTAAAGAGGAGAGCGGGGTACAGGATTGATGGGGAGGGTCGTGCCATTAATAAGGTATGGCGCCCCTCTTTTGGATAAAAGTACTTTAGGTTGTGTGGAGAAAAAGCAGGCCAGTTTGCTATTAAATCTTCATGACTCCCTTGTCTGTGTAGATATTCGTGTGATAATCTGGAGGAAGACATGAGCAGAAAGAGAGAGGAGAAGAAGTCGAAGGGTGAGAGGAAGGCGTAGGATGAAGTCATTGCACTGACAGAGATATATGTAGAAATATGGATCTGAGAGAAGTCACGTCCAGGTTGGACGAAATCCCTAAAAGTAAACATGGTCTCATGGAATGCAAAGGTTGCAATATATGCACAAAATGGATTCGTTGAAAAGGCTTTAGAAACTTTCAAGAAGATGCAATTGGCAGGTGTTAAAAGCCTCATTCCATAACCATAGCCAGCATTATCCCTGCTTGCACCAGGAGGAAAGCCTTGAATAGGCTAAGAACATCCATCAAAGTCAATGAAGAAAGATACGCGTAGGAGAAAAAGGCAAAGAGAAGGTATGAACAGAGGAGACATGTTGCGTCTGAAGCTAACACATGGCTTTTAGCAGAGGATATAACCAAGTATGTGAAGTGTGGTGGCAATATAGATTGTAGGAAAAAGAGAAAATCTTATAGAAATGGGAGAACATGTTGAGTTATTCATTAAATATAAAGACCAATTCAGAGTACAACACGGGAAGGGAAGGACATGAGATAAGAGGGGCAAGAAGCCAACTACACATCAGTTATAGATGAGTTATTTCTTTCTTCCTATGCCTAGTAGTTTCGAGTTATTTCCTTAATGTTTCTCACGGAAACTTGCTTTGGAGATAAGTGACGTGCCAAATAAACTTAAGTTGAATTGTAAAGTTTGGGTTGTGAAAAAGTTGAAAGGATTATTGGGTGGTCATCAATTAAATTTTTATCTTTTATGTTTTGGTAACATAGGCAAAAGTTGTTAATATATTATTAAGGGATATATTCTAATATCTGTTTGGGGATATGTTTGTTATTAATAATCAAGGATTTTAATTGATATAAGACAAGTTGATATTCCATTTTTAGAACATGACTATAATTAGTATTGAACTTCAAATACTATGGTATCCGTTAATAGTCAACTAAGTATAAGAAATTGAGAATTATTCATTGTTGAAGTTAAAAAATATTAATTCAAGGTGATTCATGTTATGTGCAAAAGTTGAGTAATCAATAAATTGAATAATATATCTTCTTATTCTTAATTAGGATGTAATTTTATTACCAAATGCAAGAATGATGCAATTTATGGTAACATTATTCATATATATATATATATATATATATTTGAATGATATTAAATAAAATAAAAACCATTCCGTATAAGTATTTGGGGAAACCAAGATCTAGAGGTAACTAATATCTTGTAGGGTGCCCAAGATCTCAAATGCTAGAATACTTGATGTGTGAAAGTTGGGAATATTAGGAATTCATAAACAAGGAATTTTCTATAGCCAAGGGAGGATTATTTGAATATCTAGGTGTGGACTTTCGAGTAGACAATGGTGGGAGATCAAATAGGATCTTACCTTGAGTTCATTAGACCTCTATATTGAGACTCCAAGAAAAACAAGATGGCAAGGAAGTCTAGGTTAAATCTCTAGCGATAAGAACACCTTATAATATGATCCAAGAATATAATACACCTGATACAAGATTTGGCATACAATCACTTAATGATGTAGGTGATAAGGACTTCATTAATGAAACTAAAACTATACTTTTACCAAATTATTTTATGATTAAATAGAATTAAACTATCATTTATTTCAATGATATTTGATATGAGGTTTGTTTGATAAGTCTAAGGTTAGTGGATGAGTTTTAAACCTGAGTTTCCTGTATTTGGTAAATCTATCAAAGAACATATTATGATATGGTTGATATCATAGCATATTGGTATATGCAATTAGAAGTATTTAACTATAAGTGAAGAGTGCAAATATTATCTAGTCCATAAACTAAACTATTATAAGAATGCGAGATTGCGATGTAGGATAAATGAATCAAAAAGGTTAAGAATAATATGGCTATCAATATTATTGAGTGTACATCATCATCTAATGATCTTGTAGATAAACTGTTGCCAACCATCTAGAGTCTATTTGTATATTAACTTTGTCTAGAAGAAGTTTATAAGTATTGTGTTTTATCTTTCAAAGTTAACATAATATTTGTATGGCCATATCAAGGTATGGTACATTTTAATGAAAATTGATTTCATAAATTAATAGGATCATGATGCTTAATCATATTAGTTGAACATCATTTGAAGCCATATTGGGGCTTCGCATAATTGTCACCTTGTGAATAGATGATGAATATTATTATTCTTACTATTAGAAAATGTATCCTAATTGAGATAATTATCCTACCATGTTATCTTGATATATGAATGTTTATGGGGTTTTTCATTGGTACAATATAGCGGTTCAAGATATCAAGAACCAATACACATGTGACATCTAAGATTTAACTAAATTCACATTGTATACATGTTATCACATTTTAAACCTAAATAGAAACCTATTTTATAAACCTACATGGTATTATCATCAAGGTATCAAAGGTGGCACGATATCTTTGATAGGTAATTGTAAGGGTTTTTGTGATGCTTGCATTGAGTTAGGAATAATAACTACTGTAAGGTTTAATTTGAGATTTTGCTTGTGGGTGGAAATATCGTGACCAATGCATAGGTATCCTTAAGAGAAACCTTGTGAGAACTACGTGTGAATTTGATCTATTTGGAAGTAGGTACGTAGACGGTCCTTGGGCGAAGGATGTCCCTGTGATCTCAAGTCCGTAGGGGGAGGGTTTAGGGGGATAACTCTAAAGGTTGGGGGGGTTCCTATATGGTTTTATCTTTCCTCCTTTGTAAGCTTCTGGTTGAGACCGAATAGGTGTGAATACGTTAAGGAAATTTAATATCTTATATTTAATACATAATATACTTTTATATATTAAATAGAATGAAGGGATTTAATTACTTTATAATTGGTTTTGAATATATGTTTATGTTGGGTAAAGTCCATCTCGTGTTGGTTCTATGTAACTTGTATGTGTTGTGAAAATCGACTCCGTATCTAGAGGTCTCTATGTATAGGCCCGTGTATCTATTGGTTGTGATTGTGATTCATGTTATGTATGACCTACCCAAGTGTGAACCTCTAGGATATTTGAGCAGTGATTGGAAGTCATTGGACTATGTCAATGACTGATGTCTGGGCTATGCTAGGGACTAGTCGACATTCACTTGGTTCACAGAGGTGAAGGTTGCTATGGGCTATCCTAGTTATGATACAGTCGTAGCAGTTGCACGGGTAAGGACCCATTCGTGCTAGTAACGATAATCTGGGGCTAACCTTTGTATTGAGGGGATTCACTAGATGTCATTGATAAGCATATAAGTGATCAATGCCAAGTGTTACTCGAGATTGTGAAGAAGATAGCCGACAATATCACTAAAGTCACACGTTGGTATATGTCAGGAGCTACTTTTTTCTGCCCAGTGGACAGACTTGTCGCCGGTGGCCTATAGGTGATTGAAGTTGGAATCCACCGAATTATGGTAGGTTCACTACTTGTGGAAATCCTTGGGATGAGGAAAAACATGTAGTGTAGTATGGGATGCACTGAATTCCCTTCCCACTTGTCAGATTGTATACTTAGCCTTGTGGGGTTGAGAATGGACCCACGATGTGGTATGGGATGCACCAAATACTCTTCCCATTTGTCCAATGGTGTAAAAGACTGGAGGAAAGATAGGACCCACGATGTAGTGCACAATGCATCAATGTTCTTTCTATCTGGGATGCATTATGGACATGTGCTAGTTAGCCATTATGATGTGTCAACCAGTCACTGTGTATGTGATGTATGTTGGAGCTTGTCACTATGTATTTGTGATGTATCCTAGAGCTCGTCAGTGTGTATGTGATGTATGTTGGAGGTTGTCATTATGTATTTGTGATGTATGTTGGAGCTCATCATTGTGTATGTGATGTATGTTGGAGCTTATCACTATGTATTTGTGATGTATGCTAGAGCTAGTCACTAATGTAATTATGGTATACGTATAAGCCAGTCACTATTGTACTTGTGATGCACAAATGAGAGTCACTGTTGTACTTGTGATGTACATATGAGCTAATCACCATTATACTTGTGATATGTATATGATCTAGTCATTTTTGTACTTGTGATGTGTATGAGCTAGCCAACTTGTGTATATGGAGGTATGATCGTGACAATCATTGTGTATGATCATTGGGATTATGGTATGATATGCCCTTTGTGAATATTGTGAATGTTTGTAAACTAATGCTTGGTAATGTTTGGTATGGACCCAACACTTGATGGCAAAGTTATTATCACTATATTATAATTAACTAAGTTGATAGCTTACATGTACTTGGGTGATCCCACAATACTGGTTTACAATTTTTGGGAGATCTTGATTTTTGCTGAAATCACATATTTTTATAAAATATAATGATTTAAGCCTTGAAAAATTTCATTTAAAAGATTCCAATTGAAGAGGGTTTGATCAAACCCCCTTGGATAGAACCTTGCTAGTTTTAAACCATACCTATAATGAAGTATTCTTTACACCTATCAAAATGTTGATAAAAAACCACTTTTGATTTACCTTTTGGGGGATCAAATGAATTCATTTAAAATTTATTTTTTGTAAGTATGTATCCTTATTATATGCTTCCCAAAAAGTATAATTTTAAATAAATTTAATTTTATTATTATATTTATTTTTTATTTCTTGTGAATGTAGGTTTTTCACTGAAAAATCAAGCTCTTTGTTCTGCACATGTGGAAAAATAGTAGATTATAAAAAATGAAAAATATCAGTGCACTAGATATTGATGTCCTTGATCCAACAAAAAAATAAAATGAATTTCGATACATATAAAAAAAGTTATGTTTTAGCCAATAAATCATGTCTAAATTGTAACTGGTTTGACTTTGAAACTTAATTAAGAAAAAAATATTCAATGAAATGCTATGAAACCAATTCCATGCACTAGATAAGTTCAAAAAAATAAGAATTTTATCCTTCACAAAAAAAAAGTTATGTGTTAGCCAATAATGTCACTCTTTAAAAATGGTGTTTACTGTTAAAAACTAGTTTTCGAAGGAGATGGAAAAAGAAGTGTAATCTGATTCCAATTTTTTTTTTTTTAAAAAATTTAGAATCTATAGACAAAATGTCACAAATCACTAGTTTGCATCATCTTCAAATTCATCACGGTTTAGTTGCTATAGGTGCTCAAAAGTGAAGATTTAGCTCAAAAAAATTAGTCCAATGCCCAGTTTGGCCAAAAATTGTAAACCAGTATTGTGGGATCACCCACTTAATTAATAGTCATGGGCTAAAAGTGAGATCAAAGATATCATACAAGAGGAGAGAATGAACTCCCTCTAACATTGTGGGACGAACTATGAAGCCTCTAATTTCCATGAGGGGATACGTAGGTAGGGTCACCATGAACCCTCAAGGTTTAGGTCTTGGGTCTAGGGATGACCCTAACTATAGAAGCTTAACACTTTCGAGTGTAAACATATAAGTTAAGATGTTAATTTGTTATCACAAAGATGAATAAAGAACTATTGAAATTAACACTTCTAACTTAGATGGAATATGTTTGGTTGGTTAAGTTGATAGTTGATGCAAATTGAAGTTAAAAAAAAAATTGTAGTGCTCAAGGGGTGGATTTTATAGTGAAGATAATGATGGAACCTAAAATAAGTTCTAATCTAGATAGACAAAGATAGTAAAAGGACGAGGAGGAGGATATTAGAGATAGAAGAGGATAAATGTCAAGTTAAACAAGAAGCTCTCAAATTTTAAAAAATAAAGAATGCAAAGGAAAAATATGAAAGTAAGAAATAAAAGAGGTGAAGATAAGTGAAGATGACCAAGAGAGGGTGTTTTGGCTCTCATATTATTTAACATTAGTTGTCAAAAAAATCTCAAACTCCAATTGTCATCTTGGTAGAGGTTATGCAATTGTTTGCTAATTTCTACTACCTCCTCCAACTTTCTCTTAAAGTAGTTTCTTCTTTAACTAGGACATGAGCAATCTCTAAGCAAAAATGGTGTTTGGTGTAGGATGAATATTCAATGTGGGTAGATTTACAAATGTGCTTATGATTAATGTCAACACTATATTCTTTGATCCTTGTGCAATGGATCAAATTTCTTCCCCCAATGTAATATGTTCCACAAGAGCATCTAGTATTATAGACCATTGAGTTGTGAAAAGAAACCTAGGGAGTATTTGGTGTAAGGCATAAGACTCCTTATTATAGTATGTGGTTTGGAGGAACATTGGAGAATTTTTTTTGTAGAATTTTGGAAATCTTGTTAGTTATGCCTACAACATAGGTGAGGGTAGTGATATGGATATTGGGAAGGTAGTCATCATTCTCACGAGGATTACTTCATGCTTTGACATGTTTAATTACTCTAGAAATGTGTTTATTCTTATATCCATTCATTTTAAACTTTGGATTATATTAGAAATTTATTGATCAAATATGTTTCTCATCATAGATTTTGAAGGCTCTAGAAGCTAAAATTAATAAGATGCCTTCTTTTTGGGTACTATGGTGATGGGAAGACATGTGAAGGTAAAGGTCAACGTGCATGGGTTTTTTGTCAAATTTTCAAAGAATAAGAATGTAAAAGAAAGGGAGTTTGTTACCATGTTCCAAATCCTTAGTGAACTTAATATTACTTAAATGGGAATGAAAATATTCTAATTCATCTTGAGACCATGTTGCCAACAAAGGTTGTATCATTTACATAACAATTCCACCAATATCAATATGAGAAAGGAATTGAGGGTCCATCTTCAACATGCTCCAAGAAGAGATTAGCTATTATATTAGAAAGGGGAGATCTCATGGGTACACCTTTTGACTATTCATAGATAACTCCTTGGAAAGTGAAGAAAGTTGATTTTAAGCATAAATCTATTAGGGATGGTTTCTCATCATCAATCTCATATTTAAGAATCTCAATAACCACATCAACGAGAACTTTAGTATAGGGGAATATTATGTCAAAGCTAACAAGGATATTGTCTTCATTCAATCTTTGATGTTTGATGAACTCAATAAAATGTAAATATCTAAAATGAAGGAGCTAGACTTCCCCACAAATGCAGTGATTTTCTTGATAAACAAAGCTATCAATTTTTTAAGTAAGAAAGTAAGTAATGTTGATTATAGACCTTAAAAAGAGTTCCACAGATTTTGGAAGTGATCTCCTCGTTGAAAAATTAAGTGATAGTTTTTCCACTTCCCATATGATTATAGACATTGGATTGTAGTCCAAGATTTTGTAATTCCCGCTATTATTTAGATGGTCTAACATTTAGAAATACATTCACACTTAATACCCTTTGTTCATGTTAATATCTTAAAGGCAGCTAATTCATCTTGAAAATGTTACACTTAGAAAACTTGGCACGTCTTAGAGACGATCACTAAATGGTGTCAACCTAGGTGTGGCAATTGGGCTGATGGCAAAGCCAAATGTCGATAGGGGAGAAGAGAGATTGACTATAAGTTTGCTTTCTCAATCTAAGATTCCTTTTAGGGCATAAACCTATTGTTCAAAACAGTAGAGATCTTATTGGGAACCAGATTCATTTTAATCTCAGAAGCAAACGAGACACGTGTGGAGAGAGATCAAACTCAGGAAGGGAGGAGTTGGAGACCTGGGTTGGTTAGAAATCATAATCAGCGTGGACATTTGAAATAGAATGTTGAAAATATCACAAGTATGCGAGAATACATCATAACTGGCCGTAATGATAGAAATTATAACATCATAAAATGGCGTTGGCCAAGGGAACGTACTTGGAGCTACATTTACCAAACTTTTTTTGTGCTTCGTCCAATCTAGCAGAATGTTCAAATGTTGCACAAAGAAAATACTTTCACTTGAAAATATTCAAGAGGCATGATTGCTCATTGTGGAGGACAATATAGACCTTTATTTCATGTAAAATAGAAATGGATTTTTTTTATGGGTCTACAGATGGCTTATAACATATGGGACTGTCATGTATTCCATGCAAGCATCTAACTACTATACAAATGAGGTGTACATATCTTGCCCCTACAAGATTTGTATGTGTGACCTCTCTTTCAAGAATACAAGTTCTTCACTAGTAAGTCAATTCAAGAGTACATATTTCATGTTGATATCTATGAAATATCAAAAAAGGATGGATCGTTCATGTTCGGGGGCTTTTTCTTATATCTAGAGAAGAAAAGTGTATACCTCCTCATTTGAAATAAGAAGCGATCGAACTAAAAATAAGAGTCACTTAGAAAAAACAAGAGACTGACTTGAACAAGGAAAATTGAAAGTCTAGCTCGCTATACTAAAATCTCATCATTCAATGACCTCTTTTCCATAATCTAAGGCTTCAACAGTTGCTCTCTAAAACAACTGAGCCTTTCAAATGAGACAGAGAAAGTCAATTGACAACGTTTTTTTGAATAGTAGAGAAGTCCCTCCATGATTCATTGGGATCCATCCTCATTTATCTTTGGCTTCAATTTGTAAGCTCTTTGTTTCCCTTTTTCTCCCTTTACACTTTACTAACTATTCACAATTGGCTCCCTTCAAAACCTGTTTTTTCCTTAATCAAAAACTATTCACAATTGGCTTTAGTTTGTTTATTTTCCATCCAAAAATGGTAATAATGTTTGAAGATGTTAACTTGTCCTCTTAAACCTTATCTATTGGATCTTGAGTATCTTGTGAATCCTTGGAGTCTTGAAAAGATTCAACAACTTCCTCCACTAATGGATCACTTTCTGGACTAGATGAAATTGAAGTCTAGGTGACATCATCTTTCTTGTTCTCAAATGTGGAAAGTATAACTTACTTAGAGGATTCTCCTTATTACACTTATTTTGGATCTTGTCATAAATATATTATCTTGACGTGTAATTTGTTCTATTTTGAGCATAACCTACCTAAGAGTTGAAGCTTATTATCCATTAACCTGCCTCAATCCCAAATGATTTGGATTCTCACTATATCTATTTCTATACCATGGACTTGACAAAAGACATAGATCTATCCTTTGGATAGGACTACCTTGCAACCTCGCCTTCTTCGATTAAACATATTTTCTTGGCTTCTTAAGCCAACCCTTTTAGATATATGATTGTTACACATTGTCTTGCATGTTAAAGACTTCTAATTGAGATACAATATTGTATTTAAACATAATCCCTCGGCCATTAGTGATCATAAAAAAGTTTCAATAGAAGATCATATTACAACTCATTATCTAGTCTTGCATCGTCACATTATTGCACCAATGTTCATATTAGCAACTACTAGACTTCCATCTATCTACCTTGAGTCCGCTTGGCATGTATTCCTATCTTGTTCATCGATAATAAGGGCTTGATTACTATCAAGGAAGTTGAAAGGATTTCCCTTTGTCTACAAAAATATCCTAATAGTATTTATTGTAATGCTCAACAATTACTAAGGACATTAATGAGTAAAAACATGGTCAACATTTTTGTGTGTTACAATTGTCACATAGAGTGCAATGCAAGTTCACCCACACACATCGTCATTATTCATGACAATCAAAACAAAAGGTTGAGAAGTATAATCAACTCATCCACTTGAAGGTCGTAAAACATTATAATCCGATGCACTTCAATCCAACATAATACACAAAAACACAAGTAGAAAAATCTAACCATCATGAGATAACTCATTATGTCAAACTAAATTGATGACTCAAAACATGAGAGCTATAGTGTCACCTGAAAGGAAATCTAGGTGCAGACACAACTTCCAAACATAGACCTAAGTAGGAGAGGGTTACAAAAATCTTTGTTTCAAATCTTTAAATATTACAATTTAGACACACATTTATTGATTTATTCTCAGATTTAAACACATAAACCACAACACATATTTTACATGGGAAAACCCTTTCGGGAAAAAGCCCACACACCAAAGCACAGTTCAATTGTGTTACAAGTAGCAATCACACCTTAGTATGCAATGGGTACACTAAAGAGGTGTGGCAGGTCAATTAGGGAAAAAATTGGTTTATTTTTTGCATATATTTGTGTAGTACATGAGGTCAATTGGTAGGTCATTTAGAAAATAATTTTGTTTATATATTATTATTATTACTACTACTATTATATAATTTATTTTATTTTATATTTTTATTTTATATATATATATATATAATTTTATGTATTAACTATTATATTCACCACACTAATCTCAAACCTAAGTAATTTATTGTGTCTAGCTATAAACTTCTTTATAAATTTCCCTACAATTGTTTATGCCTTTCGATTAGATGCCTTCACTAAATAAGTGATTGATGGAGACACCAAGAGGCTTGAAAGCTATGAGTATGGCAGATAGTGAACCATATAAGTAATTTATATATAGTATATTATTATAAATTATATAATTTAAATATAATTATTATATAATAAACAATGATCATCTTGTACGAGTATTACTATATTTAAGACTTTATATTATATAATAGATCATATTATATAATATGTGAGCCTTACCTATACAATATATAATATTATATAAGCATATATCTCTCCCTCTCCCTTTTCTCTTCCTTTCTCTTTCTTTCTTTCTCTCTCTATATGTTTGTCTCCTTAAGTGTGCAATGGGTACATTAAATAGGTCTTAAAGGTGAATAATCATATATCCTTAGTCAAATTGATATGCTACCTTGAGTATAACTCCCAAAGGACACATGCTCTATATCTCTTTGTCTATTCCTCTCTCTCTCTCTCTCTCCCTCTCTCGATATCTATCTATCTAAATTTGTCTCTTTCTCTCATTCTCTATCTTTTGAGTTTCTCTCTCTTTATTAGCCGATATTCTTTGTATAGTGTGAGATTTGAGTATGAAACAAGTCTCACGTCTGGAAACCACTATTGAGTAGTTGGAAAACAAGTTTTAATTGTCATTTAATGGTAAAATCCTCTAAAATATCAAGTAAAAGCCTCCAAAATCTTACTTATCACAGAAAAACCAGATAAATGTTGATTTGACAACTTGATGAGAACATTCTATTTCCATTTGCAATATTTTTTGTCAATTTGATGAAAATTTTATTTTTTCATTTGCATTGGTTTATGTTTTGAATTTGTATGCAAATATTTCATAATCAAATAATACTTAATTTCTTTAAAGAAAAAATCTAGATTTGTCTAAATTTATTTCATTCCATTATTTAGCACTTATTATTAATTGTTTAATCTAGCCACATGCAATGCATCCATGCACAAACATATACTCTCTAACATATTAACATACATATAGTTTTCTATCGGCATAATCCTTGAACCTCCTTTAGATGAAAGTGTTAGAATATATACCTCTCTCTCTATATAAAATTGTCTCCCCCTCTATCTCTCTTTCTTTTTTCGTAATCTCTCCAAAGATCAGTTAAACTATCAGATTTTTTATATATTAATTTAATTTGATCTATATAAAAATACATTAATTATTAACTATAATAATTTCATATTTATATTTAATAATTTTGATTATAGAATATAATATAAAATAATAAATATAATTATATTATATATAATTTAATTTGTATTATATATAATATATTAATTATGTTTTGTATTATATAAAAATATAATAATTATTAATTATTAATTATAATAATTTTGTATATGTATTTAATAGTTTTGTTAAAGAATATAATATATAATAATTAGTAGTATAATTATATTATTTATATTTTATTTTTTATTATATAAAATATACATTATATATTAATTATGCTAATATATACTTAGGGTAAAGGATTTCGTAATGTTAAAACCTATATTGATCTTGGTTGTAATTTTCATTTTAATAAACATACTCTAAAACCTTCCTCGAAACCTTATTTTTAGGTTGCAGCTCGTCAAATTGGAGAAGTGAAAGGTCAATACCAACAAGGAAGAGTTTGGAGGGGTGGAAACCAATAGCAGTGGGAAAGCAATAAAAAATAGCCAAAATAGCTAAAAAGAAGGAAAAAATGATGAACGGTTGAGATTCATTTAACCGTCTTGCATACCCTATCTGAAAATCCTCACTGTCCATAGACAAAAGAAGTTCTGCAAACTTCAAATAAGGAAACGCCTTCGGCGTAATAAAAAATAATTACAATACAACTTTTAGAGTCTATACTCTTGTAGGTGTTACTACACTGTGATACAAAGTCTAGAGTGAATCCGGTAGCATAACAATGTCAAAAAATTACAATCCTTCTCTTCCAATGCACCAAGGCATTAACATATTTTTTACACTTATACATGGGCACCCTAGATTCCCATATGGCATTCCCATAGTCTTTGTATGCAAGCAAATTGAAACCGACAACATGCACAAGTCCCAAGTGACATGAAAATAAACCAACTCAAAAAGAAACAACATGCAAGACATGCAACTCCCAAAAGCAAGTAACCTCATATGCAAGGCATCCCCATAGAGAAAATATAGCTCCACTGCCAAAATAGAACTTATCTTTGACTCCTAGTCACAACTCAGTCTTTGTTTAGCAACATTCCATTGTGAGCATGAGTTAACTCCTCAAAAATGATGCCACATGGCATCAAGGTACACTTCCTTGAAGAAAACACAATGCAAAATACTACATTGAGCACCTAGGTGACAAGTGTCACACTTCGTCGCTTCCCTTTCTCCAAAGAAGGAATGTGCTCACAAGCAGGCCCTGCCAAGTGCTAACTTCCAAAGTAGAATGTTGCATGTTACCATGTCACACACTTAAGAGGTATAAAATTTTTCCTCTTCTCAAAGGAGTTCCCATGTGACAAGTGTCACATTCTCACACTTTGCACATTGAATGTAGGAAGTCAACTAACCGTTGGGTCCCACAAAGTGCCTTAGCAACTTGGAAACTTATATTTTTGCATTTAATAAATTAAATCAGCAACAAAGGGGAAAATAAATTAATTATTTCATCATGGGAGACTCTAAGGTTGAGATACCTTAATCCCAACATTCTCCCACTTGTTGAAGACCTTACAAGAGTCTATATCACACTTAGGCCACAAGGCCCATTGAACTGACACACTATCTAAAATTCTCTATCCTCACTGGCTTCGTCAGTGCATTTGCAACATTCACCAAAGTGTCCACCTTTTTCAATTTCACCTTTCCATATTCCACCATATCACGAACAAAATGAAACTGCACATCAATGTGCTTTGTTCTGGCATGGAAAGTAAGATTCTTTGCTAAAAAAATAGCACTGTAACTGTCATAACAGATAGAAATCTAGTCTGTGTCAAAACCAATATCTGAACACAATCTCTTTAGCCAAATGGCTTCTTTTCAAGCATGAGTAGTTGCCATGTACTTTGCTTCTATAGTGGACAAAGTGACTACAACCTGCCACTTACTCATCCAACTTATAGCACCACCGAACATCGTGAAAACATATCCACTGGTGCGTCTTTTGTTGTCAATGTCACTTGTGCAATTAGAATCCACATATCCATGAATGCTCACTAAATGTTGAGATCCCGTAGGATAACCATGAAAACATAGGGCACACTCAGAAGTACCTCGCAAATATCTGAAACACTCTCTTCACCACATCCTAGTGCACCCTTCCAAGATTAGCCATAAACCAACTAAGGACTCCCACTGCTTGGGTAATATTTGTCCACATATAAACCATAGCATAGATCAAGCTACCAACAACACTCGCATATGATACTTTGGTCATGTCCATCTCGGTAGGAGATTTTGGATAATCCTCCACAAAAAGATTTGTCCCTTGCATTATAGGAACAACCAACTGTTTGCAAATTTTCATGCTAAATATCTCCAACACAAAGTTCACATACTTTCTCTGGCTAAGAAAAATATTTTTGTTAGCTTCATCTCTTTTGATCTCCATCCCTAGAATATACCTTGCCACACACTAATTAGATTTGGATCTTAGAAATCCCAAAGACCACATACGTGTCAAACTTTTGGTACCAAATTCTAGGAGATTCCTTCAAACCATATAGAGATTTATTCAACTTGCATACTAGGTTCTCTTTACCTTTCTCAATGAAATGCTCTAGCTGTGACATAGATTTCTTCCTCCAAATCACCATGAAATAAAGTTTCCTTCACATCCATTTGCTTGACTTCCAATTCATGTGTTGTTGCAAGTGATAAACAAGAATCAAATGGATGTCAACTTAACTACATGGGATAATATCTCACCATAATCAATTCCCTCCGCCTGAGAATACCCCTTCCAACCAACTGTGCTCTATGTTTCTCAACATTGCCATCTAGACCAATTTTCTTCTTGAACACCCATTTGCATCCAATGGGTTTATGCCCTTTAGGAAAAGGTACCATATCCCATGTAGCATTCTTCTTCAATGCAACCATCTCTTCATTCATGGCTTCCATCAAGGAATCTACGTCATGCATACCCATAGCCTCTCTAATAATCCTAGGCTCATCAGTGTTATTAATCAAAGAAAATATGCTACTAAAATCCAACATAGAATATCTAAATCTTTTTGGTTTCCCCCTAACACACGTAGACCTCCTCAATTTTTTAGGTTAAGTTTCTTGCTCTTCTTCAGAGCTACTTGAGCTCTCCTCATCATCAGGTCCAACAGGAGTGCGTAGTTCATCTTTCTTTGGAGTAGGTGGGATCTAAACTACCTCCTTTTTTTATTTCTCTTTTATCTTTAGCTATAGATCAACTATAGAATGTTTTAACTCTCAGAAGATCACACTTCTACTATAGAGAACCTTCTCTACAATTAGATCCCAAAGCTTGTAATCCTTCACACCGACACCATAGTCGATGAAGATACAATTAACCACCTTGTTCTCCAATTTAGATCTTTTCTCACTAGGCACATGAGCATATACCTCACAACCAAATAATTTGAGATGCATCATCGAGGGTTTCTTACCATACCACGCCTCTAAGGGTGTAATTTCAACAAGCGTCAAAGTAGGAAATCTGTTAATTAGATAACATATAGTGGCTACAACTTCAGCCTAGAAATTTTGTTCAAGGCCAACACCACTCAACATACTAGACTAGCCCTCTCCATCAACGTTTTGTTCATCCTCTCCACAACTCCATTTTTCTATGGAGTGTATGGATAA
>VDFB02271358.1:494265571-494410708 GCA_007258455.2 Sequoia sempervirens | reverse complement strand
TTTATTTAATAGATTAATAATAACATGTTAATTTATTTATTATTAACTAATCTATATTAAGCACTAATTCCTAACATATACCATGGAACAATATATTGAAAGTGTAAACTTTGATAAACCAAAAACTATATGTTCAGTTTATTTAATTGTCAAACACCCACAAATAATGGATAGTAATGAGAACAAATTGAGGAAATATTAAATAAATAACAAATAGTAATTGCACAGGATATTGTATTAAAAATTTAAAAAATAAAAAATTATCATTGCACTTGTTCCTAATAAGTAGGGTTGGAAATGAAAAGATGTTCACTACAAAAGCCATATATAAGGCACTTCTTCACATATATGATAGCTCAATTGACAATGGCTTAAATAAACTAAAAGGAATATTGGATACTCATATAGGAAAATCGGCATACAACATAGGTGGAGTCACACTACACTTAGCACTACACATCCCTTTCAACAAATCAAAGTTTGTTTCACTTAGCACTATAATATTAGACACATTGTCAAAATATTATTAGTAACTCCATGTTCTCCTAATAGATGAAATATTATTGGTGGGTGCAAAATTCTTACGCTATATTGATAAATGATCTTATGAGAGATTATAAAAAATCCTACTATGTACTTTGGGAATCTTGATATAATTTTTTTGTGATCTTCATCAAACACTACATGTACTTTTAGACTTTGTCATATTTGAAAATACACCAACATTGATTGAATCAAATTCCATATAGATTTTGGAAAGAAAATATAAGGTATTATTGCTTGACATCAACTATGTCACAAAAAGATAAAAATAATATTATAGTGCTCAAATAAAATTTGTCTAGGCTTACAAACAACTAATGATTAAGAATACCTAAATCAAAATTGCTTATGTTCACTCCCCTTTACCCAAAATTCCCTTTTCTCTTTTAGAAAATGAAATATGTTGAAGTGCACAAGTGAAAAATTCTATCAATTGCTCTTAATTTGAGATGCAGTTTACAAACATGATGACAATCACAATTAAATATTATTTTATAGCCACACAATGACTCTTCCACCTCAAATAATTTTGAAGACAAATATTCTTGTAGAAACATATTTTGATAAGTGTAGCACATGGGATGGTCTAGTCAATGGATTAGATGGAATATTTAAAGTTTTTACAGAATATAATGACCTTGACATTGTTTGGATCAAATTTAGTGATCCACATATTGGCCATCAATAAATAAAAAAACTAGCACACTGTTATAACAATTGCATTAATAAGGAATGAATACCTATATTTTGTGTTGCTAGTCCAATACAAAAAATATCAAGTAATAAAAAAATTATTATCAAAAATAATTTTCAATACAACCAACATGTGCTCAAACCATACATCAATCTCAAGGACTTACAATATAAAACGGTGTATTTGATCCCACTATAATAAAACAACATGCAATGACATATACAACACTTTCATGAAAAAAAACAATTCAAACATTATTCTTGTTAAAAATTTCAAAGTAACAAGAAATATAATCCTTGAAATGTCTAATCTCTAGTTAAATACTCATTAACAATTTGAAAATGAAATTTGTTATGATAATATACCAATTAATAGATATTGTTGTGCACATTGAATAGTGTCGACTGAAAAACAAGAATTATCATAAAGTAATGAACTAAATACAACAACCACTAAATTGTAATTCAATACCAAACTCAATCCAATCCAATCAATGAAGTATAATTAACACAATGAAATCAAAGGACATATAATGAAATTACCTTCCTTGTGTCAAACTTCATTTACCTCCATTATTCTTCTCTTTCTTACTTTGCTCTTAGTTATGTGTGCACTATCTTTCTTTAACCTCAAATGAATAAGATGAACAAATGCAAAACACTAAATATTTATGGTTAGCCTTCAAAGAGGAACAAGAGCTAGTTTTATAGAAATGTTTTATTTGAACGGATGATCAAGATTGAGAGGTGGATGATCAAGATCAAGGGTCAAGAATACTTGAGATGAATTGATGAACGAGTTAACTGACTACAACTAGTTATAGGATTTCAATTAACTATTTGCATGGAGAATCAATTGAATATTTAAGGGATTTGATTGCTTCGTTAACTCTCATTGAGTGGGAGTGAATTGATTTGATTGATCGATGGACTGCCATTGATTATCCATTCAACTCAAAGAGTGTTCATTAAGAACAAGGCAAGAATGCATGAGATAATTAACTATTAAATGAATGTGTAAGTGGCAATTAAATAAATAAATAAAATGCTTTATTTATTGTTGATGAGTGGATAATGTTGAGAGGAAATAGTATAATTAAATAATTAAAATAATTATTTAATTTATGAAGTGTCAATGTGGATAATTAAATAAATAAAGTAATTATTTAGCTTAGAAAAGGGATAATTAAATAATTAAAGTAATTATTTAATTTAGAAAGTGGGTGAATGCTTTTTATTACGGGAAAAATAGGTTTTGATGGCGCCCTGAAACCTAATACAAATGGTTTTGATGGGATCAACAACCCAATCCAAAGTAAGAAAGTTGCTAACAAACAAAAATTAGTAAATCATCGACAGCCCAACAACAACAACCATCAAAGATCAGCAATACAACTTAGGTTGCAAACAACAAGAACCAAAGGGACCTTTAACCCAAATAACCAAGTTTTGACAACAGTAACCACCTAAAATAGTCAGGCAACAATGCAGCCAGGATACAACAAACCATGATCTGCTTAATAAAAACAACATTGAGCCCAACAAATCCAAACTCCCCACAATAATCCAAACACCCCACCTCCATAGGGGTTTTGGAAAACATAGAATAAAACTAAGAAGCATCCACCTCCCTGCAACATCAACCCACTTGGAAATCCAACCCAATCTCTACCTCTAAAAGAGAGGGCCCCCCTCTATTAGAGAGGAAGAAATGGATCCCCAACCCACTAGAACCACTCTACACCAACCCACAAAAGCTCCACCTCAATAGGACAACTACCACCTTCACCTCAATAGAAGAGGGTTCCACCTCAAAAGGAACATCTCCCCCTCTATAGGAGACATTAGCTAGAGATCCCGATGGAAATTGACTTGAGTAGGAAGGGCAGCCATATCCTCCTTTAACATCAAAAGAAACAAGTAAAAACAAGGAGCACAACATTCCTCACTTGGTTCAAAAAGATAGACCAAAGGAAATGACCCATCAACTAGCATACCAACACCAACCGGAATAGAGTTCATTAAAACCACAAGCACCTTCAGCCAAAAACCCAAAACACCCTTCTTAAAATAAAAAAAATCCCCGCATAACAAAGAGCTTCACCAAATATGGGAGAATCACAACATAAAGGTTAAACATCAACATCTTCTCAACATAGATTATGGCAGCATAATCTCTCAAAAGAAGGATCACAAAAAGAGGAATCCATAAATAAAAAATAGACCCCCACAACAAAGAAATCATAACAAACCAAGGGGACCAAACCACAAAAAAGGGACTTCTATCCTCAATAGAACCAAACTGAAGCCACACAAGTAGAAGAGGAAATAAAAAATCCTCCTTCAACCACTCCACAAGCCACTCCAACCCCCAACAACTAGCAGGGGGCAACATGAGCAAACAGTGTTTAGCCACCAGAGAAAAGAAGCTAATGAATACCATAACACACACAAGAAACCTGGTGACCTCAATGACCACCAAATCCAACACCACCATCATCCCCACTAAAACATCAACAATAAGGAGCCAAGGAAACATAGGAGAAAAGGGGAAAAAGACAACCCTCCAAATGAAGCCACAACCTCTGCACCCAAACCGAAGGAAGAGGAGCAGAGAAAAATACTTTGCAACTCCATAACTGCCAAAGATGGCCTAAGAGAAAAGTGCCATCTCTAGAGAGAGACACCCTTCCACAAACATGAAGAAAAGGGTCTTTCCCTCTTCAGCTCCTCCAAATCTCAAACACCTAGCTTTGAGGCACTTCCCACCCAAACGTGCCAGCAAACACCAATGCCTACCAGATAAAGCCCCTGCAAAGAAATACAAGCCAGTTGAGAAAAATTCCACACCCACCCAGAGGGTAGGGACGCTTAGAAAGAAAAATAGGATAAAAAGGAGAACCAAGTAATAACAATCCCACCTAGTAAAGAAGAGATACAAGCCACTGGCCATCACAGGACAGACCAAGAATGATCCCAACAAGAAATAGGAAAAACCACAAAATAGTAGCATGGCCAACCAAGCACATATAGATCTATAAACAATGAGCACAACCAGCCAATGCAAGGAGAAGAAGCCACAAGACCTCAGGAAAGAAGGAGGTTGCATTGTCATCTTCAGAATTAGAGCTCCCATTGCCATCTTCGTCAGTGGATTTCAAAATCCCAGAGTTGCTACTCTTCCCGCCCACGCCCTTCCCCTTCACCCTTTCGCTGCCCATCGATGCTAAGTGTGATGTTGGAAAAAGGGAAAGTGGGTGAATGTTAATTAAATAACTAATAATTATTATTTAATTAATTTAGAGGAATAAGACAATTAAATATGTAATTAAATAAATAAGACTTTTTTAATTAATCAGGATAGAATAAAGATTAAGACAAAATTAAATAAATAAGATTTATTTAATTAATCTGGAAGATTAATGGAAAAGTGAATTAATTAAATAACATAAATTCATTTAATTAATAGTGGAAATATGAAATTAGATAATAACTAAATAATTAAACATTATTTAATCATTAGGAGAGGACGATAATTAGTATTAAAACATTACTCTCAGTCTAGGACAATTTTGGGTATCTACATTTTGCTCATCTTTGATACAATGTGTTTTTATAGTGTTGTGTCAAAGAAAATTCAAAAAATCATGTTCAAGACCTACCTCAATATGCCTAACGATAGCGAGATAGTGTGGTGCCCTCTTGGGAAATTTGGAAATTTTTTGAAAATTTTGGCAAATTTTCCAACAATCTAATTTGATGCATTAGGTGCGAGGATTGATAGAATAAACATTAGCGAGAGGAAAATTTAATAAGAAGTAAAAAATGGTTAGATGGACCATCCATCCAAATCAAGATTGATGAGATCCAAATCAAAATTGATGTAGGATTGATAGATTTGAGCTTCAAATAGTGCGATTATCATCATAAAGCGTTTTATTATGTGATAGGGGTGTATGCACACCAAAGCATGAATTGTGATGGCAATGCTTATTTCCATTTGCCTAAATATTTTGATATAAGACAAGTGGATACATGTACCAAGTTGAGACAAACCTTGGTGATGTTAGTATTTGTTGTCAAGATTCAGACACAACAGACAAGGATTGCCCAAATTCATACTAGTAATAATAGGACCTTGTTGGAATATGAGAGGAAGTAGCCACAAATTATGTTGATCCTAATGTAATGCAAGAAAGCATTATCTAACCTTTAACTTTCATAGGATGTTTTGATTATGCCAAATGGAACCCCAATCACACACAAGGAACTTAGTTGCCCTAGTCATATTATGAAGACAAACCGCAAACAAAAATAAACAAAAAAGATGTAATGATCCCTCATCGCTCCTCTAATCACTTGTGGACATCATTGAGTAGCATAGGAACATGACATAAGATAAATCAAATAAAAATATAAGACTTAACTAGACCGAATGAGTCTACATCCATTTAGATCTTCTTGTCCACTAATAAGTGTTTATTGATATAATTCAAAAGATTGTGTTTGATTTAAGAAATGAAACATCTCATATAAGACGCATAGTCTGGTTCTAATAATGCAACAACCTAGGAGACAAATGATTTTTGATAAGATAGGTAATGTTGATAGGTACACAAACAATTGATCAACCAAGTTGAAGGCTAGTTTGGTTGTTTTGTCTGTTATTTAATGATTTGTTAAGCTCAGTTTTTGTAAGATGTTTCATTTATGTTTTACAAACATGTCAGTTCTTGACAAGGGATAGTTTTATTATGGAATTTGAATTGTGATGGATGAAAAAGTTTATTATGACAGAACCTAAGGGATAGACCTAGGCCTTGGGGGCCCATCAATGATGGCCTTTCCTACGTACATGTGCAGAGGCTACATAGTTTGATAGTTTGAAAATATAGGTTGAGGATTGTCCCCAGTCAGATACAAGACTAGTTATTATGAATTGGACGAATATGGTAAGTGGTTGACACTAAATGTCAATCATTCGTAGGCCATGAGAGGGGTGATAAAGCTTATTATGAAGGAGCCTATGCTCAGTTTATTATGAATGGAATAAAAAGAATATTGATAGACGGTAGAGTGAATATTGATTACACATGGTGCCTGTTTTCTAGGTTTTCACCATGGTACTTATCCAAAGCGCCATCAAAATGGTTTTCACTATAGGACCTAGATTATTTATCTTTTTCTTTTCTTTTTTTCTTTTTCTATTTTTATTTATTTTTTGCTTTTTTGTATCACACAAGATGCCTATTGTTGAATATCAGGAATACTAAGAGAGGGGGGTGAATCAGTATTCCATAAAACCATTCAAATAAAATCCATCTAAACATCATCACAATTATAAGTGAATCAGCAAGAGAGAACATGAAAACAAATCAATGCATCAACACACATGAACACCAATATTTTTACGTGGAAAACCCAAAATGGGAAAAACCACGGTGAGGATTAACTCACAATATATTATATCTGGATACAAGATATTGCAAGGCTCACTACCAGGACTCACTGTCTTTGAAAGGCTCACAGCCTAAATACAAAAGATGGCTAACCGCCAAGATACAAAGGTTGTAGCTCACTACCAAAAGTATGAACTGATAGAATACACCTTCTATGTGTAGGGTTCAGTTGCAATGAAGCTTTGAATAAAAAGTATTGCTTCTCACAACAGTCGCTCAATAATTCTATTATGATCCTCAACTGATAAAGCATTTAGGCTCACATGTTCACATATCCCTTGATCCTCTTCGCACTTCACCATACTTCTCTTCCTTCTCCTTCCATATTCACACCTTTACACTTCATCTCCACACACCACACATCCTCATTCCTTTCCTCTTCAAACAATCTTATATATAAAAGTATATCTCATTCGTCAATTAGGTCGGCCCAATTAGATGAAAGAAAAATAATCAAAAACACTCTTGTCGACACCATATATGATTTAAAAACATTTTTGTCCATGTAGTGCATTATATCAAGTCAACGAACATCCATAAAGTATATCCAGTCTTCTTAATGTATGACATACGTTAGGTTGACCAAGACTAGGACTTAACCACAAAAACTCCAAACCAATGTACAATCCTAAAAAAAACACCTAGATTTTATATTACATCAATTTCTCATCACACTACCATCATAGAGACTACCATTAGAACCAAAGCATTATAATGTTCTCCTTAAGAAAATGCGAAGTCTCCCATACTGATGTACTAAGCAGAGAAACAATAGTGGAATACAGAGCTAAACTCTGTTAGTGATAACTTTATGCTCACCACACAAAACTTCTCAAGATCCAAGATATAGCTATCTGAATGAGACATAATAACATGGTTAAGAGAGTAGAGTCATATCTTTTCTTGCGGTGAATTTCAGACTCAAAAACCAATGCACTGGTTCATAAAAAAAGAACACTTCCGGTAGAGAACAACTTCCAGTTAACTAAGTAAGCTTCTCGTATAGTTGTCACCATGTTGACATCAATGAAAACATAGGAACAACCACATCCATATACACTTCATACTCATGTTTCAAGGCTCCATATTTCCAATAATCCCCCCCTTTGGCATTGATGGCAACATGCATGTCAAAAACATTTTTTCGATATAAGGCAACTGAATACTCCTATCAAAACTGTTCTTCTCAAAAAAATGTTTTTCCTCTGTCTATCTCTATCTCTCCCCATTTGACATCAATTGCAAAGCATGGGGGTCTGGTATATAGGTGTATGCATCAAGAATTAACCAAAAAGATATGAACACAAAGAGTTGAGTCAACCTGAAGATGAGGAACCTTTGAGATTCTTCAAGGTATCCTTCCATGAAGCTTTGCCTTCTTGACATGCATCTTTCGCACTTACAAGAGTCTTGTGTAATAGTTCAAGCTTAGTCAAAGACTCTATACCATCTGCTAAAGTATTGGGGCTAAGATTAATCTTTGATAAATTACCAATACTGTCAAGAGCACTAGATACAAGAATGTGCCTAAGTTTTACCATATCTCTCAGTGCCACAACTTCCTAATCACTTATGTTATTTGATCCTATAGGGAAAAGAATTTATCCTAAAGCTGCACAATGTAGGACTATCTCTGATTATCTCTATCTTCTGCCAATCTATACATATGTGCTTGAGTACTCATCTAAGTTTCACTCTTCCTTATCTCATCTCGTATATTCAGTGTACTACTAGGCCAATTTAGGTAGAAAGAAAGCAGTTCTTGAGCCTCTTCCTCACAAACTTGTACACTCTCCAATTGTTTCACCACTTTGCGATGTGCATTTGCACATTTCTTCTTGATATATTCTAAATTTTCTTCTGCAGACCTAATTCTAGCATGCACTTCTAGTTCAGAGATATAGACTTTCAAAAAATTAATCATGTTTATGATATTTTCCACAATTGATACATATGAATCAAATTTATCACTGGGGATTACCTTCTGCAATTCTTTTAAAGCTCCTTGAATGTTTATCCTTTCATGCTCATGTTGAGCTCTCTCTGATTCACTTCCTTTTGTGATTTCTTGTTTGACAACACTTTTTCTCTTCTTCCCTGTTCCAGTTGCACTACCGAAGATACCTTCTTCATTGGGATTCTTAGGGATCTCCAAAAGAATTCTTGCATAATTATTGATCTCAGCCTCAAACACTTCATAATCTAACTCAGATATCCACACCAATCTAGATTCAATTGCTTCCATATGACAGAAATACATAGAAACTAGGAAATTAATATTTTTGAAGTACCTTTCATTTACACTTTCTAGAATCCTTGATCTTTTGTTCATCCTCATTTGAAATGTTTCAAAGAATACAACAAGAGCAGTCTCTTAAGCATCTGAGCCACCAAGATTTATCATGAAATTCCTGATCTAATGGGCAATAGGTTATGTATTTTTCCATTCTATCCTTCCTATTACTGATAACTCTTTCAAGAAGTAAAAGAGTAAGTAGGCAATCAAATTTTTGTACCAAAATGTATTTTTCTTGCTCTTCTTGATTTCCTTTAAGTTCTTCAAAAGATATATTTGAAGTAGCTCACACAGGTCATAATCCATACCTCTTATAACCATATCAATAACAGTGTGAACAATAGTAGTAGAAACTGTGAGGTCATTTCTAGGTAGGAAAACTTTGTGACCAATAACCATCGCAGCATACCTAATGACCAGATCTTCAATTGTTCTCAAAAAAAGTTCTTTTCCTTTGAGGGTCTCTCACCTTAATTATCTTTTGTTCATTCACAACCTTTCATTTGGGAAATGGTCTGGAGGAACATAAACCATTTACATCTCTGATTGCTTCTCTAGTAATCAAATATTGCTTCATCAATCCACAACGATTCATCATGAATCCTGCCCAAAACTATTTGAATATACTTCCCATTGAATTCAAATAGAGGGGCTTTCCGCCATATATCCAACTTATTCTCAACTAATATTTGTGAGCATTATGTTTCTCTTCCAATTCATTCTTCCATAAGATACTTAACTGAACTAGTGACATCTCCTCTAACTTACTTTGTAATTGCCAATGAATAATAGGATAGATATCTAGCTTCCGAAGCTTGCTTTGAATCCACTTTGATCCTTTTTTCCCTTCAAACCCTGAAACTTTGAATTGCTTTGGTTTCTCCAAACGTCCTTTTCATGCTTCTCCAAAGATGCATATGCCTTTTGAATGCGATTTCATTGATGCATCTGAATTTATTTCTTTCATTCCAAATGATTTTGTAATAAATGCTTCAAATTGCAGGTAGATCACCTTGAAATTTATGTGCGCTTCCATCCTTTTAAATTATACAAAGTTCATTCTTCACACATGTGACTAAAAAATTCCTTGAATTCGTTACCACATTAAATATACTTCTATCATGATGTGACATAAACATCGATGAGGGGGTTTATTATATTTTATGATGATTGCTCCCCCTTAGTCATTGCTAGACTTGAAAATTGACGAGTGTATCTACACCAGAAGTCAGCATAGATAAGACTGATGATTTTTTATTCAACTTTCTTGAATTCTCCTTCCTTTCTCTAGATTCTTTTCATCTATTTTCTTACTTCTTTTGGATCAATGATTGGTTTGTGCTTCTTTCCCAGATAGTTATCTTTTCTCCTTTTGCAGTTATTAGCAAGACATTCTGGATTGTTGCAATCACAACAAACAAAATTCTTCATTCCATACTTTCTTTTATTCAATCTATATTCACACTGATTAGCTTTATGTCCAAACTTCTTACACTTAAAACATTTTCCAGAGAATGATAAAGTATCATTCATTCTACTTTTGTAGTCCTTTTCCCTATGACCAAATTTATTGCAGGAATGACAAACACCATTGAAAGAAAAGTAGCTTTTAGCATTAGGTTGTTTGATGGGAGTCCTTCGGGCATTTCTTCTTAAGTTCTTGATTTGTCCATCTTTGCACTAAGTCTTCTTGTCAGGAAATTTCTTCACTTTTGAACTTTGACCTTCTTCAAACCCTAAACCACTTTTTATCTAGTGTTGATCTCTAAGAAATAATCAACTCATTAAGCATTGTAGAGCTTGCCTTAAATTTATCCTCAAATATTCTTTCCTTTTCTAGATTTGATCTCAAGATTTCTATTTCTTTCTCAAGCTTGACACATTCATTCGGTTTCTCTTGAATTTCAACTTGCTGACAGACTTCAATTCTTTTCGCTTCTTCCAATTGTTGTAGCAATCTGGTGATCTCATCATGTTCTCTTCTCAATTTATCATAGGAATCTTCATATCTTCTCCTTAGATCCTTGATACAATCATTCACTTTCTTCAACTTATTCTTTAGATCTTCAATTTCTTCTGAGTATCCAACAGAGAGCACTTTTGCAGGAAAAAAATTCTTATATTCAAATTATGGGACCTTCCTCAAGATAGTAGGCTCCTTCAGAGGAACCAAGCTCTGATACCAATTGTTGAATATGTGGAGTACTGAGAGGGGGGGTGAATTATTATTCCATAAAACCATTCAAATAAAATCCATCTAAACATCATCACAATTTTGACTGAATCAACAAGAGAGAACATGAAAATAAATCAATGCATCAACACACATGATCACCAAGATTTTTACGTGGAAAACCTAAAATGGGAAAAACCACAGTGAGGATTAACTCACAATATATTATATCCAGATACAAGATATTACAGGGCTCACTACCAGGACTCACTGTCCTTGAAAGGCTCACAACCTGAATACAAAAGATGGCTAACCGCCAAGATACAAAGGTTGTGGCTCACTGCCAAAAGTATGAACTGATAGAATACACCTTCTATGTGCAAGGTTCAATTCCAATGAAGCTTTGAATAATGTAAGGAAAGCAGAGGTGCGGAAACACTTTCCTAATTTCAAATCCACAGGGAAGAATGCAATGCAGGGCTTTTAATTTTTCAAATTACAATCTAATTAAGACACACATGAAAGATTTACAGAAATAGAGTAAATACACAAAGACAATGAACAATAGATTTACGTGGGAAACCCTTACGGGAAAAAAACCCACCACACCAAGCTGAATCTCTTTGTATTACAGTAACAAAATATTACATACAATCAGAAATACAACTCTCTGGTATTTTTTTGTAGCTTCATTCACTGTTCATTGGTTACAGAAAATATCTCAATAGTTCGATTTACTCATCATCCTAGTCTCAACAGAATTGATCTGCTTTAAACTAATCACATTCTGATTTTTCCATCTGTGCATCCTTATCCACCAGATCTCCATTCAAGAAAGTTTCCATGCTGATACAGATTTTTCCCTGCAAGTTGTTTTCCTCTAGCGTCGCAGCAGTTACAAAAATCCAACTGTCATTTAGTTTGAAAAACCGTTTCCTTTGAATGGTTCAGCGGGATGCCACATAGGATGATCACATAGTCAATGGCATTCAAACTTTGTTGGCATATCGGTGAGACACTCACAGTGTCTTCCCGATGCCACAAAGTTTCTCTATCGATATCGGCTTTAAGTCTCCAGCAGTCGGCAAGACAACAAAGAGGTTATACCGAAACCATCGATGTCCATTTTGTTCCTATCGGCAAAGGTTTCCCTTGTCGGCAAGACTCATATCGAAAGCACAAGTCACAACGATCAAACATTCCATTGGAAAGACATTTCGATGTTGCCAAGACTTTCTGCCGACAACCTTATGTTACTCCGAAGCCTTTCACCTATTGACAAGACCCCACGGTTTCGATGAGACATCATACCGAAACAAAGCTTCCACCGAAAGTCACACCGTCGCCAAGACTCATGTCTATCACTGTGACCTTTCACCGAGCGCCCTAAGTCTTACCGAAGACTTACTATCGGCGAGACTCAAGACTTTCGCCAAGACTTCTCAGCGAAGTCTTTTGTTACCGCGAAGAACTCCCGTCGGCGTGATTAGGTTGCATCATTGAGACATCTCCCCGTGACCTCTGAGTTATCCCGATAGGATCACACTGTCGCCCAAAGAAATCCATTCGCCAAAAGGTCATGCCGAACACACAAAGTCACAGCGATAGACTTTGTCGGCAATACTTCAACCCTGTCACAGCGATATGAACATTTTAGAACTTCAAAGCAGTTAGTCGGCCAGACATCCGTGATGTCACACCGACTTTTCCTTTCAAGGAGTTTCATGTCAGTAAGGATTGAGGCACAAATTCCAACAAGCTCCCACTTGACGAAGATCTTACTGACACCTCCAGAGCACCATAAAACTACTGAAATTCATGGGCCAAGAGGCCCATCGAATTGGCACACCAACTAAACTTGTTTGTGCTCACAAGCTTCGTCAATGCATCTACAACATTCTCCAGAGTATCCACTTTCTCCAAAGAGACCTTCCCATCCTCCACCATATCTTGTACAAAATGATACTGTACATCTATATGTTTCGTCCTGGCATGGAAAGTAAGATTCTTTGCCAAACATATAGCACTCTGACTGTCACAGTAGATAGTAATATTTTCTGCATTAAAACCAATGTTAAAACAAAAATGTTTTAACCAGATTGCTTCTTTATAGGCATGTGTGGCTAACATGTATTCTGCCTCTGTAGTGGACAAAGCGACTACAACTTGTCGCTTGCTCATCCAACTCACTGCACCACCATTCATCATGAAAACATATCCACTGGTGGATCTTCTGCTGTCAATGTCCCCTACCCAATCAGAGTCCACATAACCTTGAATACTAAGAGTCCTCTGTGATTCAACCAAGTTCCCATGGTAACACAGAGCATAGTCTGAAGTACCCTTCAGATATCTAAACACTCTTTTCACAGCATCCTAATGTGTTCTTCCAGGATTAGCCATAAACCGACTAAGAACTCCCACTGCTTGGGCAATGTCTGGTCTTGTACAGACCATAACATACATGAGACTGCCAACTGCACTTGCATAAGGAACACTAGTCATGTCCTCCATCTCAGAAGAAGATTTTGGACAATCCTCAACAGATAGCTTCGTTCCCTGTGTAACTAGAACAACTAGCTGCTTGCATTCAGTCATACAAAATCTCTCTAGAACAGTCATGACATACTTACTCTGACTGAGCCAAAGCTTTCTGTTCTTTTTGTCCTTGGTTATTTCCATTCCCAGAATGTACCCTGCTGCACCAAGATCTTTCATCTCAAACTTTACAGACAACTAAGACTTAAGATTAGAAATCATTAGCTTACTATTGCCTATGAACAACATATCATCAAAATAGAGGGCAATAATAAGTATTTGATCACTTTTAGCTTTGTAATACACACAGTGATCACATTTTGATCTTACAAATCCCAATGACAAAACAAACATGTCAAACTTTTGGTACCACATTCTAGGGGACTGTTTTAAACCATACGTAGATTTCTTTAACTTGCATACCGTCTTTCTTTACCTTTTTCCACTTAAGTGCTCTCTGCTAGGATATATATAAATTTCTTCTTCAAGATCACCATGAAGAAATGTTGTTTTCACATCCATCTGCTTCAATCTCTAAGTCATATGTCATAAGTGACAAAAGAAATCTAATAGATGTCAGCTTAGCTACAGAGAGAAAAGATTTCTCCATAGTCAATTCCCTCTACCTGGGAATAACCTTTTGCAACCAGCCTCGCTATATTTTTCTACACTGCCATCCAGACCAATTTTCTTTTTGAATATCCATTTGCAGCCTACAGATTTTCTTCCTTTAGGCAATGGAACCAAACTCCAGGTATCATTCTTTTCTAATGATGCCATTTCTTCATTCATGGCTTCCAACCAAGAGTTTGAATCAGACATTTTAAATGCCTCTTTCATAGTCATAGGTTCATCAGTGCTAGAAATTAAAGCATAGGCACAAGTAGACTCTATTAGAGAAAACCCATACCTTTCAGGTTGCTTTCTTTCACGAGTTGACCTCCTCACAGGCTGAGGCTGAGGTAGTTCTTCATCATCTTCGGAACCTTCAGAACTACTAGAGTTCTCCTCAGTATGAGGTACATTTTGATTTTTCAATTCCTCTTTATCTGGTGTCGAAGGAATTTCTGCTACATCCTTTTCATTCTCTGATTTCTTCTCTGATTGCAGATCTAGTGTAGAAGGCTTCAGCTCACGAAAGATAACGCTTCTACTATACAAAACCTTCTCAGTCTTAGGGTTCCAAAGTTTGTATCCTTTTATTCTAGCGCTATAGCCAATAAAAATACACTTCACAGCTTTGTTTTCCAACTTAGATCTTTTTTCAAATGGCACATATGCATATGCCTCATAGCCAAAGACACGAATATGTCTCAGAGAGGGCTTCTTTCTAGACCATGCTTCAAACGACGTCTTCTCAACAAGATCAGAGTTAGGAGAGCGGTTTACCAAGTAACATGTTGTAGAGACTACTTTAGCCTAGAACTTCTCCTCCAAGCCAGCACTACTCAGCATACTTCATGCTCTTTCCATTACTGTCCTGTTGAACCTTTCAGCAACTCCATTTTGTTGTGGAGTATAAGGTGTAGTCTTATGTCTTTTAATCCCATGATCTGTACAGTACCTTTCGAATTCATCTAAACAAAACTCACCGCCATTGTCAGTCCTCAAACACTTTATTTTTCTACTAGTCTGATTCTCTACAAGGTTTTTAAATTCCTTAAACCGACTGAACACTTCTGATTTAATTTTCAGAAAATATACAAATGTTCTTCTTGAATAATCATTAATAAATGACACATAGTATCTTGATTTAGACAGAGAAGGAACATTCACTAGACCAAACACATCATAATGTATATAATCAAGCAAACCAGAAGATTTGTGAGGATTGGAATAAAAAGAAACACGGTGTTGTTTACCATATATGCAATGTTCACAAAATTTGAACTCAAGGTTACAATCATCAAGCCCTTCTACCAGGTTTTTATTTTTCAAGGTTTTTAAACCTTTCTCACCAATGTGGCCTAGCCTATGATGCCAGAGCATAGTCTTCTCTGCTGGAAGTTTAACCTCCATGGCATTTACTCCATCAGGAATGTTTTCCTTCTTTTCTCCATGAGCAGCCTTAAGTGACTTTACAGAGACACTGTTGCATTGAATAGCTAGTGCATCCAACTTGTACAGAGTACCAATTCGAGCACCCCTAGCCAGCACCATAGAGCCTCTAGTCATCTTGCAGCCATTTCTAGAAAATGTGACATGCACTCCGATATCATTCAGCTTACTTACAGAAAGTAGGTTTCGAGCCAAACCTAGTATATGCATCACATCATTGATTCCCTTCACTCTTCCATTAGGGAATTGTATTCTGACTCTTCCACGACCAACAATTTCCAAAGATGAATCACTTGCCAAGTACACCTTTCCACCATTGTATTCTTCATACTTCGTGAACCAATCACTATGAGATGTCATGTGGAAAGATGCTCTATAATCAATCAGCCAGACATCATCGGATGCCCGTGTAGCCAAAGTTGCAATGAAGGCATCTGCATCACTCTGAGAAGAATCATTTCCAAAAGAGTTCTTCTTCTTCTTTTTCTCCTCCTTGCAATCCCTTCGGACATGACCAGGTTGCCCACAATTCTAGCACTTCACCTTGGACTTCTTTCCAGGAGACTTTGATCTCCCTTCTGATTTTGATATGGATTTCTTGTCCTTCTTCTTGCCTTTCTCCTTCGGTCTACCTCTGACAGCCAGAGCCTCCTTTGCCATCTCAGAAGATTTTCTTCTCATTTCTTCTGATAACAGAGAAGCAACATCTTCCATCTTGAAAGTGGATGTCATACTCCCAATAGCCATCACCAGATGATCCCATGAATTTAGAAAAGAACATAGCAACAGCATGCAATGATCTTCATCTTCAATCTTTACACCAACAGATGTCAACTGAGTAATCAACATGTTGAAAGCATTTAAGTGATCAACAATAGACCCTCCTTCCTGCATTCTCAAAGAGTATAGCTTCTTCCTTAAGAACAACTTGTTCACCAAGGACTTACCCTGATAAATGGATGCCAGTCTTTTCCATAAGGAAGAGGCAGTCTTTTCTTCATGCATGTTTAGAAGAACAGAGTCTGCCAAACAGAGCCTTATCAGCCCCTTAGACTTTCTATCTGCTAGGTCCCAATCCTCTTGCTTCATGCCTTGAGGCATTGTTCCAGACACAACAGTCCAAAGATCTTGGTCTACTAACAGATCTTCCATTTTGAGTTTCCACAGCTCAAAATTGCTTCCATTGAATTTCTCTATATCCATCCTTCTGGATGTGCTCGCCATCTTAATTTGTAATTAAACTATTAGACCTCTACAAAACTCCCACTGAAAAGGATTGACACAAAAAACCCAACCCACTCACAAGGACAACACAACTGGCCAGGCTCTGATACCACTTGTAAGGAAAGCAGAGGTGCGGAAACACTTTCCTAATGTCAAATCCATAAGGAAGAATGCAATGCAGGGCTTTTTATTTTTCAAATTACAATCTAATTAAGACACACATGAGAGATTTACAGAAATAGAGTAAATACACAAAGACAATGAACAACAGATTTACGTGGGAAACCCTTACGGGAAAAAACCCACCACACCAAGCTGAATCTCTTTGTATTACAGTAACAAAATATTACATACAATCAGAAATACAACTCTCTAGTATTTTTCTGTAGCTTCATTCACTGTTCATCAATTACAAAAAATATCTCAACAGTTTGATTTACTCATCGTCTTAGTCTCAACAGAATTGATCTACTTTAAACTAATCACATTCTAATTTTTCCATCTGTGCATCCTTATGCACAAGATCTCCATTCAAGAAAGTTTCCATGCCAATACAAATTTTTCCCTGCAAGTTGTTTTCCTCCAACGTCGCAGTGGTTACAAAAATCCAACCGTCATTTAGTTTGAAAAATCGTTTCCTCTGAATGGTTCAGCAGGATGCCACATAGGATGATCACACAGTCAATGGCATTCAAACTTTGTTGGCATATTGGTGATACACTCACAGTGTCTCCCCGATGCCACAAATTTTCTCTATCGATATCGGCTTTAAGTCTCTAGCAGTCGGCAAGACAACAAAGAGGTTATACCGAAACCATTGATGTCCATTTTGTTCCTATCGGCAAAGGTTTCCCTTATCGGTGAGACTCATATCGAAAGCACAAGTCACAGCGATCAAACATTCCATCGGCAAGACATTTTGATCTCGCTAAGACTTTCTGCCGAAAACCTTCTGTTACTCTGAAGCCTTTCACCTATCGGCAAGACCCCATGGTTTCGGTGAGACGTCATACTGAAACAAATCTTCCACCGAAAGTCACACTGTCGCCAAGACTCGTTTCTATCGCCGTGACCTTTCGCCGAGCGCCCTAAGTCTTACCGAAGACTTACTATCAGCGAGACTCAAGACTTTCACCAAGACTTCTCAACAAAGTCTTTTGTTACTGCGAAGAACTCCCGTCGGCGTGACTAGGTTGCATCGTTGAGACATCTCCCCACGACCTCTGAGTTAGCCCGATAGGATCACACTATTGCCCGAAGAAATCCATTCGCCAAAAGGTCATGCCAAACACACAAAGTCACAGCGATAGACTTTGTCGACAAGACTTCAACCCTGTCATAGCGATATGAACATTTTAGAACTTCAAAACAGTTAGTCGGCCAGACATCCGTAATGTCACATCGACTTTTCCTTTCAAGGATTTTCATGTCAGTAAGGATTGAGGCACAAATTCCAACAAATAAGAAGTACTACTTCTCACAGCAGTCGCTCAACAATTCTATTCTAATCCTCAACTAATAAAGAATTTAGGATCGCATGCTCATATATCCCTTGATCCTCTTCACACTTCACCACACTTCTCTTCCTTATCCTTCCATATTCACACCTTTACATGTCTTCTCCACACACCACACATCCTCATTCCTTCCCTCTTCAAAGAATATTATATATATATGCAAGTATATCTTATTCATCAATTAGGTCGGCCTAATTAGATGAAAGCAAAATAATAAAAAACACTCTTGTCAGCACCATATATTATTTAAAAACATTTTTGTCCATGTAGTTCATTATATCAAGTCGATGAACATCCATAAAGTATATCTAGTCTTCTTAATGTATGTCATACATGTTAGCAACACAAGGGCAGGCAATGTTGGAATATGTGCCTCAATCCTTACTGACATGGAACTCCTGAAGGAAAAAGTTGTTGTGATAGTGTTCATGTCTGGCCGACTAACAGTTCTGAAGCTCTTGAAATGATCCTATCACTGTGACAGAGTTGATGTCTTGCCGAATGAAGTCTATCGCTATGACTCTCTGAGTTCGGCATGACCTTTTGGCGATCGGAAGAACTCTGGGCGACAGTTGATCTTATCGGGCTAGCTCACGAGTGTCGGGGAGAAGTCTCAGTGAATGGTGTAAGTCTCGCCGACATCGGGCTAATGCTAGGGCTTCGGTGAGATGTCCTAGCGAGTATGTAATGTCTCGCCGACAATGGCTGCTCTCGGGTGTCAAGGCGAATGTCGAAGTAACTCACGGGTCGCAGGGAGAGGTCTCAGTGATGAAGCTAAGTCTTGCCGAACAGATTGTATCCTCGTGGTGACTTCGCGGTGACAAAAGACTTCGTTGAGAAGTCTTAGCGAAAGTAATAAGTCACGCCAATAGAAGTCTTCGGGTTAACTCTGGGAACTCGGAGAAATGTCTTGGCAAAGGGCTTATGTCTTACCGACTCGGTAAGACATGATGGAGCTCAGTGAAAGGTCACGGCAATAGGCACGAGTCTTGGTGATAGTGTGACGTCTAGTGGAAGTTCTGCTTCGATGTGAGTCTCACCGAAGAGCGATAGTCATGCCGAATGGCTCACGCCAGCATGACTTGAAGTTTTCGACATAAGGTCTTGGCGACATCAGTATGTCTTGCCGATGGATTCTTTGGATTCGATATGACTTGTTCCCATTTGATATGAGTCTCACTGATAAGGAAAACCTTTGCCGATAGGATCAAAGTGGACATCGTTGGTTTCGTTGTGACTTATACATTCGCTATAGCATCTTTCCAACTCGTGGAAGCTATAGTGATGCCGGTAGAGAAACTTTGTGGCATTGGGGAGACACTGTGAGTGTCTCACCAATATGCCAACAAAGTTGAATGCTCTTGACCAGTCTGACCATCTTAGGTGGAGCTTCGTGGACCAATCATAGGAAGCATTTTTAAAGCATGATGACAGTTGATTTTATGCATCAGTTGAAACGCTGGAAAAATAGCATGCAAGGAAAAATCAAGACTCGAATGGAAATTGTCTATGGTTGGCATTGGCAGATAAGGATGCATAGAAGATTTAAAAGCAGATGGATTCTATTTTTTGAACAGATGAACAGAGTGATGAGTTTATCGAATGGTATGAGAGCTTTTCTGAGGGATTCTGAACAGTGAGAATAAGCTACTATGACTAACATCAGAGAGTCGTATTTTTGATTGTATGTAATTATTGATTACTGTAATACAAAGAGATTCAACTTGGTGTGGTGGGTTTTTTCCCGTAAGGGTTTCCCATGTAAATCTGTTCTTTGATTTGTCTTTGTGTATTTGCTCTATTTCTGTTATTCCTTCATGTGTGTTTTAATTGGATTGTAATTTGGAAAAATTAAAAGCCCTGCATTGCATTCTTCCCTGTGGATTTGGCATTAGGAAAGTGTTTCCGCACCTTTGCTTTCCTTACAGGCAATTGAGAGGGGAGGTGAATCAGTTGTCCCATAAATTTAAAACTTATTCAACTTATTAACCTTATTCTCAAATATGATTAATAACAATGAAAGCATAAATCAGCAACACCTCAGAAACACACATAACACCAAGATTTTTACGTGGAAACCTTGTTAGGGGAAAAACCACAGTGGAAGTTAGTCCACAAGATTATACCCTGTTAAAAGTATAAACAATGAAATGGGGAATGCGCATGCATTTAGGTGTTGGAAATAGGTTGCCATTCAATTTCAAATCCTAAACATTAATTATTTCATGTATCTCCTAGATTCTTGGAATGTGTTCAATAACACTAAGATTAAGATGAGATTAATATTTGATGAAATAATCATGATTATTGACATTTGTAATTAATTCTAAATGTAAGAAGCATGTGAGGGAGTCCATAGTGAGTTCCTAAATAATAGGGACACATGGGAAACTCACATGGTAAGGTGAAACTCACCTTGTGTTCAATTAACTATACAGAGTAACAGTTAACACTTCTGAATGCATGAAAAGATCCTAGGAGTTAGGATTTGATGTTTGCATGCTTGAAGTTCAGTTAAGTTCAGTTAAGTTTAGTTAAGTTTAGTTTAGATCAGTTCAGTTCAGTTCAGTTCAGTTCAGTTCAGTTCAGAATCAGTTTAGTTGAGTTCAGTTGAGTTCAGTTGAGTTTAGTTGAGTTCAGTTGAGTTCAGTTCGGTTTAGTTATCTTCAGTTGCATGCATGTTGGTTATTTTGAGTTGCATGTAGTTAGCTTCAGTTAACTTGTAATGCATGGCTAATAACATTGAGTTGTATGATAGATAACAGGGACTACCTCCAGTTAACAAGGGATGACCATTCTTTGGAAATGGTGTTGAGTAAATGTTTCAGTTAACTATAAAGCACTTGAAGCCAACTTGGGTGCCCAAGATGCTTTATTGGATTTACCTCTCATGCATGCTAAGATATTTTTGAAGGCTCAGTTAAGTAGCTTTACTTAAGGGCGCCAACTTTGAGGAAGAGCTTATGAATTATCATCGAAGTGAAGGAGAAGTTGTAGCTTCAGTTTGGGACACCCAAATGCATGAAGCACATGTTGTAAGCTTTAGTCTTCATTGAATAACTCAACTTGAAGGAATATGGCGTACCTTTTCAAGGGCTTGAGCTTATGCATTGGAATTATCACCATTTGGAGATTACAAGGTTGCATATTATCTCTATATCTCATTCAAGTTGAATAGAGTTTTCAGATTGGTTATTGCAGGTGTGAAGAAGATTGGTAAAGATAGAAGAAGCATTCTCAAGCAAGAATTGGAGCTATTGTAATTCAAATATTGAATAATAGAATAATTCTTGGTGGAGTTTTTTTCCCGAAAGGGTTTCTCCACAGTATATCTTGTGTGATCTTTCTAATATCCTGTCTAGTTCTTCTATCAAATTCTCTCTACATTCTACAACAGTAAAATGGATTAATCAAGATAATCATCCACAAAGAATTTATGTAACAAAGAAAAGACTTACTTAGATCAGCAATATTAAAGTTTTACAGAGCATTAAGCTAAGAAAACACCTCATTTTTCAACATTAGGCACACTGCCTAGAGCTCACTACTCAAATACAACAAGGCTAACCATCCAAAGGAAGACAAAATATCTTATAAAAAGATTTAGATTACATCCACAGAGATTTGAACTGACAAAATAGCATCCGCTAATGCCTAATCATAGTTCTAATTAAGCACATGAACACTTCTTCACTCTTCTTCACACTTCTTCACACTCTGCTCTACCTTCGAATGATTTAGAACATTATTCACACACATGCATACATTTGACACTCTTCAAATCGAATAAACAATCGCTCTTATATATCCACAACAAGAAATTTCATCGCTACAAGTCGGCTTCAACAAAATAATAAAAATGAATATAAACTATCGACCCAAATCAACAATAATTAACCATGTGAATCAACCAAAGTTGGCCACAACTTAGTGAAGACCCAAATCAACATCCTCGAACATGAACCACCTTCAATTAATTACTCCTCGAAGATCCACAACATGCTACAAACACCATGTCGGCCAAGAACATGAAAAACATGAACATGCAAGAGAAAATCACCAACCATGAGCACAATGATCAATGCGAACATGCAACAAAGATAGAGCACGATCTAGAAACATCCACAATAATTGAACTGACTGAAATAACATTATCTTCAATCAAGAACACCAACTGAAGCAACATAAAAATTGTCAAAATATAAATCTTCATAACTCGATCAAAACTTCACGCGGATCTCTGAAACTCAACGTGGATAAAATAGATACACTCAGAAAGAAAAAAACCCTTTAGTCCACAACGTCTGATCATCAACGTACAAAACTCACTAACAAACTTCACTTCACTTCACCACTGACAACCTGCAACTCATTCTATTACAATTTTCTCAATATCCTCGACATATACTTCTAATGAGTCAATGCTAATAGTGTTGACATCAATGAAAACCACATATCAGAAACACAACCAAAACATCCAACAATATCCCCCTTTGGCATTGATGGCAACACATGATGTGAAAAACACCATCAACACAACAATCTCTTAACATTTACTCCCCCTTAGGTTTTGACTCATTTTCCTCAACTCTTTCACAAAGGATCTTAAATTCTAGAAAAAATTTCACATGATCTTCTCCCCCTTTGACATAAATGACAAAGATCTCTTCTATACAAGCTCTGAACCACATATTTGAACATATGAACATCTGACTACTCCCCCTGAGTAGCAGCCACCACAACATCAATCTGGATCAAGATCTAACTATTAAATGCATGGACTAATGCAAAGCAATGCATCCTTAGTTCTGATTAGGAGGGGTAATCACCCCTAACTTCCCTCTGAGATACTCAAAAGTATCCTTAGGCAACAACTTGGTAAAAATATCTGCAATTTGCTCCTTAGTAGGCATATACTCCAGTCTGACTTCCTTTTCACTTACCTTCTCTCTCAAAAAGTGAAACTTAATAGATATATGCTTTGTCTTTGAATGCAACACCAGATTCTCAAAATGTTAATAGCACTTGAATTATCATAGAATATAGCAATTGGTTCATCATACACAACTCTGATATCCTTCAACATCTGCTTCATCCATAATACTTGAGTACAATTATTAGCAACAACAATGTATTATGCCTCTGCAGTAGATAAAGAAATTGCATTATGCTTCTTACTTAACTATGAAATCAACTTCTTACCCAAGAAAAATGCTCCACCACTAGTACTTTTCCTGTCATTCACATCTCCTACCCAATCAATATTAGTAAAGGCACTCAAAGTAAGATCATCATCTTTAGGATACCATAGGCCAAGGTCAATTGTTCCCTTCAAGTATCTAAAAATTCTCTTCACAACAGTCACATGATATTCCTTAGGATTGTCTTGAAATCTTGCAACTATACATACAACATTCATGAAATCATGCCTAGTTTGAGTCAAATAAAGCAATCCACCAATCATCGATCTGTATCTAGTATGATTTGCTTTCAAAGAATCATCTTTTGTTGTCAACTTGCATCCAGTTACCATGGGTGTACCAACTGGGTTTAAATCTTCCATACCAAACTTCTTCAGCAATTCCTTCAGATACTTGGACTGAGATATAAAAATCCCTCTATCTAACTGAGTAATTTGCAATCCCACAAATAATTTCATCTCACCAATCATTGACATTTCAAATTCACTCTGCATCTCATCAGAAAACTTCATGCACAAACCATCATCTCCTCCAAAAATGATATCATCAACAAAGACTTCTACAATCAATTATTTATCATGATCAATCATGAAGTACAAATTACTATCAGCAGTACCTTTGTTAAATCCAAGCTTCAGCAAATACTTGTCCAATCTGGCATACCATGCTCTAGGGGCTTGCTTGAGTCCATACAATGCTTTCTTCAACCGACACACCATATCTCCCTTATCAGGCAATTGAAATTCATCAGGTTGCTCAACATACACCTCTCCTTCCAATTCACCATTGAGAAATGTTGACTTCACATCCATCTGATAAACCTTGTAGTTCTTGTAAGCAACATAAGTAAGAAATAATCTTACAACTTCAATTCTAGCAACAGGGGAAAAAGTCTCTTCAAAATAAATTCCTTCCATCTGAGAATATCCTTTACATACCAGTCTTGCTTTGTTTTCGACTACTTCACCTTGCTCATTTAGTTTGTTTCTAAAGACCCATTTAGCTCCAATAACATTTTTATCCTTAGGTATGGGAACAAGAATCCATGTATCATTTTTCTCAATCTACTTTAGTTCCTCTTTCATTGCTTCAACCCAATGTTCATCTTTACATGCTTCATTCACACTAGTGGGCCCAGTCTTTGAAATCAAGCAGTACTCTTCTACAATTTTTCTCCTAGTCTGGACACCTTTTTTCTTATCACCTATGATCTGATCTTCTGAATGATTCAATATTACATACCTCAAAGTCTTCTTAGGATGTTCTTCAACTTCAGGCTCTTGTGTTCTCTCTTATGCACTTTCACTAGTTTCTCCTTCCTCTTTATTTTCCTGGTTCACTAGAATGATTTGAACTTGATTTGTAGTCTCAACTTTCTTTCCTTTATTTGTACTGTCATTCTGATCATCAGAATCATATCCATAGGTTCTAGATGGTGTACCTAAGTCTTCATCAACCTTGACATTTGCACTTTCAACCATTTTCCTCAATCTTTTATTGTAACACCGGTAGGCCTTGCTTTTAGTAGAATAACCCAGAAAGATACCTTCATCACTCCTAGCATCAAACTTTCCTATATCTTCATCTCTTTTGATATAACATTTGCTTCCAAAGATCTTGAAATATCTAATAGTAGGCTTATGACCAGTCCATAGCTCAAAGGGGGTCTTACTAGTATCACCTTTAATTTGTACCCAATTGAGTGTGTACATAGCAGTACTCATAGCTTCTCTCCAGTAGATATGAGGGACATTTCCTTCCAGCATCATTGTTCTGTTCTTCCTTTCCACAACTCCATTTTCCTAAGGGGTCTACGGTGCAGATAACTGTCTCTTTATTCCATGTTCTTCAAAAAAAGAATTAAATTTACCGGAAGTGAATTCACTACCTCTATTTGATCTTAGACCTTTAATCTTCAGACCCGTCTCTATCTCAACCATAGCCTTAAAGATGAACTTTTCCAGAGCTTCAGATTTCTCCCTTAAGAAAGTAATCCACATCATTCTTGAGTAATCATCGATAAGCAACATGAAATACCCATAACCTTCTAAACTTCTGACCTTAGAGGGACCACATAGATCAATATGCACAAGCTCCAACAATTCATTTGAATAATGTTGTTTGCTTCGAAATGAAATTCTAGTTAGCTTCCCTAACTGACATTCCTTGCATATGGCATTAGTAGGTTTCACCAACTTAGGTAGATCTCTCATAGCCTTAGTAGAACTTATCTTGACAATATTATCAAAGTTAACATGACACATTCTCCTATGCCATAACCAACTTTCATCAACTTGAGGAATCAAACAACTTTTATCAGCAATACTCAAGTGAAAGATATTACCTTTTGTTTTTGTACCTGATGCAATCACACTTCCAGAAGTCAATGTTTTGCACTTTCCATCCATGAATTGAAGATTGTATCCCTTATCAACCATCTAACCAACACTTAAAAGATTATGCTTCAAGCCTTCCACATATAGGACATCATTAGTATTATGATTACCATCAAGAGAAATGCATCCTCTACCACGGATCACACCAGTTGTATTATCACCAAATCTCACAACACCATCATCATACTTTTCCAAGCTCACAAACTTACTTTTATCTCCTGTCATATGATGTGAGCATCCATTGTCAATCACCCATTCATCTTTCTCTTCAACTCGAGCAGTTAGGGATTTCTCCACATTTGTACAACTAGTAGATTCAGTAGACACATAATTATTTTCCTTGATAGCAATAAATACCCATTCATCATCATCTTTATCAGATTCTTCATCTGTCACACCTTCATCAGTAGCATAGTAACACTTCTTTTGAAATCTAGGCTTGTTATGTCTTGGTTTAGGAGCTCTTTCCAGACACCTTGATGCAAAATGACCTATCTTATTGCAAGAAAAATATTTAAGAGGCAATTTTCCTTCATACTTACCTTTTCCTTTTGGTACTCTTTTTATAATAAGTGCTTCCAACTCTTCCAAATCTCTTTCTTCTTCTTCAATCTGTCTGATTTCATCCTCATACTTGAATGTCTTTCTAGATGAACTCTCACCTAGATCATATCTCTGTTTATTTCTTCCGGAAGTTGTAGCCTTGAATGTAGATTCTACCTTAGGAAGGGCATCACCAAATTCACTCAACTCAAAAGCAGTAAGCTTACCAACCAACATATCTTTGGTTACATTTGTTATAGTTTGAATCTCTTCAATAGCACTAGGTTTGACTTTGTTTGAATCAGGCAAGGATCTAAGCACTTTAGCAACAATCTCAGATTCATATATTTCTCCACCAACACATCTAATACCACACACAAGTTCATTCACTCTTTGCTTGAAAGCAGTAATGTTCTCATCATCACCCATTCTCCACTTTTCATATTTCCCTTTGAGGCTTTGCAACTTAGCAATCTTCACATTAGTATCACCTTCATACAAAGTTTCCAAATTTTTCCAGATCTCATAAACAGTCTTCATATCCATAACATTTGTCATCTTAGAATCAGTCAAGGCACTCAAAAATGCTTCCTTAGCCTTGATATTATACTCAACATCTCTAATCTCAATAGTAGTAGTAGGACCATACTAAGGAATAACATACCTATTATATGTAATGTTCCAGAAGGGTTCACCAATGCATCTCAAATGACACTCCATTCAAGTTTTCCACAAAGAGTAATTTTTTCCATCAAATATCAGACTGTCCTTCTTGTAAGTCACCATCCTGGATCACCTCAAGGTGTTAAAATTATTCTAAGGAACTTGCTCTGATACTAATTGTTTGCAACACAAGGGCAGACAACTGAGAGGGGGGGTGAATTAGTTGTCCCAGAAATTTAAAACTTATTCAACTTATTAACCTTATTCTCAAATCTAATTAATAAAAATGAAAGCATAAATCATCAACACTTTAGAAACACACATAACACCAATATTTTTACGTGGAAACCCTGTTAGGGGAAAAACCATGGTGGAGGTTAGTCCACAAGATTATACCCTATTAAAAGTATAAACAATGAAATGGGGAATGCACATGCATTTAGACACACTGCGTAGAGCTCATTGCTCAAATACAACAAGGCTAATAGCCCAAAGGAAGACACACTATCTTATAGAAATATTTAGATTACATCCCCAAAAATTTGAACTGACAAAATAGCATTTGCTAATGCCTGATCATAGTTTCAGTTAAGCACATGAACACTTCTTCACTCTTCTTCACTCTTCTTCACACTTTGCTCTACCTTCAAATGATTTAGAACATTATTGAAACACAAGAATACATTCGATACACTTCAAATCGAATAAAAAATCACTCTTATATATCTGCAACAAGAAATTTCATCGCTACAAGTTGGCTTCAACAAAATAATAAAAATGAATATAAACTGTTGGCCCAAATCAACAACAATTAACAATGTGAATCAACCAAAGTCAGCCACAACTTAGTGAAGACCCAAATCAACATCCTCGAACACAAACCACCTTCAATTAATTACTCCTCAAAGATCCACAACACGCTACAAACACCATGTTGGCCAAGAACATGAAAACATGAACACACAAGAGAAAATTTCCAACCACGAGCACAACGATCAATGTGGACGTGCAACACAGATAGAGCATGATCTAGAAACATCCAAAAACATCACGAATCACTAGAGAATCATCCACAACAACTGAACTGACTGAAATCACATTATCTTCAATCAAGAACACTAACTAAAGCAACAAAAAAATTGTTAGAATATAAATCTTCATAACTTGATCAAAACTTCACGCAAATCTCTAAAACTTGACGTGGATAAACTAGATACACTTAGAAAAAAACCATTTAGTCCACCACCTTTGATCATCAACGTACATAATTCACTGACAGACTGAACTTTACTTCACCACTGACAACCTGCAACTCATTCTATTACAATTTTCTCAATATCATCGACATATACAACTTCTAATGAGTCAATGCTAGTAGTGTTGACATCAATGACAACCACATATCAGCAACACAACCACAACATCCAACAATACATTAGGTCAGCCAAGACTATGACTTAACCACAAAAACTCCAAACCAACATACAATCCTCAAAACAAACACCTTTTGGATTTCATATTACATCAATTTCTCATCACACTACCATCATATAGACTACCATTAGAACCACAACATTATAATGTTCTCCTTAAGAAAATGTAGAGTCTCCCATACTAATATGTTGAGTAGAGAAACAATAGTGGAATACAGAACTAAATTTTGTCAATGATAACTTTCTATTCACCACACAAAACTTCTCAAGATCTAGGATATAACTGTTTGAATGAGACATAATAACACGGTTAAGAGATTAGAGTCATATCTTTTCTTGCGGTGAATTTTGGACTCAAAAACTAGCGCATTGGTTCATAAAAAAAGAACACTTCCAATAGAGAACAACTTCCAATTAACTAAGTAAGTTTCTCATACAATTGTCACCATGTTGACATCAATGACAACACAGGAAAAACCACATCCATATACACTTCATGCTCATGTTGCAAGGCTCCATATTTCCAACACCTATTTGCTAGGTTTTCATCGGGTTGATATTTTATTAGAATTCAATGATGCTATGATCACAGTGGACACTCTTTAGGAGACATAGGTCAATGATTGATGGATGAATGTGGATGGTATAAGATGAAAGATGGGGTATGAGATATGGTCCAGGTAGGAGGAGCTAAAGTATGATCCATAGAATGCGCACTACATGGACTGTTATACTTCCCCCGAGAGGAGATTGGACAACCAATGGACTAGAGAACATCAAGAGGTCTTCATCAAAGGAACATTTAGTGACATCACCAAGGGCATTATTATGGGATGGTGGATCTATGAATATAGGTGGATAGGATAAATTATATGAAATGCAGAATAATGAGGTAGATATAAACTTTGGAGCAACAAGCTCATATCTTGATGGCCTTCTTTTACACATCCCCCCAATTATTGTGGATATAAAGGCACAATTGAAGATCAATTTTTGCTTGTTTTTTCTTTTGACTTATTTTTTTCTCATTCGAGCACTTATGCTTTTTATTTTTCTCTATGGAATTTTCTTGATCTTTATTTTTTTGCTTTGACCTTGTATATCTTTTTAATGAAGGCTTTCTCTTTCTTGACTTTTGACTTATAGCCTTATTCCTTTTCGTTAACACTTGTTGATCAAAGTCTAGGAGATAGATGAAACTGCATGAATTTGATGGATTAGCAAATATGAATGATTCATGTATAGGTTGAACAATTTCATCAACATATTCTTCGAAACTATCCTTTTCAGCACATGTAATATCAGAGGAAGCCCGTTCACCCTCAATGAGTTGGTAGGAAAGCTTAGTAGAAGCCACATCTATGGATGCATACTCTAGATCAAGATGCTTTATATAGGAAGATAGTAGCTAGTGAGATGGACTGGAAGGAATATGATCCTTCAATGAAAAAGGATTTTGTGAGGCATCCTCCATGGGATCATTCTGGAAAAGTGGGTTACCATAGATGTCATGGTTAAACATGGGATTATCATGAACTTCAAATGATTGGGATGTAGTGGGTAGTGGTGCAAGATTTTGAAGGCAGGCTTTTAATTCATATTCTCTGACTCCAAGGTCTTTGACATTAACCTTGATTTTCAAGGGAGTGGGAGATATATGTGGTAATATTGAAGGCTCAACAGCTGTTGATGAAGATGGCAAGGAAGTTTTGTTAAGACAATGCTTAGAGAGGCTAGGACTACTCTGTGAGAGTCGATAATGCTCAAAGGGATTCAGGTTTGCCAATATAGTCACTTCAATTTTGTTGTACGAGAACTTGATGCATTGATGTAAGGTTGATGGAATAGCCTACATGGCATGGATCCATGGACGTCCCAAGAGAATGTTATAAGGGGTCTCCAAATCTAGGATTTGGAAAATGGCCTTGATGGGTCTAGATAATAGCTAGTTTTCTTCCATTTAGTTTATATCTTTTAGCATTTCAATATGCTAAGATTGTAGGCAATCCTAAAACTTATACATCTTTAATATATTTTATGCACCTTAAACTAGACTTTAGTATGTAGAAATATAATTATGGTATGATGGTCCTTGTATGTGTGGATGTGTGAATGTTCATGAAATTTAGTACGATTCTATACTTAATTCATGGTTGTTAATGATGTGTATACTTTAGATGAAACTAACCTCTTGCAACCAGAACTGTAGCCTACAACAACTGGATTCTAGCCCGCATAGCAAAGGGATTACAGGCAGTTCCACGAGAGAATCCAAAATGCTGAAAACATGATAGTTCCAAGAATTAATGAAGGCGACCATTAAAACGGTCAGCCATGAGTCACCAAAGTATTGAATAAGATGAATAAAGGAAGGAGGAGTCTTTTGATGAGGAAATCCATGAGGTGATAGTTTTGATGGAGCACGTCTCTGTCAAACCATTAGAGCAGAGTTTTAGTTTTACTTCCCTTCTTTTGTCTTTTTTAATTATGGTTTTCAATTACAAAGACTAGTCCTCTCCCTATTCTTGAGGGAGAGTGGACGTATGCATTTAAGTTCTATTTTTAGTCCTTGTATGAATAAAAGTCATCCCGAGCCTATATATTGGGATCAGTGGTTGAGGAGCAAATCTAGTTGCTAAGTTCTAGCTTTTGTTTTACTAGACAATACTTCATTGTTGTTATTTTTTCTGTTATTAAGTTGCAATGGATATGTACTTTTGAATGGGAAATATTTTGAAGATTCTTGTCAGACTGTGAGAAGTTTAGTTTTTATGCAATAAAGGAGTTTCAATTTACTATCATGAATCGTTGATTAGTAGTGCATATTTGATATTTCCTGCATAACAACTCGAGCAAGGGCCACTCGAGGTACTACAAACCCATCTTACTTTCTGTACTAGATTAGATGTTCATTTTTGTATATATTTATTTGAATTCCCACTTGTATATATTTGAATTCCATAAATGATATTTTGTAGCATGAATTGCATTTTGTAACAGTACATTGAGTCAGTCTCCAAAGAAGTTAAGCAATTAGGAGTTAGAGTTAGTAGTATTAGTTAATTGCAAAGTTTGTATTTAGTAGTTAGCAATTACAACATTAATTAAGGTACCTATAGCATAAGTAATAGATTAAGTTTTTTCCCCTATTTTGAAAGTTAACGCTTTATTTCCTATTTCCAACCTTTACTATTTTATGTACAAGTGTAAACTACCTATACTCATTGATATAGGTCGTGTAGAGTCCATGAATGCACATACAATGTTGACATCATCAAAAGCTTATGAAGCCCTATTTGATAATTAAATGAAGCCTTTGTGAGGGTTTGGTGAACTATTCAGTTAGGAACCTATCCTTTGAATTATGTGTCCACTCATAAACACCAAGTTGATTAAACATTAGAAAGGCCTTACATTTTTTGCACTGTTGTCGAGATGGTACTACATTCAGGATTCTCCTGTGTAATTTCAAGCTTTCATAGTTTAGTGTTTTGGTTTTAGAATTAGGGAAATTAGGTTTTAGCCATCAATACAAAAATGTTTTACTAACAATGTGTAGGAATCATTGATCCGAAGAGTCATAATCATTGTATGTGGAACAAGATGCTTTGGGAATATTTCTCACCTCAGCATACAAAGTTACAAAGGATACTGGTGGACAAAGTGAACAAGAGCAAGGGTATTCTTGAAGAAGAATCATCCCTAACACTAATACCCACACCATACACAAAGGATACTTCCCACACACACATCGACATAATGGTTGATGCAATAGTAGAAGACCCACCAGAGCATGTAACCTTTGAGGTCCCCATTGCCAACCAAGAGAGAGAAACTGCTTTGAAGAGCATACCTCCTTCAACATTACCTATCTTCTATGGGTTGGTCACAAAGGATACAAATAACTTCCTTTTTGAGTTTGATGTGTTATGCAGAAGTTATGATTATACCGTAGATGCACATAGGCTCAAATTGTTTCCAACAACACTAAAGGATGCTGCTCTGAGACAGTCTATGGGTTTGGGAAGAGATGTTGTTCCAAATTGGAATTCTATGAAGACAAAGTTCCTAGAAAAGTACCAGGATTACTATAGAGGAATAGATAGAAAGAGGGATGACATCTTCAGGATGCCATGGAAGTAAGATGAATCCTTGGAAGACTACATGAAAAGGTTTCAATTTTTCCTTAAGAAATCCCACCAAAATTGACTCTTTGATGAGTCCTTAAATTTTGTATTCTTAAGAGGGATTAATGAGGATTGAATGGACACATTTAATATCATTGGAGCATGAGATATCTCTCAGTCACCATTTGAGGAAATCTACAAATCATGCATGAACTATTCAAGTTCTTTCACCAAGAAGGTTAGAGAAGACATTACCATCCAATGGATTATCTAGAGTTGAACTAAGCAATTTTTTGTCAAATATGAGGGAGGATATCATTAGAAACTTAGCTACACAATTAAACACCCTCCATATGAAAAATAAGCAAGAAGAGGTAGAAGCAACCCTTACAAAATACTGCCCACATTGTAGATAGAGAAGGACTAACTGCAAATGCAAGAAGGTGGCAAGTATCTCTAAAGAGAAGCAAAGAACATTAGACTTTCATGAATTAGAAGGTGAAGATGGATAAGTACTCTACATAGCTCAAAGGAAACCATGACAACCAAGACAATCTAACTATAATTCTCAATGGACACCCCAACAAAACCAATAGCAACCTTAGTGGCAAAGAGGTAAGCAATAACAAAATTAAAACATGAATTATCAGTAGCCACAATAGCCCTTGTAGCCACAACAACAAGCCATTATGCCAAACCAAACAAATACAACACAATAGCCACCTAGAGCACCTTAGCTTCCAACACAATCTACACCTAACCCCAATAACAAGCATGTTCAATAAGCTTACTCTAATGAATCTATTCAATACCCTACTTATGGGGTTGAGGTGAGTGATGTCCACCTCATATCAGGGAAATGGCTAGGAATTCATCTCCTCACATCATTGAATTGGTTGATGAGGAACTCCCAGCAGAGACCTTGGACAAACAAACTAAGGAGCTTGAGTCAACTCAGGTTAACCCAACTAATGCAAGTCTAGAGCCTCCATTCCCTAAAAGATTAGCAGTTCAAAGGCATCAAACACAAGCTGAACCTGACCTTTTGGGATAACTTAAGGATGTTTGCATCAAAATACCCCTTATCCAGGGCATTAAGGAAGTTGCTATCTATGCTAAAATAGTGAGATAACTATGCCTTAAAAATCCAAGTAGGAAGTGGAAAGACCCTCAGACTGTACATGTCTTAGGAAAACTTGTAGAAATTATGTTGGGAAACATAACTATCCCCAAGTATGCAGACCTTAGGAGCCCTATAGTGGATGTCAAGATAAATGACACTCTCATTAAGAACACCTTAATTGACTTGGGAGAAACTATTAATGTAATGACCAAAGAGACCATGAAGTTGTTATAGTTAATAAAACTCAGACCTACACCTACTATTCTACAATTGGATGATAGGTCCATAGTTAAACCTAAGGTTATCATTGAGGACTTGGTAATAACATTGGATTCATGGGAGTACCCTATAGACTTTATGGTATTGCAACCTAAAGCTAATCTTGTAGGCTATCCCATCATTTTGGGAATACCTTGGTTGGCAACAATAGATGCCTTTATAGGTTACAACTCTAGGAATATGATCATTTCTAATGGAAATACAACTAAGAAATTAGTCCTTTATCCACCAACCCAACCACATGCAGACCTAGAATAAACTATTTGTCCTGCTCTAGATGAGAAGATCAGTACTCCTTACAAACCCTGATGACTATTGAAGATGCCTTCATAGGTTACAACTCTAGGAATATGATCATTTCTAATGGAAATGCGACTAAGAAATTAGTCCTTTATCCACTAGCCCAACCACATGCAGACCTGGAAAAAACTATTTGGCCTACCCTAGATGAAGAAGATCAATACTCCTTGCAAACCCTGATGACTATTGAACATAACCCCTATTAGAAAACCAAGATGAAGATGACCTAATAGCAAATATCATGCAAAACAACTATGGTAGGGACCATAGCATCATGACTGCCTAACATGTATGCAAGATCCTTTACAAAATGTGATCCTTGCCAATTCATTTGAATCAGTTTCCCAAATTTCCACACTTTGTTACCACACCAATGTGTTTCAAACATAAGTGGACTTGACATATCATTTTCTCAAACAACATCATTGACTTTAGAGATAATGCCAAGAAAAACATTAAATGTTAATAGTCAATTGACTAATGTACAACAAAACTCACTGATGAATGTGCTATAAGTACACAAAATAGCCTTTGCATCAGATTATCATGACATGAAGGGGATAGACCTATACTTGTGCATTCATAGGATTTACATCAATGATGGTTTCAAGTTGGTTAGACAACCCCAAAGGAGGATTAATCCTGTAGTCTATGATATAGTCAAATAAAAATTACAAAAATTGCTTGATGTAGACATTATCTATCCTATCTCTAATAGTCAGTAGGTATCACCCTTGGTAATTATCCCTAAGAAAGGAGGAAAATGGAGAGTGTGTGTAGACTACCAAGAATTCAATGTTGCAACTAGGAAGGACCACTTTGCACTTCCCTTCATTAACCATGTACTTGATTCATTAGCAGGCAAAAAGTACTTTTCTTTTTTGGATGGATTTAGTGGCTACAATCAAATTAAGATAGCACTGGAGGACTGGGACAAGACAACTTTCAGATTCCCTTGGGGTACATATGCTTATTTTGTCTTGCCATTTGGGATATGTAATGCACTAGCCAACTTCTAGAGGACAGTATTGAGTATATTCTTAGACTTTGCACATGATTCCATGGAGGTTTACATGGATGATTTCACAACTTATGGGAATACATATGATGCAACACTTGGAAATCTAGAGAAGGTACTCAAAAGGTGTTAAGAACATAACCTATCCTTGAGTAAATGCTTCATGATGATGACTAAGGGGATTATATTGGGACATTTTGTGCCAAATGAAGGTATTCAAGTGGACCCCAATAAAATTGAGGTGATATCAACACTCCATGTGCCTCAAAGACAAAAAAATGTTAGAAGTTTCCTATGACATTCTAGGTATTATAGTAGATTCATACAAGACTTTAGCAAACTTGTAGCCCCACTATTTGTTTTACTATCAAAAGATGTAGAATTTGAATGGACAACTACTTGTCAACATTCCTTTGAAGCACTCAAGGCAACAATAACTAAAACCCTCATCTTGAGAGGACCAAATTGGAGCTTACCTTTCCATATCCATATAGATGCTTTTGATTTTTCTATAGGAGTTGTGCTTGGACAGAAAGAAGGAAATAAAGAGTATTCCATATATTACATTAGCAAAAATCTAAAACGGGCAAAACTCAATTATATAGTGATAGAGAAGGAGATGTTCGTAGTAGTTTATGCAATAAACAAATTCATACATTATATTACAGGGTATTAAGTGTTCATACACACTAACCATACAACAATAAGGTATCTCATGAATAAACCAATGGTTGGTGGAAGGATTGTTAGGTGGTTATTGTTGCTTCAAGAATTTGAAGTAACCATTGTGGGCAAGCCAGGTAAAGCAAATGTAGTGGAAAATTTTCTATCTAGACTACCAATCAAATAAGAAGAAGATGTTGTTTACGATTCATTTCCAGATGAGCATTTATTTACTCTATCTCTATATACACCTTAATATGCAGATATTTCCAACTATCTTGTAGCAAGAAAGACACCACCCCATATCTCACCAAGAGAAAAGAGGTAATTGGTTCACAATATTTTTCCCTACTCATGGATAGTTGGATACTTATTTAACACAGGCCTAGACAATATAATGATAATATGCATCTGAGAAGATGAAGTATATGATATCCTCAGAGCATGCCATGATAAACCCTATGGGGGATACTTTGTAGCAAAGAGGACAAACCTTAAGATTCTCAATGATGGATATTATTGGCCAACTCTTCATAAAGATGCAGTGAAGTACACTAGGAGCTGTGATAGATGTCAAAGAATGGTAAGGCCAACAAAAATAGATGAAATTTCATTGCAAACATAGTTAGCAATAACACCATTTGACAAATGGGGATTAGACTTTATTGGCCCAATTTTACCAACATCAAACATTAAAGAGTACATATTGGTATGCACATATTACCTTACAAAGTGGGTAGAACTTAAGGCTTTACAATTTGCAAGAGATGGGAATATGGAAAAGTTTTCACAAGATATAGAGTTCCAAGAGAGATTGTCACAAACCAAGGACCCTAGTTTACATCAGAGCTGATCATAAAATTGGTTCAAGAATATGAGATCCAACATAGAAATTCCAAACCTTACCACCCTCAAGCCAACGAGCAAGTGGAAGTCACCAATAGGGAAATTGAAAACATGCTCACAAAGATAGTGGGAATTCATAGGAAAGACTGGGCATCTAGATTGCTTGAGGCAGTTTGGGATTATAGAACAAATTGGAAGACCACAACATGATTTACACCATATGAACTAGTGTATAGAAAGAAAGTAGTACTTCCTATAGAATTTGAGTATAAAACTTTGAGGACAACAGTTAAATTGGGCATGGATTTGTCAACAACATAGTAGGAAATATTGCACAATTGAAATGCACTAGATAAAATTAGAATGGAAGCCATACACCACACTAAAGTTATCCAAAATCAAAGTATCCATTGGAATGATCAGTTTATTAAGGCAAAGTAATTCAATGTAGGTGATTGGTCTCTGCTTTATGATTCTGGATACAAATATTACAAATGGAAATTACAAACTAGATGTCTTGGGCAATATGAGATAGAAAAAGTATTTCTAAATGGAGCAGTGTAGCTACAAATAATTGATGAAGTTAGGTTCTCATTGCTAGTTAATGGACACATATTCAAGCTTTACCAGAAACCATTGTAGAAGGATGACTTCCTTCTTACATTAATTCAACAATTTTGAACCTACAATTGAAAATTTAGCAATAGAAACAAGTACAAATGAATGAGTAGATGAGCTACACAAATCGCCCACCAATGTTCCATGAGTATAATTTCATCACATATTTCATGTGCACACACTACATAGGTGAAAAATAACAACATTCATGTTTTGAGATAGTTGCACAAGAAACAGGGACCTGCAACATCACACTTGAAGGCGACAAACTTACAAAAGGGACTTGAGACTACAAGTGCTCATAGCACTTGTCTATCAGACATTTCATATTACCATCTGCATTAATTACATATCTACCATTTCATAACCTTTCCCTCTGTACATGCATCCATATATATTCCATTTCATTACATGCAGCTTCTTACATCCATTCACATGTAACAAGCCTTACCTTTCTCGATTACAACATACTATGCAATTAATCTCACCTCACCTATTTTATACACTTTGCAGCCTTTTCAATCCATTATTTTCCACGTGTCACACATATGTTTTCATTCATTTCAAATTACCACTATGCAAAATTCATTGCAATCAAGGAAAGTCACTTCAAATCATGCTGCAGACAGTCATTAGTTACTTCATATGAGTTGAATTTCACTTCAACAACTTCCTATAGGTACACTATGCATTAACTTATCATAATTAACATAGTTTATTATCGATTTTCTGCATGTTATACATTCATTCATGCATGCTACATATCTTAATTGATTTTCCACTACTTATCATTTAACCCTCTTCCAAAACCATAACACTAAGTGAGGACACTTAGTATTTTAGTTGGGGGAGAGGTGTTCTTTATTTTCTTGATTTTCAAAAGCATTTTCAAAGAACTCTTCGTAAAAGCTTTTTGTCATTTTATTTTCCTCCATTTTCAAAAGACACAAGCTTAGAGGAGAAAAAAGGGTCTGAGGTAGCTGAATTGAGAAGTTACAACATACAGACATAGTGGAAGTGGTGTAGTTTGGGTGGCGGGCAAAAAATTGAACAAGAACAAAGCAGAATTGAAGAATTGAAGAGATTGTAGAACAACAAAGCATTACCATGGGAGGTGACATAATACATAGAGAACCAGTGACACACAATCAAATGTTAGATGATAGGTTGGTTTTTCCCTTTTTTAACAAGCTGGCTGGTTAGAATATTTTTTGAAGCTCACAAAGTTTAATGAGGTTATTACTAAATAGTTTGCAACCACATTATAGAATGATGAAGCAATTGTTAGGGGCTTAAGGGTAGATGCTTTAGAAGCTTCAATAGTTGAAGTATTTGGATTGCCAAGGATAAGAGAAGAGTTTATGGTTAGGGAAGATATTATTGTTGCAAGGAATGAATTCAGACAACTAGGAGAAAACCTTGATTCCTTTTCTCAAGGTACTAAATGATTATCTTTACCCTGGATATGGGCTTTAGTTGCTTCCTATACAGTTAAGTATTTGACATGTGATGTCAGACATTCTTTGTTATACATAGTTCATTTTAAACTACTAAGACATATTCACCATGATAGACATGTAAATTTCCCTAATTTCTTGTATAATTTATTAAAGAGAATGTCATCTAAGTAAAATAAATAATACAACATTGTCTCATTTCTGTTTGGTTACATTGTTGATACAAAGGAGTCTTAGGACTCAATTTCCAAATATTTATTGGGAAAATTTTCTTAACTGTAAAAATATTAATAGTATCATTGAAGGGCCTAATGAGGATAACAGGGGACAAGAACAAGTAATGGAAGAACTTGTTGTTTCAAAAAGGGAAATTCCCTCTAGCTCCCCTACTAGATCACCTACCCACAACACAAGAGAGCCAGAGGAGTAAATCTTGCAGGAAATTCAAATTGTAGCCTCTGTTGAGCAACCCACAATAGGGGACAAACAAGAATACCCTATTTTTGAAAAAAACACAAAAAGGCAAGAAAAGAAAAATTGGAGCCTCTTCTTATGCACTTGCAAAAGGGAAAAAGAAACCCACAAAATCTAGGAGGTGATCACACCGCCTAAAGAGAAAGGGGGCCATGAGAGGGTCAATTAAAAAGCTAGAAGAGGATGTTGTAATGTTTGAAATAGACTCAAAATTGGAGGGGAATTCCCTTGGAAATATAAATACCTGTTGCACAGTCTTGATACTATACGAGTACCTCTGAATATGATTCAAAGGATGTTTTTGTGGCAAAGAAAATGAGAAGGAGATCCCCAAAAAAGCTCTGATTTAGAGGGTTGTAAATACACAAGTGCAATGGGGAACAAACAGTTTTTGGAAAAGGATGAAGAAATTTTTATAAAAGAAAGGAATATTGGTAAAGAATTGTAAGAAGCAATGGAAAGAATAAAACAATTGGAAGAATTGTTGAACACAAGTTAGCAAAAGGACAATGAGAGGGATGCAAGAATTAAATAATTGGAGGAGAATCTCTACAAATTTGAGCATGGGTCTAAATTGGAGATACTTGCACAACTTGTTGTGGTTGAATTGGGAAATAAAGAACTAGTATCTCAAGACCCAATTCCTTAGGTTAGAATCCCCACTAGGCCAACTATGATGTCCTTGGGTGTGGAATATAACCCAAAATTTCTCTCAAAAGAAGTAGGATTGGGAGAAAGAAAAAGTTGAATTAATATCCAAAAACACCAAAGAACTAGAATAGTAGGAGGTAGAAGTGAAAAAGCTAAAATTGAGAATTGAAGAGATAGCAGATTAAATTGCACAGTTGCTAAAATGCAGACCACTTGCAAGGGTTTATACATTTTTTGTACAAGAAAAGTATTTGTGTTTTCAATTCAGTTAGTTGATTAATGATTTTCCAATTTCCATGAATAGAAAATTTGTGTTTTCAGATACTTTCTTTGATTCTACACTAGACATGCAAGACCAATTATGTGAGTTCTACTTGCATAACTTTGTTCTCTCAGATGACACTAAATGGAATCCACTGATGTTTTTGGGAGACCTACAAATTAGAGCTTTGACCTCCTACATCAGAATTGAATAGCAAAGGGGCAAAATTTTACAAGAATACAATGAAAAGGAAAAATATATTACTTTGCAACTCAGAAAAGAATCAATGGATCCCAATGCAATCATAGATTAGTGGTTAGAGCTTCTGGATTACAAAGGTGTGGGAAGAGAGATAATGAGTATCAAATAACATGATTATATGAGAATGAAGTAATTGGATATAGGATTTATTAATCAAGCGTTCAAGTTTGTACAAAAGAGATGGGAAGAGCTAACCCCTAAGTTGAAGAAAAAGGAGCGACACTCCCTTTATAATTTTGTAGCCATTGTCCGTAGATCTCATAAGTACATAGAAATTGCTAGGGATAATGGAATTAAATGGTTTTAACTCAAATTTCATCCACATATTCCCCTCTTTCTAGTACCACATTGGACAAGGAAGAAATGTGGGAAAGAGGAAGCAACAAAGAATAAAAGGTTGGAAAAGCTTTTGTGTCAAAAAGGCTATTATCTGAGACAGAAAAAGGGAGTTGATATTGTAGCATATTTTAGGGAAATAACTCTATAGTATAACCTTCAACCTTAAAATTTGCTTGAGGAAAAGTAAATAATCTAGTTGGGGGGAATGATGGGTCTAGATAATAGCTAGTTTTCTTCCATTTAGTTTGTCTTTTAGCATTTTAATCTACTAGGATTACAAATAATCCTGAAACTTATACATCTTTTATATCTTTTATGCACCTTAAACCAAACTTTAGTATGTGAAAATATAATTATGGTATGATGGTAATTATATGTTTGGATGTGTGAATGTTCATGAAATTTAGTATGATTCTATGCTTAATTCATGGTTGTTAGTGATGTGTATACTTTAGATGAAGTTAACCTCTTACGACCAAGACTGTAGTCCACAACAACTAGATTGCCATCTCATAGCAAAGGGATCATATGTAACGCTCGAGAATCATACACATTCCAAAATAAATAATTTCCATAATAAATGCACATCACACAACATTTATATCCATGCATGTTCAAAGGAAAGTTCATTAAAGATACTCGGTACATATAGATTACTTCATTACTATTTCCAAGGAACTTCATACATTAATGAGTTACTAAGTATATCTACACAAGGCCATGCCTTTACCAAATCTAGCCATAAAGGCTTACACATGAAACAACATCATCAAAATAAATAACTTACAGGTACAACATAACTGACCCAGCTAATGGTGCAAACATAGGTAAGCCTTGCTTGTCCATGTGTCCACCACCTAGACCTGCAGGAAAATGTTAGTGAATAGGGATTTGCCTCAGTCAAACCCCGTTTGGTAATCAAACCTTAAAAAGAAATAAGATAAAGGTATGAGGAATGAACACATTTTGTTGTTGCAACTCACCAAAACTCTTGTATTAATCTCATGTTTGATTGTGATAGATCTTTGACTTGAATGTTTGCTTGAACCGTGAACTCTTCGTCACAAATGTTAGCTCCAATACAAAACATGATACAACAATGACCTTATAAAGATGATTAGGCATTGCAGAATACTATTACAATAATGACGGTAAGAATATATTGCTCACAACTAAGGTACTTTATAGACATCTAACAACCGCATTGTAAATAAATGGATAATACATTTATGCAAACTCATTAGAATCAATTCCCTAATTCTTCGCCCAAACAATTATAATGATGTGTACCTCCTTGTCTATTTTCACCATATCCTTATGGCCGGTGCATAAAATAATTAAGCCAACGTAGAAGGATTATCAAGTAGTATAAAACACATACTTCTAATGAGAACAATTTTCCGTTAGTAAAGATAATTTATTTATTTCTAATCATACTACTAATGATGCCTTCTTTTATTCCAAGCAATATTTCACCGCACAGTAGAATGCATAAGGAAATTATTCACTAATACCTCATGTAATGATGTTCAATATAATGAAAAAAAAATGAATGAGAACGATCCTCTATTAACAAAGAAATATTTATTTGCTCATATCAAACTGATAAAAATATATGTATATTCATAATAGAATCCTATAAACCAAGTCCCTATTTAAAGTACAATATATTCTATTGAGTTTCTTTTATCAATTATGAAAGAAACATCATACAATTAGAAAATACTATTCCAAACATAAATTTTATAGAATTCTTTCTATTCCCATAATCATGAAAACCATAACTTATAAGAATAATGTGTAAAACTTGTGAAGAGGGAGATCCTATCCACATTCAATTAATCCAACTCATTGCATATGTCTATTAAATATATGATTTAATCTGAACTTATTATAAAAGTTGCATCACTTATCTACTATTTCAAACGTACTCTTATGATCAATATCACTGAAAGAATCTATCCCTCACATTTAATTTATTACTTATTAAATATATACCTGTGTGTATATAGCTATACATATATCTATATTTATTTATAAATATAATTTATCATATACATTTATTGTGTATTTTCACTGGCAGAGAGATACATTTTCTGTGTAAAAATTGAGTTTCAAATATCAATATGAAAGTATATAAATATATATTTATGTATTGTATTTTATATTTAAATGTTTTGCATTCACGAGACAGTGCTGGGCGCACAAAATAATGGATTCATGATTCGCAGTTTTTGAAAACTACCAAGAATTGTTTAAATCGCAGTTTAAACGAGGTTGAGGCCAACACCTCCCCATAGGGGAAGACACTGGCTGTGGGGAGGCAGCACCTCCTCCACAGGCCTTGGCCTATGGAGGGCGCTGCCCCCTCACAACGCCACCCTCCTCTATGGACGGGGCTGGGGGTGTATTCCCCATACAAATAAATTAAAGTTCAAAAAGAATATCGATGCTGGTTTAAAATTCATACAATTTATGTGTGAGATGGATTTGGTAAAAAAAATAGCTTGAGACATTATCAAGAAAATGCAATTGTCAAGCATTAAGTCGGGTTCAACAACCGTTTCCAGCATCCTCCTTGTCTGTGCCCAAAATGGTGGCTATGATTTCAAAGCCAATAATGAATCTTTTGCATATGAATTTAAGACCACCAAAATTGGGAGTTTCCTTGTCTATCAACATAGATTATAATGCAAGACACTACATGTTTCTTTCAGCATATGTACAGCTCCTGGCCCACTTAGCCACTTTTACAGTTGTATTAAAAGTTTAGGTACTGAATATCAGTCTCCAGCTAGTCCAGAGCTGCCAGGCATTCCAATGCTGGGTTTTTACTCAATTTTTCCTAAAACCAAATTAGAATTCCTTTGCCACTGCTATTCATTTCTCACAATGGAAAATAATTAAGAGATTAAATTGGCATTCACGCCTGTTTAAAATCTATTTGTCTAGCTAGGGTTTAAACTGAAAGAGGCTACGCTAGTGTGTGTGCACTACGCTTCAAGTTTTCGGCCATATGGGAGCTTGCAATAATTTAAGGGGATCTATGATAGACTTGGCATACATCAACTGATAGCAATTAATAGAATCAAATCCAGAGTTATTCATTTATGTTTGGCCTGTCCGCAGTCATGCAGGGTTTGGAGGGAAAAGGCAAGAAACATTTGAATGCATGGATCTGGATTATTGTATCATACAAATGTCAACTTCACCATGTGTACATGGTAACGTGGGTTGAAGATAAATCATGCACTATTACAGGCTAATGAACGATTTGCAAGAATAAAGAGATCGATATAAAGAATACTTTGTAAGCTAGCAAAAACAACTACCAGATCCAAATCAATTCCTTACCTTAGAGAATGATTTGATATTCCTCCAGAGCGTGACATGCTTAGATCTAGCGTCTCAGATGTCCATTCTGTCCTAAAGATTTCCCCCTGCCTAGGAAAAGATGGTCAGTAACTGATTCTTGCGAGATATCCCTCTGCCTTCCCTCCTCCCCTCCAACAAGGATGGATCCCCCCTTAAATAGAGTAGCTATGATCTTCTTGTGCTATCAGACCGTTTTTCTTTCTTTGAGTAGAGGAGGAGTTGGTCTTCATGCGTTGCTTCTAAAATAATTATTTCAAGAAATCTCTTCTTCTCCCCAAACAAACAAATTCTTGTAACTTCCTTGCCGAGAGAACATTCCAATGAAATGTTAATCTCTTTTTATTTATCATTAATTTTCAACTATTTAAGTAGGTTTTAATATTTATTATTTATCAGAATAATTAAATATTTATTTATTTCTGAAGAATTGTAACTTCCCGTTTTTCAAAATTGTATTAATAAAGTTGAACAAATTTGAATTAATTATGTCATCATAGAGAGTTGTGACACTTATATATATATATTTGTTTTACTTCATGCTTAATATCTATTCCTTGTAAATAATAAAGAAATTTCCTTTTTAATTGCGAATTAAATATTCATTCCAAATAAATATTAAAGCATATCATTCAATTGCAAATAAATTAATTATTCTAAATAACGAGTCATTATCATTTATTAAAATAAAATAAAATCTATAATTATAATAAATTTCCTTTCGTTTCATTGCACTTCTATTTCACCGCCTATTAATTTAATCAAACATTGTAACATGTGAACCATTAAAATGGAGGTCGTGACATCATAGGAGTTGTAGGGGAGAATCCATAATGCTAAAAATGAGACAACTCCAGGAAGTAATGAAGGAAACCATTGAAATGGTCAACCATGAGTCATCAAATCACCAAATAAGATGACAAGAGGAAGGAGTCTTTGATGAGTAAAGCCATGACGTGATAGTTTTTATGGAGCAAGTCTTTGTTAAAACCTTAGGGTAGAGTTTTAGTTTTACTTCCCTTCTTCTGTCTTTTTTAATTATGGTTTTCAATTACAAAGACTAGCCCTCTCCCTATTCTTGAGGGAGAGTGGATGTATGCATTTAATTTCTCTTTTTAGTCCTTGTATGGATAAAACTCCTCTCGATCCTATATATAGGGATCAGTGGTTGAGGAGCAAATCTTGTTGCTAGGTTCTAGTTTTTGTTTTACTAGACAATACTTCATTACTGTTAGTTTTTATGTTATTAAGTTGCAATGGATATGTACTTCTAAATGAGAAATATTTTGAAGATTCTTGTCAAACTATGAGAAGTTTAGTTTTTATGCAATAAAGGAGTTTCAATTTACTGTCATGAATTGTTGATCAATAATGCATATTTGATATTTCCTATGGGTGTAACAACTAGAGCAAGGGCCACTCGAGGTACTACCAACCCATCTTACTTTTTGTACTAGATTAGATGTTCATTGTTGTATCTATTTATTTGAATTCTCACTTGTATGTGTGTGAGTTGCATAAATGATATTTTGTAGCATGAATTGCATTCTATAATAGTACGTTGAGTCAATCTCTTGAGAAGTTAAGCAATTAGGAGTCAAAGTCAGTAGTATTAGTTAATTGCAAAGTTTAGATTTAGTAGTTAGCAGTTACAACATTAAGTTGAAATTACCTATAGCATAATTAATAGATTAAGTTATTTCCCATGTTTTGCAAGTTAACACTTTATTTCCTTTTTCTAACTTTTATTGCTTTTTGTACGAGTGTAAACTACCTATACTCATTGATATATGTCGTGTAGAGTCCATGAATGCACATAAAGTGCCAACATCATCAAAAGCTTATGAAGCCCTGGTTGATAATTAAATGAAGCCTTTGTGAGGGTTTGGTGAATTGTTCAGTTAGGAACCTATCCTTTGAATTGTGTGTCCACTCATAAAAACCAAGTTGATTAAACATTAGAAAGGCCTTATAGGTCTCAACTATGATAGGTCCAACCTAGATAGGTAATATGATAGTGCCTATAGATTCTCTCTCAACATCATCATATGCTTTAATATAGATCTTTGTGTTACAATCAACAACATCATTAGATATCCCAATTGTTTGACAAGACTTAGACTAAATATTTAATCTCGCTCCACCATCTATCAAGACTCATCTAATTTATACTTTTGGGAAAAGGCTTCAATATGTAAGGCATCAATATGGAAAGGGTTTTGTGTAGGAATATCCTTCTTGGAAAATATAATGATACACTTAGAATTATCGCTCTTGACGGGTATAAATTTTTTATTAGTAGGTTGGATGTTATTGACCGTGTACTTGTAAGAAACACTGATATAATTAGCTTGGTCCTTACCATTGGTTCCTAACATGGCGACTTTCCCTGATCTGTGATTCTGTAAGGGATCTTTATAAATTGTTTGATTTGTGTTTGAGGATCCTTGTGTGTTATCAATTTATATCACTCCTTGTTCTATGAGATCTTGGATGGAATTATTGAGTTTAAAATAGTGGTAGGTTTTATGCCCTTTGGTTCTATGGTACTCATAGAAGTCATCATCATTCCACCAGGATGGTTTGAAAGGTTCGGGTTCATAGTGGCATACCTCAGGGAGTTGTATTGTATTATATTGCAACAGTTTCTTTAAAACTGACTCAATAGGTTCCCCTAAGGGCGTGTATGTTCATCGCGGTTGGTTTGTCCTTGGAGGACCACATTGTCTAGTGTTTTGCACCATGTTTGTTGTTTGTTCTTTTTTTTGACGTAGATTATTGATGTTTTTCATTGATGGTCCTTTCAGATTGATCATAGGTTGATATTTGTTAGCAACCTTAGCATTTATGATGTTGTCATTTGTCATGTTTTTATTGTGCGACCAAAATTTATTCTTGTCGTTTGAATTGTGTAAATAATTATTCTTCTCCTTAAAGATCTTGACTAACCCTTTCCCAATGAGGGATTTCTTGATGGAGAGACATTTTTCGATGACCTCCTCATATATGTTTGAACAGTGGATTTGTAGATGAAAATCACTTCCTTATTAAGATTTTCCATGAATATGTGTACCAGTTGCTTCTTTGGTATATGGCATGGACACTTACTAGCAAGGCTTCTCCACCTTTGTAAGAATGCAACAAATATTTCACCATCCTTTTGTTTTTTGTTACATAGATTGATAATGTTGATGTCATTTGGAACATTGTGTACAATAAGTGTGCTATAAACTTGTCCATTAGTTTGCTCCATGTTCTGATGCCTGGAGGTAGATGTGCAAACCATTCAAGAACTTGAACTCCATGAATTTGTGGAAAAATTCTCATTAAGTAGGTGTGATCAAAAGCTAAGTCTAAGGAGGTTGTATGAAACTCTCGTACATGTTTGACATGATCTCCCTTTCGTTTATATTTCTCATATTTTAGAATGATGAAGTTTGTTGGAAAGGGATGCATGTAAATTCTCCTATCGAATGGGTAAGGGCACAGGTTCTCTACTGAGTATGTTTTCTTATTTCCAATTACCTACATATTTGAAATTTGTTGTTACAGGGTTTGTAGTTGTTGAGATAGAAAATCCATTAGTGATAGTGTTGTAAGAGTTGTGTTTAATTGCAGATATTGTGTCGAACCCTATGAATGGTTTTCAAATGGGTTGGTGTTCTAATGATGTGAAGTGGACGTGTATCCATGAATGTTTTGACTTGTCGTACCAAAGTGATGTTGTTGCATGGGTGGGATGTTTTGTTTAAAGTGTGTTGTGAACATGGGATTAAATTATGGAAAAGGTTGGTTGAAACTAGATGCGAAAGTGGAATTAGGATTAGCTAGTTATTGTTGTGGTGGTGGATTGAAGTTGGTATTTTGACTTTCTCTGAAAAAGGATCTAGTCCTTGTTGGAGGTACGTTTGTGTTTTGCAAAATAGATGTTGTGTTCACTTGTGGTCCTAAAAATGAAGGGCTTGTCCTTCATATTTTACTGGGTGAGTTTTGATGTGTGAAATTATGAGCTACAGGTGTAGTGTTAGTTTGTTGCATTGTAGTTTGAGAGGTGGAAGAAAATGGATTTGATGTTTGTTTTCTAAATGTGGGTGTTGGTGGGATGTTAATAGTTGATGTAAAGTGTGAAGTTTGACCAGGTGGCAAGCCTATGTTCAAATATTGTGTTGATGTGTTAGATGCTGATGTTGTTTGATTAATAACACCTTGTCCTTGTGACACTATGCTTGGTGCTTCCTCTATGATTGTGGATATGTCAAAGTCACCTGGAAGTCGAGCTCCACTTTGTGCAAGTACAAAGAAATATTTATTTGGGTTGGTAGCTATTAGTTCATCCATGATTCACAAGATCCTAGGACCTTGTGAAGCATTGTGTATGTCTTTTGGTGTTAGTCCTTATTCTACTTCATGTAAGGTATAGTTGTCAAATGAAGGTAGAGTTTGTGACTGTGAGTTTTTTTAGTCATTAGAGGTTGCCCCAAAGTGTATGTCACTAGTGGGGTTATAGGTATGGTTAGATGTAGAATCCATCTCTTTTTGTTTTCTCTGGGAGTGTGTGACAACCATGAAAGATTATATTTTGACTTTTGACTTTTTTTTTGGACATTTTGGTGTTTTTGGTATTTTTAGATATTTTGATGTTTTTGGATTTTGGATTTTAAAATATTTTGTGTTTTTTGACCTTTTGGATGAATGCAAGACTACATATGAAGTTTAATTTATGTTTTTGGATTTTGAATTTTTGAAAAAAATGCAAGACTAAAATAAAGTTTAATTGATGTTTTGGGATTTTCTAAAAAGATTTTACAAAATGCAAAGATCCTATATTTTTTGACTTTTGACCTTCAAATGAAAGTACTTGACAAATTTTTGAAGGACTAAGGCAATCTAATGAAAATTACTAAACCTCAAAGAAGGACAAATGATGGTGATTGATAAAAAAAGTCAAAGTTCAACTAGACTTGTGAGTTAAAACCCTACTTTGTTGGTGAGCTAAATTTTGGAAAATATGAGGTTTCAAGAATTTTAAGAGATGACTCTAGACTGATTACTAAATTTGTTTTGTTTTATAGTTTCCAGACACTAAGAGAAATTTATAAGACTTGAGATGACACTAGGGATGCAAGTTTAAATCTAGGTAAAATTGGAAAGTTGTTGAAAATGCAAGATAAAAGCTAGAAAAAGACTATATTCTGATATTGGTTTCTATGTAAAATAAATTCAGTGTTCTATACGTTCCGAAATAAACTTTGATTTATTTGTGTAACACATGCAACAAAGAATAAAAATATATACAGTACATGGACTAACAAATGTGGTACAAAAATAGACAATTTCCTTGCAGATTGCAATAAATGTATTATAAAATTCAGTGATTGCGATACAGACATAGATGCATTGCTAAATTAAATAGTTACAGGTTTTTGACTATGCTAAGGTTTTTGAACACAAATTTGGTTTAGTTTATTATAGTTTTATTGCAAATAGAGACAATTGCGGCTTTTTGACAAAGACAGGTGTGTTGAAGAAATTAACAGGTACGTCACACAATTTTTGTGTTGCAGAAACACAGCTGTAGTGCATAGGTTAACAATTGTGGTATACTACATTTTGGTGAATAATAGTTTCCTAAGTGACTCTGTGACTTTTATTTTTTTAGTTTTCAACTCAAGACACTTGTAAAAACACAAAAAACAATATATAGCAAACAAGAATAGCTGTGACTAACACTTGGTGACAAGGATAAATTTTGTGTGTCTTCTTCCACAAGATCACACTAATTGGTTTCACTGGTATTGACAATAAAAATAGATCATAGATACACAACCTATCTAGTGGGTAGATCGTGTTTATTAGCTTGTATTAGGCCCACTCCAAAATGCCTTCTAATGAATGGAAGACTAGAGTATACCAAGGTCATGTACCACCTTGACACCTCTTACCCTGGAAGGAAAAGTTCCTTGCAATGATGAGAAATAAACGGGTTCAATATCGATTGTTGGGAAATTCAATCTCTATCCAAATATGACTTTCATGGATGGGATTCAAGGCTTGGACTATAGCAACATGAAAATTTGAAACTTATATACAAATTTGAAAATTAAGTTTTCTTAATATGGACATACCATAATTAGATCCTTCTTTATGATGCCAAAAAATAGCCAAAATAACATGCTTATAAACACTACCTTGTGTGAAATTATAACCAAAATAAATAAAAAATATCATCACCATAAGATAGTAGAAAAGAGGCACAAATCAACAACACAAGAGCATCACATAACACATGATTTACATGGAGAAACCCTTACAGGAAAAAAATCCAAGAAGAGAGGCCAAGTATGCATTATCACCAAATAAATGAGATTATAATAGAACCACTTCCATTCTCCTCTTTGCTTCCACCATGGCAACACCTATTCACTTGTGAACAACCTCCTCATGCCTCCACTTGTCCTTATTCCTACAGAGTAACACTACATTCAATTGTTCCTCTCTAATTTTACATCCAAGAGGTTGATTTTATAAACTTGTGAAGGCGTCTAAAGCACCAAACATGGCACCCAAAGATGACCATTCATTCCAAAAATCCCCAACCTTTGGATTAACTCCTCGACATATGAAAGGACACTAGTTTTGGCTCCAATACTTTCCCTCCAACTTGGGCACCCAACCATGAGAGATAAACATTACATAAATGTAATAAATGATGTAAAACCAAGTGACACATGTTGCCTCTATCCAAGCACCCACTTGGAGAATCCCAACAGTCATTTATCATTTCCTTTAGGTTTTATTATCCGATTCTAAGCATATACATGTGGGGAAGACAATATCAAATATTTATGTCCACACACCACCTTTACTGCTGCTAGTGGACCCATCACCACTTATGAGTATATTGCAAACAATAGTGAGAATAAATATTACAAAATATTTTCCCAATACATCCTAACAAACTTTCCAAGGATGTTGGAACCATGACATAGGATTTACAAAGTGGATGTCACCTTAATCCTAACATTCTCCCACTTGACATCAACATTGTAAGTACACCCATAGGAATCACAAAGGAAAAACATCCCTTAGCCAATCATGTACCATCTAAAAATTCACCATGCTCCAACAAGATACCACAATCAATCAAAAAACTCATCACATCCTCTAACATGCCACCTATGGAAGAAAAAGTAATATGCCAAGGTGAAACATATCAATTGTCGTTGAAACCTGCACCAATCTTTACATGAACATAAGCATCAAATTCAAATGATAAAAAAGGCTCTGGGTAGCTACCTTACTCATACCACCTGGAATAACAACCACAACAAATTTCAACTCATCTAAGCTAACCATACCTCAAACCAAGATATACCAAACATAGATAAAACTTCATGCCATCAACATACCAACCCAAAACCAACAATCAAGTATCTTTATATCCATCTTCCTATCTCAATGCAATATACCAATACACAAATGACCATAGACAAGGCCAAATAAAAAGTTTGCATAAACACTAAAATAATCTCATGGATATAGAAAATCCTCATTTGAGTCATCCCACTGCAAGAAAGTGGGTAGCTAATCCACAACCTACATAACTCGTAGATCCAAATCCAATGAAACACACAAAATCATCATGACATCAATAATCAACAAACCACTTGATATCATAGAGGATAACCAAACATATATCTAGAAACTTCCACTGCATGAGTAATGTCAAATCTGAAAATAGATCAAGGCATACCAAGTCTATCTATAGTACTTCACATAGAGGATGTGGCTAATTCCTCTATTACATAATGCTAAGGAAATAAATATGTTGCAATAATTCTCTCACTGTTAGTCTCCATAGCTCTCCCAAGCTCTTCACACTCAACCATGTGAAACCAAGCATCCAGGAAGAATATCGTGACCAAAGAGAGAACCTACAAATCAAACCATATCCTTGTTCCACACTAACATGTACCAAGCTGTGTAATGTAGGATCTCCTTCACTATTCCCAAACTAAAAGGATATCAACATCTAACATCCAAATCAAATGAAAACATGGGAGCAATAGATGTAAACCTCTCATACCAAAGGTAGATCAAACCGACCAATCATTCCCACAACAAAGGGAATATGCCCAAAGCCACAAACCATTTCCTATACCTCTCCAAATAAGTCATTAGAACTAGATCCATAGTTCAAGACCAAAATAAGGACAACAATGAAAATCCATAAACCATGCATCTTTTTCTTAACAAGTCTTCAAAATGTTATATTCAAGATAAGCACTCATATGAGAAGACAAGATACAAAATAAATAATGCATTTGATAATCAGGTGGGAAATACCTCTCAGATCATTCACCTGCCGTTTAGACCAAGAGTGGGATACAAGATTATCTTGTGAACACAACACCAAGAAATGACAATCTTCTCTTCAGGTCCATAATGGATTCACATCCATAGCCAGGTATAGGATCCTCAGTCTTTCTATTCAAATCCTCATCAAAGAGTAACCATCTCAATATACAATCCCATAAATAAGAGATCTCTTAGCCTCACCCAAGTCTCTCTATACTCCATGATCATCCACCAATCAATCCATGCCAACTTCAAATGAAACTCTACCAAATCATGAAGCTCCAAGAAAATGGTTAATACTCGAAACCAAAGAGAACCAAGCGAGACCATTGTCAAAATTCTAGTTATAGAATCAAGAACATATCATGACATCATGATCTAACATCCCCTCCTAGGAGATCACATGAAAATAACCATCCATCATCAAAATTATCAATCAACATCACTGCTAAAGCTCCCACTAAACTGTGTAACAAAGCTCTCCAAGCATCATGATAATCATATCCTAACTGAAGATCCTCCATGGCCCCAACACAATTAAAGAACTCAATACCATGAGCTCCCAAAAGGTAAAGTATAACCACAATATCCAAACTAAGAAGATACAAATGTTATACATCCTTTTTCAATAGAAGCAAAGATGTCATAACTCTCACTATAATCTAAAGGTAGAATCTAAGAGATCCTTATGACACCAACAACCATTTCAAAAGACCATCCTTCTTATAATCAAATATTATCCATGGCTCACTACACACTACAAAAACTTAGAACCAAAATATTGAAACAAAGAAGATAGAACATATTATGTAATTGCATAAAGCTCCCACTGAAAGTAATACTGAGTTATAAATGGCATAATGACCAATATTATTTCCAACACTTTACTAAAAGTGAACAAAGCTTCTCATACACCATAAACAACTACTATAGATTCAAATGAACAACTATATTAGGTACTCCCAATAACCATCTCCCACTACAATAAGCATACCAATGTAATAATGGTGACCAAGAATATGGCTAATTGAGTAGATCCATATCAGACAATTTTCCAGGATCTGTACATATACAACATCTCAAAGGAGAAATACACCATCAGTTCTCCAATCTCAAATAATTGAAAAATAGATTCAACCCCACATTAGTATCATGCAAAATACAGATAATTAGGTATAACATGTGGATTTCAAAGACTCAAACACCAAAAGCAACACTAGATATGATTTACCAAACAAACCCACATAGGAGTAACCATAGATCAATAAGAGCCCTCCAAGCAACCATTCAAACCTATAATTGTCTTCATCCAGAACACCCTGAATACAATCTCATCATAGATCTACATACCACCTACTTTAGTTAACATGTAAAACATGCAAAACCATCTTTGTAAATCTAAAATCCATATAACCATCCAGACATTCACATCAAACATGTCATTTGAATGATGGAATAAGCATAGATCGATGAATCCATAGCTGAAAACAAGATTAAACTGTAACCCAATAGGAAAACCAAGTTGTTCTGGAGCTTATAACATATGAAACATATCAGCTCCACAACTCACAAAGAGGTCCGTGGCTTATATTCTAGTGCTTTCATGTAACCAAGGGCTAAAACCATGAATCCAATATGAGCACTCCATTTTTTAGTCCAAATCGAGAGTGTTTCTCCATGTGACTTAGGATGTCTCTACCCATCCAACATGAACACCTTCTCACTGCACATGACCACAAGGTAAAGGAACAAAAACACCAAACAAGAAGATACACACATATTGTCAAACAAGAGCTCCAAGTTACCAAGACATAACCAACTCCATAAAGATCCATAATCATGAGCTTCGAATGCCCAACATAGATCACATTGACAATATCCATGGCTTCCAATATCATAAATATGCAAAAAAAAGTTAACTCACAAAACATTCATTGCTACCTTAAAAGCCTTCCAACAACCTCTAACTCCTAACAAATTCACACAATCTTTCCAAGCTAAGAAATCAAAAAGAATAAATAGCTAGAACCTACTTAACCTTCAACTCTGATACCAAATGATGAGAAATAAACAGGTTCAATATCAATTGTTGGGAAATTAAATCTTTATCCAAATATGAATTCCATGGATGGGATTCAAGGCTTTGACTACAACAACATGAAAATCTAAAACTTATATGTAAATTTGAAAATTAAGTTTCCTTAATATGGACATACCATGATTAGATCCTTCTTCTTTATGATGCCAAAAACAACCAACATAAAATGATTATAAACACTACCTTATGTGAACTTATAACAACAATAAATAAAGAATATAATCACCATAAGATAGAAGTAAAGAGGCACAAATCAATAACACAATAGCATCACATAACACAATATTTATGTGGAGAAGCCCTTGAGGGAAAAAACCCACCTAGAAGAGAGGCCAAGTATGCATTATCATCAAATAAGTGACTACAATACAACCACTTCCATTCTCCTCTTTTCCTCCACCATGGAAACACCTGTGCACCTATGAACAACCTCCTCATGTCTCCACCTATCCTTATTCCTGCAGAGTAACACTACATTCAACTGTTCCTCTCCAATTCTACATCTAAGAGGCTGATTCTATAGACTTGTGAAGGCATTTAAAGCACCAAACATGACGCCCAAAGATGACCCTTCATTCCAAACATCCCCAAACTTTAGATTGCCTCCTTGACATACAAAAAGACATTAATTTTGGCTCTAATACTTTCCATCCAACTTGGGCGCCTAGTTCCATGAGAGATAAATATTGCATTAAATGTAATAAATGATGAAAAACCAAGTGACATCTGTTGCCTCTATGTAAGAACCCACTTGGAGAATCCCAACAATCAATTATTTATCATTTCCTTTGTCTTTTATTATCCCATTCTAAGCGTCCACATGTGGGGAAAATAATATTAAATAGTTATGTCCACACGCCACCTTTACTGTTGCTAATGGACCCATCACCCCTTTTGAATATATTACAAACAATAGTGAGATTGATATTACAAAATATTTTCCCAATACATCCTAAGAAACTTTCCAAGGATGTTGGAACTATGACGTAGGATTTACAATGTGGATAGCACCTTAATCCTAACATGTAGGGAGTTTGTCACCTCAACAAGGGTAAGCACATAACGAGAAACTTCATGCATTGATACTTTTCCGTTGCATTGATATAAGTTGATGGTAAAAAAGTCTCTTAGGCTTCTAATTTTTACAAGGTTCATAGTAGAAAAATTAGTGAACAATGAGCTCGTTCGATATGCCTGAGTCAAGTGGGGTCTCCTCTCTACTCTTCACCTCCCTATCTTGACGAATCGAGGGTCATGGGGATTGGCTTGAAAGACGTTGGCCACACCTTAGGGTACAACTTTCATTCACCCCTCTTTTTTATACTATTCCTAAACAGAATGATTGAGATTGAACCCTGGGGTGATGAGGCCCCCAGGTAGGTCTCTTACTAGAATAAACATATATAGTGTACCTTTTGATCCCCAAGATCATTCTTAGGAGTCATGAAGGGAGAGCATACGATAACACCACTCCTTAGGAGTACAACAACAAGATAGCGAACAAGTAGCATTTTTTATTCCCAAGACTATGATAGGTGCAAGGGAAGAGCATATGTGTTATAGGTTCACCAAGCACAAAAAACACTTGTCTTATTTTAAGCCCAAATGAAAATTTCTAAACTAATAAAAAGTAAACACAAGGTTTTTATAGATATTCTTCGATAATTGACCCTACATCAAGTCATTAGCATGTTTAGATTTTATCTTTAAACAATGAGCTACAATAAAAATGTTAGTAATTTCAAAATTTTCTTTCTTTTCCCAACGATAGCTACAAATTTGACATAAATAACGTGCTCAAAAGCCTATCCTACTAAAATTAGACAATAAATAAAAAATCAAAACCTAAAAACTCAAGTTTACCTTCTTGACAGTTGTGGTGCTTTGTCAAAAAAAATGTAGTGCACAGTCAGATAGTTGCGGCTTTTAGATTTATAAATGCAACTCTCTGACAAATGATTGTGGTGGACTTTCTAATGATTATGGTGTTGTAATTTGACTATGTTGTAGAACATGTAGATGCACAAATTGACAACAAACAAAGCAATAGATAACCCAAAATTATTGATTCAAATGTTAGATTATTAGAAAAATAATGGCATACCCGTGTAATTAATAAAATAGCAAACATTAGCAAAAAATAGTATAAAAATTAATGGCAATCATATATGGTGTGAAATGGTGATAAATGTGATACAACAATCTATGCATGTGTCACACCCATAGATGTGGTGTTGTTCTCAACAAATGCATCACTATTTTGTTAGATGCAATGTTGTTTCTATGTATCAAATTTTCTCAAATATTCACAAAAAAATAGTTAGCTTCATGTCAGGTTCACTAGTTTGTCGACTGAAAATGAGATTTATCATAAAGTAATGAACTAAATACAACAACCACTAAACAATAATTCAATACCAAACTCAAATCAATTCGATCAATGAAGTATAATTAACACAATCAAACCAAATAACAAACAATGAAATTACCTTCCTTGTGTCAAACTTGATTTACCTCCATTGTTCTTCTTTGTCTTGCTTTTATCTTAGTTATGTGTGCACTATCTTTCTTTAAGCTCAAATGAATAAGATGAACATATGTAAAACACCAAAGATTCATGGTTAGCCTTCAAAGAGGAATGAAGGATGATTTTATAGAAATGTCTAATTTGAATGGATGATCAGGATTGAGAGGTGGATGATCAAGATCAAGGGTCAAGAATCCTTGAGAGGAATTGATGAACAAGTTAACTGACTGCAACTGGCTGTAGGATTTCAGTTAATTGTTTGCATGGAGAATTGGTTGAAGAATTAAGGGATTTGATTGCTTGATTAACTCTCACTGAGTGGGAGTGAACTAATTTGATTGATATGTGGACTAACATTGATTATCTAGTCGATTAGAAGAGAGTGTTCGTTAAGAACAAAAGAACAAGGCAAGAATGCATGAGATAATAATTAATTGTTAAATGAATGTGCAAGTGGAAATTATATAAATAAATAAAATATTTTATTTATTGTTGATGACTGAACAATATTGAGAGGAAATGCGATAATTAAATAATTATTTAATTTAGGAAGTGTGAATGTGGATAATTAAATAATCAAATTAATTATTTAGCTTAGAAAAGGGATAATTAAATAATTAAAGTAATTATTTAATTTAGAAAGTGGGTGAATGTTGATTAAATAACCAATAGTAATTATTTGATTAATTTGGTGGAATAAGATAATTAAAGATATAATTAAATAAATAAAACTTGTTTAATTAATTAGGATAAAATAAAGATTAAGACAAAATTAAATAAATAGGATTTATTTAATTAACGAGGAATATTAATGGGAAAGTGAATTAATTAAATAACATAAAGTCATTTAATTAATAGCGAAAATATGATATTAGATAATAATTAAATAATTAAACATTATTTAATCATTAGGAGAGGATGATAATTTATATTAAAACATTACTCACAGACTAGGACCATTTTGGGTATCTACAAATAGAAGTAGCTTGTATACAAATATAGATGAATTCTCAATTATAATAATATAATGTTGTTTGATATTTTTTGTTTGCAAGAAATATATATGCAACTTTATCAACCCAATAATATCCTTGAACATTTTAATTGCTTCTCCACGTCACATACATAGCATAATGAATTTAACCAAAAAAAACCCTCTTGATATCTAAAACAACACAACATAAAATAATAAATGTTGAGGCCATAACAATAACAATATACTTAACTACTAATGAACTTAACATATGTAATCTATGTGCAAGACCCAATGCTCCTTTAACATAATTTATAACTATGATTGATGAAGTACTCTCACATACAAATACAAATAATGCTTGATATATTGTAGGATATTTCAACATTGGCATGTCTATAAAAAATAAAAGCAAAAACCACTTTTGTATCATATGCGAGGCCACAACATTCAATTTTGGTTGAACCAATTAGAAACTCTACCCAAACTAGTGATTGACCATGTTTGGTGTAATGCAATTACACAAACACCCTATATTTACATATTAGAAGTGTATTGGAGTGACCAATTTTTTACTTTTATAAAGTTTCAACCTAATGGTCAAAGTATAGGTAGATATTTCACTAAAGATATATGCAAGTTATGCAAATCAATGCCATATATTTTGTATTGTGTTTATTTTGATATGATGTAAACTTTATATATTTATTATAAATTTTTCTAAATTATTTATTCCTATTCAATTGTGTTTTACCTTTAGAGTTCTAGCCATCATACCATAGCAATTTAAGTTTATTGTACTATATTGTTTTCAAGTTATTTACAATTTTATTATTGATAAATTTTGAAAATTATAAAATCTAACTTTATTACATAAATAGTTGTTTACCCAAAATGTAAATTTCTTCAATAATTATTTATTTTTTATTGACATTAATATAGATTTTATAATCTACTACCTTACATTATTTTCAAATATTGTTCAATGCAATAAACTACTACATTTTCAGTGTATAGCAGTGTCCATCCTCTAAGCAAGTTTCTTGGGTCCTGTTGTTTCACGAATCTTTGACATGTTCATGTAAATCATCTTTTTTTTGCTCCATGGATACTTGTAAATCTTTCTGCATTTGGTACTGTAGTTGTTTCTGCACCCATATTCTTTTTGTAATCTCTATTTCACATTAATAGAAGTTCTATAGTGGCCTTGCCACTTTTACCTAAAAAAATACTACATTTTAAAAATATGTACTTCAACATTGTATATTTTTTTACAACTAACAATGCAAGGTAACAAGACAACAAAAGAACAAATGTAAAGCAACAAAGAACAAATATTCAAGAGGCATTTAGTATAGTTTATTTACATTTATAGTATGTTAGTTCAATTATTTGGAATTTACTAGATTTTTATATGTTCCTTGTAGACCTAAACTTAAAAGTATTAATTTAGTATCAATTGAAGATGTGAATGTTCACTAGTTTCAAAATATATTTAAGGGAGATATAATGTAGTGTATAAAACTATGCTTGACAAAACCAATAAGACATGTGAAGTGTTGTATGTTGATTTAATAGATATTAAAGTTAAAATGATAATCATGTTAAATATAACTGGTGAGCTTGTGCCCTAGCACAAAGTAAAAATAGTTGTAGTTTTGTCAATATGCATAACTAATTTCCAAACTGCTCCCAAAAAGTGACTATGATCATGGTGGTTGCAATTGTATCCTTATCTTGAAACAAATAAACACTATTAAAATTATATCCCACTTTTATCAACAATACAATTTCATTCCAAGTGCCACCATTAAATAATTGGTAACAAGCATAGATGCATATGCTACTAGTATAGTTAGTGCATTGTTGATTGTTGGTGAAAGAACTACTTTCTAATATCTCGTTGATATAAAGGAGGGAGATTATAACCTTGATAGGGTGTAGGTGCATATATGTTTGCAATTGCTTAATTCTCACTACATTACATTTGTTAGTTTGTATATTTTTCTAATTTAATCAAATAGTGACCAATTCTTTATCCAACAACAAATAGATATAACTACACTCGTTTATCCCACTCTTTCTTGGTGATGGAAGAGCATATATAGATAAGTGTATTCCCAACAATGCTATTAAAAAATATTGTAAAATAGATGGATGCAAAGGATAACATACTTCAGACATGTCAATGAACATTTATTAGTAATTTGTATAACTATAAAATCTTGAATAAATTAAAAACTTTAATGTAATCAACAATTGAGGTAAATAGTTTCAATTTGTCAAATTTCTATTTTTACAATTAAGACCAAATATTTTTCAAAGACATTAATACTTGAACACTTTTTGCAAGTTCATGGAACTTTAAAAGTGGTAAATCTATTTCATAGTCCATTCCATACTTTTTGTCCAAATTGCAATTACAAATTTGATAGTTATGGGTCACTTAATGATCAAACTACCTAATATATTAGATGCAATGAAGATTTCACCTACATCTACTTCCTTTATCTTAAAACTATTCTAACAACTAAAATAAGCAATACAATACACTATTTTATTGATAAGTATATTGTTCAAGTATACTTGGCTTAGACAATATTATATATAAAGATAAATCAATAATATTTTTCATGCTACGAGATATCTATACACAAGGATAGTTTACACTAAACCAAAGCAATGTTGTCATCGATATAAGTTGTCTTGAGAACCAATCAACAAAATGTATGGAAAGGTATATATTACAATATTTTCTTGTCAATTGTTTAGTATTTACACTAATATTTTCCCTTTGTAGTTGCTTAAAAACTACAATAATTTTTTTACAACAATATTAATACAAATTTTAAGGTGATAAATTGGATTTCAAAGAGACATATCTATATTTATATTACTTGGGCTAGTGCTAGATTCCATCTTTCTTGAACAATGCAAAATCATTTTTAATATTCAATGTGTACATTGGAACTAAATATAAATTTTAGTAGGAATGTTACTTATGAAAATTACTTCTAATTTTTATTATGTATAGTTGTGTAATGGGTTTAGTGGAAAATCAATTAAAAGCACAATTGAAGCAATTAGGGTTATAAATCTCAAACACCCACATGAAAATATTGATAAAACCCACTAACTAATGAAATTGAATTCTCCTACATTAGAAAATTATCATTAACATGAAAATTAACATTCAAAATCAAAATCAAAATAGTGCAAACCTAACATTCCATTATGAAGTGTGTTGAGTTGATGTTAGATTGCTCAAACCTTAGCACCGATGATTGTAAAAGCTTGAATTGACCAAAAATATGCTCAAAATGATATGATTATGATATGATTCAATGCTCAAAATGACGTGATTTCACTACAATGCTTCTAGGTTAGTTGAGATGGAGGGAGATACCTTATTTTATAAATTTTCAAAAATTAGATTAAGGGTGGAGATCAGATTTTAAGATCAATGGTTCATATTGAATCTTGAAGATCAAGGGTTGAGATTAATTGATAGGTCTAGTTAACTTAAAATATCTCCTCAATTTTAGGGGATTGGTTGAGATAGTTTTGAAAAAGAATATTCCTTAGAATATGCTTTTTAGAGGGAAAATCAGATTAATTAAATAATTTAATTTTTTTAATTATGCAAGGATGAGAATATTCCTTTTTGAAAAAAAGAATATTCCATGTGCAAGTGGATGGAAGAAAATTAGATAAATAAATAATTAAAAATTATTTAATTTAGAAGAAAATTAGACTTTTCTAATTAAATAATTAAAAATAATAATTAGGGGGATAAATGAAAATTAGTAAAAAGTCATCGAAAAGTGAGGTGAAAGCCACATATAACCAAGCCTAGGTTTGCAATTTTATCTATTTTATTAATATAGATGCATGCCTATTCATCAAAAAATTAGTAAAAAGTGATGAATTAATTAAATAATTGAAAATTATTTAATTAATAGAGGAAATAAGGTAATTTTGAGGGAAAATGATGAAAAATGGTGAAAAGTGACAAAAATGATGAGAAATGATGGGGAAGTGATGAAATGCATGATTACTGATGAAAGTGAGGAAAATAATGAATTTGTGATGAAAATGACAAAAATGAAGTGTTAGTGAATGTGTGATACACTTAGGCATTTTTACATGTCTATATTTAGCCCCATCTTTGATACAATGTGCTTGTTACGTTAATGTTTCAAAGATAATTGTTGCTTAGGGAAAATTTTAAAACTTTTTTTGATGTCCCACTATGCCCCAACGAACAATAGAAGGATGGTAGGATGCTAAGCTGCCCCCTTAGGAGGTCGACCAAAAAAACTAATTTTTGGGTTGAGCTCATGACAAGACAATAGGATTGATTCCAGTGAGAAAAGGACAAAAAATTAGGCCTTAGGGGTCCTAGAAAGTGATCAAGATCAATAGCCAAGTTTGAAAAATGAGTTAGTAGGGTGGTTGAGGGCAAAAATATAGGGTTTGGGGGTCATATTTATGCATTTTTGTCTAATTTGTCCTCATTTTCACACTGCAAGTTTAGAAAATTTGAGCTTTGAGCTTCCTAGCCTTCTATAAACCTTTGCGAGATACTAATGCAATAGCACACGCAGTTCGAGCACCATATCATGCAGATCGAGTTTGTCAATTCCAACGGCCTGCGAGAACAGGTGCCTCGATATGTGACTAACCCTTGTTTCCTTTCACATAGTTTTAGGTAACTAAATGTAGGGTTAAAACTAGGTCAATGAACGTGCCGCTTTTAGAGCGACACTTATGTAACCCAATATCACGTGTTTGTACATTGACTTGATGCTTTTGACAAAAGCATGGGGTTTTCACATAAGCGTTGGGATTTGAATAATGTGCAACACATTTGATTGTCAAGGTGTAACACTTTTGAAAAATCTCTCATATTTGTTTTAAGAAAGTGATGCTTTTACAAAAAAAGGCTTGCTTTTGATTGGCATCAAGCAACACTTTTGTAAAAAAATTGCTTTTATTTTAGGGTCAATTAGACTTAGATTTTTTGCATTTTTTTTGAATTTGACATTGTGAGTGTTATGATTGTAGGCTATTTTAGAACCAATTCTCTCATGAGAGTGATGACCATAGGTCTTGGAACAGATGGGAGGATTGAGATAGATTGACATGGAGTTTCTTAGTGTTACAGGATTGTACTACATTGTGTACATGCCAGATATTAAGGCTCATCTAGCCTTGATGACAACATTGGTTCAAAGATGGCACTCAGAGACATCTTCATTTCATTTTCCTATTAGAGAGGCCACTATTACACTTGAGGATGTGTGGAGGATCTTGAGAGTACCTATCCTTGGAGAGAGGGTCATCTACGATGTGGATTGAGGTGAGGAGGCCCTAGAGAGGGTCATGGGAGATGATCTTGAGGTAAATGATGAATAGATTGATTTGCACCAGTATATCAACTTCATGAGTGACACCTTCATTAATGTGTTGGTGTGATTCATGGGAAGCTCATGCCAGATAGGAGATCTAGAGGATTTAACATCGAATGGGGTTAGGTATTGGAGAGGATTATGGAGGATGCATGTGTCTTTGCATGGGGTCAATGTATTCTTACTCATTGTATCATGATATGCACCAAGTTGTTTATCAATCAACCACCAACTTATCTGCTAGAGTTACATTATTACATATCTGGGCCTGAGAGCATGTTGTTGTACTCATACCTATTGGAAATTTAGATAGGGAGGATGGATATCTGATGGTATATCGATATGAGGGCATGTTAACAAAACAACACTTGGGAGACTTAGACCATTGGAGGTGTCAGATTGACGATATAGTCAAGTTTATATGGTGACCTTGGTTACAAATAAAGGCATGAGATGATGATGGTGAGCATCTTCCTTATTTTTGCTAAACAAGATGGATCATAAGGTAGACTCAACACATTCTTTAGAGATATCTGCTAGATCAGGTCTGATGATAATTCAAAGAGCAGCAAGATGTGCTTGTAGATGATTATATGGCTATATTTTCTCATATTGTCCATGAGATAGCAGATTGGAGACCTATGCCTTCTCCTCAGACTGTAATTACAAAGTTTTCTTAGTTGTGATAAATTTAGTGGATCTAAGTACATGGGTAGACCAATCCAAGTACCACCCTCATTATGATGCATGGTGGGTTCCTTAAAGATCCCTTATATTTACAAATCCAAATGGAGAGAGCATGATAGGTATCAATAAGAGTGATATGGCTTGACAATATAAATCACCCAACATACCATAGAGAGAGATATTGAGATTACCAAAAGAAAATAGTTAGAGACATAACTCACATAGGTTATAGTTGAGAGGGACCAAGAGAGAGGTCACCAACAATAGCTAGAGACACAAATGACATAGGTTGCAATAGGTCAGGGCTAGACCATCCCTCTAGCTCAATATACATAGGTGATCCGGGCTATCTAGAGTGAGGCAACATACTACTAGACCTTGTCTAATATTGTTGTCCCAACACATAAGGGACAACCTAGATTTTCACAACGCAGTGCAATAGGACCATCTAGTTCGAAAACAAGATTAGTGGGTAGGCCATCTTAGGGAAATTCATAGGGACAAATTCCACAACAGCCCCGAGGATCACAAGGCCAACAATAATAGATGGTCCACCTCCTCCTTAGCCTCTTCCCGATCAAGAGGAGAGGGGGAGTTTTGGTTAGATCATTCTATCTTGTTGATTATGTATTTTGTAGACATGTCATTCAATGTATATACATTCATTGGATTTTGAGAGCCTCATACATATATTTTTGTTGTATAAATTGTATCACACATTCGACGAGATGATGATGTATCATGACATTAATTTTTTATTATGATATATGAGATGAGATCATTTTTGATGCGACTATGATCTGGGGTTATGTGATGCATTGATCTTCACCTTTTGTGATGTATGTTTTGATTATGGATGTTTATGATATATGAATGCATATGATGATGTATGATATGTAATGATGATGTATGCTAATTATTTGTCAATGCAAGATGTATGATATGTTATGATGATGTATGCTAATTATTTGTCAATGCAAGATGTATGATATGATATCATGATATGTGGATATGGTTATTTTTGTATTTTTTCGATATTTGGATACTATGCATGATTATGGATGTATGATTTAAATGGTATATGGTATGATGTATGATTGATGGATGCATAGCTAATGATTTTGTGGATGCAAGATGCATGTGGTACTAATGATGCTATGGATGAAAGATGCATGTGATTGATATTTTTGTGTATGTCATGATACTCGGATATAAATGTTAGTATGATGGATGGATGGATAGAATAGAGATTAGATGATAGAAGAATAGGTGATATTGATATGATTTATTGAAAATCCATTTATTACGATTATGGATATCATTGATGATTGGTGATGTAAAAAAATGATGATTATTCTTTTGCTTCTGGGTATACTAAGTAATTTCATCATAATTTTTTTTATTAATATAGCAAATAAACACTATGCACCAAGATATGAAGAACCAGGGTGACTTTGTATCTATTGCATGGAATTTGACTTTGCAAACAAGAGGAGTGTTCCTGCTCATACCAAACATATGAAACCTTGTTATGAGTGTGTGGAATAGAAGTTCAAAGCATTTTAGACCAATGCATAGAGAGGTATGAAGAGCCTAACATGTAAGGGTTGGTTTATATTGCTTGAGACGACTTCCACACATACAAGAAAAGTATTCACCATGTTCATTGATGAGTCCATTTATTAGTCCATTTATTGATGTTTTAATGCATGTTTAACAGACATTATCAAACAATCCTTTCAGACACATTCCTATGCTATGCAATCTTTTTATGCTTATTATACAACCTTGGACATGAATTATAGTAATGGAAATATAGTTATGATATAGTAGCATTCCATAATTTATATGTGGATATGTATGAAATTTGGTTGGAATTCTGTGTTTTAATCATGGTAGTTAGCTTTGTGTATATGTTTTATGGATTAATCTCTTGTAGCCTGAGAAGAAATTGTAGCCTACGACAACTGGAAGTTGTAGCCAACAGCTAAGGGAGGTCTTGGACAATGAAACAGAGGAAGTGCCAGAACAAGTTGAGTGTAATAACTACCATGTGGAGACACCTAATGGAGTTAGTCATGCATCATTATGATAGTTAATAAGGTATTGAAGAAGAATAATTCTTTTATTGATAGGATTTTGGATAATTGATTATGTGTTCCACATTACAATTTTTTTTTTTGGTAGAGTTTTAATCCTATTTGAACTCTTGTTCCTTTTCAATTACGGTTTGAATAATTCAATCTTAATTATATATTCTGATATCTAGGGAATTGTAGTTAATGATTTTAGTTAAGAGTTGTGTTTAGAATAAACTCCCTTGTGCTTGTATATAATTGGTGGTTGAGCTTGTATATAATTGGTGGTTGAGTCTTTAGATAGTTGGTTAATCTCATACTAGTGGATTTTGTTATCAGTTACTTCTTGGTTTTTTAGTTGTAATCTATAGACATGTTGATTGCTATAAATGGTTTTCTTGAATACAATCTTTGAGAAATATTTTATGTGATCCTTTGGAATGCATAATGAATGAAGTTAAAGTTCATATGGATGTGTAGAATCTGAAGATTTAGATTTGGTTTTAGTTAAGTAAAGATAGCCACTTGAGCAGGCCACTCAAGGTAATTGTTCTTCACTACATTTATAGTTGTTTATCACTCAAGGTAATTGTTCTTCACTACATTTATAGTTGTTTATTTATGTTGGTAGTTATTTCTATTGTCATTACTTCATAAATTGCATGGAAGTTAAAATAGATTCTCATATTATGATTATCAATAATGATTGCTCACATGCACGAATGCATTCAATTGGATTGTAGTAATCTAGAGGATAGATTAAATTTAGTTACCAATTTTGAGTAGTCTCGAGTTAGTTTCAATAATTATATGTTAGCAGTAGTTCAACTATAGATTATAATGTAGGCACCCGTAGCCATTGGCACCAGTTTACTTCTTCCACTGTTATGTGTTTATGTGATTTTCTAGCAAGTAGAATACCTTCAATATAATAACTTAGGTAATCTCAGGTCTTGAAGGAACATATAGTGCAGCACCATCACAAGTTTACAAGCCCTGGTTGATAATTTAATGAAGTCTTTACAATGTTGAGTGGATTGTTGAGCTAGTCATTCCTCTAAATTGTGTGGTTTCTACCAAGTTTACAAGACACTAGTTTAGACTCTACATTTTTGGTGCCATTTTCAGGGATGGTACTACCTTCATAGACTTGTTTTTAATCTTTCATAGTTTACACTTTATTTTTAGCATTAGGACTATTAGACTTAATATTTTTTAACATACTAAAAAGTTACACTAACATTGTGCAAGATCACTACTATACAAAGCCATATTTATTGTATGTGGAGGTAGAGAGACTCTTTGGGTAGATTCCTCCCCTGTACATGCCAAGAAGCCATAAAAAATATTGGTGACTCTAGTACTTAGAGTGAGGGTAATACTGAAGAAGAAACTTCCCTTTCCCCAATATCTACTACACCTACAAAGGGGACATACCAAACCATGGGTGATGCACCAAGGGATGATCCAGAACATCTCACCTTTTATTTTCAAATCACCCACTAAGAAAGGGATACTATGCTAAAAAACATCCCCCCTTCAACATTATTGGTCTTTTATGGTTTGGTGATTGAAGATCTAGACACATTTCTATTTGAATTTGATATCTTATGTATGAGTTATGACTATACCTCTGATGCTCATAGGCTCAAGCTCTTCCCTGCCACTCTAAAGGATGCAACCCTGAGATGGTTTATGGGATTAGGTAAGGATGTTATTGTAGATTGGGATATAATAAAAACAATGTTCTTGGAAAAGAACCAAGAATATTGTAGAGGACTTGATAGGAGAAGAGATGAAATGTTTAGAATGTCATAGAAGGAGGATGAGCCATTAGAGGACTATGTGGAGAGATTTCATATTTCTTTGAAGAAAAACCCATAGAACAAGCTATTTGAAGAATCCCTCAAGTTAGTATTTTTGAGCGGGGTCAGTGAGGACTGTATGGATGCCCTCAATCTTATTGGGCAAGTGGATATCTCTCAAATACCATTTGAAGAAATTTGTAGGGTTTGTAGAAATTACTCTAGGACCTTCACTAAGAGGCTGAGAGGAGAGAGGACATCCACTAGGGTTTCAAAGATAGAGTTAAGTAATTTGTTGTCCAACATGAAGGAGGATATTATCAGTCACCTAGAACCTTAGTTGGACACTCTCCATATAAAAAAACCAAGAAGAGGCTAAAGCAATGCTCACTAAATACTGCCCCAGCTGCAAACAAAGGAAAGCAAATTGTAAATGCAAGAGGGTGGCTAGTATTCAACAAGACAAGACAAAGAAACTTGATTTTCAGCCACTTGATGGAGAGGATGTACATCTGTTTTACATAGCTCAAAGAAGGCCATGGAAATAGAGACAAGGTATGCCACAAGACCCTCTTAACTTCAATTCCTCTTTTCCAATTGGAAATAAAAAAAATTCTACTTGGAATTCTTAGCTCTGGCCAACTAACCAAAATCAATGGCAAAACCATCAACAATGGCAGCAACCTCAACAAAATTGGAACCAACAACAACTAAATCCTTCGTCACAAAAAAAATTCCAAGGTTCCAATTACAATCCTCAATGGCCAACCCAACAAAACTAGTGGCAACCATAATGGAAAAAAGGTCAGCAGTGGTAGCAATAACCAAACATGAATTATCAATAGCCTATGCTTCCTCCTCAATCACAACAACAAGCCATTATGCCTAATCCATCGAATCTAACATCCCAGCCAACAAGAGAACCACTGTTACCTTCCCAATCTGCACCTAACCTTAACAACAAGTTTGTTCAACAGGCTTATACTAATGAGGCTATGCAATACCCTACCTATGGGGTAGAGGTGAGAGATGTCCACCTTAGGTCAAGGAAACAACTACTTGGAACTTCATCCCCTCAAATTACTAAGATGGAGGATGAGGAACCTGTAGTTGAAGCTTTAGACAAATCACCTCTAGAACTTGACTCAGATCAGGTACACCAGACTACATAATTAGCAGAAAGGGTAGTAGATAACTCATTTCCAGATAAGCACTTGTTTCCTCTTATTATACATATACCTTGGTATGATGACATTGCAAACTATTTAGTAACACATCAGATTCCACCACTCTTTTCTCCAAGGGAAAAAGAGATAGCTAGTACATAAGTATTTTCCATACTCTTGGATATTTGGTTACCTGTTATACACTAGCCTAGACAATATCATGAGAAGGTGCATAAGGGAAGATGAAATATTTTATATCATGAAGGCTTTCCATGATGAACCATGCGGGGGTCACTTTGCAGCAAAAAGAACAACATTCAAAATCCTCACAACTGGTTACTGTTGGCCAAATTTACACAAGGATTGTATCAAATATACAAGGAGTTGTGATAGGTGCCAAATAATGGGTAAGCCAACAAGGAGTGATGAAATGGAATTACAACCATAGTTAACACTAGCTCCCTTTGAAAAATGGGGTCTCAAATTCATTGGGTCAATATCACCTACTTCTAACAAAAACAATACATTATGGTTTGCATTGATTATTTGAATAAGTGGGTGGAAGTGAAGGCATTACAGTTTTCTAGAGATGACAATGTAGCTAAATTTTGGTATGAGGAAATTTTTACTAGGTATGGAGTACCTAGGGAAATAACGACTGATTAGGGTCCACAATTTACTTTAGAGCTCATTACCAAATTGGTTGAAGAATATGAAATCAAGCATAAAAATTTAACACTTTATCACTCTTAGGCCAATGGCCAGGTGGAGGTTACCAATAGAGAAATTGAAGGTAGTTTAACTAAGAAAATGCAATTACACATAAAATATTGGGTTGCTAGATTACCAAAAGTAGTATAGGAATATAAAATAACATGGAAAACAACTGATTTTACACCCTATGAGCTAGTATATGGTAAAACAATAGTCCTCCTAATAGAGTTTGAGTACAAGACATTAAGAACATCAGTGGAGTTGGAAATGGATCTCATAGTAGCTCAAAAGGAGAGGTTACACCACTTAAATGGATTGGATGAAATTAGGATGGAGGCAATCCATCACACTGAGATAGTACAAAAATAGAGGAAAAAGTGGCATGACCAATACATCAAGAAAAAAGAATTTAATGTAGGAGACTAGGCCTTATTATATGATTCAAGATACAAATATTTTAAAGGGAAACCCTAATCCAGGTGGTTGGGACCTTATGAGATCAACCAAGTCTTTCCTAATGGAGTAGTAAAGTTGTATACCATAGATGTAGTAAGGTTCTCCCTCCTGGTCAATGGCTATAGGTTGAAACTTTATAAGAAACTAGTATAGAAGGAAGACTTTATTCTTTCTTTCATTCAACAATATGGTCCTCATAGTGACCCAGATATAGGTTCAGAGACACAAAATGATGACTCAACAACATCAAATGTACCAAGTTCTTTAGGTCACTCAGTAATTGAGCTACACAGCTCAATCTCTGAGATCACTCAGGTCTAATTTCTTATTCCACCTCACATGCACATGTAGCACAATCAAAATGATGTACATACTTTTTCCATGTGGACTTGTCTTATATATATATAGCTATCACCATTCAAAAAGGGCCTTGTTGTAGTAGGGGCATGTACCACAAAAGTTGCAACAATTCATATGGGACCTGATGCTGAAGGTACCTACAACACTATTTAGCAGGAAATTTCAAAATTTAGTGCCACATTAATTGTTGTTCACACCTTTTTCACCTCATTTTTCTCACACATGCAACATAAATCTAATCATAATAAGTACATGCAACATGCTTATCTTATTTCACGTTGCCAATTTAAATTTTAAGCATTTGAACTATCACATCACTAGCCATCATCTGTCTATTCCATTTCATTTCATTACATCTGTCACCTCATCATTCATTCACCTGCAATTGCTTCTTCTCACATCAAATCATCCTGCAGATATATTTTATTCAGCTCACACGCGTGACATTTAGTTAATCACCTCCGACAGGTACACAAAGTACATTACCATAATTATCATGGATTTATTAATGCTTTCATTATGTATTTCCATATTAAATTAAGCATGCGATATATTCATTACATTTATTTCCATACTCTATAATCATACCTTCGCCTATCATGAGTTGAAGTGAGGTCACTTCAAACCTTAAGTAGTAGGGAGGGTACAATATCAATCAGTTTTTTTTGTTTTTCACCACCTAAAATGAAATGAAAACTATGACCAACGGATTAGTATGGGCCAACTACACTTGATCCATGAGGATTCGAAGCGTAATTATGCCACTAAACATCAGTCTAATAAGATCAATCAATGAAAACTAGACTAAAAATCCATTAAAAATTAACATATTAAACTACGAAAGCATTAGAAATACCTATTCTAATCCATTGAAACTTATCCTATTGGGGGAGTGGTGCATTGATGTGGAATGGTGACCCTTTCCCAATCCCATGGATAAATGAGCCTATTCTGATTGATTCTATTGAAGAGAATTGACAAAAATGATGAAATATGTGTATGATTTAACATGATTTAAATGCTAAATTAACATGATGCAAGCTATTTTAACATGATGTACAAACTAAGATGGTTGATATGGGTGTATGCAAAACTTATCTAAATAGATTTTAAGCTAAAAAGATTGAAACCTTAATTACACACTATACTAAATGGATGCATTTATGTTACCATGGAAGCCATTAATGGAAGCTAAGCTAATATGCAAGTAAATTAAGCTAAAATGATGTTAAATGTGAGTGCAAGTGAGTGATTTTAACAACATAAGTTTTTTTGTTAAAAGATGGATCCATTTGTCTCCAAATAGTGACCTTTATAGGACAAATGAGAAATGAAGGGTTAAGATTAAAAAGGTTAATCAATGGTCAAAAATGGAGGAAAGATGAAACATGGATCATGGATTCTCATCAATGGATGAGAATCAACAATCACGTGGATCAAGGAAAAAATCAAGGGTTCATATTCTTCCAAACAAGCACACTCAAAACTTGCACAAGAAGTCTTGTAAGTTTGTTAGGAAGAAGAATATTCCCTTTTTTCAAATGAGTGAGGAGAGAAAATAATCTTTAGAATATTCTCATGGGTGAAGGGAAATTAGATATTTAACAAATTAAAACAAAGTTTTAATGTGCAAAAGGGGAAGGAATATTCCATGGGAATATTCCTTTTTAAGGAATGTGCAAAGGAGGAATATTCCCTTGGAATATTCCTTTGCAAGTGGGGGGGAATTAGATTAATTAGTAATTGATAATTAAACAAAGGTTTAATTATGCAATTAGGGGAATTTCATGATATTCATTAAATAAAGTGATTTAATGAAAAAGGGGGAAAGTGATATGATATTTAATTAAATATCCTAGGGTTATTTAATTAAATAAGAGGACTTAGGGATTTAAATTAAATAATTAGATTTATTCAATTTAATAGGACAAAATGTTAGCATGAAAAGGGGTGAATTAATCTAATTAGATTAATAGATGAAAATGACATAATTAATTAAATAGCTAGAAAAATTTAATCAATTAAGTGAAAAGAGGATGGATTTGAGGATGAAACAATGTTAGTATATTAGATTTGAGTGCATGATATCATTTAGGACATTTTTAAGTGCTACATTTTCCCCCTCTTTAAAGTGAGGTACCTGTTATATTGGTTCAAAGACTGACGCTTTTCATATTAAAACTACTGTTCAGATTAAGAAAATTAAAAATTTTCTATTTTTTTTATGCCCCACTGTTGCCCCAATGGAAGGAATAAGCTGGTTCCCTACCCCCTCGAGAAATCAGGATTTTTTTTTGAATTTTGGGTTGATTTCTCGATAAAGGTTAAATGCTGCCTTAGGGGTCCAAAAAGGCTTTGGGATGCAAAAAAACATGCCAAAAATACAAAAAATAGTACAAAATAAGCTTCAGTTTGGCAAGATTGGTGAAATTGGTGAAAAACACTAGTTGCATGGTCAAATTAGGGCAAAAAACCCTAATTTTTAGGCTTAAATAGGTGATGAGGGGTCACTTTCAATTAATTTGTGCATTCACACCTTAGAGAATTTTTGCATTTAGAGCTCTGAGCTCCTGATGAAATGATGCAATGAATGCTCCCACGACACATTTTTGACTGGGTTCAAGAGTACCAAAGGCCTCTAGGCATAAGACCAATGATATGTGATTCAGAACTTGACTTGCATTTTGAATTTTTGGTGCATTTATTGCAATGTGAAATTTAGGTTAGGGCAAAGTCCCTATATTGCGATGCTATTTTGAGAATTGATGACACTATTTTCATTTTTAGAAATGTGATTGTAATGAGTGACATACTCTGTGATTTGAAATTAAGGTTTCCAAATTTCAAATCATGGCATTTTGGAAATTGATAGGTTGTCATTGATGTCAACAAATAATATAATTTTGTTGATAATCAGTATTTTGCTGCTTCAGTTATGAATGCTTATTGATCTGGTACCTTGATCTGGACTATTCTATTTTTGTATGATTTTCTCATAAGCTGATAACATGATTTACCTTGACATCAATTGCATTTTCTGACATGGTTTCAATTGACTAGGGTGTATGGGTTGTGAGGTACTGTTACCAGTTGGTTGTGGATAGTGATATGCTTTCTCACTGACTCTATACATTGATTTTTTGGTCTAGATTCTATCTCAGTAAAATATATTATTACAGGACTTTGTACACAAGTTTGAGTCTACAAGATGTATTCTACCTTGGAGTTCTATGCTGATATGTGAAGGCATTTGGGAGATATGAATGACAATATTCTATTATGCAGATCTTAGTGAGTTTTCCTCCTACACTCTGTTGTGGGAGATTCCACATTTTCTCATAATTCATTATCATACCGTGTGGTGTCAAAGATAAGTTGTTTGATGTTCCAAGGGAGAATTCAATGTGTTAATAAGTTCTCGTGTTGCAAATTTGATGGAATGTACATAGGTTTGGAGTTTCAGTTTAACTCTAGCTAACCTAACTACATATTAATATTAAAGGTAACTATCTTAGGTCTATGTCGAAAAAGTTAGTTTTTGAATTAAGGTTTCTCTAATTAGGCCAACCTAATTAAGAAACATGGATACACATGTACATATATGTAATACATTCTTTGGTGTGTGGTGTGGTGAGAAAGAGAAGAAGAGAGAAGAATGTTAGCATGGAAGAAGTTGAAAATGAATATGTGCGAATTGTATAGATGAGCAACTGAGTGAGTTACTCATGCATTTTGCTTCACTGGAACTAAACTCCAACACAAGGAAGGTGCATTTTTCATTAGTTCACACTTGTGGTAGTGAGCCATACACTTTTGTATCTTGGTGGTTAGCCATCTTTTGTATTCAGGCTGTGAGCCTTTCAAGGATAATGAGTCATGGCAGTGATCCCTGTAATATTATATCGTGGTTTTTCCCATTTTGGGTTTTCCACGTAAATTTTTTGGCGTTCATGTGTGTTGATGCTTTGTTTTAATTTCATGTCTTCTTTTGGTAATGTAGTCAAATTTGTGATAATGCTTAGATTGATTTTATCTGAATGGTTTTATGGAATACTGATTCAACCCCCCTCTCAGTATTCTAGATGTTCAACAATTAGTATTAGAGCTTAGTTCCTCTGAAGAAGCCTAACAACTTGAGGATGGTCCCAAAATTTGACTATAAGAAATTTTTTCCTCTGAAAGTGGTCTTTGCTAGACACTTAGAAGAAAATTAATATTTGAAGAATAAGCTGAGGGAAGTGAATGATTTTATAAAGGATCTGAGGAGAAGATACAAAGATGATTGTGTTCAACTAAAAGGAAAGCATGTTGATATCACTAGGCTGCTTCATCAATTGGAAGAAAAGAAAAAGATTGAAGATTGCCAAAAAGTTGAAATTCAAAGGAAGACAGATGAATGTATAAAGCTCAAGCAAGAAATGGAAATTTTGAGATCAGATCTACAAGAGGCAAAAATATTTGAGGATAAATTCAAGACAAGCTCTACAAAGCTTAATGAGTTGATTAATTCTCAAAGACTTGCAACGGATAAAAGAGGCTTAGGATTTGAATAAGAACAAAATTTAGAGATAAAGCAACCTCTGGATGAGAAGACTCTATGCAAAGATTGAAAAATCAAGGACTTAAGAAGCTATATTCCAAGGACTCCCATCAAATAGCCTAATTCTCAAAGGTACTTATCTTTTAATGATGTTTATTATTCTTGCAATAAGTTTGGATAGAGGGAAAAAGATTGCAAAAGTAAAACAAAGAAGAATGATGAAATCAAGAAAAATCAAAATTCAGATAAGATGATTCATTCATTTAAAGGTCATTGTTATCTCTGCAATTTAATTGGGCATGAATCTAACTAGTGCAAATATGGATTGGATAAGAGAAAGTTTGTATGGAAGATTGTTTTTTTCTTTAATTGCAGCAATCTGGAATATATTGGAAGCAAAAAATTGAGAGGTAACAATCCGACAAAAGGATATGAATCGGCTATCAAGGTTGACCCGGTAGAAGTTAAGAAAGAGATGGAGAGAATATGGAGAAAAGAAGGAGAATTTGGAAAGCAAACAAAACCAAAAGCATTTATTTCTATGTCGTCTCCTGGTGCAAATACGTCACTCAAAAATTAATTCAGAACTTGGCTAAGGGGGAGCATCAATCAAAAAAATTGTCAACCCCTCTTTTAATGTCATATCATGGTGGAAGTACATTTATTAAGGTTATGAACTCAATAATTCATGTGGAAGGAATTTGTAGTCACACATATGCGAAGAATGTATTTAGTAGACTTTGAAAGGATGAAATCGTTCATGAATTTCAAGGTGATCTACTTGTGATCTGAAGCATTAATTGTAGAAGCAATTGGGATGAAAAGAATAAATTCAGATATGTTTAGGAAAATGCATTCGGAAGAAAGTATTTGTGCAAGAAGAATCTTGAAGAAACCAAAGCAAGTTTATCCTATGGAAATTCTGAATTTGGCTTTGGTAGAAAAGGAAAAGGTAATTTGATGCCACTACTTCTTTTGAATTATTTGTGGTATCTTGTATACAATGGATTTTCCTTGACTTATAAACAATTCAGAAAGACCAAAACCAAAGTAAAAAATGCATCCTGTTAAATCCCTAGAACTTGATCTTTTGGGTGATTTTTCAGATATTCCTCTTGGTGTCATACCGATTGAAGATGTTGGAGAATGTATTCATGGAGAATTGGAAGAATCTGGATACCAAAAAGCTTGCATATAGTGGAGTGAAAAATTAACTGGAAATGGTTTCACCCTAAAACTAGAGTATAATGTGCTTTCAGAAATGACATTGGATGTATGGAACAATTTTCTAGACTTTAGCAGTGAAGGAAGATGTATCGGAATGGCGCTTAGCAGATTTCATGGTGATTTTGTGTGGATTAATGAAGCATATATGATATCCACATATGTAATCAGGTAAGTTACTGGATTATCATCCTTCGAACCAAATCCTATTTGTAATTTTGATAGAGAAAAGGGTTTGATGAAGAACACATTTGCTGGAATCTCCAACTTGACAGTTCAGTATGCAAGCTTAGTTATTTCATGGATGATTCTTGGTGACAACGATGTCTTCGCTACCACAATTGATCTTGCATTGGATATGGTTGAGAACATAACTGAATATGATCTCTATGAGCTACTCTGACAACAACTGTTGGAGAATTTGAGAGAATTTAAAAAGAAGAAAGGTACATTCAGATATGGTACATTGGTTTTATGCTTGATTTTCTACTTTATGAAGGAGATGCCTGGATTAAGAGAAGTTAGTTGGGAGAATACCAGACTGGTTTCTCATCAGATTGAGGAGCTCATGAGAAACATTGGGAACTTAGATGCTCAAGATTTTTCCCTTGGTGCATTCTTTGGAAAGTTTCAAAGGAAAATGAACAGAAGAAGGAGAATTCCAAGAGAATTGGTTTCAAAGTATAAGAATGATATAATATTTTTGGTAAAATTTGATAGCTACATCATCAAGGTAGTTGAACCTAGGAATTCATGGTTACTTGAGTTTGGACATGAAATTGAGAAGGATTATGCTATTGGTTGCATTGAATTATTGATTAACCCCCGGGATCTAAATAGACCTAGGTTTGGAACCTACACTGAAGTAGCTAAAGCTCTTGAAGAGTTTAAGTTTGACTTTGATAAACCAAAGCTTGCCACTAGAGAAAAGAGGAAAACAATTGTGGTTCATGCCTTGGTTGCTCAGGTGGACCCTGCTCCTAGGAGACTCAAGCAATAGGATAAAAGTAGGACACATCTTCAGGTAGCTCCTAGTGTTGTTAAAGAAAGCTCAAATGTACTAACTGATAGATTCAATGAATTAAAGAGCAAAGCAGTAAGTGACATGGTCTCTTGGGTTGAAAGCAAAACATTGTTGGAAATTGTAGATAAGTGCAAGTCTACTCATAGCTTGGCACTTGAAAAAATCAAGAATATTCAAGATTGTGAGGAAGAAATTAAGAGTTTATTCACATTCTATTGGTTTTGGCTTGATGCAATTCAAAATCTCAAGGATGCTGAGAGCACAATTGAAACCCAAATTAAGTTTGCATCTAGCACATTTGATCCTACTCTTAGTCTGGACGATCAGACTTGGTATGGTTTGACAAGACTGTATGAAGAATACCTTGCATCACACTAGGAAATAGGAAAGTTGATTGAGATGTATAGGAAGCTCAGAGATTTAATTAAGATTGAGTGTGATCCTGTCTACTTTGTTCGTTCGGTTGCTGAAAGGGTTTGGAACTCTTATGCTTCTCTCAAAATTGTGGTTGAAGGAAAGGATACTTTAATTGACCTCAATTACCTATGTAGTGCTTTGATAGAGGCAACAAAACTTTGGAATGAAGGAAGATCCTCATGGATGAAGGTTCTTAGATAGCTTTAGTATTCTACCGCCTCTAGTTAGTCATTTATCATCATCATTTTTTTGGAATGTACTCCTTAGGGGGAGTAATTAGATTTGCAAAGGGACTTTTTCCTTTGCCATTGATGTCAAAGGGGGAGAGAGAGAAGCATCATGTGAAAACATATAAGAAATTGGAAGGTTTTTGTGTGTAAGTTGGGAAGAAATATTTTTGATGGTTTTCACATTGTGTGTTGCCATCAATGACAAAGGGGGAGATTGTTGGAAATTGATAGGTTGTCATTAATGTCAACAGATAATGGAATTTTGTTGATTATCAGTATTTTTTTGCTCTAGTTATGAATGCCTATTGATCCAATATCTTGATCTAGACTATCCTATTTTTTTATGATTCAGAAGTTGATAACATGATTTACCTTGATATCAGTTGCATTCTCTGGCATGGTTTCAACTGACTATGGTGTATGGGTTGTGAGGTACTGTTACTAGTTGGTTGTGGATAGTGATATACTTTCTCACTGGCTTTGTACGTTAGTTTTTGGTCCAAATTCTTAGTAATAGATATCATTATAGGAATTTGTACACAAGTTTGAGTCTACAAGATGTATTCTACCTTGAAGTTCTATGCTGATATGTGAAGGCATTTGGGAGATATGAATGACAATATTTTGTTCTACAGATCTTAGTGAGTTTTCCTCCTACACTCTATTGTGGGAGATTCCACATTTTCTCTTAATTTATTATCATACTGTACGGTGTCGAAGATAAGTTGTTTGATGTTGTCCAAGGGAGAATTCAATGTGTTAGCAAGTTTTTGTGTTGCACGTTTGATATAATGTACATAGGTTTGGAGTTTTGGTTTAACTCTGGCTGACCTAACTACATATTAATATTAAAGGGATCTATCTTAGGTCTATTCCAACAAAGTTAGTTTTTCAATTAAGGTTTCTCTAATTAGTTCGACCTAATTAAGAAACATGGATACACATGTATATATATGTAAGAAATTATTTGGTGTGTGGTGTGGTGAGAAAGAGAAGAAGAGGGAAGAATGTTTGCATGATAGAAGTTGAAAATGAATATGTGTGAATTGTATAGATGAACAAATGAGTGAGTTACTCATGCATTGTGCTTCACCGGAACTAAACTCTAGCACAAGGAAGGTGCATTTTCATTAGTTCACACTTGTGGTAGGAAGCTATATACTTTTGTATCTTGGCCGTTAGCCATCTTTTGTATTTAGGATGTGAGCCTTTCAAGGATAGTGAGTCCTGATAGTGAGCCCTGTAATATTCTATATCTGAATATATTATATTATGAGTTAATCCTCACCGTGGTTTTTCCCATTTTGGGTTTTCCATGTAAAATTTTTGGTGTTCATGTGTGTTGATGCTTTGTCTTGATTCCATATCTTCTTTTGTTAATGTAGTCAGATTTGTGATAATGCTTAGATGGATTTTATGTGAATGGTTTTATGGAATACTGATTCACCCCTCCTCTCAGTATTCTGGATGTTCAACATGACAGGGGTGTGAATAGCGATGCACCTGCCCAATTTGTAATTTAGATTTAGGGTTTCCAAATTTCAAATGGCGACACGAGTGTGATGAGTTACACTAGTAACGATTTAGAATTTAAAGGTATATAGCATTGCTATTTGGAATTTGGAATATAGTGATTCTTTTGTCATTTGGGGGATAAAAACTCCAAACTTTAGGCAATTTCAGTGAAATTTGATGTCATGCGCTTCGTGGGTGTAGGAGGTTATCCATGCTTTGATGTCTTGTGAGCACCAACCTTCCATTTTTTCCAGACTTGATGATTTGTATGAGCTTTGATAGAACCTTGGAGAGATTGGATTGTGGTATGTCACATATATGCTCATTGTGTGGACCCCCACCTAGCAATGATGACAACTCTATGAGAGTGATGGCATACTGAGACCTCGTCATTCCACTTACCCATTGGTGAGGTGATAGTGATGTTAGAGGATGTATGACAGATTTTGCGATTGTCGATACATGGTGAGCACGTGATATACAACACTGATGCAAGATACAAGCCTGTCACGAGGTGCTTGACCAAGAGACTATTGTCCTAGTCAACTCATAGATTGACTTGGAGATGTATAGAGATTGATCGTCGACCTTTAGATTGATTATTGCTGAAGTGATTTCGGGGTTGGTTGCCTTAGATGGATGGAGCAGGGGATTCAATCCAAGATGAGAGTTGGCATGACACTATATGTTGTTTAAGAGGACCCAATATGCATGGGGGCTAGTGATGCTAGCCTCCCTTTACCATGATATGCACGAATTCATGTATTGTGATGGAAAAGCTATTGGTATAGGGGTCACATTGTTACATATATGGGCATGGGAGCACATTACCGTGCTCTGACCAATTGAAAACATGGTATGATGATGTTTAGTAGTTATTCTTTGCTCAATAGACTTGGCACATGCAGGGTCGAGAGCACACCATGCTTGAGAGGTACTTGCCTGATAGAGTTGCTAGACAGTTTGGCGAGAGGAAGGACATGCCCGATGATGCTTATACAACCATTTTTGCTAGATCGGTGCGAGAGATGACATGGGGATACACGATACCAGCCCATGAGGTCATCAAGGGCTTCAAACAGTTGTTCGTGAGGCCATGGTCCTATGATTAGGGGCAGGAAGATGCATAGGCAATGCTCGCATATGATGCATGGTTTGTACCCCGTCCCAAACTGACAGATCCGACATGTATACCTCCATGAGGGAGGTCAAGATGGAGGGGAGTAGGTAGAGGTCAAGGCAAGCCATAGGATAGGCAGGGAAGAGGATGAGGTAGAGGATAGGATGGATAGGATGGCCAACAATAGGATGGACAGGTCCCGGGTGCACCCCCACCACCATTGCATCAGTAGCCACCATAGCAACTACCCATACAATAGCAGCTAGTATAATAGCCACTATTGGGGCCAGATCCCCGTGATGTATAGATTCAGTAGTTACAACAATAGCTACAGGTGGTTATGTCTGAACAAGATCAGGCTCGGCAATAGGTATTGGCACTCATAGCTAAGAGGTACCAGGCCTAACAGTAGAGAGACCACGAGAGGAAATTTCCATGAGAGGCAATTGAGGAAAACATTAGATGTTCAACTGGCATAGGAGATCACCTGACGGTAGCGGCTATAGGCAGTGTCTCAACAATAGTCCTAGTAGGCTCAAGGGTTGGTTAGTCAGACTGTGTCCGCTCAGTTATACAGAACAACGAGGGAGGAGGTAGCATATTGTGGACCTTGTATTACAGAGACATCCCTCCCCACTACAGGCAACCTGATTTTGAACACCAAAGCTAGGTTCAACCCAGTGCCTCCACTTAAGTTAGATAGCTAGACCAGCTAGGAGATGGGGATAGAGCCAGTGAGGGATAGACCTCCTTCAATTTTGTAGACACATTTTTGTTTAGCCTAATTATTGATATAAACATACACTCATAGGCTCATTTTTTATAGCCTCATGTACATTGTACATTTTGATGATATACATACACTGATTTAGATATTGTACCATGACAATCATTTTATATATATATACGAAATGATCCAGATTCGATATGTGATGCACTATTTTATTTCATGCTATATGAATGTATGGATGCATATTATGTGACATGTTTATGTATCATGATCATGTATGGATGCAATGTGATGGATGTAATTCCTTTTATTTATGTGATATATGGTGATGATCTATGATGTGATGATACGAGATGCAATGTAATGCAATAGATATTTTATATTATTTTTCAATATCTTTTCATGGTATGTGTTATGGGATGGATGATATGATATTCTTATGTAGGTGTAGATGATTCAAATGCATTTGATTTTGTGTATTTTTCTATGAGATTATGATGTATGCATGTGGATGTATGTGTGGATAAGGCAAATTTTTATGATAATGATATGATAATGTAGTGGATTATGCTTTCTTTTATTATGATATGTTGTGATGATGCAAGATGTATGTATGTTAATGATTTATGGATGCAGGATGGGTGCATGATGATGTGTTTGTTGACTGTCATGATAATAGGTTAGCGTGGAAAGATGATAGAAGAATGGGATGATTGACCATTGATTTTGAAGATTGATTCAAAAAGTCCAACAAGTCTATGATCCACCGAGAATTTATTAGAGATGGTGATGAGAGATGAATGAGGATTTTTCTCATATCTTGGGATTGGGATTTTTTGTCATTCCTTATTGTTTGATATAACACATAGACACGATGCATTAAGGTATTGATAACTAGGATGGTGTTGTATCTAGTGTAAATGGACTTTGACTCTGCAAACATATAGGATAGTTCTTGTTCACATCTTGACATACGAAAACCTCTTCGGAATGTAGTTTAGTAGTTCAAAATATCTTGGACCAAAGCATACACAATAGTCAACAATCTATGCCGAACAACTTCCCTACACACAACTAAGCAAGTATGCGCCAAGATTATTTTACAAGAATACCCACAAGCACAACAAACTAAATATAATGATCGATGCCCCATTCCTTTCTCTCTAAATCATTGAGACATCATTGAGAGGTCCTCAAAATGGGTAATTAAGATAAATCATAGGAAAAGATCAAAGACAAACAATTAGTGTCATTTATATCTCTTGCCTGTTTAATTTTAGCTAAGGTAATTTTTGATGTTGATGTCCATCGCAAGAAGGATGTATCCTAAGAAATTTTATGAGATGTTTTGATTAATATTAGGTGTGTGATAAGCCATTAATACAAACTCCATTGAATTATTTACCTATGACCTAGACTTTAGATTTTGACACTTAGGTTCTCACTTTACGACTTGTGATACTTGCTGTTGGCCTCCTCTAATGGTTCAATAACTAAGCCCTTAGAGTTGTGACTTAGAGATTAGACATCTACACTAAGTAGTTATCTTGCTCATTATGAAGGTACATTTCATTGTCAACCTAGGGACGTAAACTTGAAATGGGTCATCACTGTCTGTGCATTAGAACTCAACTGTCATCATCCTCATTCTATAACTAGAAAAGGAACAGTATTGAAAACTAAAATGCTTGAAAGGAATTAACAAAAGTGTTGAATATGATTTATCAGCTAAACTGAACATCAACCACTAAACTAGAATGGATAACAGAAATAAGAATCTCAACAAACAGACATGAAGTTACTTTGTTTTCCTTGGCTGCAGGAACAGTGAAAGAATAAAGTTCCAATGGTTTCAGGAACAGACAACTGTTGAAACTGAAACTAATTATTGAACAAAAAAATAACTATTAAACTAAATGGATGGAATTCTCATCAAGTGGGCCCCCTTAAATGATTCTTCCCTAAGCTAACTCAAATGCAAAAAATCAAAATATCATTTTATTCCTTGAAAACATGATTACAACATATCAACAATATGACTGTATTACTTAAACTGAAAATGAAAGTACAATCTCATAACATCCAACCTTGTAAAAAGGGGCATCTGACCATTATTTATAGAGGGAAAAGCTTCTAATTAACCCTAACTACCTAGGAAGTTGACTCCAACATAATAGGAGGATGCCATTTATTGAAAACATGGAAAAGAGAGGGAGGAAGTTATGCATGCGTGAAATTTAGTCAAAGCAGACTTGTCTCAATGAGGATCCAACACAACACACTTCCTAGATTTTCTCAACTAATAGACATGATCATTTAAAAGGTAAGTTACAACTTCCTCATGAGTTGGGAGCTTCCCTCCATTGACCTCTTTAATGACCATCTTTTTGACTTCCTTCACAATCGACCATCTAGCAATAAATTCTACATTGTAGGCTTCATTTATATCAACATCTTAATGTGAACTTGCATAATGACATTAGCACACACAAAACAATTGCATATCCATAATTACCTTAAAGTAACATTCATTCAACCACATGTAAGATTAACATAGATATATCACATAGCAGGTTAATATTATCAAAAGTCACAAGGATAAGTTCATGCCCAAGGTTCATAAATTTAGGGAAATAACATGAAGAGTGTCAATAACCAGGTGCTAAAGTCTATAGTAACAACAACAAATATATGATAAACCCTATCAAAATTGAGCCATTATTTGGACTCATCATCTCCCCCCAACCTAATGATCTATTGGTCCTCTAGTAGAGGGAGCTCTATTCCTTTTCCTTGTCAAAGCTCTAAAGTCACCAACTACTGCCTGTCCTTGACTAGTCTCTGAAGTTGGATCCCAGTAGAATCCCTGCTTGTTTTCTAATCTACTCCACCTTGGCCTTTCTGTATCAATATAATACTGATAGTATCTGTAATATGGCACTGGCCACAACAGAGTAGGTGGCCGGAATGTCAATGGAAGCCAATAATTCTCTTCATCCTTCCAAGTTGTATGTACCTAGTGCTTTGTTTACATGCCGCAAAATAATTTTGTAGGGAATGGGGTTCAGCCTATTTTAATTGATCTGGAAAACTATTCCATCTTTGTGATAGGTATCCCAATATTGTTTTCCTTGTAGTAGCAACTATCAGCTCATATTCCTGGTATGCTTCATCCCCAATAGGCATGATCCTATTTTTGTAGCTTGGACGATAAAGAATTATGTGCCATGTATAGTAAATGTCTGAAGGGTTATTGGATTCAACTCTGAGAGACAAGGGGGTATGGATTCCTTGTATATTTTAAAATGCTGCCCCCAGCTGACTTCATTTTGGATCCATGACATGAATACCCTCAAGTGAATATCTCCAATGTATAACAATGGGTTCCAGTCATGATCATTAGGTACATCATAATTATGCAAGTAGAATTCACACAATAGATTTTAAACTTCAAGAGAAGAGGATTGGTAGGCTTGGAAAAAATCATGTGGGGTTTCAATAGAAGGGATTAAGCCTAAAATAACCCTTGACAGCTTGAAGGAAAGATGACGCTCCTTCAAATGTAGTGCATATACTCTTGGAGGAGTTTTGCATGCCATAATTTGTGGCACTAGAGTCGCCACATTATCTACCTTATCCTTCAATGCAGTAATCTCTACATTTTTCTTCTCAATTTCTCAATTTTTCTTTTTGACTTCTTCTTGTAGCTCGAGTATTTCCTTTTTCCACTCCTCTTTCTTTTGCATTTCATTCCATAGGTTCAGGGCTACAAGATTCCATGAAAAAGTGGGAGGTTTATGTTTCCCCACCAAGATCTTTCCTTGCAATGGCTCATGCTGTTCAAATTGCTTTGGTTGTAGTGGTTCTTGTTGCTCATCTTGCTATGGTTGCAGTGGTTCTTGATTTTCAACTTGCTCTGCAACAATAGCAAGCTTTTCCAACCCTATGTTTGTTTGTTCCTCAGAATCTTCTACTTCTATATTTACCTACCCCTTAGGAGCTTCCATCTCCTTCCTAGGTGTCCTTTTGAGTCTAGGGATTCTTTTTAGAGGCATATCAGTAGTTGGATTAGTTGGTTTGAATTTATTTGGAGGGATTTTATGTTTCTAAGCGGCTGGAGGATGACCAGTGTCATCAGCCTTCCATTTCCTAGGGCTAGGTTTCACTTTTTCTGGTGTTTGCTTCTTAGCCTTTCCTTTTCTAATTTTTTCCTCTCTCATTTTTGCTTCCTCTTTTTGAATGGAAGCCCTAATAGGAACTAGAGTTTTATGAAGAATATTGACATTAGGGTATGAGGATGAACTTCTTTCATCCAAATACTCAGATTTAGAGGAGCCAATTTCTATTGTTGATTCGGCTGTAGGAGGGTTTGTGCTAGGGTTTGTACCAGAAGTTGAAGCTCCAACAGTGGTTTTAGTAACCCTATCACCCCTACTAACCCTACGAGCTTGAGGCTGACCTCTATGACCCACATTATCTAATATGAATTGATCAATGCTCACAAATTCTTCCCATGACATACCAGACACTTGTAAATATTTTTCTACTAACAATTTTATCAAACAATGATGGGAAATAGAGTTGTCCCTACCTTTTTGTGTTTTAGCTACCATGATTGTAAGAAGGTTGTACAACACATTGGCATGCTTATCCTTCTACCATGTCTCATATGGTTCAGGAGCTTAAAATGCATAGAATGAAGGCATGATTGGTGACCTTCACAGGTAATATATTTGATAATGTAGACACATTTTTTTTTCCACTTTTTTGGCAGAGAAGTTCTCTCTGTTCCTTACTTATCTACAACAAGTGAAGGATCACTAGGCTTAGTGAATTTTTCCCTAGCTGATTTGGCATTCCTGGAAGCAAGGTAGGGCTCTCCTTCAGCAGGAAAACCTATTACTTCAACAATTCTCTCCTCATTGGCTATAACTTCTAGCCCTTTTACCATTGCCTTACCATCAGAAAGTATTTCTGCAAATTCTAGAGCAATGTCCTCATTGAAGCTATCTAGTTTCATAAAGTAGTCCAACCATCCACAATTTATGAATTTGGCCAGAGAGAGTGCATGCTGTAGTATCACCTCATGAACTATAGGTTCATTTATGATCAGCTGACCTCCCATTGTTTCTACCCACAATCAAGCAAATAGTTCTGCAAAATTTCTTTCCTGCAATCCTTCTTCTGAAACCCAATTTCTTTTGCTTCCTGCAACTCTTCTTCAATGCTAATGCCAATGTCATGTGACTCTTCAATTTACCTTTTTGATGACGTTATGAATATGAATAAGACATTAAAGAAACATAAATGAGGGTTATCATTAAGGAAAATGGTGACAGTTCAGTGTCATGTCATACATGCAAGTCATCATTTCAACTATATCATTTCAAATTTTCTCATTTCATATTTGTTGCCATGCTAGTGCATGGATGACATGTATGAAACATGGACATGTGGGTTCACACCCCCCAACGTAAATTAGAGCATGTGTCTGCATAGGTTGGGATGTAATTATGATGTGATAGGGCAGAGTACAAAGATGTGCTATGTGAAATATCAACATTAATATACAACAATTAAACAAATGCATTTAAGATAATTAAGATATTGCAAGTTGTTATGCACATACCTAAAAATTTGGAGTGTCATTTGCAAAGGATGTGGAAGGAAGTATGGGTTACTTTAAAAGTATAGTTGAGCAATTAAATGAAGTGATGGTGGAGTGATGGAAGAGAGAGAAATGATGGAGATGGATGGATGGATGGATTTATTGAAGGAAAAGTTGATTCCCACAAAAGTGGAAATCTTTATTATGATTGCATGCATACTTTGACTAGTCAGAAGGAGGGACACTAGGTCCACTTCCTTCAGCTGTTGGAACTTTGAAGGTTTGGTGTTGAATAAATTGCTGCATGAATTCTTGTTTGGAAGCTGGTTTATGATATAACATGAGAGGGTGACCGTTGACCGGGAGCTTGAATCTAACAGGGTCAATGGTTGTGAGTTGAACAACACCATTGGAGAAGACTTCTACAACTTCACATGCTCGCAACCACCTAGTTTGCAATTTTCTTGCATTATCTTGATACCTAGAATCATAAAGGATGGCCCAATCACTTGGTTGGAACTTCTTTTTCTTTATGTATTTGTCATGCCATTTGACTCTTTGGTTTTGCATCATCTTAGCATGATGAATAGCTGACTTTCTCATTTTATCTAAGGAATTCAGTTGCATGATCATGTCCTTCTGTGCCTCAGATATGTCTATCCCAAGGTCTAGTGCTATCTGAAGAGTTTTATGTTCAAACTCTATAGGCATCATGGCTATTTTTCCATACAATAATTCAAAAGGTGTAAAACCAGTGGTTGTCTTCCAAGTGGTTCTATAGCCTAGACAACTTTTGGTAACTTGTTTGCCCAATATTTCCTGTGAATAGCCCTTGTTTTGGTCAAGATAGCCTTTATTTCCCTATTTGTCACCTCAGACTGGCCATTGGCTTAGGGGTGATAGGGTGTAGATTTCCTATGCCTTACAGTATATTCATTGACCAATACTATGACAAGAGTTGATGTAAACTGAGCCCCTTGATTTGTAACTATCTCCTTAGGAATTCTATAGCGTGTGAAGATTTCTTCATTGAGGGATTTGACAACTTTATTGTCTCTGGCGTGTTTCATAGCCTTGACCTTAACCCACTTAGTCACATAGTCAGTACAAACTAAGATGTGAGATTTTCCATTTGATGATGGATCAATTGGACCTACAAAATCAAGTCCCCATTTATCAAATGGTGTGATGAATACCTAGGGGTATAGAGGCATCTCATCAGATTTAGTTGGCTAACCCATTCTCTGACATCTATCACACTTCTTAGTGTATTTTCTTGCATCCCTATTAAGTGTGGGCCAGTAATACCCTGTATTAAGAATATTCATTGCTGTTCTCTTAGCTGCAAAGTGCCCTCCACAAGGTTCAATATGACATGCATGTAGTATATCATATGTTTCATCCTACCTTATACATCTCCTCATCACATGATCTGGTCCAGTGTAGAATAAACACCCTACAATCCATGAGAAAGGAAAAGTTTTCTCAATAAGAACCCTTCTCTCTTTTGGAGAGAAATGAGGGGGAAATCTCCTTGTAACCAGATAATTGGTTATATTTGCATACCAAGGTGTGTGCACACTGATGGAAAAAAAATGTTCATCAGGGAAGGAGTCATCAATGACTTGAGTGTCCTCTAATGTAGTCAATCTGGAGAGAAAGTCTGTCACAACATTTTCCTTTCCAGGTTTTTCTACAATGGTGATGTCAAATTTCTGCATTAACAACAACCACCTTGCTAGCCTTCCTAAAATCAAGGGCTTATTCATGAGGTATCTTATGGATACATAGTCTATATGGACAAATATTTGATATCCTATTATATAATACCTAAACTTGTTAAGGGCATAGATGACTGCCAACATTTCCTTCTTTGTCACTACGTAGTTAAACTCAACTCCTTGTAGGATTTTGCTGACAAAGTAGATTGCATTCTCAATTGCTCCCTCTTTTTGTCCCAAGAAAAATCCTATAGCATAATTAGATGCATTTGTGTGAATATGGAAAGGAAGTTCCCAATTAGGTCCTTTGAGCACAAGAGCGTGGGTTAAGACTTCTTTTAAATCTGAGAATGCTTTGTCACAATCCTCTATCCACTGGAACTCAACATCTTTAGTGAGAAGATTATAAAGTGGTGCTGCCATCTTACTGAAATCTTTTATGAAGTGCCTATAGTATCTTGCATGTCCTAGGAAACTTCTAACATCTTTTCTCTTGGTAGGAATAGGAAGATTGGTAATCACCTCAATCTTGGCTGGGTCCACTTGAATTCCTTTATGAGAGATATAATGGCCAAGGACTACTCCTTCTTGGATAATCATGAAGCATTTCTCACTGTTCCAGGACAAATTGTGGTCTTCACATCTCTGCAAAACTTTCTTATATTTTCTAATGCTTATACAAATTCAACACCATAAGTAGTAAAATCATCCATGTAGATCTCCATACAATCATGTGAGATATATGAAAATATACTAATAGCTGCTCTTTGAAAGGTTGTAGGTGCATTACATAAACCAAATGGGAGTACTGAATAGGCATAAGTCCCCCAAGGATAGGTAAAAAATTTCGTCGCTTGATCTTTAGGTGCAATCTGTATCTGATTATAACCACTGAATTCATCTAGGAAAGAAAAATACTGCTTACCTATAAGTGAATCCAATACTTGGTCTATGAAATGAAGGGGAAAATGATCCTTTTTGGTCAAAGAGTTTAGTTCTCTATAGTCAACACAAAGTCTCCATTTACCTCCCTTTTTAGGCACAATTACCAATGGGGGGACACCCATTGGCTGTCTGAGATAGGGTAGATAAATCTTGCATCCAATAACTTTTGTAATTCCCCTTTTACAATCTCCTTCAATGCAGGGTTGATTCTCCTTTGTGGCTACCTTATTGGTGTGCAATCATCTCTAATGTAGATCCTATGAGTACAGAGCTTGGGATCCAATCCTTTCATGTCATGGTAATCTCATGCAAATGCATGCTAATGCAACTTCAAGAGGTTTGTTAGGGACAACCACTGCTCTTGACTCAACTTACTATTAATATTCAGATGTTTCCCTTCTGAAACTTGTACTTGTGTGGTCAACTCAATCATGGTTGTTTCACCGATTCTTGGAATTTTTAACTCATGTGGCAACAATGTATGAAGCATATCTATTGCTGTAGGAAATTCAGGATGTAGGAGGAGCATGAAAAAGTGTTTGCAATGGACATGCAGAACTAGATTCGTGGGTGGATGATTCTTCATACACTTCACAATGGTTCTAAATTATATGAGATAATATTTCATCTTCTTCATGGAGCTGCATAAAAGGAATTATGCCTCTCATCATGAGTTGTGCCACTGAATTGAATTCCTCAGCCTCTTCTCCAACATGTGGCCATATGGGGTTATCCATATCATGGGATGGTTGAGCAGGAGGGTAGAGGAAAAACTTCTTCATGCTTCTCCCATTAGAAATAGTCATGTCCCCTGACTGACATCCAATGTAAGAATCTGATGTAGCTAACAACGATCAACCTAGAATAATAGGATACCCTCCTAATGTAGGTTTAGGGGAAAGGATCATGAAATCTGCTGGGTAATCCCAAGAGTCTAGAGTAACAACAAGGTCTTATACTATACCATCTAGTTTGACAGTGGAACTATCAACAAACTACAGGACAGTAGGAGTAGGTCTCATATTTGCAACATTTAGTTGCTGCAGGATATCCTTAGTCATCACATTGATCGTTGCTCCCAAATCTATTAAAGCATTCTTTACTTGGATTCTATTTATAATGAATCCTACCACAAGACTACTTGGGTTAGTGTATTTAGGAACAATAACTTTCCCAAACATTATATCTGCCAACTATCCCACCACATTAATGGTAGTGGGGTATTTCTTTTTCCTCCTTGGATTTTTAAGACATGCTTCCTTGATTGCTTTACTATATATGGGGACATCTTTTATGGCCTGAAACAAAGGTATCTTAACACATATGTGTTTCAACTAATCCAGAATATCAAAGGTTGTTTCTTTCTTCTCTTCCTTTTGTTTAACAACTTCTAACCTTTGAGGAAATGGTGGGCCTTGATTAGATTGCTAAACTGGTTAAGGATTCTTAGGCACACTTGACTTAATAGGGACATTCTGATGGTCATCTTCTTCCAAAGGAATCTTGGTAATGATAGGAGTGGAAGGAGTTGGAAAAGTGGTTCCTGAACGTAGATGAATATCACTCACACTCACAACATATGCAAGAAATTGATTAGGATTTGCAAAGTAGACTGGCTGCTATTGTGGTTTGTTATTTGGGCTAGGTGTGGGTTGAGCTGGTAGTTGAGTAGGTCTAGGTGTTCTAGAATTTGAGCTAGTAGGAGGAGACATTATGGAAGGCTGCTGAGGCTATTGATGTGGCTGCATGTAACCAATTGCCTGGTTTGGCCATTGCTGTCCTCCCCTCCATTGGGCTGTCTGTTGCTAGTTTCCTGGAGGTTGCTACCAACTTCCTTGGGATGGATGCCACTGGGGTGGAGAGTTTTAGTAATTGGGCCAATTATTTGGAGGGTTGTTCTAAGGCTGAGGTGGATAGCCTCCAAAGCTGGATGGCTATGGGGGTTTCCATTGATTACCAGATGCATAAGAATTGAAATAAGACCCACTAAAAGATAATGGATCTGGTGGCATACCTTGTCTTGGAGCCCATGATCTTCTTTCTGCAATGTAGTAGACTTGATCATTATCACCCTGGATTGGCTTGAAATCAGGTGGGATCTGCTTGTTGTCAATGTTGGCTACTATTTTGCATTTGCAATCCTTCTTTTGTGTGTAATGAGGACAATATTCTGCCAACATTGCCTCTACCTCCTCATGTTTCTTCTTTGCTTGAAGTGTATCTAGCTGAGTAGCCAGATTTTTTACGATATCTTGCTTGAAATATACCAACAAGTGAGTAATTTCCATCCTTGAGACTCCACTAGTGGAGGATTGGTAACCTCTTCCTTTCTTTAGAGCTACCCTGGAATAATTTTGACATATCTTCTTAATATCATCCCAGGGAACTTGGGTGATATCTCCTCCTCCTATTAGGTCCAAAGCATCAATGCAGTTTTCATTGATCCCTCTAAGGAAAAACAACTTTTGAGACTCTTCATTGAGTGCATGATGTGCAGATTTCTGCTGGCAAAATAGAAACCTTGAAATATAGTCCTCCAAACTCTCATCTTCCTTCTACTACATCGTGAAGATATCATCTCCTCTCAGATCACTGCCCCTACAGTATTCTTTGTACTTCTCAAGAAACTTTGTTTTCATATCATCCCAAGTCTCCACAATATTCTTACCTAAGCTCATAAACCATCTTAATGCAACTGATTTCAAGGTGGTAGGAAACAATTTAAGCCTATGAGCATTAGTAGCATAGTCATAGCTTATGTAGAGGATATCAAACTCAAACAAGAAAGTGTCAAGGTCTTCTATGACAAGCCCATAGAACTTAGGAAGAACTGAAGCAGGGATGTTCTTGAGATTATCAACTTCATTCTGGTGAGTGATAGGAAATGGAAAAGATAGTTGGTTAGGTCTGTTTGGATTTGCACCAGCCATATCTGCTTGATGGAGTGCTAAAGAAAATGGATTCTCAATGAAGTTTTGGGTAGCTTGGTCTTTAGAGGAAGTTTCAGAATTGGTCAAATTGGGAAATACATCAACAAAAGGATTTTCCTCCTCTTCTTCTTCATCTCTTGGAAAATTTTGAAGCTCAACTAGCCGGTTATCAGGATTAGGATCATTAGGAAGGAATCTCCCATGAGAATCTCTTCTCCTGCCTCTATGCATGCAATATTAACTCAGTATCAGCCAACTCACACAAAGAATTGGTGAAAGAATAGTAGATCATTACTTTTCTCAAATGAAGGGTATGCTAAGAACAAACTTCAAAGATACCAAAATAAGAAATAAACTAGAAATGACTCCAAAGAACTTCCTAGTTTGACACCATCCCTGACAATGATGCCAAAAATGTTGGCCTCCTCTAATGGTTCAATAACTAAGCCCTTAGAGCTGTGACTTAGAGATTAGACATATGCGCTAAGTAGTTATCTTGCTCATCATGAAGGTGCATTTCATTTTCAACCTAGGGACGTAAACTTGAAATGGGCCAACACTATCTGTGCACTAGGACTCAACTATAGTCATCCTCATTCTATAACTAGAAAATGAGTAGTACTGAGAACTAAAATGCTTGAAAGGAATTAACAAAAGTGCTAAATATGAATTATCAGCTAACTTGAACATCAACCACTGAATTGGAATGGATAACAAAAATAGAAATCTCAGCAAATAGATAGGAAGTTACTTTGTCTGCCTTGGCTATAGGAATAGTCACAAAACATAGTTCCAATGGCTGCAAGAATAGACAACTACTGAAATTGAAACTAATTACTGAACAAAAAAATAACTATTAAACTAAATGGATGTAATTCTCACCAAGTGGCCCCCCTTGAATGAGTCTTCCCCAAGCTAACTCAAATGCAACAAATTAGAATATCATTTTATTCCTTGAAAACATGATTACAACATATCAACAATACAACTGTATTACTTAAACTGAAAAATGCAAGTACAATCTCAGAACATCCAACCTTGTGAAAAGTGGCACTTGACCATTATTTATAGATGGAAAAGCTTCTAATTAACCCTAACTACCTAGGAAGTTGAATCCAACATAATAGGAGGATGCCATTTATTGAAAACATGGAAAAGAGAGGGAGGAAGTTATGCATGTGCCATATTTAGTCAAAGCAAACTTGTCTCAATGAGGATCCAACGTAGCACACTTCCTAGATTTTCTCAACTAACATACATGATCATTTAAAAGGTAAGTTACAACTTCCTCACAAGCTAGGAGTTTCCCTCCATTGACCTTTTTAATGACCATATTTTTGAGTTCCTTAGCAACTGACCAACTGGCAGTAATTTCTTCTACTTTGTAGGCTTCATTTATATTAGCATCTTAATATGAACCTGCATAATGACATTAGCACGCACAAAAAAATTGTATATCCATAATCAGCTTAAAGTAACATTCATTCAACCATAGGTAAGATTAACATAGATATATCACAGCAGGTTAATATTATCAAAAGTCACAAGGATAAGTTCATGCCCAAGGTTCATAAATTTAGGGAAATAACATGGAGAGTGTCAATAACTAGGTGCTAAAGTCTATAGTAGCAACAACAAATATATGATAAACCCTATCAAAATTGAGCCATTATTTGGACTCATCACTTGCCTTCTACTTGTTTTTCCAAAGATTGAAGATGACAATTGATTTATTATGGGAAAAGGTTTATTGTGGGTGAAAGCAAAATGGGATGGATGGTTTTGGGGTTTTTTGGAATATTTCAATGTTTTTGGTATTTTGAAAATGTTTTGAGGCTATTTTTTGGTCTTTTTGAAAGTTTTATATGAATGTTTATGTTTTTTGGTTATTTGAAGTTTTTTAGGATTTTATCCAAGATATTTGATGTTGTTTAGGTCTTTTGAATGTTTTCTTAATGTTTTTGTGTTTTTTGTTATCTGAATGTTTTAGGATTTTCCGATATTTGGATGTTTTGGGATTTTCTAAGTTTTTTAAATCTTTAGGGGTTTTTCTAATATTTGAATGTTTAAGGATTTTCTAATATTTGAATGTTTTGGGCTTTTCTAAGTTTCAACCAAGAACCTAACCTAAAAGACCTATCCTAGGGGCCTCAGGGGCTGATCAAAGATGAGCCTTTCCTACGTTATACATGCATAGACCACGTAGTTGGACTAACTTGACTTATTGAAGATGAAGATGAATAATTAACAGATTGTCAATTTATTATGACAAACTCCTAAAGGACTGACCTAGGGTGTCTCGAGGGCTCATCAATGATAGCCTTGCCTACGTTCAAGCTCAGAGACTTGTAGTTTGACAAGGTATTATTTTTGGATTTTCGATGTTTGACCTTTTTACGGATTTTGATGTTTTTTGGATGTTTTGGATTTTGACTTTACAAAATTTTTGAATGTTTTTGGATTTTAGCTATATAGGAATTTGGATGTTTTTGGATTTTCGACTATATAAGATTTTGGATGTTTTTGGATTTTTTGATGAATTTTTTATGAATGTTTTTGGGATTTTTGATGAGATTTCTAGATAACCCTAAGATATTCAAGAACCCGATATGATCTATAATGAATTTCCCCTGGTGTGATGCAATAGACTACTTCAATATAGGCAAGACAAGCTGACCTTTGGAATATGCCAAGTAGTACTAAAGGGGATACAATACTTCACAATATCAAGCTATGATGTAGACTGGATGGGTAATGGAATAAAATATGATAGATGATGTGATGGATGGGTGCAATGCCAAGAATGATAGGATAAAGAGCCAAGGTAGATGGAGGTGCTTTATTTACGCAAGGTGCCCGTTTTCCTAGTTTTCACCAAGGTACTTGCCTAAAGCGTCATTGAAGTGGTTTTCACTAGAGGATGATTGTTTTCTTTACTTTTTTCAATCCTTTTTCTTTTTTTTTTGATTTTTGATCATTTTTTGATTTTTTGATCTTTTTTTGATTTTTTTGTATTTTTAGATTTACACCCTTCAAGCCTAGGCATAAATTTTTTTAAGATGCAAGCTTTTGGGTTGTTACCACAAGGGTTCACCTTTAGATGTTGATAATTGAGATGCTCCTAATCTGTAACTTGCTATGATGAAAAAGGGACCTAACCAATTAGGCTCAAAATTTCCTTGACTGTCTTGATCTGGAATATTTTTCTAACTCTTCTTTAGGACAAGATCCCCTACCTGGAAAGAAAAATTCTTGATCTTCTTGTTATAGCTCCATTTTAGTTGGTTTTGATATACTTGCAAGTGATTAAGGGCATCAAGGCAATGCTCATCCAAGAATTCTAGCTCATTTGGCCGAGATACTCTGTACGCTTCATTAGTGATTAGATTTTGTAGTGACACTTGCAGTGATAGAAGCTCAACCTCAATAGGTAGGATGGCTTCTGATCCGTAGACCAAGGAGAACGGGGTTGCACCTATAGGCAAGTGGATACTATTTGATAGGCCCAAAGAGTGACATTTAACTCCAGATTCCAGTCATGGCCAACTTCATTGATCATTTTCTTTTGGATTTTTAGAATGGTCTTGTTCGTAGCCTCAACTTGATCGTTACCTAGGGGGTAATACGAGGAAGATAATTGATGATGGATGTTGAATATTTGACATAGCTCTTTCACATATTGATTCTTGAAGGGTGTTTCATTGTTTGAGATAAGGGCTTGTGGAACAACATAATGACATATAAGGTAATTCAAGATAAACTTAGCAATTTGCTTCCCCATTATGTAGGTCATACGAATGGCTTCCACCCACTTGGTAAAGTACTCAGTGGTTGTTATGATGAACTTGTGGCCATTAGATGAGGTGGGAGTAATATTTCCTATGAGGTCAAGTCCCCACTATGAGAAAGGCCAAGGTGTGACCATTGGTTGCAACTCCTGAGCTAGAGCATGAATCAGATCTCCATTTTGTTGACACTAGACACACTTCTGCACATACTGATGGGCTTCTCTTTCCATGGTTGGCCAGTAATACCCTGTCCTCAATATTTTCTTAGCTAAAGTCATACCACTAGAATGGGAACCACATATGCCATCATGAACTTATGTTAAAGTTGTCAAAGCTTCCTCTTGGTTAAGGCATCGTAGCAATGTCCCCTCAATGCTTCGACGGTATAAGGTATCACCTAGGATCATGAATTGAGATGCCTTCTTAACAAAGGTCTTTTTAAGGTTGGAGGTGATATCAGATGGGAGGGTTCCTCTGCTTAGGTAGCTAAATATGTCATGATATTGTGGGGATCCAGGACCAATAATGACACACACAAATTTAAATTCTAGGATTTTGAAAGTTGGTATGAGAAGTTCTACCAAGAATTCACATTGTAGGACATTGAGTGACATGTCTAACAATGATCCAATTGTTGCCATAACATCTGTTGCTTGATTGTTCATTCTCAAAAGTTATATCTATGAAAAGATCCTTGAGAATATCTTCCATCTTCTTGTAAGGAGTAAGCTTTTCATCCTTAGTTTGGTAGTCGTCATTGAATTGGTTGATAACCAGCTGTGAGTCTCCATAGACTTTCAACTCTTGTATCTACCATTAAATTACTATCCTTAGACCGTTGATTAGGGCTTCATACTTCGCAATGTTGTTAGTACATGGAAATGATAACCTGTATGAATTTGGGATGCAATCGCCTTGAGGGGTGATGAAAAGAATACCCACCCCTGATCCATGTTGGGTGAACAATCCATCAAAGTACATCTTCCATTGATTGACTGCTTTGACAAGGAACATTGATTCATTAAGAAATTTAGATATCAATAGATTCTCTGCATAGATAGGTGCATATGCTAGTTGGTATGAAATCACTTGTCCTTTGATTTCCTTGCGCTCCATGTACTCTATGTCAAATTCAGTCAAGATCATTACCCATTTGGCCATTCGCCTAGTGAGAGTTGCTTTTGATAATAGGTATTTCAATTGGTTGATCTTTGCAATAAGCTTGATCTAATGTGACAACATGTAGTGTCTAAATTTTTGTGAAGAAAAAACCATTGCTAAGCATGATTTCTCAATGGATGAATAATTAATTTCATTTCCCACTGAGGTCTTATTGATGTAATAGATGACTCTTTCCTTTTCATTTTCATCATGTTGTGCTAGAAGAGCACCTAGTGCTGCTGATGTTGTTGAGATATACAAGATCAAGGGTTTGTTTGGTATCAGTGGCATGACAACTGGAGGTGTCAATAGATAGTCCTTGATCTATTGGAAATATTTATCACACTTCTCATCTCACTTGTGAGTTATTCGGTTATGGAGAAGATGTGAGAAAGGGTGGATTTTATCTGATAGTTGTGCTATGAAACTTTGAATGGACTGCAACCTTCCTTGTAACCCTCTCATCTGTTTTAGCATTTATGGTGGTTCCATATCTAGGATGGATTTTACTTTTTCTAGATCAATTTCTATCCCTCTTTGTGATATGATATAGCCAAGAAGCTTTCCTGATGTAACCCCAAAGACACACTTTTTCAGGTTTAGCCGTACCTTATACTCTTCGAGCTTGTTGAAGATGGGTCCCAAGAATTGTATGTGCTCACTCCTTTTCTTTGAATTTTCCAAAATATCATCCAGATAATATTTGAATGTTTTGTGGATCATGTCATGAAAGATGAGGGTCATTTCTCTTTGATAGGTCACTCCTGCATTCTTTAACCCAAATGACATCATGTTCCAGCAATATGTCCCCCATGGACAAGTGAGTGTAGTTTTGTGTTGATCATCCTTGGTGATCATGATTTGATCATAGCTTGAAAAACCATCCATGAGTGATAGTATTTCATGCCTAGCTATTAAATCCACTATGATGTCGATGTTAAGAAGAGGGAAATCATCCTTCGGGTAGACCTTGTTCAAGTCTCTCAAATATGTGCATATTCTAATGCCCCCAGTGGGTTTGGAGACTGGTACCAAGTTTGAAACCCACTTTGGATAATCTATCAGTTAGATAAATCCAACATCAAGAAGCTTTTGTAACTCAAGTTTCACCAAGAGTGCTATCTGAGGGTGCATCTTCCTTAATTTCTTCTTCACTGGTTTAGCTTTAGGATAGACTACTAGATGATGCACAACTACTTCTAGATCAAGCCCTGACATATTGGTGTATGACCATGCAAAGTTGGTTCTTTGCTCTTTTAGGAATGTTGCTAGGTTCTTCTGTTCTTCATCCAACAAGGAATCAACATAGAAAGTGATCTTGGGTGCTTCTTCTATTCCCACATTGATTGGAGTGGCCTTTTCTTCTAAAACTGTTGCCTTTTCTAGATGCATTTCACTAAGGGCGAGATTGAATCCCTCATCCTTAGGTGCCTTAGAGAGGTTTTCACCCTCAGATGCATCCTTTATTTTTACTATTTTAGGATCAAAAAGTGACACAGTGTGGTTTCACTTAGAGATTTGCATGTTAGTTGCATGTCGTCTATTTTATGATTGAAGGATTCAATCATCTCCCCATAGTACGCCCATGTGTCTAGTTCTATATCAAAACTATCCTTGTGATCTACCCATGGTAAGTTATCATAGAGTCCCATGAATTCTGAGATCACTTCATCGTTTTTGAATAAATCTAGAATCAATGGTCCTTGTTGGTCCAAGTCAATGAGTTGTGGGTATACTAGGTGTATTTCATTTGGTTGGTTGCTTGGGGTGAAGTATGATGTAGATATCATGAAGAGGGAGTTATTCTCAAATAGGTCAGCAACATCAAGGGGGAAGTCATCTAGGGTGGTATCACATGATGTTGGTAACCAAGAGGAAGCCTCAACCCGTTTAGTGGACTTGTACCTTTTCCAACAAGGGTAACCTTGCTAGTAGTACAACCTAGGCCAAGATGCTTTGGACGTCTCTTAGGAATGATAGGTTCTAGCAAGCCATTTCCATTTTTTCCCAGTTTCTCATTCTTGTTGTTCCCCAACTCTTCATTAGTTGTAAACCTTTGTTGCCATCTTCCATGGAAAGAACAGGTGCGGGTAGTTCATCTTGATATAGTAGTTTAGATATATCCTCCTCATTGACATCTTCTTTGTTCAGGTCCCCCCACTTGGTGAAGGTAGTAGTTGCCATATTGATAGTTTCAGGGACTTTTTTGGTGCTAGGTGTGGGTTTCCCATGATATTTGGGAGAAAGAGGTAGATCTCCCAATAAAAAAGTATCCTTCATTAGCTTATAGTTTCCACAACCATCATCCTGGATCACTGCTTTGATGTTGGGTATGTTTTGTACAATGGGTGTTTTCATTTCTGAGGTAGATGTAAGGGATGATGGGTCAACAAATGAGGAAGATAGTGTAGGCCCTTCATCATTTTTAGGGATCTGGGGTAACTTGTAAAACTTGGCCTCAAGGTTCTTGTAGTAATAAAAAGGCTCAGGATCTCCATGGATGGTAACTTTGTTGCTCTCAAAAGGAAATTTTACACATTGATGGTAGGTCAAGGCTATAGATTTCAGGGCATGGATCCATGGTCTACCAAGTAGGATATTGTAGGGGAGATCAAGGTCTAACACTTGGCATGTAGTCTCTGCAATGATGGGTCCTACTTGGATGGGTAGTGTGATGATGCCTTGTGATACCCACTCTTGATCATCATATGCTTGGATGGTGGTAATCTTTGCTTTCTCAATAGTATCCTTTGAACAACCCAGGTTCTTTATTAACTGAAGGGTGCAAATGTTCAGACCAACACCTCCATCTACTAAGACTCTTTTAACCTTGTTCTTATGAATAATGACCTCAAGGTGAAAAGCACGATAATGAGATGGATGCGATGGTAGATCTTGTTCTGAGAAGGTGAGAAGATGATTGCTAATATTCCCTACCATAGCTTGAAATTGTTCTGTATCAATATCCTTAGGGACATATGATGAAGATAAGGGTTTTTCTAATATTTCTCGATGAGTGGGTGATATCCTCAAGAGTTCTAAGATATAAATCTGAGTGGGGGTCTTCTTAAGTTGATCTAGGAGACTATAATCGCTAGGGTTTGATGCTGGTAAAGTAGGTTGTGCCATAGATTAAGATGAATCTCCTTGGATGGTGACCTTTCCATGTCGTGTGGTGACTCCACACTCCGCACTAGGCCCTTTGATGGTGACGACGGTGATGACCCTATCACCGGAAGTGACCACATTGGAGTACGTATGTTTTAAATTTGTGTAATCTTTAGCTTTTCCAATGTTGTTTCCTTTTCTATGATCTATCATAGGGTTCTTGTATATCTTAAGATCCTGTTTGCCAACAGGTAATTCAATAGATATGTCCTTACTCTCAATAAGATCTTGGATAATATTCTTAAGCTCCTAAAGTTCGATGTTTTGTGCAATTTGATTTTGTGAAAGTCACAAAGATCTTTTTCATTGTACCATGGTAGTTTATCCTATGGTTCCTAGTAGTTTTCAAAATTTAGAAGCGTTATCAAGTTTGAATCTACCAATTTCTTCATGATAGTCTCAATAGCTTTTGACAACTGTGTGTACTTGTGTTTTGGGTAGTTTTTCTTGTTGGGAGTTTGTCTTTGTTGAGTTTTAGTGTTGTTGATCTAATTGTTTTGTGGTGATGTTTGTTGCACAGTTGGTTGAATGTTAGCTATTTGATTGTTGTTTGGCCTAGGAGCACTTAGGACCACCTTAGAATCTACCACACCGTCATTCGTTATGTTATTGTATTAGCCCAAACATGAGGCTTGTCATTTGAATTGGTTGATGGGAAGTTGTCTTTGTAGGCTTGAGTATTTCCCTGCAAGATTAGAGCTCTCTCGATGTTAAGGGCTCTAGGGACAAGCTTGCCATAAGATATAATGCACTGTATCTTCAAGTGGAAGGATAGATTCGGATCTAAATTTTCTATGATGATCCCCACTTGTTGTTCATCAAGGATTGGCCATTTTCTCTTACTATCCCTTTGTCTCCATCATTGCAAGAAATTAGCAAAAGATTCTCCTTTATTTTATTTGAGAGTGTACAACTATTCTAAGCTTTCACCCATGTCAATATTAAAGGAGAAGTGATATATGAATTTTTCAATGATTTCTTGGAAGGTTTTGATTCCCAGAGGCAACTGAGAAAACCAATCGATGGATGGGCCTTCAAGTTTTGTGGAAAGAGGTGCATCAAATAGGACTCATTGTAGGTGACCTCCATACACATGACTTTAAACTCTTTGACATGCTCTACAAGAATTCCTCTCCCTTTGTATTTCTCAAATTTGGGTACTTCAAAACCAGGAGGGAATGGTACCATTATGATGTTTTGATTGAATGCATATGGGTATAGGTTTTGTGTATGGGGCTTCTTCATTTTTCCCATTCGAATATCCTACATTTCTTGTGTTAATGACCTGAGTTATGATGCCATATCATCTTGTGGGTTTAGTGGAGGAACATATGTTGCATATTGTGGGATGGTGGATGAAGTGTATGTTAGATTATGATATGATGAGGTATTGTATGGTGTGTATGGTGGTGTAAGATAAGGTCATGATGGTGTAGGTGTATATGTTTCTAACGTGTTCAGGTTGATGATGTTTTGTTGAGGGTTATAGTATAAACCCTGTTGTTGCTGTTGTTGCATGAGAAATTGTTGTTGGGAATATTGTTGAGGTTGCTGCTATTGTTGGGCTTGTTGTTGTTGTTAAGCTACTAAGGCTGCTTGATTCTATTGTTGTTGTGCTACTAGGGCTGCTTGCTATTGTGTTGCTAGGGATGCTTGTTGTTGTTGTTGTGCTGCTAAGGATGCTTGTTGTTGTTGTTGTTGTTATTGTTGTGCTACTAGGGCTTGTTGTTGTTGTTGTTATTGTTGTGCTAATAGGGTTGCTTGCTATTGTTGCTATGCGACTAAGGTTGCTTCCTATTCTTGTTGTGCTGCTAAGGCTACTTGCTATTGTTGTTACTGTTGGACTGCTTGTTGTAAAGCTAGGGCATATTCTTAAAATGTAGGATCAATTAGTGCTTGGGACATCTATGATGGGTTTTGGGTGTTGATGTTTTGTGCGGGCTGCATATTTTTGATGAGAGGTTGGGGGTTCACTTGGTTTAACATTTCTTGCAATATAATGGATTGAGGTGGAGGAATGTAAGTTTGTGGCCCCATTTTATTTTGCATGACTTGGGGGATGAATGCTAAAGATGAGGATGGTGTCATTAAGTATTGTGATGTTAAGGGCACATTAAGACCTTGAGTTCACTGATTGAAAGGATTCCCTTGACCAATTTTTTGGGGATTCCCTTGTGTTTGAGATGCGGCCACAGTATTACGTTGGTTAATAAGATTTGTGATCAAGGGATTGTTTTGATGTGGGTTAATGATAGATGGGATATATGTGTTTTGGGGAAATGTTGGGGTTGATGTATCAATGGGAGGATTGGATGAAGATGTTCCATGTTGTGTCAAAGGTTGATTTTGCATGAGGGTATTCCCTTGAATTTTTGGGTCTACTTGTGACACTTGGTTCACACTACTTTGCGTGATATTGGGCACACTTGTGGTATTAATGGGTATGGATGAAGATGGGTGTCCTTGATATGTTGAGGTTGTTGTTGAGTAATGGAGTGTAAGTGGTTTATATGGATGTTGGGGATCCTCAAGAATGGGAGGAGTTCCAAATGTTGGTGTCCAAGTGGTTGGTGCAGGGGCACCTAAAAACATGTAATTACAAAGTGCATTATATGAGGGTTAGTCTAGGAGTTAGTGACAGTATGAGTCATTTTTGTGCTAAATGAGGTACATGAGACCACTCATGATGTAATAAGATTCAGATGAGCCATTTAATGTAGGTTTGAGTCTTTAGAGGGAACTTTGGGAGACTAAGTTGAAAATCTTGAGTTATCATTAGTAGAAAATGCATAATTAGCAATGTAAAGGGTTAAAAACCTCTTAAAGAAAGGTGGTTAGGTGGTTATAGGTGTTGGAGGAGGTTATTGAAACTATATTTAGTTGATTCCATCATTGTAAGCACAGTTTTGAAGATCTTGAATGAAGAAACTTAGTTTTTCTTTGAAATTACACATTTTCTTTGTATTTCCTGAACTTTGCTTGGCTGGAATAGTCCGTACAACTTTAGATCTTGGTTGAAGGTTGACATGGAATGTTAGGGAATTTATTCTACTTTCAAATGCTTCAGGTTTGATTGAAAATCATTAATTTTCGCGTGAGTTATCTCTATTTTTCTGAAACTGCTCTATTTTGGTGCAAGTTGGTGGTTTGAGAGTAATAAAATGAGTTATTAGGGAATTCCACCTAATATAATATTTATAACTCGGTGGAATGAACCCATTTGTAGTAATATATTTTTCCAAATGCTGTGGAGGTCTGAAAGAATCCCTAGGTTGAATTTGGGTGATTTTCCTTGTGAAAGTGAGTAACTAAAGAGTGGTTTATGAGTTTTGTGGAAGAAATAACCTATGTAATGAATTTTAAAGCTTGTATAGGCATAATTATGGATGTTTGAATAGGTGGTAGGGTCTAGGGAGGTTTGGAGGTATGATTTGCAATAAACCCTCCTTTTGAAGGCCTAAAATCAAGGGTTTTATGGTTTGCCATGTTGGAAGAGTCATATCTAGAAACTAGTGGTGGATTTAGTGGTTTTTGGGCATTTTAATTTCTTCCCAAAAGTTTCATAAGGTTTGGTTGAGTTTAGAGGGTACTTTCTTTGTAAAAGTGGGCTAATCCATTAGCCTTTTCCATGGTAGGTGTATTGGATCTTTGAACTGGTCCAAAAGAGTTTATATTGGTTTCCTTGTATGTTGTATAACTTGAAAAAGGGTATCTTAATCATCCCTGATTTTTTTAGGTGTTTTGGAAAATATTGGTGAAAATCCCTAAACTAGGTTTGCACTAAAACTAGGGTTGAAAGGTGAAATTGGGAAATTGTGCTTCTAATGATTGTTGAACTTGGAAGACTGATTGAATTGCTTTATATGATCATTTTAATCTTGTTATATTCCTCTTGAAGGCAGGTTGTCAATTGGATTGAGATTGAGCCTCTTGACTCTGCATCATAGTGGTATCAGAGCGAGGTTGTAGATCTCTTAAAGATTGAAGGAGAAGAATTTGAAGGAGAAAGGACATCATGGCTATCAAAGGTTTGAATGAGAAGGAGACACATATGAGGAATGCAATTTTCAAGACTAGGTGCAAGTGCAAAGGTAAGGTATGCAAGGTTATGGTTGATTCAAGTAGTTTGGATAACTTGGTAGCTCTTGAAATGGTTGAAAAATTGAACTTAGAAAGGTTTCCACATGATTCACCTTATTATGTTTCATTGATGAATGGTGAGAACACATTTTTGGTTAAAGAGAAATCATGGGTTGAATTTCAAATAGGTGAATATAAGGACAAAATATAATGTGATATTGTACCATTGAACTCTTGTCATCTAATGTTTGGGAAACCATGGTGTTGGGAAAGATTTGCTATGTACTATGGTAGGGATAATAGTTACCAAATTAAAAAGGATGGGAGGATTTATGATTTGACTTCATTGGTGGAAGAAGATCATGGCCAAGACAAGAAAACAAGGGTGCTGCTGCAGGAAAGACAAAAGTTCCTAGGATACAAAGAAGATAGAGACAATGAAGAGGCAAAAGGGCATAGCATAGATGTAGTGGAGAAAGAAAAGCACCATGAAGAAGTATTGAAGAAGATAGAGCAACTTGAAGACAAAAAGGAAACATAGAAAGTGAAGGTCAGAAGTGAAAAGACCTTGAAGGGATGAGATAAGGATGGAGAATGTGATGAAGACAAAGTTGCAGTCACCACCTGTGAAAGGATTGCTGAGACAGCAAGGGTAGCAACAGATTCAAAGTTGAAAAGTGCGAAGGATGGTTAGAAAGTAGAGGTCAGGAATGACAAGACCTTGAAAGAGTAGGTTAGGCATGAATGTTGTGTTGAAGATAAGGAATAGGTAAGAGTTTGTTCAATGAGGAATGATAGTGTTCTAGGGCAGGCAACCATGAAGAATGAAAAGGTATATGATACTGAGACAAAGTGTTGTGAAAAGAAGATGCTTGGGACAAAGATCCTCAAGAGAAGAGATGAGGTTATGAAGAGTGAAGAAGAGTTGCAAGAACACAAGCCATTTGGGCATGAAAAAAACACAAGGGAAGAGGTGAGTTATCCATTGAATGGGCAAGAAAGTGAAAAGAAGCAGGTATATGGAGATATGATTGATAGAACTATGGATAAAGAGGTCTTAAAAACTGAGGTAAAGGTAGAGGATGAATGTACCAAAGATGACAACAAAGGAACAAGTCTTGAAAGGCTTGAAGGTGATGAGAAGATCATGGTTGGGACAATTTTGTGTCCTTTAAGGATGAGTGAAGATAAAAGATAGTCAAGCATTACAAATATAGTGAGTTGTAGCACTGAAGACATAGAGGTAGAAGAAGAAGATAAGCTGAAGATGAATGGGAACGAGTGCCAAAGGAAATGGCAAGTGATGACGAGCAGGTTGGTTGTGGCAAATCAATGTGAGAGCATAGTAATCAGAGGAGATGAAGGACAAATGGATTGTATTCTTGAAGTTGATAGGACCAAAGTCCTTGGAATGGAATCCCAGTGGTCTAAGGTAGACAATCAAGAAGGTAATGAGAATACAGTGCAGGCCATGAAGGAAGTGATGGTAGAAGCCAAGGGTCTAATACAAGACTTGAGAGTAGGTGATGAACAAGCTGTGAAAGTCAGGGAAAGGACAATAAGCTATGAAGACTAGCAGAAAATAGTGAAAGAAACTGTGGAAGAGTTTGGAGAGTTTGAGAAAAAGTGTATAGGAGTTGAGCAAAGGTTGGAATGTGTAGTCACCATGAGAGGTGAAGGAAAAATGGTAAAGGTTTTGCAGAGGGTTACAATAAGGACAGAGGCTAAGACTAAGAAGTTGACAGTGCTAGGCTAGGGAATGGCTAAGAGAAGATAGTGTGTGTGGTCTCCAAATGAGATGGAGAAGAGAGGAAAATCTGAGATTGGGACAGTGAGTTGTCCTTGGTTGCTGAGTTTAGTAATAAGGCAGTTGTATGCTATTGAGACAGGGGATCCAAGCATAGTGAATCTGAGTATAGATGTGAAGTGGAAGGATAAGAGGATGAGAGTGAAGGGAATCAATGGTTATCTCCTTGATTTGTTCATTCTTCTGACAGTGGTCAGACCAAGGGTTAAAATGAAAGTGGAAGGGAAAAATGCAAATTATGTTGCAGAGAATAGAATTGAAGGGAGAAACTACATGTATAATTGGCCAAGGCTCATGGAAGAGCATGGACAAGAGATATTAATGCATGCTAGAATTGTTTGACCCAATATTGATTTAGAGTGAACCTTTGTTTTCAAAGACCAAGGTGGTGAGAAACATGCTAGAACTCTAAAGTTTTCAAATCCTATGATTAAGGAGAAGTTCTTGTGAAATGTGTAGATTTGGGTCGTTCATGAAATAGCATAGAAAACATCTCCTTAGTGATTTATCTTAGTTGTGATACTCTCTTAAGATAAGTCTTCTAATATACTTTAAACTATGATGTCTAAGTTTGAAATAGAAACATGTAGACCTTCTATTGGGGATTTTGATTTACGTGAGATCATTTAAGACAAGCCTAAGTTTGTGAAAAAGACCAATGTTTGACTTAAATGAGAGGTTCAAATTGGGCATACATATTTGGATTATTTAGTGGAATACGTCTATACAAATTCCTTACCAACTTGTTCCTATTTTGATAGAGTGCCACAGGGTGTTGTTTGATAGTTTTTTGACTATGATGTCTAAGTTTGAAGTGACAAAATGTAGACCTTCTCTTGGGGATTTTGATTTTGTGTGAGATCATTTAGAGAAGTTCAAGTTTATGGAAAAGAGGATATTTATTGCCACATGGGGGGTGGTAATATCAGCCTTCCAACCAAAATATCAGCTTGTTCCTCTTCTTTGACTATGATGTATGCTGTGTTTCTCCACTGGGTTGGTATTTCATTTGTTTCAAAAGTGAAGCTTCTCAAACTAATGATTATATCAGTTTGTTCTCCTTCAATGAATTCAAATTTTGGTTGAATGATAGTGAGTGTAAGTTCGGCTTGTTCAACTAGAGTGATCAGATGCCAAATGGTCATGTGGGGTTCAATTTATCAATTTATCTTGCTTAAATGGGTTTATTTTTACCAAAAACACTTATCTTTCTTAAGTTCAAACTAAATGTCTATGTCAAAAACATCATAAATTCCACAAAGTCCATTTTGTGAAAAAGGATGAAGTTAGGGGCATAGTTACCTAGGTTAACTTTGGGAAGTATGGATTTAAATGTAAACCAAAATGTTTAGAAGTCTCTAAGAATAAATCCTTAGGACAAGCATCAATATCAAGGTTCTGTTAAAGGGTATTCATACTTAGACCAAAGGGTTTGAAATTTTGAAAATACTTTATTGATGTTTGTTTGAATTTTTTTGGAACCAAACAAGTGTTAAATTGAATCTGAAGCATTTACAATCCTAGATAGATCAGGTACATATTTCTCAGCAGGCTTATCATCATCTGAAGAGATGATTAATCTGTGAAGATGAAATGGACAAATAGGCTAGGTCAAGGAAATGTAAGGTCTTGACATGCCAAGCAAAGGAGTCCATTCACCAATTTCTTTATTACCTCAATCAAAACCAGACATGGTAAGTAACTTTTGGGTGTAGTACTATTCCCATACACTACCTTGAAATACGTTTCAGAATTAGACTTGGTTAGCCACTACAACAAGGTTTTTAATGATCATATTCAGGATAGACTGGTGCCATACATGTGGAAATTCACTCAATTAAGAGGCCTCCCATCCCTTAGAAATGTCTAAGGGTTTTAACATATCACAAGGATACTAGGGGAGACTTTCATCGGTATGGGACAACCACAACTAGCTGATTAGTGACTTTAGTCACTCCAAATTATTTATATAGCGAGTTGGATAGAAACCACCACTTGGGTCATTCCCTCTCACAAGTTGGGAGGTAGGCCCTCTAAAGGAAACACATGTTTGAAGCGTAAAATTCTTTTCATCACCCAAGATTTCCAATAGGTGTGAGGGGAGAAGATAGGCGCTTCCAAGTAGGAAATTAGACTTGTGTGTTTCTCTTCACCCAAGATCGCATGAAGCACAAGGGGATTGGATATGCACAACAAGAATACATAAACAAATCAAACACATGTTCATTTTAATCCATCATAGAAAAATGAGTTTATTTTAAACACCAATTTGAAGTGTGAAAGTTGTGTTCAATTTTTAATCCAACAAGCAAAATGATGTGAGGGTTCAGTTTTAACCAATTTGAATGTTCATTTTAAAGGCCAAAATAAATCTAGTTTGGTCCCAAAATGTGGAATAAAAAGAATCATAAATGGGTTATAATTGCCCCATAAGTGTCACAACACTTGTTACAATTATAATTATAATGATAGTAATGTGCTCCTTCACTTCAAGTTGTATGGTACAAACGTACAAAACCTAGTTAGCCTAAAAAAGCGAGAAGTTAGTGATGTGTTTGAAAAGCAGATAAAATCAAAAATTTAAAGCACATGCTAAAAATCACTCACTATTTTTTCTTATCAGTAAAAATTGTCATTCACAATAGCATCACCATGATTCAAATGAGTGTTGCTCTGTAGTCAAAAAAAGATGATGATAGCGTTGCTATTTGGAGGGCATCGTCGTTTTTAAATCTTTGATACTTTTAAAAAGTATTAGCGTCACAATTTATTTTAATCAACATTAGTGTTTTAATTAGGCATCATTGTATCTATTGGAAAGAGTGTCACTATATGGTGACACTTGACAAAGGTGTCACTGAAATCTCCAAGAGCGTCGTTGTATCTGCAAAAACCAGAAAAATGGACTTCAAGAGAAAAAATTGTTCAATTTGATCGGTTATGCCCTCCTTCTAGCACCAAAATGTGATCGAAAAATTAGTATGGGCCAACACACTTGATCCACGAGGATTCAAATCGTAATTATGCCACTAAACATCAGTCCAATAAGATCAATCAATGAAAACTAGACTAAGAATCCATTAAAAATTAACATATTAAACTACGAAAGCTTTATAAATACCTATTCTAATCCATTGAAACTTATCCTATTGGGGGAGTGGTGTCGTATTGATGTGGAATGATGACCCTTTCCCAATCCTGTGGATAAATGAGCCTATTCCGATCGATTCTATTGAAGAGAATTGACGAAACTGATGAAATATGTGTATGATTTAACATGATTTAAATGCTAAATTAACATGATGCAAGCTGTTTTAACATAATGTAGACTAAGATGATTGATATGGGTGTATGCAAAGCTTATCTAAATGGGATTTAAGCTAAAAATATTGAAACCCTAATTACACAATATACTAAATGGATGCATTTATGTTATCATGGAAGCCATTAATGGAAGCTAAGCTAAAATGATGTTAAATGTGAGTGCAAGTGAGAGTGATTTTAATAGCATAAGTTTCTATTAAAAGATGGATCCATTTGTCTCAAATAGTGACCTATTTATAGGAGGACAAATGAGAAATGAAGGGTTAAGATTAAAAAGGTTAATCAATGGTCAAAAATGGAGGAAAGATGAAACATGGATCATTGATTCTCATCAATAGATGAGAATCAATGATCATATGGATCAAGGAAAGAATATAGGGTTTATATTCTTCCAAACAAACACACTCAAAACTTGCACAAGAAGTCTTGTAATTTTGTCAAGAAGAAGAATATTCCCTTTTTTCAAATGAGTGAGGAGAGAGAATATTCTTTGGAATATTCTCATGGGTGAGGGGAAATTAGATATTTAGAAAATTAAAACAAAGTTTTAATGTGTAAAAGGGGAATGAATATATTCCATGGGAATATTTCTTTTGGAGGAGTGTGCAAAGGAGGAATATTCCCTTAGAATATTCCGTTACAAGTTGGGGGGGAATTAGATTAATTAGTAATTGATATTTAAACAAAGGTTTAATTATGCAATTAGGGGAATTTCATGATATTCATTAAATAATGATATTTAATGAAAAAGAGGGAAAGTGATATGATATTAAATTAAATAACTTAGGGTTATTTAATTAAATAAGAGGACTTAGGGATTTAAATTAAATAATTAGATTTATTCAATTTAATAGGATGAAATGTTAGCATGAAAAGGGGTGAATTAACCCAATTAGATTAATTAGATTAATAGATGAAAATGACATAATTAATTAAATAACTAGGAAAATTTAATCAATTAAGTGAAAAGAGGATGAAACGGTGTTAGTATATTAGATTTGAGGGCATGATATCATTCGGGATATTTTTAAGTGTCTACACAAACAAATAGACATGACATGCAAACCCTTTTTGTCCTAAATTGCATCTACATTTTTTTTTTGATTTCAATTGCCAATTCCCTAAAATTTGTGATTTTGAGCTAAGTTGAACCCAAAACCCATTTTTAAGCTCAATTAAGCTCATACAAAGGAGAAGAGAAACTGTAGTTATAGTATAGTTGTAGTGAGAATGCATGCAAAAATAATAGAGTAAGAGAAGGGTTTGAGGGTGGTGAAGTGAAATTGAGCTAAATTTGTAAAGGATAGAACATTGAGTAGAGGTAAAGAGATTCACCAATGGGAGGTGATGTTATTAGGGGAGAGTCATCGACACAAGCATATATAAGAAGATGCATTGGTATTTCCTATCTTCACAATATTTGGTTGGTTGGATTACTTTCTAAAGTTGTCAGAGTTTGAAAATGACATAACAAGGAGATTTGCAACCACATTGGAGCATGACGAAGCAATGGTAAAAGGGTTGTTAGTAGATGCATCTGAAGGAGTAATTTCACAAGTATTTTGTTTGTCTAGGATTGGAGCAGAGTTTTTAGTTTGAGTAGATGTAGTAGATACAAGAGAAGAATTCTATGAGAGAGGAGAAAACTTGGATTCATCATCCCAAGGTACAAAAAGACTCTCTTCCATGGATTAGGGCCAGCTGTGCTTTATATGTTATTAGATACCTTACTCAAGTGACGATAGACAAAATATTCTATACACTGTACATTTCAAATTACTTAGTTATCTTCGCCACAATAGACTAGTAAATGTACCCAATTACCTCTACAGTATGTTGAAAAGGATGGCATCTGAATACCAGAGGAAAAAAAGTGACATAGATTTATAACATCACTATTTAATTGTGCTATCAGTAAAAAGAAGCTTGAGAATTCAATATCCCCAGATATCCTGGGAAGACTTTGTGAGTTTTCAAGGTATTAACATTCTACTTGAGGCATATGTAATACCTAAAACCCTCAAACCAAAAGTTGCACCTACAAGATGAAGCTCTCCAATTTCACCTATGGCTTCACCTACCCATAGCCAAGGTGAGCCTGAGGAGCATAATATGCAGAAATCAACACCTGCAACATCTAGGCAACTTGTAGCAAAGAAGACTCCATCCACCTCTAAGACACCAAAACTTAAGAAAAAATGGGGTAAGCTCTTCTACACCTTCAAAGGTGTAGAAGAAAAAGGAAACACTGAAAGAAAAATTTGCTACACCTAGGAATTTAGGCCGGTTGAAAGAGAAAGGTGTTATGAAGGGGAGTTTGGAAAAACCAGAAGAGGCAAAGGGAAAGGAACAACAAGAAGAGGATGTGTTGTTGGTTGAAACAAACTAAAAAATAAAGGAAAATACCCTTGAAAATGTGCATACACCTGCAAAGAGGAAGAGGTATGTATCCGCCACTTTTGATTCAGACTCAGAAGATGTATTTGTTGCCAAAAAAACACAAAAGAAAACCCTAGATAGTCCTACTCATAAAGACTATGATTGAATAGGGGGCGGTAATAAATATTTTTTAGAATAGAGGAAATTTTTATAGAGGATAGAAATGTCAGAAAGGAGCTCCAAGAAGCTCTAGAAAGAATTAAAAATTTGGAGGAACTAGTGTAGAGTTATGAGGAGAGAGACAAAGAAAGGGAGACAAAAATACAAGAATTGGAGGAGAAGCTGCAAAAAAATTGGCATGGTGCAAAGTTGGACCTATTGGCACAACTGGTCATGGTCAAAATAGGGGATGGAGAACTTATAGTAGTAAATCAAAAACCTCCTACTACAAAATATCTAATTTATCATACAAATTTGTCTCTTGGATACAAATATGGAAGGTCATTGAGGAATTCTCATAGGAGAAAGAAAAGTGGAGAAAGGAAAAATAAACTCTGATTGTAGAGCACACCAAAGTGCTAGAGGGAAAGGACACTAAATTGAGTAAAATGGCATTCAGAATGGAAGAAATAGTAGATAAGGATGCCCAAATTATTAGGTGTAGACCCCCAACTAGAACATATTCCTTTTTTCTCCAGGAAAAATTTCTAAATTTTCAATTTAGTAGGCTAATCAGTAACAAACTAGTTTCTATGAGTGTCAAGTTTGAATTTCTCCATATTTTTGCTAATGCAACCCTTGATGAACAAGACCAACTGTGTGAGTACTATTTGCACAATTATGTGGTTTTAGAGGATGCACAATGGAATCCCTTAATGTTTGTAGGGTATTTTTAGGTAAGAGCTTTAGCATCCTATTTTAAAAATGAACAATTTAGAGGTGAACTCATGGAGTAGTATGGAGAAAGAGAAAATTAAGTTGGTCTTCCAGTAAGGAAAGAGTCCAAAGATCTTGATGAGATAGTAGATGAGTGGTTACAACTCCTGAAACACAAGGGTGTAGGAAAAAAAACTATGAAGGTAAGGTACATGACTACAATAGAATGAAGACGTTGGTAGTTAGGTTAGTTCAAAGTTGTTATAAATATGTATAGGAAAGGTGGAACAATTTGACTCTAGAGCTGCAAAGGAACCTCATTCAATATATAATTTATATCTATGATTGAAAGAGTGAAAATGTACATGGATATTGTTGTTTATCAAGCTACTAAGTGGATACCACTCACGTTCCAACTACCTATGCTCCTTTATCTAGTCCCACATTGGACAAGAGATAAGATGAAGGAATGTGAGGAGGCTAAGAAAACCATAATGAAGAGACTTGCAGTTTACAGAGGGTTCTACCTGAAGTAGATCAAGGGAGTAGATACTATCATGGACCTCAGGGAGATTACACTACACTACAATATGTACCCCTAATGCATTTTTCTTGAGGGAAAGCAAAAGTATAGTTGGGGGGAGTGATGAGTCCATTTATTAGTCCATTTCTTGATGTTTTTATGCATATTTAATAGACATTATCAGACAATCCTTTCAGACATATTCCTATGCTATGCTATCTTTTTATGCTTATTATACAACCTTGGACTTGAATTATAGTAATGGAAATATAGTTATGATATAGTAGCATTGCATGATTTATATGTGGATATGTATGAAATGTGGTTAGATTTATGTGTTTTAATCATGACAGTTAGCTTTGTGTATATATTTTGTGGATTAACCTCTTGTAGCCTAAGAAGACATTGTAGCCTACAACAACTGGAAGTTGTAACGCGCAGTCAAAGGAGGTCTTGGACAACGAAATAGGGGAAGTGCCAAAACAAGTTGAGTGTAATAACTACCATGTGGAGACACTTGATAGAGTTAGTCGTGCATCATTATGACAGTTAATAAGGCGCTGAAGAAGAAAAAATATTTTATTGATAGGATTCTAGATAACTGATTATGGGTTCCATGTTGCATATATCTTTTGCAGAGTTTTAATCCTATTTGAACTCTTGTTCCTTTTCAGTTGTAGTTTGAATAATTCAATATTATATACTTTGATATCTAGGGAGTTTTAGTTAATGATTTTAGTTAAGATTTGTGTTTAGAATAAACTCCACCTTGCTTGTATATAGCATATGGTTGAGTCTTTAGATAGTTAGTTGGTTAATCTCATACTGTTGGATTTTGTTATTATTTACTTCTTAGTTTTTAGTTGTAATCTACAAACATGTTGATTGTTCAGAAATGGTTTTCTTAAATACAATCTTTAAGCAAGATTTTATGTGATCTTTTGAAATGCATAATGAATGAAGTTCAAGTTCATGTGGATGTGTAGAATTTGAAGATTTAGATTTGGTTTTATTTAAGTGAAGACAACCACTTGAGCAGGCCATTCAAGGTCATTTTTCTTCACTACATTTATAGTTGTTTATTTCTATTGGTAGTTATTTTTGTTGTCATTACTTCATAAATTGCATGGAAGCTAAAATATATTCTCATATTATGATTATCAATAATGATTGCTCATATGCATGAATGCATTCAATTGAATTGTAGTACTATGGAGTATAGATTAAGTTCAACTACCAATTTTGAGTAGTCTTGAATTAGTTTCAGTAATTATCTATTAGCAACAGTTTAGCTACATATTATGCTATAGGCACTCATAACTATTAGCGCCAGTTTACTTCTTCCGCTGTTATGTGTTTCTATGATTTTCCAGCAAGTAGAATACCTTCAATAGAATAACTTAGGTAATCTCAGGTCTTGAAGGCACATATAGTGCAACGCCATCACAAGTTTACAAGCTCTAGTTGACAATTTAATGAAGTCTTTACAATGTTGAGTGGACTGTTCAACTAGTCATTCCTCTGAATTGTGTGGTTTCTACCAAGTTTACAAGACACTAGTTTAGACTCTACAATCATATTACAAGAATATCCAACAAAAATGACATATGAAAGTAATGATCATGCCCCATTCCATTCTCTCTAAATCATTTTTTAGACATCCTCAAGATATCATCAAAATAGGACAATAAGATAAATCAAAATAAAAGGCCAAAATAGATGAACAAAGTTGTCATATCACTTGTCAAAGATTTTTGGTTAGAGATGTTATCTGGTGATGATGCATATTGTAGGAATGATATATCCATTAAGGAATATTCTTGGATGTTAATGTTGACAATGATGGTAGGTAATTGATATGTAGGTGTTGGTTTTTCTAATAATGATAAAGTCTTCCTGATTTTTGCATGAACATTCTGTTGGCAACACAAGGGAAGACAACTGAGAGGGGGGGTGAATCATTTGTCACAAAAATTCAAAACTTATTAAACTTATTAACCTTATTCTTAGATCTGATCAATAACCATGAACGCATAAATCATCAACACATCAAAAACACACATAACACCAAAATTTTTATGTGGAAACCCTGTTAGGGGAAAAACCATGGTGGAGGTCAGTCCACAAGATTATACCCTGTTAAAAGTATAAAGAATGAAATGGGAAATGCACATGCATTCAGACACACTACCTAGAGCTCACCACTCAATTACAACAAGGATTACTGCCCAAAGGAAGACACATTGTCTTATAGAAAGATTTGGATTATATCTGCAAAGATTTGAACTGATAAAATAGCATCTGCTAATGCCTGATTACAATTCCAGTTAAGCATATGAACAATTCTCCACTCTTCTTCAATCTTCTTCACACTCTACTCTACCTTCGAATGATTTAGAACATTATTCATGAACACACACATTCAACATACTTCAAATGAAATCAACAATCTCTTATATATAATCCGTAACAAGAAATTACATCGCTACATGTCGACTTCAACAAAATAATAAGATGAATATAAACTATTGGCCCAAATCACTAACAATTATTAATGCGAATCAACCAAGGTTAGCCAAAACTTAGTGAAGACCCAAAATAACATCTTCAAATGCAAACCACCTTAAAAAATTATTCCTTGAAGATCCAAAACACGCTACGATCACCTTGTCGGCCATGAACATGAAAAACATGAACACGCAAGAGAAAATCATGGATCACGAGCATAATGATCAATGTGGATGTGTAACATAGATAGAGAATGATATAGAAACATCCAAAAACATCATGAATCACTAGAGAAGCATCCACAACAACTGAACTAACTAGAATTGCATTATCTTCATTCAGGAACACCAACTGAAGTAATAGAAAAACTATCAGAATACAAATCTTCATAACTTGATCAAATCTTCACGTGGATCTCTGAAACTCAATGTGGATAAACTAGATATAATAAAAAAGAAACCCTTTAGTCCACAACCTCTGATCATCAATGTACTGAACTCACCAATAAACTAAACTTCATTTCACCATTGACAACTTGCAACTCATTTCATTACAATTTTCTCAATATCCTCGACATATACAACTTCTAATGCATTAATGCTAATAGTGTTGAAATCAATGAAAACCACATATCAAAAACACAACCACAACATCCAACAATCTCCCCCTTTGGCATTGATGGAAACACATGATGTGAAAAGCACCATCAATGCAACTGTCTCTTAACACTTACTCCCACTTAGGTTTTGATTCTTCTCTCCTCAACTCATCCACATAACTCTTTTCCCCACATGACTCTTCTCCCAGATAATTCACATTTTTTCACATGACTCTTCTCCATCTTTGACATCAATGACAAAGATCTCTAAGCTTTGAACCACATATCTGAACATCTGGCTACTCCCTCTGAGTAGCAGCCACCACAACATCAATCTAGATCAAGATATGACTATGAAATGCACAAAATGATGCAAAACAATGCATCTTAGTTCTGATTAGGAGGGGTAATCACCCCTAACTTCCCTCTGAGATACTCAAAAGTATCCTTAAGCAATGGCTTGGTAAAGATGTCTGCAATTTGTTCCTTAGTAGGCACATACTCTAATCTTACTTCCTTTTCACTGACCTTCTCTCTCAAAAAGTGAAACTTGATATATATATGCTTGGTCTTGGAATGAAAAACCGAATTCTTAGAAATGTTAATGACACTTGAATTATCATAGAAAATAGCTATAGGCTCATCATACACAACTTTGATATCTTTTAGCATCTGCTTCATCCACAATACTTGAGTACAATTGTTAGTAGCAACAATGTATTCTGCCTTTGTAGTAGATAAAGAAATGGAATTCTACTTCTTACTTAACCATGAAATCAACTTCTTACCCAAGAAAAATGCACCACCACTAGTAATTTTTCTGTCATTCACATCTCCTGCCCAATCAACATCAGTAAAGGCACTCAAAGTAAGATCATCATCTTTAGGATACCATAGGCCAAAATCAACTATCCCTTTTAAGTATCTAAAAATCCTCTTCACAACAGTCACATGAGATTCTTTAGGATTAGCTTGAAATCTTGCAACAATAAATACAACATTCATGATATCAGGCCTAGTTCAAGTTAAATACAACAATCCACTAATCATTGATCTGTATCTAGTCTGATTTGCTTTCAGAGAATCATCATTTGTTGTCAACTTGTTGGAAGACTGAAATCACTGAGAGGGGGGGTGAATCAATGATTTATGAAAGTCACAAAACTTTTTCAAAAACAAGATTGTATGTTTTTTTTGAGCCAAGAAGACAAATGACAGTATGTATTGCAAACTTGACATTTAAATCAAGACACCAAAGGACAATTCAAAGAACATATTTTACCTGTGCTAAACAGTCGTGTATTTGCATGAACTAGGAATTTAAACATGAAGCTTTAACAAAAGGGAAATGTAACACGAAACATGTACCAAAGCTCATTTTTAAATCAGAACTTTTTATGCATGAAACCTGACATATATATATATATATTAGATGTGAATTTGATATATATTTGGTGACACATTTAAAAAAAATAGATAAGAAAAATCACACATATAAACATCACATAACACCATAATTTGTCCTGAGTGGAAAAACCCTCTTGGGGAATAAAAAACCACTCGAAAAATATTTCCTTTATTCACTTAGAGCACCAACTCTTTCACATTTAGGAGAACCAAATCCACAAGTTTAGGAGCACCAACTCCAAAAAAAATAGAAGCACCAACTTCATGAGATACATGAGTACCAACTCTTTTACAAAGCAACAAATTAAAGCATTCTATCAGAACTCTAGAAGTGCAATTTTTGCAACCCTAGAAATACAATTGAAGACTATGAATATCCTCGTTAAGCACATTGAAGAATGTTGTATGACAAAATTTTCAAGAAATGTAATAATCTGAGAATCACAACAAAGATTTTCAATTTAATATCTTTTGTATCAAATGTCTGAAAACATCATATTCCTATTTTTAGATCACCCAGAAAAAATGCCTGAAAGCCATCTTTTAAAGACCCTACAAATAATAACCTTTGTATGTAGTTTGAATAACTGAAAATCAACTTGGGTTAGGGTTCAAATTACAAACCCTAAATAATCCTCCTTCAAAGTAAACTCTTTCAACAAATATGATCACCACATTGAAACAATTCAGTTACAATCTAACTGAAAAAAATCAACTCGGGTTTGTGAAACCCTAACAGATTTCTATCTTCAACAAAAATAATATTTTCTGCTAGAATCTCAGAAGACTTGAATTGACAAAATTCTTATTCCTTAAGCACCAAACTGAATATTCCAAAAGAATCTTTTAAAAACAAAACCACAAGATCATTTTACCTGATCACGAAGGATGAAGGCAAAGAAACCACCACAACCTGTCAAGTAAACTCATAACGACCCAACTGGAAGAAACTCCTCTAACTTCCACAGTAAAAAACAAAATCCACTCATACAAAAAACTGCCATCGAGCTTCCTATTTTGGGCTTGCATTAGTTCTCATTGTTCTTTTAGAATGTCGGCTAAGATTTTGCATACTTCACATATGGCAGTAGCTAGGGTTCAAGAAATTAACACATTGAGACAAAAACAATATTACCCTAATCTCCTTTCTTTCAAGTCTGTCGAAGACTTTCCAGAATACAATAGTCACTTGGAATCTGAAAACCTAATCAATCAAAAATCATAAACCTTTGAAATCCAAAATATCTGTCAGTGAGACAAAAAGATAGATGCTGCCAAAGAATCCTAACAAAATGATGGCTTATTAAATAAAGACCAACTGATATTACTTCCATGTGACTTGTCAAAGTCAACTTCCAATTTAGTGCCATGTGACTGACACAAATACCATGTGCTTGATGAAACCTGATAGGGTTTGATGTATATGCCACACAAAATGAAACCCGATACCATATATTATTGATGCCACTACCATGTGACTTTAACAAAGATAACTCCAATGTGAAATGAAATAACCACACAATATGCCAAGGTAAACAACAATAAAATGTGCCAAAAGAAACCAATTAAGTTTTATATTATATGCCACATTAAATAATCAATCAAGATGCTTATGAACACTTCAATGTTTATTATCATAGCAAGGCCCAAATAGAGAAGTCACCTTATAATTCCCATGTAGAGAAATCAAAGGACCATTGACACAATGATATTGTCAAGTCAAAATGCCATAGATATGCAATAGAAATGTGCATAATCAAACACATTAAAATGTAACAAGAAAGACAAAATGACCTTAGTCACTTGAGAAATGATCAAATTGAACTTACAAATGATCAATCGAAATATGATCAAACAACCTGTGACATGCAACCTCAAATGGAGCATTTAAATGATCTTGAAAATGACCAATCCTGAATAACCTGTACGATGCCTTATCAACATTGTCAGTCTAACATAATCATAAACACTGAAAGAATATCATGTAGAGTAGATCCAAAATTGAACATCATGTAGCTCATCAAAATGATGTAGACAGAGCCAAGGAAATCATGATACAAACTGAACCAAATCATATGACACCAAGATTAGACCATCCCAACTGTATAAACTGTGTGCATAATGTCAATGACACAACACAAGTGAATACACCATCTGCATATCATGGGAACCAATCAATCCTAAAATTCAATGAGAGAATGCATCTTGCATCATATGCCAACCAACCAATCAACATCCTCAAAACCAATCTGCACATCATTTAGCTTGTCAATGTCAATCAAAAAACACCATTATAAGAACCAGTTTTATCATCAAGGGAAAACATCACACATCACATACAACTGAGAGTCAACAAACCCCCCCTAAACCAATCTCCACATCATGTAGCTTACATCACACATCACAAACAACTGAGAGTCATCACAACTTACATCTGGTCACCATGGGTGTACCAACTAGCTTTGAATCTTGCATACCAAATTTCTTAAGCAATTCTTTCACATAGTTGGACTAAGATATAAAGATCCCTTTATCTAGTTGAGTAATTTGTAATCCCGAAAAGAATTTCATCTCTCCAATCATTGACATCTCAAACTCATTCTGCATCTCATCAACAAACTTCATGCACAAACCATCATCTCCTCCAAAAATGATATCATCAACAAAGACTTCCACAATCAAATCTTTATCACCATCAATCTTGAAATATAGATTACTATCAACAGTACCTTTGTTAAATCCAAGCTTCAGTAAATACTTATCCAATCTGGAATACCAAGCTCTAGGGGCTTGCTTAAGTCCATACAATGCTTTCTTTAATTGATAGACCATATCTCCCTAATCAGTCAATCGAAATCCATCCAGTTGCTCAACATACACCTCTTCTTCCAACTCGCCATTTAGAAAAGCTGACTTGACATCCATCTGATAAACCTTGTAGTCTTTGTAAGCAACATAAGCAAGAAACAATCTTACAACTTCAATTATAGCAATAGGGGCAAAGGTCTCTTCAAAATCAATTCCTTCCATCTGGGAATATCCTTTACCCACCGATCTTGCTTTGTTTCTAACAACTTCACCTTGCTCATTTAGTTTGTTTCTAAAGACCCATTTAGTTCCAATGAAATTTTTATCCTTAGGTCTATGAACAAGAATCCATGTATCATTCTTCTCAATTTGCTGTAACTCCTCTTTCATTGCTTCAACCCAGTGTTCATCTTTGCATGCTTCATTCACATTAGTAGGCTATCTTTGAAATCAAACATTACTCTTCTGCAATCTTTCTCCTAGTCTGGACACCTTTGTTCTTATCACCTATGATCTGATCTTCTAAATGATTCAATCTTACATACCTTAAAGTCTTAGGACATTCTTGAACTTCAGACTCTTGTGTTCTCTCTTCTACACTTTCACTGTTTTCTCCTTCCTCTTGGTCTTCTTGATTCACCAGAATGATTTGAACTTGATTTGAAGTCTGAACTTGCTTTCCTTTATTTGTACTATCCTTTTGATCATCAAAATCATATCCATAGGTTCTGGATGGTGTAGGTATGTCTTCATCAACCTTGAAATTTGCACTTTCAACCATTTTCCTCAATCTCTTATTGTAGCATTGGTAGGCCTCGCTCTTAGTAGAATAACCCAAAAAGATACCTTCATCACTCCTAGCATCAAACTTTCCTATATCTTCATCTCTTTTGATACAAAATTTGCTTCCAAAGATCTTGAAATATGTAACAGTAGGCTTATGACCAGTCCATAGCTCAAAAGGGGTCTTACTAGTATCACCTTTGATTTGTACCCGGTTGAGAGTGTACACAATAGTACTCATAGCTTCTCTCCAGTAGATATGAGGAACATTTCCTTCCAACATCATAGTCCTAGCAACATCTTGAACTGTCCTATTTTTTCTTTCCACAACTCCATTTTGCTGAGGGGCCCGCAGTGCAGATAATTGTCTCCTTATCCCATGTTCTTTACAAAAAGAATTAAACTCACTGGAAGTGAATTCACTACCTCTATCTGATCTCAGACAATTAATTTTTAGACCTATCTCTATCTCAACCATGGCCTTAAAGATCTTGAACTTCTCCAGAGCTTTATATTTCTCCCTTAAGAAAGTAACCCACATAATTCTAGAATAATCATCAATGAGTAACATGAAATACCTGTAACCTTGTAAACTTCCAACTCTAGAGGGACCACACAAATCAGTATGCACAAGCTCCAACAATTCATTTGAACAATGTTGTTTGCTCTGAAATGAAATTCTAGTTTGCTTCCTTAACTGACATTTCTTGCATATGGCATTAGTAGGTTTCATCAACTTAGGAAGATCTCTCACAACCTTAGTAGAACTTATTTTGATAATATTATCAAATTTAACATGACACATTCTCCTATGCCACAACCAACTTTCATCAACTTGAGCAATCAAACAACTTTTACTAGAAACACTCAGGTGAAAGATATTACCTTTAGTTTTTGTACCTAATGCAATCACATTTCTGGAACTTCCCAATATTCTGCACTTTCCATCCTTGAACTGAAGATTGTATCCCTTATCAACCATTTTTCCAACATTTAAAAAGATTATGCTTCAAAATTTCCACATATAAGACATCATCAGTATTATGCTTACCATCAAGAGAAATGCATCCTCTGCCACAAATCACACCAGCTTTGTCATCACCGAATCTTACAACACCACCATCATACTTTTCCAGGCTCACAAACTTACTTTTATCTCTTGTCATATGATGAGATCATCCATTGTCAATCACCCATTCATCTTTCTCTTCAACTCGAGCAGGTAGGGCTTTCTCCACATTTGTACAGCTAGCAGATTCAATAGACACAAGATTATTTTCCTTGATAGCAATAAATACCCATTTGTCCTCACTTCCATTTCCTTTATCAGATTCATCATCTATTACAACTTCATCAGTAGCATAACTTAACACTTCCTTTGAAATTTAGGCTTGTTATGTCTTGGTTTAGAAGCTCTTTCCGGACACCTTGATGCAAAATGACCTATCTTATTGCAAGAAAAACATTTAAGAGGCAATTTTCCTTCATACTTACCTTTTCCTCTTGCTAATCTTTTGACAATAAGTGCTTCTAGCTCTTCTAGCTCTCTTTCTTCTTCCTCAATCTCTCATTTCTTCCTCATACTTGAATGTCTTTCTAGATGAACTTTTACCTAGATCATATCTCTATTTATCTCTTCCAGAAGTAGTGACCTTGAATACAAATTCTACCTTAGGAAGGGCATCACCAAATTCACTCAACTCAAAAGCAGTAAGCTTACCTATCAACATATCTCTGGTTAGATTTGTCACAGTCTGGAGCTCTTCAATAGCTATAGCTTTGACTTTGTATGAAGTAGGAAAGGATCTAAGCACTTTATACTAGTACACAAACAACAATATATGACTAAATAAACTACTAAAAATTATATATAAATGACTAAGTTTAGTCACGTGACTATTAGTGGTTTATTTGTAGTCATTTATAACACCACTAAATTTATGACTAAACTATTTTAGTCATTTATTTAGTCATCGATTTGGTCATTGATTTGGTCATTGATTTAGTCATTGATTTAGTCATTTATTTAATCATGGTAGTCATTTATTTAGTCATTGATTGTTGTTAACTAGTCATTTATTTACTCGTCGTAGTCATTACTTTAGTCATATATTTAGTCATTAATTTAGTCATATATTTAGTCATTACTTTAGTTTTATATTTAGTCATTAATTTAGACATATATTTAATAATTAATTTAGTCATTACTTTAGTCATTAATTTAGTCATTTTTATTTACTGGTTTCCATTAATTGGTAGTAAATATAGTCATGAAATGAATAATTTATTAAGTACCATAAATTTTATAGTGCAAAACTAACATAATATTAAACTTGAACTAAAACATAAAAGAAAATAAAAATATTACATATACGAACAAGCTACAACATGCTAGAATTAAAATATTGATTCAACATCATGATAAATAAAGGTAATTTGCAATAAAAAAATTAATGCAAATATATATATATATCAAGTTACAAGATGTCAAAGTAGTCTAAGAGTATATGTAAATATAATAAAAAATGTCAAAGTTGTCTAAGAGTTTCCAACTCTTTCAAATACACCATGATAATTAAGATCCTTGAACAACACATTCAAAATACTGCATAAAGCAGTGAGCCAAGATGTCTAACATTAACTAGTACATGATAAACATGTTCAACTGTCATTTTCTATAAATATTTTTGTGGCCACCGTGTGAAGGTTCCCTCTTTCTCTTTCAGAAAAAAGCTCCATCTATTTTGTCTTCATAAACAAGGGGTATGTTACTTGTGACCTTTAGAATGTTTACATTTGCATCTCCTATTCCTTTCAAGTTGACTCCCTAACTTTATCCCCTTCTTTGAGTTTATCAATACATTTTTGCAAAAAAAAAAAAAAACACATTATATTACATAGGTAATGATTGCCCTTGTTTGCATAATAAAACAACCATTACTTACTTAAATAGTACTTGCATGTGTGTGTTAAAATAATTGAAAAAAGAAAATTTCAAAAATAATTGCAATGATCAATGTAATTTACTAAAAAACCAACACTCATTGCACTGCTTACAATGTTACTATTAGCTTCATGCTAATCAGATACAAAGGCCACAAATATAAACACTACATTACCATGCACACAATATGAGAGCACTACTACTATTGCTACAAGGTGAAGGTGAAATACATTGAGATGTACAAAAATAGTGGCATTAAAGCTCTGAAACATAACCCTATGCATTCAAAAATTGAGAAAAAATTGGATTTAAAAAAAAGGTAAAAAATTGTAGAACAAGAGATAAAAACTATTTTTTTTGAAATTGAAAGGCATTTCCATAGCCTAGAGATATAGAAATCAAATGAAATAAAGAGTTTAACTAATGAATTGTAAAAAATAGATTTATGTAGTTTATATTCATATCTATTGCACACCTTTCAAATTCAAAGCATTACTTCACATTGCATAACTAATAACTAGATGTTGATATTCAATTACAATATAGTTTTTACAAAGTCAACCTAAGTAGTTATGCAATTACTTCACATTGCATAACTAATAACTAGGAGCAGTTGCTAATTGCATTTGTTGTCATGGCATTCTATGAGACCACATTTCTTTGAGGTATTTTTTCAAACAGTTCACTGCCTTGTCTATGCTACAACATTTTCCATACATGTCTACCAAAGCATTTTGTCAAATAGTACACTGGCTTGGAAAATTTCTATCAAAAGCATAATAGTAAGCATGAGACCATAATAGTATGAGGCTCCATAAATCTTTCCCCATCCCTAAATAAAAATTAGCACTATCGGCCTAACAACTCATCGGTGGAACCCCCATTATAGCCTCGTTGATGGCCCGATGAAAGCAACTAATAACCTAGTATCAGTGTAACAATACCCTATCCGGTTGACTCTTAAGGTGCTCTCCTCGATAGAATGACATAGTCAACAAAAGTAAGCACATAGCTGTGACACATGAACATCGGTGGAACAAATGTTTGCATTCCCCCAATGACCCGATATAACCATGGATTATCAAGTGCATAACGTATATTGATGGAGTTGGGGTGCATCGGGGTGACGTTATCTGGTGTCCTATTGATAGACCTAAGGAAAGTTGTTCATTGGTGGAGAAGGTGGCTATTGCTGGAAGAAGAATCACAATCTCACCGATACGATGATAATGATTATTCTAACTAATATCACATCTCGAGGCATCGTCGAGATATTTAAAATTAATGTTCTCCCCTAATGACAAGACTGAAATAGGTGGTGTATTTAGGGAGCTCTAAAATGTAGTACTTGTAGGTTTTAATTCTTGAAGTGAATGAGAGAAGTGTGTGGAGTCAAGTGGCAGTGATGATTGATGTATGCCGAGCATTTATGGAAAGGAATGTGAATGAAGTTATTAAATTCTCGAGGCATTACTTGATGCTCCTCTACTGTGGCAAACAATAAGTGTGAAAACGGTGTACAGGAGGTGGCTCTGTTGCTGCAGAGGTGATGGAGGTTGGTTTCACGCTTAAAACAAAGAAAAAACTCTCACACTTTTATGGAGAACCATCAGTAAAGAGACTGATGGGGTGTTTCCCATACAACGATGAATGATTAGTGTATTCAGTGCAACTAATTATGGGAAGAGGATTCAACCATCTCACACATAGGTACATAACTAATTTGGACATTTATTCGCTCATAATGGATTGGGGCTTAGATTTGGGAGAGCCGATTGAAGTTGTGAAAAAGGTGATGAAGGCACTGGTGCATAAGGATTATCTGAAGAACATGGACTCACTATTGGAATGGATGATTTCGGGAGTTGGGATGGATATCGGTGAGGGAATTGAAAGTGAAGAGGATGAAGAAACAGTGGAATGCATACCCTTTGTGAAATGGGTAGAAGGAAAACGTAAAGATAGATGGAGAGAGGGAGCAACACGCGGGTGGGAGGCTCTGAAATTGATTGTGGAATTAATAGAGGTTGAGGTAGTGATAAAGAAGGAAAAGGCTGAAGTGAAGTGACTGAAGAAGTTGGAGCAGTTGGAGAAGTTGGAGCAGCTGGAGAAGATGTAGTAGCGACCTCAGAGGAAGAAGAAGAAGAACGAGACCTCTATGGAAACTATGGCGAGTAGCTTGTTTGCAACTCTACAGTTAACATAATCCTCTACCACGAATTTGAGTTTTTTGGCTATCTGTAGTTAGTGTTTGGGGGTTTTACAAAACTGTGGGCAACGAAAAGGATTTTTTGGTTTGCAGGGTAGTTAGTAGTTATTCGTAAAAGACGATGAATGTAATTTTTAGTAAAAATTTTGATTATGAAATAGTTGTTAAGGAATGGCAGTGAAGTCACTAAAGATAAACTGTAAAATTTGAAAATAATGAATATATAAACTCTCTAGCCATACAACTATAATCTCAAAAAAGATTGTAAATAAGGAAATTAATAGTTTGAATGCAAGTAATCTATGTCAATTGTCAAACATTAATATTCTCCAGTTGTCACCTAAACCTGATTTAATAAGTAATAAGCACTTACTAGTAATCATGCCTGCCCACCAAAGTGACTCATAGAGGTAAGAATAACCTCCCACTCCTACAATAATTTTTTCATGGTCACTGTTAATATATAAAATTAAATTTGGAAAGAACAGAGTTGCAAAGATAGAATAGAATGAAGACTCTAAAGAAGCTATTTTCACATTATAGCTTTCTGACAATCCAACATGACACTGAAGCTTAGTGTTTGATTTTTGTTCAACACAAAAACAAGAACTGAGCCATGGGATAGAACACTTAAGTCAATTTGTTTTTCAAAATAAGTTAGTATACTCAAATGTGATAGGAGATGAAAGCATAATCAAAGAAATGTGTTAAAAGGGCACCTCCATTTATGTGCAATGTAGGTGGCAATTGTCTAAATTTTGAAGTTCAATATTGAAATTTTATTTAAAATTGAATAATAAATGTCCTTAGTTGATCATAAGTAACTAGTAGATAAAGCTAACTAGTTCAAGGTATTCACTATCATGTTTACACATTCCCTAAGTATCTACTAAACCAATAAATCTTGCATAGAATGTATATATTTTTAATTTGAAGACCATATTTATAGTCATGGAGAGTTACATGAGGTATAGGTTAGGTCTCTAGCTGATATATAATTGGTGCAAATCTAAGGTCTTAAGTTGTCCCGCCCAATAATATTTATTCCAATCTTTAAATGACATAAAAGATTGAGGCTTATCCTTTTTTGTTCTCAAATTCTCAATCAAACCATATTAACCATATCATACTAAAAGTCTATTGTCAGGACCAGAAAATGTAAGTTTTGAGATTCCCACTCAATCTCAAGGCCAAAAGAATAACATTTGGCTTAAAACAGGTACATACCAAAATCTTCAAATAGTAGAGTGATATCTTCAACAAAACCCTGAGTACTTAAATCCTTCCATGGTTTTTTGTTGATGTAATTAAATTATCATAGATGATCTAAAAGGTCAAAGGGCCTTCATTTTTCTTGTAAGTTGTAAGTCCTAAAAACAAGTCAGTCAGTCATCAAGGTAAATACATGACTGGAACATGGGTGAGGTAACAGTCATCAAGGTGATTACATGACTGGAACAAGTGTGAGGTAACATAAGGAATTATACCTCTGTCCTCATCACCCAAATCAAGATTTGAGGCAAGTGGAGGAATGTAGCCTACTCACTGCTTCTTCACAACAAACTTTAATCTATACTTTCTTTATAAATGTTCTAAAAAAGAATGTCATATGACCACCAAAATAATTTCAACTATCACAGTTATTTGATTTTTCATCAACACCATCCCATCACAAAACCATTAGTTATAATTTAATCTTGATTGAGGAAATACATACCCAGTACATCCTCTTCAATACAAGGAAGGTGAGCTCAGTCACTTGTTCAAGCCAACAAGTACTCCACAACCTCTCTCCTCCTAGCAAGTAACACCCCTTGAGTTCTCTCGATGGACCCTTCTTCCCATAAAGCTTCAATATGATGGAAAGTTTTTGATGCAAAGCAATTTGGATTTGAACAAATCATCACCAAACAAGCTGATTCAAACAACCAATTGATTCACAAAACTCTTCCAAATCACTCCTTTGCAAAAACTCTTCAACTCATCTAGTAGGTCTGCAGACCTAGATTTTTGACTTTATCTCACAATGAACCACTCAACAATCAATCTATCTACTATTTTAGGCACCCTTTAAGGTAAACTATAACTTACCTTCAAAACCATCATGGGTCACTTTGGACCATCTCACGCAAAACCTAGAAACAACGCTATCCTAATAGACCAATTAGGTCTCTGTTTCAAAGGAGGTACCTCAAATTCTTTCCTCCAACTCCAAACAACCACTCAGATCTTCTTACCAGTCAAATAGGGCCCTAATCAACAATTTTTAGATGGGGAAACTCTCATCTAACCCCTATAACTAAAAACCCTCACTTTACACTAGCTTGGGGTAGGGTTTATTGAAAAATGACATTACCAAGCTCTCACAGCTTTGCCACCGCCTCCAACACTCTTCATTATGCTTGCACATGCTTACAATATGAATTGGTCAATCATGACCTTATTGATGACTTCTAGACTCAAAACTCAAACTGACCTAAGACCTCCATGAATCAACATTTCACAAATACCTTGGTGCTCCTGCACCAATTTTTAAATGTTTAATTCAAGAAGAAATAGAGCTATTCAGATATACAAGTCAAAATCAAATACATTTTTACATTTATGTATTGGTATTGCAAACTCTTTTATGAAGGCTTGGACTAGGGTTTGCCTAATTGGTGCTTCTAGATTCCAGGTTAGAATCTTACAAGACTTAAATAGTGTACATACCAACCTCCACTTTACTATCACAATGACCTATGTTACTATTTTCCCCCTCAATCCATCACAGTACCATTGCTAGGAGTCACCCAGAGGTCTCTAGCAGATGATAAGGTGTAATTAGCAAGAGGGGTGTATACCTTTATCCCAACCAGAAAGGTTTTCTGTGGTCAAGTAAAACCCCACCTTGAAACCATGAACCATATAAACTTAGTGCTCCACGTGGACCCATCCCCTACCTTAGTACCCCCGTCCCCATCCTGAAAATGTTTCAGGGACTTGGGGGACCCGAAAAACTTCCCCCTGCCTTTGCATCTAATAGTGACACAAACTTGAGCTCCAATTTTGATACAAACCTATCAGTTGCATCTATTGATTAGGGACAACCATATATTTTCTATGTTTTTCTCATTTTATAGTTGAAACTTGAAGCTTTTGGGCATTTTGTTATAATTGTTATTTAATATGTATGCACATTGACAATAAAAGAATTTGAATTTTGTTACTTTATTTCTCAATTCTTATGTGAAATATCAATTCAAGTCTAATGTTATGTATTAATCTTCTACAATTCCTATGATGAATGCTTTATCAATGTTTTGATATGAATATTTAAAATTTCTTTATGTTTTTAAAATTTTCCCTATTTTTTTATAGCCGTCCCCTACCATCCCCTAAAAAATGACCCAAAAGTACCCTTGTACCAAAAACACATCCCACCGTCCCCTGTCGTCCCCGTCCCTGAAACTTGGGGGAGCATAGTATAAACTTGATTTTACGAAAAAAGACATTTAGGCATACAGGAAAATCTGACTCTACAACATTGAAAACAACAAATAACAACAACTATAGTAAAATCTAGCTTAAGTAGATAATATATGCAAGATGTGGAATCGTAGACAAAACACCTGAATTGTTTGAAAAAATGCCTCAAAGAGATGTCATCTCATGGAATGAAATGATTGATTGGAGAATGTGCACAAAATGGATTTTGCAAGGAACCTCTCAAAATATTTGAATTAATGAAGCACTCTAGAACACATCCTAACATTGTAAGCTTTGCTTGGGTTATAGGTGCATGTAGTCATGCAAGTTTAGTGGATGAGGGCTGCACATACTTCACACGTCAGTAACCCTTATTGCATTACAATTTACATATATAGTTGATCATTAGGTGTGCATGGTTGATCAACCATTCATATTTTTAGTTGGATCCCTAAAATGATGCAACTTATGTTCTTTTCTAAAACATCTGTACGAGGTTCAAATAGTAAAGAGATTGATGAAAGATAGAGGAATTAAAAAGATACCTAGATGTTATAGTTGGATATGCTCTGGTAGACAATATATGCAAGATATGGAATCATAGAAAAAACACTTGAATTGTTTGACAAAATGCCTCAAAGAGATGTCATCTCATGGAATGAAATGATTGATTGCAAAATGTGCACAAAATGGATTTTGCAAGGAACCTCTCAAAATATTTGAATTAATGAAGCACTCTGGAACACATCCTAACATTGTAAGCTTTGCTTGGGTTCTAGGTGCATGTAGTCATGCAGGTTTAGTGGATGAGGGCTGCAAATACTTCACACGTTAGTAACCCTTATTGCATTACAATTTATATATATAGTTGATCATTATGTGTGCATGGTTGATCAACCATTCATATTTTTAGTTGGATCCTAGAAATGCTGCAACTTATGTTCTTCTCTAAAACATCTGTACGAGGTTCAAATAGTAAAGAGATTGATGAAAGATAGAGGAATTAAAAAGATACCTGGATGTTATAGTTGGATATGCTCTGGTAGACAATATATGCAAGATGTGGAATCATAGACAAAACACTTGAATTTTTTGACATAATGCCTCAAAGAGATGTCATCTCATGGAATGAAATGATTGATTGCAGAATGTGCACAAAATGGATTTTGCAAGGAACCTCTCAAAATCTTTGCCCAAATTTGAAGATCTCTAATGTTTAAGGCACATTTTTCCCAAAACAACCTGGCACATTTTCTGCCCATGCCCTGTTATTCTTTATCACCATTTTGCTTCCATTTCCTGGCTCTAAACTAAATCATGATGATCAGAAAAGCAATCCCAATCTTCTAAGTACACTTGTCTTCATGTTGGGCTATTTTAAACAAGATTTGATTGAGTTTGAAACACCCATTTAGCTCTATTTGGTTCCAAACAAAATTTTCCATATCATCTAAAACAAAACCCCTAAACTCCATCTACTTCATTCTGACAGAAATGGCTAGAAGACTTCACACACCAAGGGTTCTATTGGCCAAACGTGTCTTTTGGTTCTAGTGATGCATTGACGGTTCTATTTTTTCATCAACATGAGGATCTCCTATTGGTGGGATGAGGTCTCCTATTCCTCTGATGGTCTGATGGGGATGTCATCGGTGGAACAATTTTGTTTTTTCATTGGTGTGAGGATCTTCTATCGGCGGGACGAGGTCTCATGTTCTCGCGATGGTCTGGGATGTCGTCGGTGGAACAGTTCTATTTTTTCATCGGTGTGAGGATCTTCTATCGATGGGACAAGGTATCTTGTTCTCACGATGGTCCAATGGGGATGTCATCAGTGGAGTTCCATCGATGACATCCCCATTGGACCATCATGAGAATAGGAGACCTCGTCTCGCCGATAGAAGATCCTCACATTGATGAAAGAACATAACCATCAACGCATCACTGGAACCATAAGACATGTTTGGCTGATAGACTGATAAGGTGGGGGTAGTTAGTTCCATTTTCTGCAATGTGGTAAGAGTCATACATGTAACACTATGTCAGGCTAGGGAACTCTTCTCGGAGGTTCTAAACTATTCGCCTCTTTTTTATAAGACTGTTTGCAGTGCCACCTGAATCACAGTTGTTTGGTGGGATTCCAAACCTAGACAATGAGGTGCAGTTGTGGAAATATCATAGAGAGAAGCTACAAGCTACCATGATGATTTTTCCAAGCGAATTTATATCATATTCTTGCTTAGCGAGGCTTAAGACATGTGCATATGATATTATCTTTACAGATAGGCTTGGGGGAAAGTATTTGCTTGATCTTGTGAAAAGTGGCAAGGAACTTGTAGAGAGTGAGACATTGATTAGAGAAACATTGGATAGTTTGGATGCATTTGAAGGGAGCTTGGAGTGGCTAAAAATGGTTTTTGGTTCAAATGTTGAGTTTCCATGCCAATGCGTGTGTGAGATTGTTTTGAAGCACTCAAAGAGTCTATGGGATGAACTTTTTGAAAGCCTGTTTGTTAGTAGGATGAAACAAATAATAGATGATGGATTTGCAGATCTATGTGAGAGAGTTACAGTTGGTAAATTCCTTGAAGCCATAGTTACATCTCTGGAAAGTTACAAAGATGTTGAAACCCATTTGCACAAATTAACTACTAGTGAAGGCTGGCTTGTCAAGAGACGGGACCTAAAAAGTGTCAATTTACTTGGGTTGAGTTTTAGATTTATGATGACAAATGATGAAACTGGTTTCACCTTAACGATTATTTTGGAACTGAGGTTAGTCAAATAAAAGATACCATATATGAGCGGTCCAAGAATATTATGGAAGACCTCCTAAGTTTTCTTCATGCACATAAATCTCCTTCAAGGATAAATGATTTAGCACCTTATTTGCAAGAGCAATGCTTCCATTTTATCTCAAAATTGATTGTTGAGATTGAAGAACATCTTGCACATCTTTCAGAAGCTCCCTATCAAGAAATGAAAATGAGGAGATGCTAGAAAAAATGAACAAGGAGACACTAGAACAAAAAGTTATAGTGGAAAACACACTTTTCTTAGGAAGGATTTTAGTTGCTCTTAGTTTTCATTCAACTTCCCTTCCACTAGTTCTTGGCTTGTCTCAACTCTGGTTTTTCAAGAACAAAGCTTCAGTTTGAGGGAAAGGATCTTCAACTTTCAAATATTCCAGTACTGATTTTGATTACCCTCTTCTAGACAGTTTTGCAAGACAAATACTAATGAGAGGGGTTGGTTTGAAGCCTGAATCACATGATAAAAATAATAGCACCAAATTGAATAAACTGAGAAGATCTATGCACAATCTTTGTATAAGAGCTCATAGCATGTGGATATTGTGGATAACTGAAGAGCTTTCAAGAATTCTCACAAGAGATCTAAGGGAGGATGATTCTTTATCCATGACAACTCCTTTGAAGGCCTGTATTCTCATTTGCATTGCATATTTTGTTTGTTGTGGCTTATGGAGTTGGTTTCATTTCCATGATTCATCTAATCACTGATCTCTTCTTGTAGTTTTCGTGAGAATTCTTCTAGTTCTGATTTAAGTCATCATGGTTTATATCTAGATATATTATTAACTGAATGAGAATAAAGCATCTAGAGTAAAGAGCTACATTTGATTCTTTCAGTCACTTCAAACTCTTTATTGCCCAATAAATGGAAAAGACTAACATGTTCCCTTTCAACCCTTCTAGTCCATATTAATCATGGAGATGTAATCTGTAAGTATGCAAAAAAGTATCAAAGGGGAGCCAAAAAGTTAGAGATTTTCATAGGGTCTATGAATTAGCTCTTGTTGTTTTTATATGAAAATATTGCTTTTTGTTTTCTATTTATAATATCTATTGGCGTCATTTGGGAACTCCTATTTTTGGGAATTCAGTAAGAGTTCTCAAACAAAGAAGGATGGCATCTATTATACAACTAAACTAATGTTCCATTGCATTATAAACATTAAACCCCTACCATCCTTGCACTCCTTTCATTGTACTCTACATGGTTGATATAAGAAGAGCCACTTTTCACTTTATTATTGTTCATCCTTTTTCTTTATGTGCTACTCTATTTTTTACACTCAACTTCCAAAGTGATTTGCATGCCCCCTCAAAAAGTGGAATCTAATTTTAAGATTTCAAATTCTGAAATTTGTATAGACAACTCAATCTACATGTCCCTTAATATCATTTTTATAGATAAAAGTAAGTTCTCCTGTGAACTATGCAATTTGATAGTGGAAACTTCGAAAAGAAAAGATCACTTTTAACATCTCATAATGGAAAAGAAAAGAATAAACAAACCTTGATTCCAAATTCTCTATATAAATCCTTAACTTCTGCAACACAAGATGGATTTGCTTTTCCATAATTAGCCTAAAAAAGAACACAATCACTGTTATTCAACAAGAAGCTAGTAAAATTATTAAAAAGAATTGATCATATGGCCTGACTATGTACAGATTTGAAAAGTAAAATTAACTGAAACCATGGAAAGTGACTTACCACAAGATTCTGCACAAATTGTGTCCGATGCGGTAAAATGGGCAGAGGTTGCAATTGAAAATTAGGCGTCACTTTACTTCTCCATTTTGGCGGGCTACCTTGAAAATAAGGTTTCGACTGACTACTCCATTTTGGCGGGCTACATTGAAAATAAGGTTTTCACCAAGGTTTTAGAGTATGTTTATTAAAATGAAAATTATGCTTATAAAAAAAAAATTGGTCCTTTTTCCTCTTAGATTATTTGGTTGCTTATTCTTATCTTTTGTTTTTTCTCTTCCTTTTGCTTATTTTTTTGTTTTTCAAGGTTTTTGGGTTTTAGTTTTTTAGGTTCTCTTATGGTTTTTGTTAATTTTTATAATTTGGTGGTTTTTCGTCAATTTAGAAGAAACTTTGGTGTTCATATGATGACACCACAAAACAAAATATTTATTCCAGTTAATAATTTTATTTGTAATATTTTATTATTAATTATGGTGGGCTATGATTGAAAATAAGGTCTTGATGAAGGTTTTAGAGTATGTTTATTAAAATGAAAATTATGGCCAAGATTTTAATAATGGGCACATTTATTTAGTCTTTTTATTTATTCATTTTGTTTGTTTGATATTAGTCATTTATTTAGTCATTTTATTTGTCTGATATTAGTCATTTATTTAGTCATTTAGTTGTTATTTTACCTAATGACCAAATTAGTCATTTATTTTCCAAATACTACTAGTGTTAGTCACGTGACTAAAAGTTTTAGTCACGTAGTCATTTATTTGCCAAATTTACTAGCTTTAGCAACAATCTTTGATTCTCCAACTTTCCACCAACACATTTGATACCACACACAAGTTCATTCACTCTTTGCATTAAAGTAGTAATGTTCTCATCATCACCCATTCTCAACATTTCATATTTCCCTTTCAGACTTTTTAGCTTAGCAATCTTCACATTAGCATCACATTCATACAAAGTTTCCAACTTTTTCCAGATATCATAAGCAGTCTTCAGATCCATCACATTTGTCATCTCAGTATTAGTCAAAGCACTCAAAAATGCCTCCTTAGCCCTGATATTATACTCAACATCCCTAATCTCAATAGTAGTAGTAGGACCATTCTGATGAATAACATACCTGTTGCTTGTAATGCTCCAATAGGTTTCACCAATGCATCTTAGATGGCACTCCATTTGAGCCTTCCACAAAGAATAATTTGTTCCATCAAATCTCGCATCATCCTTCTTATATGTCATCATCCTAGATCACCTTTTAAGTCTCAAGTAAACTTCTTCCAAGGAACTAGCTCTGATACCAATTGTTGGAAACACAAGGGCATACAACTAAGAGGGTGGTGAATCATTTGTCATAGAAATTCAAACTTGTTAAACTTATTAAACCTTATTCTCAGATCTGATCAATAACCATGAAAGAATAAATCATCAACACATCATAAACACACATAACACCAAATATTTTTTACGTGGAAACCTTGTTAGGGAAACCATGGAGAGATCAAATTCAAAAGATTATACCCCTGTAAAAGTATAATGAATGAAATGGGGAATGCACATGCATTTAGGAACACCGCCAGAGCTCATTTGTCAATTACAACAAGGCTTACTACCCAAAGGAATACACACTGTCTTACAAAAAGATTCAGATTACATCCACAGAGATTTGAATTGATAAAATAACATCTGCTAATGCCTAATTACAGTTTCGATTAAGCTTATGAACACTTCTCCACTCTTCTTGACTCTTCTTCAAACTCTGTTTTTCCTTTGAATGATTTAGAACATTATTTGTGCACACACACATTTGACATACTTCAAATGAAATAAACAATCACTTATATATATTTGCAACAAGAAATTACATCACTACATGTCGGCTTCAACAAAATAATAAGATGAATATAAACTATCGGCCCAAATCAATAACAATTATTAATGTGAATCAACCAAGGTCAGCCACAAATTAGTGAAGACCCAAAATAACTTCTTCAAACATGAACCACCTTCAAAAATTATTCCTTGAAGATCCACAACACGCTACAATCACCTTGTCGGCCATGAACATGAAAAACATGAACACACAAGAGAAAATAACAGATCATGAGCACAACGATCAATGTAGATGTGCAACATAGATAGATCATGATCTAGAAACATCCACAAACATCATGAATCACTAGAGAAGCATTCAGAACAACTGAACTAACTGGAATCACATTATCTTCATTCAAGAACACCAATTGAAGTAACAAAAAAACTATTAGAATACAAATCTTCATAACTTGATCAAATCTTCACGCAGATCTTTGAAACTAAATGTGGATAAACTAGATATACTCAACAAGAAACCCTTTAGTCCACAACCTCTGATCATCAATGTACTGAACTCACCAATAGACTAAACTTCACTTCACCACTGACAACCTGCAACTCATTTCATTACAATTTTCTCAATATCCTCGACATATACAACTTCTAATGCATTAATGCTAATAGTGTTGACATCAATGAAAACCACATATCAACAACACAACCACAACATCCAACGCATTCTAGATTTTGACAGTTGCTATGTTGGTTTTGATATGCTTCATCAAAGGTGAAGGTGACAATTTTATTATGGATGGAAAATTTACTATGGATGGGTGGTGATGGTGGTGATTTATGTAGACATATAAAATTTACCTAAGCATATCACACATATCGATTTCACTTACTAACATCATTTTCCTCATTATCACCTAATTCCTCCATTTAATTAAATAATTTTTAATTATTTGATTAAATTCATCTTTATTCCTCTATTAATTGAATAACTAAGGTTATTTGATTAATTCACCACTTTCATACTAATTCCCATCATGATTAAATAATTTTTAATTATTTAATTAATTTTTCCCCCATCCCACTTCATTAAATAATAATCCCAATTATTTAATTAAAAATCTTAAATCCTCTTATCCTCACATTTTCATAATTATTTAATTGGATAATTTTCGTCCAAACCTCTAACTTGCACAAAGAATATTCCTAATTCAAACTCGAATACCTTCTTCTCTCCAATTCAAAATATCTTCAACCAATTTTACATGAAAAATAAGGATATTTTGGGATCTCAAGCAATTTCATCCCTTGATCTTCTTTGATCTCCTTGATTTCCTTTCATCCTTTGATCCTCATTTTCAATCTCCACTGTTGATCAAAATTCTCAAAATTTATAAAACAAGCCTTTCAAACATGAAATTCATTCACAATCCTCATAAGCATACACACTCTCTAGAATTATTGAGCCACTCTTGAGCATTTTAGAACACCTATTTTGTGAATCACACCTCTCATTAAGCTTTTGTAGTCATGGATTATGCATAATTTGAGCAATCCGCATAACAAATTTGCATCAATCCACAATGGGATTGAAGGTTTGCACTCTCTTTTAGTTTAATTGCTTTGAATTTATAATTCATTTCTTTATATTAAATATTTGAAGCTTTGAAGACTAATTTCATTGAGTATGGGTTTGTATGATCTCAATTTCATAAGTTCTTAGTGTTTTTAGACTCTAATTGCTTCAATTATAAAAAAAGGGAAAAAATATAGTGTTATTATATCAATTATACTTGAGTATTATTGACCCTAATCCTATGTTATAGCTAGGAAAATGATGTGATAGCCTTTATTGGATCATAGGTTTAATTCCTTTAGTAGCCTATTTTATCTTAGCAAAATGAGGAAAAATGTAATCTCTCTCTCTCTCTCTTAATTTTTCTCTCAACTTTTGTTTATGTGGCTGGAAAATAAGAAAATCACCTTTATTTATAAGTTGTAGTAAATTGATCATTACTATTAAAAATTCTAATGTTAGTGATGGATAGACCTGTAGAGAAGGGGGATTCTCTACTCATGAGTGTCTTTATTCTCAAGAGATTCCCAAGGGGCGAACTGCCCTAAACTACCTCAAGGAATAATGTGAGTTCTAGAATTGGAAAGAGTAGGTCACAAAGATTTTCTAGATAAATTGACAAGCTCTTATCCAAATGACATTTGCGCGGAACAAGGATGACAACGCGACGCACTGGTGTCCTAGAGGTGCGTTGGCATCTCGTATAGACCAAAAAGCAAGAATATCACAACAAATAGAAAAGTGACTACTAGCAATCTAATTACTAGGAACTCCCAAGATGCGAGAAAGTAATAGAATATAACATAACTAGAATAAAGTAAATTAAATGATAGAACTAAAGAGAATGGAGAAGGAAAATGCTCACAACAACCCAAGTAATGAAGCCTCCAACTAGTAGATATCTTCAATACCTACATGCGTAAGATCGAGAGGAAATGTTGGGCCTGTATAGGGGTTTGCCTCAATCAAACCCCCATTTTGGTGTTCCCACCTCCATGGACAACCAAATAGATAGAGAAAGATAATAGGAATGAAAAAAATGCAAGAGTGATAAAAGAAATCCCCGCTCGAGGAGGAGAACCCATATCACAAAATAGAGATTCAATAGATAGGGGATGTGTGAAATACTAAGATTCTTGCAAGAAAAAGGAAAGGGATATGTCAGATGCAAGGATTAAGGAAGCCAAAGAGAGCAAGGATGAAAGAGAGGGCTGTGAAGGCCAAGAGAGCTGTCAAGAGCGTTGTAAGAACTTGAGAGCTTGAAGTTGTTGTAGCAAGCTATAAAGGGCTATGCAAGAAAGATAGAAAGAGAAATATGGGAGAATGTCCAAGATAGAAGCTAAGGAGGAGAAGAATTCCAAATGAATTGAAAAAAACTTTTTAAGAGGGAAAAGAAGCTTCTCGAGCCATTACAAGGCGTCCCGGGCCATTACCATAGAAAAATCTTGTTGACAAGTGGCATACATGCTTAGAAGCGGTCGTTGGAACATTGAAACATTGTAGGACACTAGTGCGGTGCGTGGACATCTAGGCAGTGTGCTAGTGTCTAGAAACATCACGCTACAAAATGATGAGAATGGGAAAAACACAAGGTTTGACACAAAGCTGACGTGAGAAGGCAGATACTGAAAAGGGGTCTTGAGCATCCTAAGAGGGGAAAAAGGCTGATGCAAGGGATAAAATGAGCCTACATAGATGCTAAGGGAGTGGACACTAAAGTGGATACAAGAATTCATGTGAAATTGTAAGGGGTGCAATTTTACGACATTACATTTTCCCCTCACTTTAGTGGGTATATGAATCTACACTAATATGCATGCTAAAGGAAATCTACTAAACATAAATAACATCATGATGCCAAAAGGATACTATAGAGGAAGTAGATAACTCTTTGAACTAAGGAAGCATGCCCCCAGGCTAAAGATCTACAAAATAAATGCATTAGAGAAGAAAGACCTGCATGAGACAACAATGTTAGAACATAAAAAACCATTACATCATGGGGTTAGAACATAAAAAAACACACACAGAGGCACAAAAAAAACTAAAGGATTTGAGTCAGCAAAGTGAAAGAGACCTTTATGTAAAAAGTTGTCTCAATACTATGCGTCATCCCTAAATTATGAAAAAACACATAGAAGAATTCTTAAACAGAGAGAATAAGGTAAGGATCAGTTGCTTCAAGAGAAGAATGTACCCAAAAGTCAGGGAAGCAACCAATATCAAAGAGAGAAAGAGCATATACTCAGGATGAAGAAGATGTAGATCTTCAATCCAATATACACAATTGAGAAGAAAGAGAATTTTAAGAGAAAGATGGAAAAGATAGAAAGGAATGGAACTTCCAAGAGGGATGGCTCCATAGGTCCTCAAACCTAAGGAGAGTTGAACAAATGAATCGCAGATCCGTAGACCTACGAAAGGTGAACAAAAGGCTCCATAGGTACTCTCTCCTACAGAGTTGAACAAACTACATCGAAGGCCCATAGACCAACGGTGAAGAGATCCTACAAGATGAAAACACTTTATAGGCCCTTAGACCTATAAAGAAGGTGTTTCCCCAAGTACTCTCTCATGAAGGAAGCCCAATGAAAGGGGAATCTATAGAGTTGGAATGGAAAGCAACTTCACAAGTGCACCTGCAAAGTACCATGTTAATCCATAGACTAAACATGTTAGGCAAGCTTGATGTAAAGGAGATTTATAGATTCTTGGTCTTGCAGAGCAGGACTAATCAAAAGAACCTATGGCTACTACAAGTTGCGTTGTGGGATGGTCACAAAAAAGATAGGTCTTGTCAAGTTGCCCCCAAGCTAGACACCAATGAATTCATTTGAAGGAGAAGCTTGCAAAGGGGGTCCCTCAGGAACCCTTCAAAAGGAAAGGGGTCCACTCAAGGGATGCTTCATTTGAAAGATAAGAGGGGGTCCTTAGAAGGATGCACATCTCCAGAACAAGTTATCATTGTCCCCAACATACAGGACCAAGGTAAACCTCGATATCACTTGTCACTTGAAGAAGAGGCATGTGCATCAAAAAATAAATGAGTGATGGCACTTGAATAAAAAATTCATTGTATTTTATCCTTCAAGGCCTTACATTCACTAGTGGAATGGCCAGACACTTGATGGTATGCATAGAAAGTGTTTTTCTTTATCATGCTTATGAAATTTCTTGCATGTAGGATAAGGAAGAGTAATCAAGTAGGCTTTTAGAATCCGCAACAAAATATGCTCTTGCTCAGATAAAGAATAAGGAGTAGGAAGCAACCCTTTATCTTGTGGAGAAAAGTTTGATTTATCACAAGAAGAAGACATGAATACAACAGATAATGGCGGATGAGGTTGAGTGGACATCGTGCCAACATTCAACCATGGTTTCCATTTAGATTGTTCATTCAAGCAACCAAGCCCCAAGTTGTGCTTATGAGGTGCACATTTTATAGGGACCTAAATGCCTTGTTCATTACACCCACAACCTTGACGCCCATAGCCATACTTAGATATGAGCTTAAAGCCAGGGCCATAACGTGTTTGCAAATCTTGAGAAGGAGGAGGATCTTCATAAAGAGAATTATTCAAACAATGGGGATTATACTCTTCTACAGGATCACCATCAACCTTCTTGATATGACTACCAACATTAGCCTCTTGAATAGAGGTGTAATCATCTTCCTTAGAAAGAGGAGAATCAACATCAAGGACACTACAAATATTGCTCACATTATCCTGCGATACAGAAGAATAACCATCTTTGACAACGGGTGTAGATGATGTTATTAGAAGGTTTAAGTGGATTGGTTCAATTTTATATTCCCTAGTGAAGGGATTTGTAAAGTCTAGAGAACCCCAATCATCATCAAGACATGCATTTTCTTGAGAAGAGGTAGAAGGAGCAAACTTAATATTTCTTGCTTTAGAAGGATCTTCTTTAGGGACATCTATCTCAAGGGTATCCTTTGTAGTAGGTACTACTAGAGTAAGCATCAACACATTGGAAGAAACTGAAGGAATAAGAGTAGGCACAATTGAAAACTAACCAACGACTACCATTTCACATAAATGCATAGCCTTAGGGTCAACCCTGACTGTGACTACTCGATTATTGCAAATGAACTTAATAGATTTATGCAAGGTAGATGGGATTGCACCCATAGCATGAATCCATAGTCTACCAAGGAGAAGATTATATGGTAGCTTTTTAGACATAACATATACAAGGGTGGGTACACTAACAGGTCCCAACCTCAAAAGCAAGACTATCATGCCTAGGACTTGTTGATCAACATTATTGAACCCACGAATGCCAACAAAAGAAGCATTGAGAGAAGATGAATCAATATTAATCTTAGCCAATATATCAATACTACACACATTGTGCACCGAATTGACATCAACGAGAGTACGTCTAATGCCAATATTATTTATGTTAACTATAATTATTAAAGGATCTGCTTGTTTCTACACATCTAGGGGAAAAATTTCTTGCAGATAGAACACAATATTAAGTGAATTCGTACAAATATGATCCATCAATGCTTAACACACATTGACCTAGTGGAGGTAGGCAAGAGAATATTTTGCAAGGCTTCTTGGAGCATACCTTGATAAATCAAAGTAGACTAAAGCAAGTCCCACAGTGAGATCTTGGTCGAAGTAACACGAAGTTGCTTGACAAGATCATAATCATTGGGTGCTTGAGGAAGGATTGGTTGAGAAGGTGGTAAAGAAGTAGGTTGATTGACATTTTTTTTATTCCTTCTAGTATTACAAGTATGAGATACCGCTAGATATAAGAAGGAGCCTTAAAAAGATCAGAGGAATCACTATCAAATGGAACACCATTAATAGAAAAAATAATTTTAGGAGGACTAGTTGGAGTCAGATACATAATAGGTCTCTTAGGCCTTTGAGGGGTGACAAAGACATAGATTATATTTATAGAATCATCACAACTAGTGGAGTAATTATTTGAAGACATATTCTCAACATTGATCTAGGGAGGTTCAGATGTGGAAGGAGGTTCATCATTTGCTAATGCATCATTTCTAGAGGAGAGTGCATTGGAATGAAGAGAAGGTAGAGTAACATTAAGAAAGATATCAATGATTTCATCTTCTTACAACAAAATATCCTTCAAAGCAAGAGGAATCTCATGAGAAGGATCAAAGATACAAAGTGACATGGGAAAGCTAGGTCACTATCACATGCATAAAATGGAACATTATTAACATTTTGAATATAATTAGATACTGAACTCATAAAAGAGGATATTAAATTCATTTTTCAAATAGTAAGCTAAATATAATAAAAAATGATTAAACAAGTCAGATGATTTGGAGCAGTCTAGGGGTAATAGAATTGAGAAAAATTGAAAATCCCAATTTTATGATTTTTTAGAGGCCTTTAGAGAAAAATTTGGGGTTGAAACTTGCATCAGTCCCTAAAATTTAATTTTCGAAGGCACATACTTTAGGGACTGAACTAGTTCTCTTGGAGACCTTTCCAACAGTGCAAATGGTTCTCAATTCCAAGCACCAAGTCAAAAGTTATGACCCCACCAAGTTGGGTAAATAATTTCCTAGTTTTTTTGAAAAAAATTGTGTTTCACGTTGGGTTCACCAAAAATGTAGATAAGGGGGATTCACTACTCATGAGTCTCTTTATTCTCAAGAGATTCCCAAGGGGAGAACTTCCCTAAACTACCTCAAGGAACAATGCGAGAGTTCTAGAATCAAAAAGAGTAGGTCATGAAGATTTTCTGGACAAACTAACAAGCTCTCAACCAAAGGACGACAACACGGAACAAAGGTGACAATGTAGTGCGTTGGTGTCCCAAAGGTGCGCTAGCATCTTACACGAACTAGAAAGCGAGAATATCATAGAAAATAGCAAAGTGACTGCTAGCAATCTAATTATTAGGAACTCCAAAGATGCAGGAAAGTAATAAGATATAAAAAAACTAGAATAAATTAAAGTAAATGATAGAACTAAAGAGAACAGAGAAGGAAAATGCTCACAATAACCTAAGTAGTGAAGCCTCCAGCTAGTAGATATCTTCAATACCTACATGCATAAGATCAAGAGGAAATGTTGGGGATATATAGGGGTTTGGCTTAGTCAAACCCCTATTTTGGTGTTCCCACCTCCATGGACAACCAAATAGATAGAGAAAGATAATAGGAATGAAACGAATGCAAGAGTGATAAAAGAAATCCCCACT
>VDFB02271358.1:494199787-494265471 GCA_007258455.2 Sequoia sempervirens | reverse complement strand
TAGTCATTTGGAGCTGAAGTTATACTATTATTTCCTTTTGATTTGACATATAAAATGAAGAGGAAAAATTTAATAACAACCACCTTAGAACTATCGGCATATTTTGTGCATCTATTCTATAGAGAATAGGTAAGACTAAATATTTTGTTTTTTTGTTAGGAGAGACGTTAGAGGTTATCATGTCCGTAATTTATCTGTTTTTCTTGATTTTGCAGTATATTTCCAAAGTCTACACATGAAACATTTTTGCAAAAGATATATCAAACACACAAGAATCACAAACATTTTTCCAAGCCAAAAATTTCTCGTACTGAGTTCACTATTAATCACTATGCTGGTGATGTAAGGGTTTATTCTCCTTGGCCCAACAATGTAGCTTAAGCAACACTTTTCCTATCAACTAATTGTTTATATTCTACATTTTATCTATTCTATAGGTCACTTACCAGGCAGATCTTTTCCTTGAAAAGAACAAGGACTTTGTTGTTGTAGAGCATCAAGCTCTGTTGAATGCTTCCAAATGTTCCTTTGTTGTAGGTCTCTTTCCTCCTTTGCATGAGGAGTCTTCAAAATCATCCAAGTTCTCTTCCATTGGAACACGTTTTAAGGTATATTAACACTGTAAACTATTTTGTATGTTGATGGTGTGATGTTCTGTGTCCTCCAACTGTTTATGCTACTTCATACACTCTCTTGTTTTTCCTTTTATGTTTCTCTGCATGTTCTATTGTTTTCTAGACATGTATTCCAAAGATTTTGAACCATTTAATACCATCCATGTCATGGTCATTTATTTTTCCTTTGAGTAAGTACAATCCCTACCTTTTAATGTTACTGTATTGCATTTCTTGTTATTGCTAATGTTTATATTCAATACTATTTTTTTTTTCATAGCAACAACTGTAATCTCTAATAGAAACCTTGAAATCAACAGAGCCCCACTACATCAGATGTTTAAAACCAAATGGTGTCCTCAAGTCAAGGATTTTTGAGAATTTCAATTTCTTGCAATAGCTGCATTGTGGTGTAAGTATTTTTTAGTCAATTTTCCTCCAGGTTGAGCTAAAATTCATTGGGCACATTGGAAGAAAAATCACACATACTTCATCAATTACATTTGGTGAGATTTTTATCTTCTATTAAGCAATCAATATTGACTTTAGCTTCAAATTTTTGGTGGAAAATCAGGGTGTTCCAGAGACAATTAGGATAAGTTGTGCTGGATATCCTACTAAACAAACATTTGATGAATTCCTTCATCATTTTGGCATGCTTGCTCCAAAAGTTTTGGAGGGGTATGTTTTTGTTAGTTTCCTTATTCTATCAACTTTGCATTAGTTTTTCTTCTCAAACATTTTCAGAGTATTTATTAACTTTTAGCACATGACATAAACCTAAGACTTTTCTATTTTGACATCTCTCTTACATGTGTTGCAGCTATGATGAGAAAACAACATGTGACATGATTTGTGAAAAAATGGGTCTAAAAGGTTATTAGGTTTGTATGGAACATTTTCCTTGTTAAAGACTGGCCACTATCATTAGCAGCTGGGTTATATTGCATTTGATGATTTGTAACTAATTTCTCTGGAAAAATCTGAAACATTGGTGTTCTAATATCAACATCAAATTTGATAAATGATTTTGCAAATATGGAAAACAAAAGTTTTCCTCAGAGCTGGACAGATGGTTGAGTTAGATGGACAAAGAATTTAGGTATTGGGATAGGCTAAAAAACTCATCCAATGCCAAGTTCGAACACATCTTGCTCATAAAGAATTCATTGCCATGAGCAAGGTTGCAATCCATTTGCAAGTTTTATGGAGAGGTATTTTTTCTATTCCAAACTCGTCTTTTTCTTTGGTTTTTGTATGTGAAGTGAGATATCCATTTCCTTTTGTCAATATCTCGCTATTACAAAAATATTATGTTTTATTTTTCTTTTATTATGCCATTTTTTGTACGCTTTATTAGGAGAGAGTTATGTTAATGAATTGTTAACAAAGATGAAGGCTAAGGGAAAGGTTGAGCTTCTTTAGATGTGTATAGTTTGTCATGAGATAATTTATGGAAATGACTTATGAAACAACTTAATATATATTGAATGGATTGATTAAATTACATCTAAATAAGATTTCTTTGTATTCTAAATTTCTTTGGTGCTAGTTTCATGCTGTAAAGCTAAGGAAACTTAGACCAGCATTTAAAGAAGCTAGAAGTGTGACTGCTGGCAATGCTTCAACTATTAGGTTGATTATCTTTCTCTCTCACTCTCTCTAATGTATTTTATCTAATATTTTATCTGCAATTTCTTATTATGTACACATACATAATTAATCAACTTTTCAATGTCTACTTTGTAAATTTGTATGAGTCTTAATTTATTGGCTTGGCTACCAGAGAGTTAATTTTATTTCCCATGCATTTATGTTCTTTAGTATTGTTGGTATTGTACCCTCTATTTTCTCAACCATTTTTTGTCATGATTTCTACTAAACATCTAATTCCTCTGAACTTTGGAGTGCTTTTCCACATTCATGTTGTTATAAATAAAAGTAGCATAGTGGTGCAATTTACAATGCTTGAATAATTGGATTTAATAGATTGTTAGCAATTCAAAATACAATACTTCCTTGTTATGTTATTGAAAGGGCTATTGGGAAACTAGGATTTTCGGGTTTCTTTTGCAAGAAGAACTTAAACAATAATTAAAAATATGGGAGCACTATAAGGAAAACTCATGCTATCTTATTCTATTATGCATTCTCTTTGCTACTGCCTCAACATAGGTTAATTATGCATGTTCAAAAGTTATTTACAATATTGGTTTTAAACTATTATATTATTAGTTCAAAGAATTTCAAGTCAAACTTCCCATGTCAATGGTTTCTATATTTTGCACCCCTAATTTGGTTTTAGAGTTTTGGGTTTTCTCTCTCATGTATACTTTGATTGATCCAATGTTTTCTTCATTCAAATAATCATATATTCTAGTTGGTGTATCAATAGCCTCTAATTGAAAAATTGCCAAATCCTCCTGCTTCATCTACACAAGCAACAAAGCAAAAGACTAGAAGTTGAACTTAACAGAGGTTTCCAAAAAGCTAAATATCCTTGTAAAATGCTCTGGTGGGAAAGGTGAAGAATTTGAGAGCCCTATAGTTCTTTGTGTGTAAGCATTAGGTGCAAATGCCACCCAGTCCCAAATTCTCTCTAAAAAACAATCATGAAATTTTGTAGTTGTAGGGTATATTTTAAACAGTAGATGGATGGTTAAGAAACAAGTGTGTATAGAATGGATAATTTCACATGCACTTCCCTAGAAATCACCAACTAAACAATGATTAAAAATTTAGAAGTTGTAGCCTACGCGGAAAATATGGATAGCTTCCTATATGCATTTCCCTCAAGATCAACATCCATGAAATAAATTAGACCCTATGGCCTTAAGAAGATATGGAATGAATTTTTCACCAAAATTTTAAGGATTAGCATCAAATTATGAAGTGATTCACCTGAAAACATTATAATAGCTAGAAGAATCGATTATGCTCAAGTGTTATGTGATAAACATTAGGAAATTAGGAGGCTTCAGTACCATTCTAAAGCCCTTTTTAGTAGGACATGTACATGCATTAAAAACTAAACTAGTAGAAGTCGGAGCTTTGACAAGGAACCTTTTTGGTATTTTTGCCATTTTACTGATTCATCAGAAAGCATGCCTGGATCCAGTTCCAATTAAAACCCAGCCCAGGTACTGAAATAGTCCACCTGTGGAGCCATCCACGGTCCTCTTATAAGACCTAGAATCAGCCAGAACAGATGCGGGAAAACCCTGGACAAAACCTATACTTTAAAAATGGGTTTCTTAATATTCCTGTTATACATTCATGGAATCAACCCAAACAGAGAAGCACAAACCCAGACGGAACCCACAGTTAAAAAATGGGTTTTTTAATGTCTATTTTGTTTTTGTTAATAACTCCATTGACAATGGCAAGCAAGTAATCGCCTAGCGGAGCCACAACCGAGGTTAGCGGACCTTTCAAAAGCACCCAATAAAAGACATTTCCTTTTCTGTTTGGTAAGGCTGGAAAGTGAAATCATTTTCTAGCTCAATGACTCTGTGAGTTGAGAACAATGGAGCATAGGCATGAAAATGGATGCCCAGGCTTAATGTACAGGTACTGTGAAATACAAAGTGAAACTAAACACATAATAGATCATATGCCCCAGTTTTACATTCATAACCTCAGGTCTAACAAGATCATACTGCACATGATGATAGTAGGGAATGTAGCCTCCGCCCACATATCAGTTTTGGAATATATGTTATCAGTGAGAATGAAAAAATGGTTGGGGTTGCTTCCAGCCACTAGTATCCTTCTATTAAGAAGATCTCTGATAGAATGGTATATTTGATGAATTGTTGTTTAAGCCAGTATGAATCTGATAGCTGATTTTCATCATTTCGATATTGAACAAGAATATCCATCATGATATTCAAGTTTGACAAATTGGCATTAAAGCGGTGTTTTTAATTTTTGTGGTGGTTTTGTTTATTATATCATGCTATGTAGTATTTCAAACATAATTCCTACTTTAGGCTGTAAATATGTTTACATTAATGATTTATATTCTTTTGTATAGACAAACCCAAAAAAACCCAACTCCAAAAAAGATTTTTCCCTATCCACGTAACTGAAACAACAACTTATATCTTTTGCTTTAAGGATTTGTGTGCATTAGAGAAATCCTGTTCTTTCTCATGTTTGTTATCCCACAATGGACACAATATTCTCATGTGGCCTTCGATCTCCAGAGGTTTACCAACAGACAATAGACTATTGAGGGAAAACATGTCAACCATGGGAAACATGGCACACAGAAAGTGGCCCTTCGTAGGGGTTTACACATTCATTTTTTAAATATCAAGAAGTCCAATTAAGGGTGAGGAACTGCCAAATATGGTTATCTTTCTTTTCAAAATAGGATCACCCACTGTTTAGAAATTTAACTCTCTTGGAAGCTTCAAGACAGAAGCCTGAAGTCCTATAATAATGGCTTAAAATATTTACTTCTATTTGACAGAAGTAAAGATTTTTTCTTCAAAGGGATATCTTATTGAAAACAAGGAAAAAAATTATTAGTAGCTTTAGGATGGTGGTCCAAATTTCTGCAGTAAAGCTCATAATGTTTTCTGCCTCTTGACATCAATGGGGAATTCTTCAGTACAAAAAGGTTCCTAAATTTATATAGATAAAGAATATGCCACTAATAAAACTATAGAAATGTTTACTAATATGGAGAAACTATATAGCCTTATAGATAAGCCAATTAGGATTAACCAAAGATCAAATACTATCACTAAAAATTACTTTACATATAATCTTGATATTGATCAAGAATAAGGCAATGCAGGTGCTATAGCATTCAACCATTCCACAACTACAGAGCCAAGAACTCTTAACACAAAGCTTTTAATTCTACACTAAAATATCTATAATTCTACACTAAAAGATCTAGTGTATTATTAGGGACCCGACAAACAAGCCTAGACAAACTCTAATGCCTATACCGGAATATTTCACTAAAATAATAACACCAATAATAATAAAGTCCTCCCAAATTTTGTATCCAGTTTTAAAATCAATTCAGAACAACATGCATATTTTCCTCCACAGTAAACCAGCAACATTAATGATACATATCAACAGAGCATCTTAAACTTCATTCATGCAAGAGAACCACAAATATAACTCTTTAATTCGTTTTCTTCAATTCTTCTGAAAAAAACAAAAGGTTTCTTACTTAAATATGTTTTGGGACATGAATCTCGCAAACTCAAAATGAATTTGGCTCAACGAACAGGCCTGACTAAATTCCAACGACCATACCAAAATATAACATTGAAATAATTCCCCAAGATTAGGCTTAATGGATTGTAGAGGGAAGAATTATATTAGGCTTAATGAATTGCAAAGGGAAGAATTATATTTCATATTTTCCTTTAGTCTAGAATCCAGTGTCTTCATCTCCTCTGTGTTATTTTGTCATGATATGAGTCTAGAATTTCTCTCCTGTTGTGTTGTAATTTCTCTTTAGATTGTATTAGAATGGGAGAAGGCTAGGTGTCATTTATTATTGTTAGGTAGGAAGTGGTCTTGATTTACTAATTAATGTTGTGCAATGGCTACTAGGTGCTTAGTTTCGGCTATTAATCACTTCATATAGATAGGAAGATTATCATTGGCTACAAAACATTGCAAGGTAATTCATTGTTTGAATTGGATGTGGCATGACCTAATCATTTGAGGTTGTCAAAGTTTGACTTTGAACTAGTTTAAGGAGTCAGATTCTTATGATAATATGTTTGATATTGTTAAGACTACAAATCTCTTGGTTGTATGTAATGTATATAGGCATTCATTGCAAAAGTTGTATGGTTATTTTGTGAATATCTTTATGATGATCAGGTTATGAGTAAATTTACCTATTTTTTTAGATAGGGATCTTTATTGAAATTCAAAATATTATTTTCTACAGGAAATCGGTGAAATATATCAAGCTAAAGAAAATTTGGAACTAGCTTTGGAATATTTTGAGCAAGCTACATAGCTTTATCGAGCTAAAGAAGTTACTAGTACAGCTAACCAGTGTCAACTTGAAGCTGGACAGTTTGTAGCCCAGCTTGAGCAATAAGTTAATGTGAAAGAAAATATTTGTAAATTTTTTTGGGATCACATATTTTCACTTTTGGGCTATCAAATGACCATAGTGCAGTGGCTACATATAATTGGATATTTTTTATGGGTTTGATTTGCACATTTATTATTTTTAGTTCATGTGTAGTGACTTGTGGATTTTTGGTTCTTTAAATGAATGATGCAAATGGATTTACTTGTTAAATCTAGTATTGTTTGCCTGCAGGAAAAATTTTCTTTCACTCTATTGGTTATCTTAGATGAAGAATTCAACTCCCTCTAGAATCGTATCAAAATCTCAAAAGACTATGCTATGTTCAAGACAATTTGGAAATCCTATCGTTCATCAATAAAATATTCAAGATTTACTGGATTGTTACAATGAAAGGTTATCATCCTTTGAGAGGACCATACATAGGCACACAAGAAGAAGAAAGTTCCCACTCTAAAGTAGAACTGTCTAGTCTAGACAATTGAGTCAACTCATTGTCAAGCTACTTTGCCATGCTTGAAAGAGTGATGCTAGTAGTTGGGTATATTCCATTGGCTTTTAGGGATATGGTTGGTAATAATAGTGGTTCAAATTGCTCCATCTTTCATATGTTATGATGTATGTGTTGCTCATGATTGTACGAAAAGTTTTATAAACTATAAATAAAAGAAATACTTATTGGCATTAACTTTCTGAATTTAGATTAGGGTGCATTATTTGCTTTGTTTTTTAATGAAAATTATGCTTTGCCTATTCAACAATTGTTCATTGCTCCCAGGTTCACAATACAAAGGAGTAGTTGAACTCTATGCAAAACCAAGCTCAAATAAAATATTTTGAATCCAAACTCCTTCCTTTCCAGCTTCTTTTTTTGCTCTATATTTTTCTTCGCATGAAGACAATGATGTAGTTGTTTGGTTTTTGCTGCTCCATGTAATTGGACCTGACCCAAGCTGAAAAATATAACCACCAGTCAATTTCTTCTCATCTATATCACCTCCCTAGTCTAAATTTGTAAAGTTAATCAAAGAAACTAAGGACTTGTAACTATAATGTATGCCATAGTAAATGGTTCCTTGAATGTATTGCAAAATCCCCTTGGTAGCCAACCAATGACTTTCTTTTGGTTCCTACATAAATATAGATACCATATTGACTACAAAATAAATGTCCGGTCTAGAATGGGTTAGATAAACCAAGCTACCAACAAGCTATCTATATAAAGTAGCGTCAATATTCTTGGATGTACATTCCTTAGTAAGCTTAACTCCAGATTGGAAAGGAGTAGGGGTTGGCTTGCATTCAAGCATTTTAAATTTTTCTAAAAGATCCAAATCATATTTTGTTTAAGAGATAAACAACCCATCATGAAGCCTACTAATTTGCAAGCCAATAAAATAATTTAGTTCACCCAAATCACTCTTATGAAATTCCCCTTTAAGATTTGATTTCAAATCATTAATTAACCCAATATTTGGTCCAACTATGAGTAAATCATCTACATAAACTACAAGAAGAATAATTTTATTTTTCACTCTCTTCACATAAATATTTTGATTTGATTTACATTTTTAAAACCCACGAAGTTGAAAATACCTGTCAATCTTCTCATTACATGCACTTGGTGCTTGCTTAAGTCCATAAAGTGACTTCTTTGATCTACAAACAATATTAGGATTTTGTTGATCTACAAATCCTAGTGATTGATCCCTATAGATTTCTTCATATAAGTCTCCATTTAAGAAAGCATTTTTGACATCCATTTGATGAACATTCCACTCAAGACTTGCAGCCAAAGAAAGAATAATTCTAACTATATTCATTTTAATAACAAGAGAAAATGTTTTTTCATAATGAATACCCTCTTTTTGATTAAACCCCTTAGCAACAAATCTATCCTTGAATTTTTCTATAACACTATTTTATTTAAAAAAAAAATTGTAAACCCATTTACAACCAATAACATTCTTACCTTGTGGGTGAGGAACAAGTTCCCAAGTTTTATTCTCTAACAATGCATTATATTCATCTTTCATGGCTTGCTCCCATTCTTTCTTCCCTCTAGCTTGCTCATATGAGGTTGTGTCATTTACTTGTAATACTTTTGACATGAGAGCACTACCATTCCTTCCTTGGATCTTTGAGCCTTGCCTATATATTTCTTCAATACTCCTTGTCTAAAAAGAAGAAGAAAAATAAGAAGGAATATTTTGATTTTGAGTCTAAAAATGAAGATGGAGATGCCTTAATTGTAGCCTTGGCCACTTGTGCAATTGGTAATGTATGGTTGATAGACTCAGGTGCATCTTTCCACATGAATCCTAATAGAAACTGGTTTAGTAAGCATGAAAACTGTGATGGTGGTAAGGTGTATTTGGGTGATGATTCTTTCCTTGATGTTGTTGGTCATGGTAGTATTCATGTGAAAATTTATAATGGTAGAGTTAGAAAATTTGATGGTGTCTTGCATATCCCAAGACTAGAAAGAACTTTATTATCTATTAGAAAGCTAATAGATTCAGGTGTGCATGTACAATTTTATGAAGAAATTGTGTAAATGGTGAGAGGTATTATAGTGATAGCAAGAGGAAGAAGATTGGGTACATTATACTAGCATGATGCATGCACACTTGAATGAAATAGCACTTCTAATAAGATTAAGCTAGAAACTACTTTGCTGAAAAAAGAGATGGTTTCTTCTTCTACAAATGGTCGTGGGTTCTAGGTACCCAAGGGTGCTTTGTCTACCAAATCAAAGTTTCTTGCAAAGAAGACCATGTTATGGCACCAAATTCTTGGCCACATTGGAGAGAAGGGTTTAAAATCCTTGAAAAATAAGAACCTCATTGAGGGGTTCAATGATTCTTTGCATTGGCCAGCTAAAGTGTGAGATAGCGATTACTATGGAAACTCAGTTCAAGGGGGACCCCTTTGCGCCAAACTGAGTGACCTCCGGATTTTAAAGAAGCCGGCTTCTTCTATATAATGGGTTTTGGAAAGGGAAAAGGAAGCGGATATAATGAAACAAATATTAATCTAAGGCGATGCTCCAAAGCTTACTAGTAGGCAGGATAAATCAAAGACTTAAGGGCCTGAATGTTATAGTTATGTTCCAAAACATCAGAAACTTAAAGTTATAGCATAAACAATTCATTTAATTGACATAAAACAGTATCGCATACATTCTCACTGCTAAGAAGAGTCGTTAAGACATGATTTAGACCAGCAAGTTTGCATTTAATATATAGAAGTCTCTTCAAATGAAATGCTTAAGACAATAAAAAGCACAGTTCACAGTTTAATCAAGACATGAAAAATAGAAAGGCCGAACAATAGGCACAGTCTGAAAGTTTCTTACGAATAAACATGCAAAAAAGGCCTGGTGTCTCTTGCTAAAACCAGTATTCTTTCTAAAAATCTTGGACCATTTCCCCTCAACAGGGAGAGTATATATAGCCGGAGAGCAAAATCCCACCACTTGAAGTGCTATAACAGAAAGATTCCACAATCTCCCGTAATGATGCCCAAATACGAATATTCCCAATGCCGTTATGAGAGCAGCCAGTCAGAGCACATCATCCAGTTGATCAATTACAGGCGTGCCCCTTGTGATGATGGCAGTGGTCCCAACAAGGCTTCGAAGCGACAAGTGCCGCCCACTGCTTTAGAGAACCATGACGAGCAGCACCCAATAACACTATCCCGCTCGGCCATCTCATAGCTTGCTTTGATAACCAATGTAAGGCACGTGGCAACAAATCGCAGCCCGAATGAAAACTCCTCCTCCATCAATCAAGAGCTTGCGGAGGAGTGACACTTGTTCAAGGGACTGAGGCTACTTTGAAAATCGAGGAAGGTCGTATGAACCGGGTGGCGAAAGATGCGTGGCCGCATTTCGCAACCTGTGGTGCTCTCATCCCTGCTGTTGTTTTAAAAGCTGTGAACCGCTAACACGTGGGCGAAGGTAGGTCCCGCCAAGAAATAAAGAAGGCCAATAGAAATATTTCACAGCCCACTGCAGCATACTCTATCCTTGCTAGGAAAGTTTGCAATACACCGCCACGTACAAAGATGTGGGCCCCTCGATGAACCTTAGGAGTATCGAACCTTTATGGAAGGCTTAGCAACCCGAAGAAAACACAAAGCAACAGAAAAATGAGAAACCCCACAGGCGAGACACGTGGATGCCCAGCACAGCATTTCAGGAGCCGAACGGGGAGCCGCTTGTTGAAGTTGCGAAGCGAAGAATGCACAAAGGGAAAGATCAAAACCTGCCGGGAAGCCGAAGAAACGCAAAGATGCATAGGCCAGTGCACGAACATGTGCAAAAAAAAGGGACCCGAAGGGAGCTGCTTGAAACATTATTTCAATAGCTTTTGGCGACTAATAGGGGCGTTTCAGATAAGGAACGGAGAACCCAAAAAATCTCTGGTTCTATAGACCAGAGCCTTCATCTATAGGGCGAATGGAGTTAGAGCTTGGAAAGTGCAGCCTGCAAAGGCACCCATTCATTTTTGGATGGCTTTGCTATGCTGCGCAAATTCTCTTGTGCCCCGCGGAGATCAATAGCTTCCTTGTGAGGCAACACCTCTGGCAGGCCAGCGCCTGCTTGGATATGGAAAAGCAGCTGAGAGAGTGGATGAATGATTGCCTCGATATCTGCTGCTGTTGGGTGGCTGCCGAATTCCTTGAATGCCTCTGGATTGTTCTCCTTCTGTTCAATAACCTCCGTAATCTGCGCAGCCATGGCAATAGTGCCATCTTCAAGGAATGGAGACGGCAATCCCAACCTGCCCAACTCAGAGAAACTCCCTCGAATTCTATCCAGCGCTTTGTTTAGAAAAGCCGCTGCTGCCTTAGTACGCTGGAAAGCAGAGTGGCAATGAATGAATTTATTTGCCGTTTGAGCTGCGGTGTCCTGATCTTCGATACCCGCCCCGGCAAGAATCTCATCTGAGACCGAGCATAGCTTATTTAGTAAGTCCCTTGCCTCAGGAACCTTTTCCAGGATGAAGCGTGGGAACTATTCCATTGTATCATGGGCTTCCTGATTGAGTTTTAATGCCTTGTCGATGAATCGGAGGGTAGGCTGCAGATTTAGGCAGAAGGCTTTGATTTTCTCCCAGTGAGAAATGTACAATTATCTGATCAGTGGGATGATATCAGGTTGGGCAGGGGCTGGTAGCAGAGAGGCCTTAAGCGAAGAAATCTTTGCATCTCTTGAAATGAGGGCCTTGGAAAATTCTGCCTTCTTCTTTTTCTCGGATGCCAACTGCTCTGCATAGCTGTGCATTTCTTTGTTCCAAGTTTATTCAGCTCTGGAGTGGTTAACCGATTGCTCTTCTAATGAAGCTTTTGTCTCTCAGAGCTCCTCTTCTAGCTTGGTCTTTGTCTCTCGGAACTTCTCTTCCAGTTTGGTCTTCAAACCTTTGAATTCGGCCTCTTTTTCCTATACCTTTTGCTGATACTGCTCTCGTAGGTGTTCCATCTCCTCCCCTTTCTCTGCCAGCTTCTAACTCTACTCAAGGCGGAAACGTTCAAGCTCCCCCTCTATCGATTGTAGGCTCTGTTGCGCTGCTTGGTTTTGATTCTGTAATTCTTTTAATACGGCTGGGTCGGCTACTTAGGTCTTTGCAATTTCACCTCAAAGCGTTTTATTTCATTGCATAGCTTCTTATTCGGGCGGATCCGCTAATAATTTTCCCTATCTTGCTGCACCTTGGCTGCTTTGAGCATGATCTTTAACCTGGACCTGGCTTTAGTCGGAAGGACCACCCATTGTGTCTCCTCCATGATTTCGACTTTATCTTGTGGCCGGGCTACCTTCATGTCCAGTCCGACAGCATAAATTTCATAGTCCTCTAGTTGCATTTCTCCCTGGGGCTTGTTTACCCTTGGGTACATAGTTGCAAACTTTAATTCTTGGCGGGCCTCGTCATACAAAGCCTGTACTCTCGGCTCGGCGGGGGCATTGTCATCCTTTGCCCTTCGTCACCTCATTCTATTTACGCGCGCTTCCTTCCCACAATCTATCTGTGCAATGAACTTAGCTGGTGATGAAACTAGCCCACCTGCGAAAGGAACATCGGAAGGCAGGGCGTAGGGATAGGTAACTTTCATAGGCGCGCGCATTTGTTTCTTCTGAAGGGTAACGGTCTGCGGAGAAAAGTGTGGCACGTTCCATAGCTTAGCCTGGGGGTAATCAGCAGGGCTAGACATTTGCAACGGTTGAACCAGAGATTCAGTCGTAAGGCCTGTTGGTTGAGGAAAAAGAGTCGCCACTTGGGGCTCGGTTTGCTGTAGTGGGAAGGGATCTGTAAGCATCTCAAAAAAAGAGTGGGGGCCAATGGGAGGAATATTTTCAGAAAGTGATGTGAGGAAAGTCTAGGCGGCAGCAGTAGGCGTTAGCATGCTCGGAGGGGTAATTATAAACGGTTGGGGTTGCGAATATTGGGCAAATCCAACAGAATAAGCTGGACCAGAAATAGAGGGTGGAGGGCTCGGACGAATGGCAGGAGTTGCTAATTGAGCAGGGACGGACGTGAAAGAATGAGATGTAAGAGAGGAAGGAGAAAAATGTACCTGCTGACTGGTCGGCGGTGGCATCGGGATCGTTCGAGACTCGCCCGCAACCTCTGGCATTTGACTAGTAGCGGGTGTTTCCCCTTCAGCCGGTTCATGTGAAATTGTCCCGATAACGTTTTCCGTGCGTTTCCTTTTCGTGGGGGGACACTCACTAACCTCGGTAGTCGGATCCTTCTGCTAAGGAACTATCCTGACCGGTTTAGCGGCCCATGTGCGTGTAAGCAAGCCCCTTGATATGTTAAAGCGCACATTAGTGCCCACATAGGCGGCATGCCCGGGGGCATCGCCTTCCTGCGCTGATATCGCCGTCTCTTCCTCCTGCTCATCGGAGCCTTTTGCTTCGCTCCTGTTAGCACTGGAGATCGGGCTGGGATGGCCTTCATCCCAGTATCTTTCAAATTCCTGGTCATCCTTCAATTGATTATAAGGAGCTTTCAACTGCCCTGTTTCCTGGCGGTATCTCCAGAAAGCTTTTATTTTTTCATCGCTCCATTCCTCGTCCACTTTCAACTTATTATGCATGCTGCGCTCTATCGGAAGGTTGTCCTGGGCCATGGCCACTGGAAAGTATAACTTGTGCCATGGGCCCCTATATCCGGCGTAGGGATTTGTGCCAATTCAACCAGATCTTCATCTTAATCAGTCTGGTTATTACGCCGCTTCTCCTAGTATGGTCAGGGAACATGTGTAACTTTCATATGCGACTTAGGTAGCTCATTGAAAGGGTTGTAATCCCACTTATCATTTACTATTACTAACCCCAGGTGTGCCAGCTTGTCCCCTAGCAGCTCGTGCGATCATTTTTTGACAAGCTTTATTGACTTGAAACTCTTCGGGCAAGTGAAGAATCCCTTCCTCTTGACACTTTCGCTGCTACAGAACATGAAATCAATGATGCACACATGCCGGTAAACCTCCAACGCTAGCACTCTATCGGTGATGCAAACTAGGAGCAAGAAAGGCCTACCAATAAAGCCCCTCATTCGAAGGATCGTAAAATCCTTGCCCAAGAACCAGTCACAAGCGGGGGTGTAGCCTTGCAGAAATCCAATCTGCTCAGTGTTAAGCCGGACGATATCACCCTCTCCAATCAAATCATTCAAGACCGGGGCTATGAAATAGTCCACGAAGGCATAGTAGTCATATGTTGCGGAAAGGTAGGGTGTCTATGTAGATACCGGCTTTCTTTTGTTCTGCTCGTCAAAAATTGATAGTGGGATAAATCGGGCGAAGAAATCCGGATTCTGATGCAAGAACATGTGGACCAGGTAGGAAAGAAACCTAAATTTCTTCTCCGCCTGGTAATTCTCTATTTGCTGTATCATTTCTTCGACCATGAACTCAGCAAAATCATACCAGAAAAGTTCATGTTGCCTGCGAAACTGTATTGCAGGGCCCAGCTGAAAAGCCTCGATCTTCTCATCAGAATCACAACCGCAAACAAATGCCAGCATAGATATGGGGTCTTGGAGGTCATCGCGGAATGAACCACGCAATAATGGGATGCTCGGTGCCTTAGCGGACGCAACACCCTTCTTATTGGTCTCTTCTAATAGGAAATCAGAGCTGGTTCTCATCCTTTTCCATATCTTTTCCCCTTTGTTTGGGCAGAAATGTTCAATTTTCTCCTTTCTTGTCCTGGGGTCAGGAATGCATAACATATGTCAGATGGCTTCCGGGCTGATATGAACCCTTAAATTACGACCCTCAATGTAGTGGGTCTTTGGATTATAGCGTTGAATAGCTGCGTCGACCACCTCTGGGCAATAGTGCACCAATGGGACCATGTATTGTGGAAGACCGCTAAACCAGACTCTACTTGCAGTGGCTTGGTCCACCCCTGGCGCTGATAACCTTGCGCAAGCCACCTCTCTAAGAGACTTACGGTTCTTGGCAAGCTTTGGGTCGTAGATATTAGCCCACTTTTCTCTAACCTTTTTCGGGTTATTCCACTCTTTGGGCCTCTCCAGCTCCTCTGTGTTGGCTCTTTTCACCTTCTTGGGTATACCAGGAGTGGCATACGCTACATCTTTGTATACGTAAACCTCGGTAGCAGAACGAATAGCCGAATATAGTTCCTGGCTAATCCCTTCCTGCGTTGGCTAAGCTAAAGATTCTACCATTTTTCTTCGCGGCAGAACTTGTAAGCTCCTTGGCCTTTGAATATGCTTGCACTAGAAATACAGACAGAAAACACTTCGCGCACTCCTTAACTTTTGGAAAAAGACCTAGGAACAATGAGCGTTTTCATGCAATAATAGCAACTTTCCTCAAGGTGGTAGGCGAGCGTGAGCCCCTTGCATTTAATTCGGCATGTACCATTAACTCCACAACTCGTGCAAGATGAGCTGATTGTTTTTTCGAGGTGGCCGGATTTCATCATTGCTTTCAAAAGATCGTGTGATACACCCTAATTTCCTTGGAAATTGAGCTTGCAACTGGCCTTCTCACCTTGGGTTAGCATGTACCGGTAATTAATATCCCTGGCCGGAATGATTACACCAAGCAAACGATCACCGCCTGAAAGAGATACGAATATCGCCTCGGGTTCTGGGATGTGCTTGAGATTTGACACCATAGCATACGGCCATACGTCCCTTCATCAACAAGTGCCACCTTTTTAAAGCTCAATTAATTAACTTGATTTAATTAAGCATGCCTTGAGCCGTGCTACCATGCATGTACCAGCCCAAAATGTGAACAAACGCAGACTCGGCCCTCGAAATCGCGGCCAATATACATCACGTTGCTTATGGGCGGATTGGCATACATCTTGTCAATTTTCTATAAATAGGCCAGTAGATAGCGAACATATGCACTTTGCATCCAAGAAGTGATAGGCAAGTAGAATACTGCTAAGTAAGTATTTTCATAGGTTAGGTGGTGAGTAGATTTCGGCATTACTTAGCAGATTTAGGAATAGTGTTAGGAGAGATGGATACTCCTATTCGCCTAACCTCCTTCAAATCACAGACAGTGTTTGTAGGTGAGATCTCCACTAGGAGGCTCAAGAGAATGACGAAGAACAAGCACTTGCTGGTTCTAGTAGCCATCAAGTGGGTTCTCGGCAAGGACTGTGTTGAATATGAAGATAAGCATCGGGTGAACACCGACGTGTGCTCACACTTTGTAGCATCTATGCTGGATATTTGTGTCCCTCGGCCGCTTGTATTGAAGCTAGTCAAAGAAATCTTCCCAAAGAAGTACCTGAATGGGCTCGGCGAGGTTGTTACCCATGCTACGTACGGGATAGGCCTGCCAATAGCCGGTGACCTGCGTCGCTTCATCAAAGAAGAAGCTGTTGTCGTTTGGCAGCCATTCCTGAGCGGATTTCACCTGCAGACTCATGGTGTGCACCAGCAAAGGGTTACCCAAGCTCTTCACTTCCTGTTCAGGAGCTACAACGTGATACCCTTCTACGATGTAGAATGGTATACTGACTTCAGGAACCTGGTGTATCCACCACCGACGACAGCCGCGCTTAATGATACTGCCAGTGCCACCAAGGAACCTGTTGATGAGGAAGAAGCAGACGATGTCTTAAATGTGTCGGTTGCTGCCAGCCACTCCTGCGGATAGATGATCCCCTTGCCTTGGTGTCTGTTGATGTAACCCACCTGCTCCATATAAGCCTGATAAAAGGCCATCATATATATATATGCTCTAATATTTTGTACATTTTGAAAATCGGCATCCATGCCCTTTTGTAACTCAGGAACATGTATATAAATATATACGTCTCTTTTCTTTTTGTTGTGAAATCTATGCTCCTATTTGCTTCTGTGTGCAATTTTTCTGGGTTTGCCAATCTTGTATGTTTTGTCTCTGTTTACGAGCATACTTTTGTGTTTTAAGAAACTCCGGTGTTTTACCCACTAATGATGATAAGCGAATGCGTAGCAAGTCTATTGATTTTAGCAAAAGGATAGGCCAAAAACAAGAAAGGAAAAAAGAAAAAGCGTTACTTACAACTGTACAGGGTAGGGTTTGACGCTTAATGGAACAATTTAAGGTGAATCCCATTAACCAGGATTCCTAGAGGCTCTTTTTCCATATTTTCCAGCTCGAAGGCATTGTGTTGCATGCACCGAATGATTTTGAAGGGTCCTTCCCATAGGCTATTGAACTTACCATGCTGACCTAGCTTTGCAGCCCTGATGTCGTATTTTAGCACTAAATCTCCACTTTTTAGGCCTTGGTCGGAAGCCTTTTTGTCAAACCACCGTTTGACCACCTGTTGACGGCCTGTCATGGCTTTTAGGGAATTTTCCCTTTTTTCTTGTACCTCCAATAATTCGGCAAGCTGAACCTCCATGGCATCATTTTGTTCTATCTCAAGAGATTTCAACAACTGTATCGCCGAAATCTCCATAGAGATAGGTAGCAGCGCTTCTTTCCCATATACTAGCTCATAGGGCGAAGTCTTGAGGACTTGTTTAGGAGTTATGCAGTTGGCCTAGAGTGCTTTTCGGAGATTTTTATGCCATTCCCTCTGATGTTCTGAGCCAACCTTTTTGAGGAGTCAGACTAAACTTTTATTTGTCGACTCAGCTAGGCCATTTCCCTGTGGATAGTAGTTTGAAGATGTTTTAAGGAATATGCCATTTTTCAATGCAAAGTGACATACCTTTGTGCCTACAAATGCTCTAGCATTGTCCGAAATGATCATCTTCGGAGGGCCGAACCTTGTCACTAGAGCCTCGAGGAAGTCTACAATCTCAGCCTTCGTCGCCTCCTTAAGGGGAACAGCCTCCGCCCACCTTGTGAAGTAGTCCGTAGCTATTAAAATCCATTTATGTCCGTAGCTAGAAACTGGGTTGATCATCCCGATTAAGTCCAGGCCCCATTGCGCAAATGGTTCATCTGCCACGATAGGTTTGAGGGGCATCGCTGAATTCTTCCTTCTGTCGGAGAATAACTGACATTTTTTGCAAGTCTTTACCAGAGAGTAGGAATCATTGAAAAGTGTAGGCCAGTAATATCTAGCCCGTAGGACCTTGATGGCAGTAGTTTTAGCGGAGAAATGTCCACCTTCGTCGCTATTGTGAAATGCGTCGAGGATTCTTTGCGCCTCCCCTGAAGTAACGCATCATAGGAGCACACCATTAAAATTCCTTTTGAAAAGGACTCCCTCTATCAGCGTGTATCCGCAATTCTGGAGCCGGTAATACCTTCTTTTCTAGGATGAGAGGCCTGGCAGGTACTTTCTGGTTCGCATGAAGTTCGTTCTATCTTCCATCCAATCATCCTTTGATCCTGATCCATTTATCAGGACAAGCTCTAGCTGTTCCTCTTTAGTAGGCATCTCCTCGTCCTGTGTCATATACTCACACAGACCTCTGCCTTTAATAGTCCTGATAGGCCTGACCTCGATGTCATATTCCAGGATCTTGGTGATCCAATTAGCTCTTTTTTCTGTGATCTCTCCCTCCATGATGTATTCTCGCACACTAGAATGTGCGACATATACCAGGACTTTGCTACAGGAAATTAGATGGCGGAATTTTTTAAGTCCCTTTACTATTGCGAAAGCCTGTCTTTCAACAAAGTTATAATTCACCTCATATTCCTTTAAGGTTCGGGAATAGAACGCAACTGGATGCTCTCCCTTTCCTTCTCTATCCTTTTGAGTCAGAATAGTAGCGATACTAGACTTGCTACTGAAGGCATACATTATAAAATCTTTATATTGATCTGGATTAATTAACACCGGGGCTGAGGAGATCTCTTCCTTGACCTTTTCAAATGCCTCTCGAGCCTCTATTGTCCACTTGAAAATTTGATCCTTTTTCAGCATTAGGGTGATCGGCCTAATTATTCCCGCAAAATCAGAAATAAATTTACTGATGAAATTTACTTTGCCCAGAAAAGACTGGACACCTTTCTTATTTACCGGGAGAGGAAGCTCCTTTATAGCCCTTACTCGTTCTGGGTCAATTGAAATACCTTCCTTCAACACAACATGTCCTAACAGCTTACCCTGAGGTACTCTGAACACACATTTCCTCGGATTTAAGGAAATTCTGAACTCTTGGCACTTTTGAAAAACCAACTCCAAATGATCGAAATGATCATCTTTAGATTTGGAGAACACAGTAAGATCATCCAAATAGATTAGGATAATCTTATTGATCAGTTCACTAAATGCGACGTCCATAGCTCTCTGGAAGGTTGCCCCTGCATTAGATAAACCAAAAGACATTTTAGCATATGCAAATGTCCCCCACTTGGTGGTGAATGTAGTCTTGTGCTGATCTTCCTCTTTTACTCGAATCTGGTTATAGCCAGAGAAGCCATCCAGTAGAGAGAACATTTCGGATCCCGCGACAGTTTGGAGGATCGACTCCATAGAAGGCAATGGATAGTGGTCCTTCAGAGATGCTCTATTTAGGTCTCGAAAATCCACGCATAAGCGGATATCACCATTCTTCTTTCGGACTGGTACCAGATTTGATACCCAAGTACTATGTTTAATCGGGAAGACAATACGTGACTCAATGAGCTTGGTTAGCTCTTGTGCCATCAAGGCTTCAACTTTAGGGTTGACCGGCCACTGTTTCTGTCAGATTGGCTTCGCACCTTCTGTCAGCTCAATAGTATGTTGAATGATACCAGGATCATAACCTTCCATATCTTCGTAGGACCAGGCCACTACTCCATATTTCTCACAGAAACTGATAAGCCTTTCTCTATCTTGCTGTGAGACATCTTTTCCGACCCGAAGGTTCCTGTCATCGGAAACCCGAAGGTTTTCATAATCACCTCTTTCCGCCATGAATTTCCGCTTATCATTTCAGGCGTCACTACAATCAAATTTTTTTTTGAGAGTAACCAATCCTTTCGGAAGCTTATTTGACTTTAGCTGCATAATTTGTCCTTCGTAGGCCTCAGCGATCTTTGGTTGGAGTTGATCGGCAAATTCCCCCGAGTGTTGAATAAACGAGGCGATGTGTTCATTGCTCTCAAAGACTTGCCAACTTTGGTCATTGTTGGGCATTGCTGGTCTAACAAGCACTCGCACTAAATATTTGTTCCGAAGCAAGTCAGAGACAGGATCAAACTGAGCACCGATTACCGCCATGCGATCTGCATCGCCATTCTGTGCTCGGGGAATGGTTAGGATGTTGAAAGCTTCAAAACTTTCTACAAGATCCCAGATTCGATGCCGATAGGATCTCATGTAGATATTCTTTGCTGCTGAGATTCCTCAGACCTGATTAACTACCAGTTCTGAATCTTCGAACACAATCAATTGCTTGACACCCATTCTTTCCTCTAGGCTTAGGCCTTGGACTAATCCCTCATATTCAGCCTCGTTATTTGAACAGGCGAATTGGAATCAGAAAGACCTCAACAACTTTTCATTGTGTGGGGATATTAGGCATATCCCTACTCCAACTCCAACTTTACTCCTTGCTCCGTCAAAATACAATGTCCACAGCTCACTTGCTTGGTCATCATCGGGTTCTTTGACAACCTTCAGAAGAACTTGGTCTTCATCATAGATCACATATGTGCCTAATCCGGTAGCATGATAATTTCCGAAAGGATCATTGTTTATATGTTCACTCAACAGAGCGTCTTCGTTATCACTTCGGTCTCCGTTGACCTTCTCCTCCTCTAGCAGTTCGACATTGTACATGTCTTGCTTGGTGATGGAGGTATGTGCGGCTTCAAAGTTAATCAGGGCCTCATTCGCCCCATGTTCGAAATGCAGAGCCTCCAATTCTATCTTCATCTTCGTGCCATGCTTGGTTCTAAGTATTAGATGTGACCAATCTAAAGACAAATAGCCGCCCACCTTTGAAGTAAACTCTCGAGAAAGGCAAAGACCAAACATTGGCCGAACATCTATGATCACTGTGTCTTGTGGGACCGTGATACTTGGGCAGGAAAATAGAGTCAACGAAAGTGCTTTGATGACACCCACAGTATCAACCTTATTTCCATCTAGCTGCATCACCCCTTTTTTCATAGGTTCGTAGCTGAGTCCCAAGGCATCGGCTATTAGTTTTGGCATAACCGTAGTACTAGCGCTAGAATCAATCATAGCGTTGTGTAATAGTTTCTCCCCTATAATGAGGGTCAAGAAGAAGGGTTGAGGTTTTGGCCTACCTCCGCCTTCCGCATGGGATTCCTCCGCTTTGTTTGCGAGAACCTTAGTTGGCGACATTTAATAAATCGCCTTGGTACTGGCCGCAGGCTCGGTCAGTGCTGGGTCCATCTATTGCTGAAGTGCCTTTTGGAGTATGGTTTTCTATTCCGGGATAGCTAGAATGTCCCATAAAGACACATTAGTGGGTGATTTCTTCAACTGCTCCACCACATTAAGAGGTGAGGAGCTCAGAGATTTCTGCTCCTTTGCTTTTGTTATAATAATTTCCTTTCGCAGTTGAGAAGACAAAGAGATGGTTGGACAGCTAGGAATTTGATCTGAAACGTCTTTGCATTGCGGACTGTCCGAAAGTGAAACAACGGCCTCACCGGTGAATCTTCTCTTGGAGCGCGTGTTATAGTTAGACTTTACCCGCGGCATTTCGGCTGTGGACATGTCATTTGCAAACACCATTTCCTCGTCCTCCATCCATGAGAAGAGCGCCTGATCAGGAACAATGTACGACTCTTGCTCTAGGGACATTCCTGGTATTTGCGCGGTAAGGACCGCATTCTCCATTGCCGGGGCATATCTGTATTCTTCGTTCTCTGTCGCAATACCTTCACTACGTTGCTCTGCTATCCTTTGTTGTAAGTTGTCACGCGGACAATTTTGGGGCATATGCGCATCGTTGCAAGGGAAGCACCATGGATTGATGTCATCAATTAGATTATTTTGCCCCGCGGTTAATTCTCTGCTAGAGCTCGGCGACGCACTTGCCAGTGGTGTAGGCACCAGAACTATTTGGTTCATAGCCGCCGCTGGTGAATTAGTACGATGCACATTCTGATATTGATTTTGCTAATAGGTAGGCCGCCCACCTTGATAGTTCTGATATGTAGGCCACGGAGGCATTGCTTGGTTCCACTTGAGAGTTGTTATATCATTCGCCATAGTCCGCAACATCTCCTTGAGGTCGCACATCTCATTCTTGGGAGAACCCGATGTAGAGGCCAAGTTTTCAGGAGCAGCTGCATATGAGTACACTAACTGGGGAGTCGCTGGTGCACTGGTCGATGCCACCTCTTGTGTTACATTCAATATCTCAGGAAATATCGGCATAACAGGTCGAGGAGGCAATTTCCCGCAGTCTATCAAGTGATTTTCTGCTTTGATAGTGGTGGCATATGCGTCTGGTAAAGTGTCTCCTCCCAAAGACTTTATCATCATAGAAATGTCGGGATTGATGGACTTCAGATAGAACATGAACGCCAATTCTGGAGTCGGGCGGATGGTCACAGGAATCCTCCGCCAACTGGAGTGAAATCGGGCATTGAAGTCCGTCAGAGCCTCCTGGGGTGCTCGTTTGATGATGGATAACTGATAATATAGTGAAGAACGATCTCCGTCATTTGAAAACCTTTCATAGAACAGATCTCCAAGGTCATCCCAAGTGTGAATGGTATTAGGAGTCAGTGTTCGGTACCACTCCAGAGCTTTGCCTTTGAAGGACGCAGCAAGGAGCCTCAGGGCTACATTCTGCGTTGTGATACCATGTACCAGGCATACATCCGCTACATCTTGCAAATGCTCTGCTGGCATTTTTGTGTTATCTCCGGTGAATTTGGGAAGAGCTTTCAGGGCCGAAACCAGAATGGCGCCCCAAACAGCAGGTGCTACCGGAGCTACCAGGGGGCTTCCAGCATTCCATGCTACATAATTTCTGTTTGCGGCTGGCAACATGGTGAGAGGAAAGGGTGGTGGGAATGGAACGGTTACTAACTGATTTGTGGCCTGGACTGTCCCGAATGGAGGCACTAGTAAACCTGGGTTATTTGCAGTTTGGGATCTAGTTACAGGCCGATGGCTCATACACCCTTTTAGAAGACAATTTCATTAGCTTGGGTCCCACCGGGCGTGCCAGAAAAAAAGGACAAACTGTTGACACCAAAAATTGACGAGATAACAGTGCCTTTATGGGAAACTCAGTTCAAGGGGGACCCCTTTGCGCCAAAATGAGTGACCTCCAGATTTTAAAGAAGCCGACTTCTTCTATATAATGGGTTTTGGAAAGGGAAAAGGAAGCGGATATAATGAAACAAATATTAATCTAAGGCGATGCGCCAAAGCTTACTAGTAGGCACGATAAATCAAAGACTTAAGGGCCTAAATGTTATAGTTATGTTCCAAAACATCGAAAACTTAAAGTTATAGCATAAACAATTCATTTAATTGACATAAAACAGTATCGCATACATTCTCACTGCTAAGAAGAGTCGTTAAGACATGATTTAGACCAGCAAGTTTACATTCAATATATAGAAGTCTCCTCAAATGAAATGCTTAAGACAATAAAAAGCATAGTTCACAGTTTAATCAAGACATGAAAAACAGAAAGGCCAAACAATAGGCACAGTCTGAAAGTTTCTTGCGAATAAACATGAAAAAGAGGCCTAGTGTCTCTTGCTAAAACCAGTATTCTTTCTAAAAATCTTGGACCATTTCTCCTCAACAGGGAGAGTATATATAGCCGGAGAGCAAAATCCCACCGCTTGAAGAGCTGTAACAGAAAGATTCCACAATCTCCCGTAATGATGCCCAAATACGAATATTCCCAATGTCATTATGAGAGTAGCCAGTCAGAGCACAGCATCCAGTTGATCAGTTACAAGCGTGCCCCTTGTGATGATGGCAGTGGTCCGAACAAGGCTTCAAAGTGACAAGTGTCGCCCACCGCTTTAGAGAACCATGACGAGCAGCACCCAATAACACTATCCCGCTCGGCCATCTCATAGCTTGCTTTGATAACCAATGTAAGGCACGTGGAAACAAATCGCGGCCCGAATGAAAACTCCTCCTCCATCAATCGAGAGCTTGCGGAGGAGTGACACTTTTTCAAGGGACTGAGGCTACTTTGAAAATCGGGGAAGGCCGTATGAACCGGGTGGCGAAAGACGCGTGGCCGCATTTCGCAACCTGTGGTGCTCTCATCCCTACTGTTGTTTTAAAAGCTGTGAACCGCTAACACGTGGGCGAAGGTAGGTCCCGCCAGGAAATAAAGAAGGCCAATAGAAATCTTTCGCAGCCCACCGCAGCATACTCTATCCTTGCTAGGAAAGTTTGTGATACACCGCCACGTACAAAGATGTGGGCCCCTCGATGAACCTTAGGAGTATCGGACCTTTATGGAAGGCTTAGCAACCCGAAGAAAACACAAAGCAACAGAAAAATGAGAAACCCCGCAGGTGAGACACGTGGACGCCCAACACAACATTTCAGGAGCCGAACGGGGAGCCGCTTGCTGAAGTTGCGAAGCGAGGAATGCACAAAGGGAAAGATCAAAACCTTTCGGGAAGCCGAAGAAATGCAGAGATGCACAAGCCAACGCACGAACATGTGCAAAAAAAAGGGACCCGAAGGGAGCTGCTTGAAACATTATTTCAATAGCTCCGTATACCCTAGTGCATCATGTCTTATGCTATAGCAAAAATTAGTGCTCCTAAAATGGAAAAATAGCATTAAGCTTTCATTTCATTTATCATCCCGTTGCATTGCATTTATACCCCACCTTTCCCTAGCCTATGGTTAGTAATTTTGGTTGTACAAATGCTCATCTTTCGCCTTCTTTTTCTTCTCAGGATTCCTATAGTTTTAATAGGTGCAGTATCACACATCATTTCTCACCTTGATATGTGACACATTATCACACCCATCATTCACGTAGGTTACATTTATCATTACATCGACAGTACCAAGGTCATTTGTGATGTCCAATCCCTGGTCTATGATGTGCAAAATGAGGAAATGAAATGAGATTTATACATAACTATAAGGAAAAGCATGGATGTCATAGAAATAGGTGAATCTAATCATTCATTAATCTTGATTGATGTCATATTAAATGTAGAGAGTACAACTTCATCCCATTTTGCATTTGTCATTATCATGTTCACTTTAAGTTGTTTGGATTAATCTTGATTGGTTATTCTAAGCATCTTAAGTTCATTGCATGTCATTTCATCTCATGTCCATTTATCATTATCATGTTTATTTTAAGTTTTTTAGATTGATCTTGATTGGTTATTCTAAGCATTTTAAATTCATTCCATTATCATTTCATTCTATTATCTTTTTTTTAGGTTGTTTAGAGTTGTTATTCTAAACATATTAGTCCATCTCATTGCATATATTGTATTATGTTACATTCATTTCATCCATCCATAAAATTATTACATATACATATACCACATTTTTCATTCATTGCATCACATTGCATTTTCATATCATTTTCATATCATAATCAAATCATAATAATATGCCTGGAAAATTTTCCCACTAAAATTAAAGGAAAATTGATTATACAGTGTATGCATACATCACCACCTATATCACAAATCATTAGTCTCATATCCATAGCATGTAAAATCATCGATCATCCATCACATCCTACATCACAAAGTCTTAGGCATAATGCATTTCATCCATGTCATCCACATAGGCATAAATATAAATCATCATAGACACATGCATATATCATAATCATCATAATAAATCACATAAATACACATTCACATAAATAAACATCCATCACATAACACCACATAGTGTCGATAATGTCCATCACATATCATATAAATATCAAAATATCATGTCCATCACAAGTCTGTCATAATCCATAATAAAACCATAATAAGTCCACAACAAGTCCCTAATAAGTCCATCATAAAATCATAAATACATGTCCATAATGACCATTGATATTCATCAAATAAAATATAGGTACAAAGCTCTAATCAAATGCAAAGACCACATCAATGAATGAAACAATCCATATCTAATATGCGTTGTGGAGTATGTAGCCCCTGTCCCTATCCACTGCATATCCACTCAGATGCACTCCTCAAAAAAATTGGGATCTTGTCTCCTCTACCCTCTCTATCATGAGCTGCCCTCATCTGATCTCTGAGGAGATTCTGTCCCTAAAACTTTGCCTCTGGGAGGAGTCTTGTGAAAGCTACTATACCCTCATGTGTGAGTGACTTATGAATGGGATGGTGCTGGCATCTAAGGTACACATCTAACATAGGGTGATAATCTTTGTGTGACATTTGGCGCTGCCTGATGGTATGCAAACATATAATAGGCCACCTCTATCCTAGCATCTGTCGCCTTGTTGCCTAAGCCCTGGCCAAATCCCTCTCGATATGGTATATATCCCTTAGCTCCATGATAAATCTCCTCTCCTGCTCCCATGCATCCTGGGCCATCCTCATTTGATCCACCTATTCTCATAGTCACAACATCTCTTGTACTGCCGCATCCCTCTCATCTCGTAGGGCCTATACTCGTGCCTCTACTGCCTCCACTCTCTCTAATACTGCCCTTACATCTCCCACTGTCACCTTTACACACTCTGCTCTATCTCTGAGCTCATCCCTCTCCCTCCTTAGCTCATCTAGCCCCTCTACATCTCTTCTATTTTCCTCCTGAGGTCATCCCTCTCTGCATCATCCTTTTGCACCCTCTATGTTGCCTCATCCACCAACACCCCATAATCCCTAACTCCCTCCACCTATAATCTACCTACCTTGATCATAGGCTATCTCATTCTACCTTTGACTCCTTGAGTCTATGCTTTGCAATCCTTAGTCTAGCTAGAGCTCCAATGAGTAATATTGTGAGATCCTCTGGATGTGATGATACATATGGAACCATCGCTAATGGATCACGTCTGGGAATCCTCATCCATGGCATGTAACCTCTCCCCTCTTTCCTACTCCTCTACTCTATTCTCTCCTATCTCAACATCTCCATCTCCTCCCATCCTCTTCCAACCACCTCTCCTCCTCCTCCTCTATTGTCCGACCAATCTCCTGTCATTGTCTAATCTATATCCTAGTACCCCTACAATTGGGTGCACTGTCGTGATCCATCCTGGCCTATGCTCTATCCACCATGTTGAGTATCGTATTGTCATCCCTACATCCACCATCCCCCCTCTCCTGAGATATGGTACCATCTATAGGTCCTCCCACCTTTTCCTCACAAACTATGTCATGATTGGATCACCCCATAAGTTCTCTCAGCTAATCTGATGAAATCTTTAAGGCCCATTGATATTCTGCTGAATACCAAACTACCTCATGACCCTGTCTGGTTTGTGGAGCTCAACAATGTACAGGTCTCACCCGATCAAGTAGCACATTGTAAATAAGTAGCCCCTATGCCTCCTCTCATCATCCCTCCATCCAGAAAACCATCATCTTTGGTAGGGTATCCATATAATATCCTCCCCCCTCAAATCATCTAATCTCCTCCATCCCTCTAGATAGCTCACATACAGGGAATGGAGTCTCTAGCCGTACTCTGTACCATACTAGTATGCTACTGGAAGTGTCTCGTCTTGTGTCCCCGCTATCAAAATCCCTATCCTTGCAATGTTAATGTGTTCTTAGGCCCATACCTAGAGCAGGGTCACATGTGTGATGTTAAGGGCTCTCCTATAGTAAACCATGTGCATATCCCGATACAGCTAGGCTAACACGCATGGACCCATGCAAAATCACCCACTCTCCTCTCAATAATATGTCTAACAACCTCAATAACCTTGAGGTTGCAGAAGCATCCGCTCCTATCTAGTAGTAAGATCCTGCTAATCAAGTTGTAGAGGTATAATGGCAATGTAGGAACCTCCAATCCTAGGTACGCATTCAAATATAACTATCTCCCCTGGATGGGGAGCTCAACCCATCAAAAAATCACCCATAGGATGTTATCTAGGTCCTAGCTCCATGTCTAGCTAATCAAGTTCCCTCCAATAGGAAGCCATAAGATCCTCCAAACATCCTCTAATGTCACCTTCATCTTGTTGGCATATGGCTTCTAGTGTTGTCATTGATGGAAACCTAAGTCATTATTTCGGCCCGCAGATTAGAATTTGTTCATATCGGCAGGACAAGTAATGAACAAAGTATTATCAGAAGAGAGAATGAAGAACAGGGTATCCGGTTAGTATGTCAATCTATATGCTTCACCAGATTATCATTTTGAGTTGTGGATCTCACAGAAGGTTGTTAAGTATCTATTTTATCTTATTAAGTTGTGTGATGTCACATCAATTGGTGTATAAGTTAGGAGATTTGGCAGGATGATTTTTTGTTTATCAGCTCATGGTGGCCGACTCAGTGAATATGGCATTTCGTGGATGTATAAGGAGTAATTTTTTAAATGTCTCTATGTTTGAGTATTTTGATTTGGGGCCACAACATAGCATTAGCCAACTTTGATGGGTACACATCAAATATTTAATATGGATTGAGCCAACAGTTGGAAGACATTTTCTATTTTATTAAAGCTGACATGGAGTGATTGAAATCTTGGTAGTGGATATATATAAGATCGGTTAAAATTCATTTTGAAGTGTGAGTGGATGTGCATGTTCAAGTGTACAAATAGTAGAAGGGTTTTTGAGCGATTTGACACAATTTCACTTGTGTAGAAGAGGATTTTTGTGAAGAAAATCAAGGCATAGTAGAGTGAAGTGAAGAATCAGATAGAAGGTCCTGAATCTAATCGATGAGCCTCACTGGAACTAAAACTAGGCATTTGTAGATGCTACTTTCTCATTTCAAGTTTTTGTTGTAATCCAAATATATTGTAAGGCAGTGAGCCTTCCTGATTTTGAGTAGTGAGCTCTAGGCAGTGTGCCTGAATGCATGTGCATTCCCCTTTTTCTTCATACTTTAAATAGAGTATAAATTGTGGATTAACCTCCACCATGGTTTTTCCCCTGACAAGGTTTCCACATAAAAATATTGGTGTTATGGTGTTTTGATTGTTTCCTTCATGTGCTTGCATCTGTACTTCTATTGAAATATTGTAAATGGTTTAAGATCTGAATTGTGATTTAAATATTGCTAAGCACAGATTCACCCCCCCTCTCAGTGTTCCTCGAGTCCAACAATTGGTATCAGAGCAAGTTCCTCTATAGAAGTTTAATAGCTTGAGGTGGATCCTGGAATGCAATGGACTCTGGCGGTCTTCAACAATAGCTTTTGGTGGCACTTGATGATCTTGATTAGTCTAAAGCAGAATTCATGGAATTAAAAGCAAATTTGAGGATGTTGAAAAATTCATTCAATCACTGAAGGATAAAATCAATGAGTCAAGAGAAAAGAGGAAGGAACTATGTGATCAGCTGAAGCAAAAAGAAAGTAAAAGCTTGGAAGATGTTCACCTTAATCAGACCTTAAAATAAATAACTGAAGAATGTGAAAAGCTTGTTAAAGACAATGCTACTCTAAAGCTTGAGATGAAATCATGGTGATGAAGCAAACTAAGGAGATTGAAGAAAGGAAGAAGAATGAAGATAATTTGGACCAGTCCTTAAAAGAAAGATCTGAAGAATATAGCAGAGTTAATAGTGGATTCATTCAATTGGAGATTGAATTGCAACAATCCATAAATAATGAACAAGAACTTGAAAGATAGATAGTCATTCTCAAAGATGAACTCACTACTGCAAATGAATACAAGGATAAGTTTAAGATCAGTTCTGCTAAGCTTGATGAACTGACTAAAGGAAAAAAGGATGCAAATGACAAACAAGGTCTTCAATATGAAAAGGGAGAAAGCTCCATATCTAAACATAAGGATTCCAGACAAAGAAATCAGATGAACAGAGGCAAAAGGTATCTGGTAAGACAACCCAATGCTCAAAATTTCAATGGTCACTATTTTTCTTGTAATAAATTTGGTCATATGGCTTCTTAGTGTAGAAGTAAAATAAATTCAAGCAGTCCATCATTTCTCGGTTAGTGTTTCAATTGCAACAAGTTTGGTCATAAATCAATTGAATGCAAAAGTATGTTTGTCAGTGTAATGAATGTTAAATGCTACACCTGTGGAAGATTTGGGAATGTTTCTAATCAATGTAGATCAAGAGGAAATCAATGGAATGAGTGGTTTAGACAAATAAATCCTATGTGTAACAATTGCAACAGATTTGGTCACTTTGCAAGATTTTGCAGGAACAAAAACATGGATAGAAGAGGTTCAGTATACAAAGGAGAAAATTCAAAGAAAGATGATAAAGGAAAAGGGAAAGTGACTATGCAAGAGATAAGAGATCAGATAAAGAAAACATGGGTAAGGAAGAGTGAATCTGATGAAGGAAATAAGCCTGCACTAGAAGTATTTTCTAGTAATTCCTCCAGAAATTGATCTTAGGCCATTAGCCTAGGGGGAGTTTTTCAAGAAAATCATTTGTCCCCTTGTAGGTAGTTGGCACCGAAATGCAAGAAATTTGTAAGGAAAGCCTACGGATGCACAACAAAATTTTCTAATGTCAAAACTTAGAGAAGAAATTAGACATGTCTTTAATTACAGTACATTAAGATGCACATGAAAAGAATAATAGAAAGGCAAAGTAAACTCAAACACAATTGACACCAAATTTACATGGGAAAACCCTTACGAGAGAAAAAATCACCACACCAAAGAAAATCACTTGTATTATAGTAATCAAATTACATACAAGTTACAGACTCTCCTTCCAGATGTCAATATTACAGTACCAACATTTCCCTAATCAATTTCGTACAAAAATAAATTTTGATCAATCTACATTATTGTCTCACTGTTATAATGCATATACAACATACAATGAAAAAAATTAATAGATCATTCAATCAACCAACCATCGAACTCTCTAACCCCTTCACGGTTATAGTACATTACTATGCATAGCAACAACCATGAATCAAAAATCATTCTCTGTACAATCAATTCAATTCAACTTCCTTTGTCGACCAACTATCAAACTTCCTAGGCATTCAAATGGCCATCTCCCAAGTTAGCAACATCCTCCACTTAATGGCTTACACCTCAGCAGTCAACCAAGTTTGTACTCTTCACCTTACACCACTCTACTGCTGCGCAAACAACAAGCTCCTGCGGGGTGGCGGTAACCACACTACCTCCAAATAGGTCAAGAGCTCCCGTGGTATGGTGGTAACCACACTACTGCTAGACTATTGACAGGCCTCTATGGTATGGTAGTATACACCGCACTATCGCTACACATCTGGTGAACTCCTGCGGCATGGTGGTAACCACATTATTGCACCTTAGTGTAAAGACACCCGCGGTATGGCGGTATCCACCACTCTACTGCTCGACAGCTGAGAGGCTCTCGCAGTATGGTGATAACCATGCCTACCACTCTTCTCTCTTAACCTCCTAGCAGTATAGAGGTACAAGCATGAACTTAATACTTAAGAATTCTTTGCTGCTTGGTGACAACATCAGGGTCACTACTAGTGAGTTTGAGACAAATATTCTCAACAATTTTCCACTTGATGAAGAACTCACTGAACCCTTTTCAATACTTGAAGTCATTGAATATTTTGGACCCCAAGGCCCATCAAATTTGTGCACCATCTAAACTTATCTGTGCTAACTGGCTTTGTCAAAGCATCAACAACATTCTTCAGAGTATCCACCTTTTCCAAATAGACCTTTCCATTCTCCACCATATCTCATACAAAGTGATATTGCACATTAATATGTTTCGTCCTGGCATGGAAAGTAGGATTTTTTTAGAAAAATGGCACTCTGACTGCCACAACAAATAATAATCTGCCCTGCATCAAAACCAATATCAGAACATAATCTCCTAAGCCAAATGGCTTCCTTACAAGTGTTAGTTGTTGCCATGTACTCAGCCTTTGTAGTAGATAAAGTGACTACAGCCTGTCACTTGCTCATCCAACTAACTACACCACCATTCATCATGAAACTATATCCACTGGTGGATCTTCTATTGTCAATGTCCCCTGCCCAATCAGAATCCACATATCCACGAATGCTAAGAGTCCTCTGTGATTCAACTAAATTACCATGGTAACACAAAGCATATTCTAAAGTGCCCTTCATATATCTAAACACTCTTTTCATAGAATCCCAATGTGTCCTTCTTGGATTAGCCATAAACCGACTAAGCACTCCCACTGCTTGGCAATGTCTAGCCTTGTATAGACCATTACATACATTAAACTACCAAATGCACTAGCATAAGGCACTCTAGTCATGTCCTCCATCTCAGTAGGAGATTTTAGATAATCTTCAACAGATAGCTTCATCCCCTGCACAACTGGAACAATTAGCTGCTTGCAATTAGTCATACAAAATCTCTCCAGAAGAGTGTTAATATACTTACTTTGGCTGAGCCAATTTTTTCTACTCTTCCCATCCCTAGTTATTTCCATCACCAGAATATACCTAGTTGCACCAAGATCCTTCATTTCAAACTTTGAAGACAACTGAGATTTTAGATCAGTAATCATAAACTTATTATTGCCTATGAATACCATAACATCAACAAAGAATGTAATAACAAGAACTCGATCATTTTTCAGTCTTGAAGTACACACAATGATCTGATTTTGATCTTACAAAACCCAATGACAAAACAAACATGTCAAATTTTTGGTACCACATTTTAGGTGACTATTTTAAACCATACAGAGATTTCTTTAACTTGCAAACGAGATTTTCTTTACCTTTTACCACAAAGTGCTCAGGCTGGGACATATAAATTTCTTCTTCAAGATCACCATGAAGAAATGTTGTCTTCACATCCATATGTTCAATCTCCAAGTCATATGTTGTTGCAAGTGACAAAATAAATCTGATAAATGTCAGTTTTGCTATAGGAGAAAAAATTTCTCCATAATCAATTCCCTCTACCTAGGAATAACCCTTTGCAATCAACCTCGCCTTATAATTTTCAACACTGCCATCTAGACCTATTTTCTTTTTAAATACCCATTTACAACCCTCAGGATTTCTACCTTTAGGCAATGGGACTAGATCCCAAGTATCATTCTTCTTTAACGATGCCACTTCTTCATTCATGGCTTCCAACCAGGAATTTGAATCAATCATTTCAACTGCCTCTTTTACAGTCCTAGGCTCATCAGTATTAGTAATAAAAGCATAGGCACAACTAGAATCCAGCATAGAGAGTCCATACCTATTAGATTGCTTCTTCTCACATGTAGACCTCCTCATAGGATCAGGTTGAGGTTGTCATTCTTCTTCAGAACTCTCAGAGCTGCTCGAACTCTCCTCAATTTTAGGTACACTATCAATGTGTTGTTCCTCTTTTTTAAGAGTTAGAGGTATTTCAATAACATCATTTTCCTCTTTATTTTCTTTCATCCCTAATTGTAGTTCCATTGAAGAAGGTTTCAACTCTCGAAAGATTATGTTTTTGTTGTATACAACCTTTTTAGTCACTGGATTCCAAGGCTTGTATCCTTTCACACTAATGTCATAGCCAATGAAGATACACTTAAAATTTTTTTTCTCCAATTTAGATCTCTTTGCATCTAACACATAAACATATGCTTCACAACCAAAGAAACAAACATGTCTCAGAGAGGGATTCTTACTAGACCAACCTTCCATAGGTGTTTTATCAACAAGTGTTGAAGAAGGAGATCAATTTACCAAGTAACATGTTGTAGCAATAGCCTCAGCTTAGAACTTCTACTCCAGACTAGCATTGCTCAACATACTTCTTTCCTTCTCCATCGGCATCCTGTTCAACCTTTTAGCAACTCCATTTTTCTGCAGAGTGTAAGGTGTTGCTTTATGCCTCTTAATTACATGGTCTTTACAATACCTTTCAAATTATGCAAAACAAAATTCACCATCGTCTCTATCCTCAAGCATTTGATTTTCTTTCCAGTCTAATTTTCAACCAAGTTCTTAAACTCTTTAAACTGACTAAACACTTTTGATTTACTTTTTAGAAAATATAAAAATTTCCTTCTTGAATAATCATCAATGAATGATACATAATATTTTTAATTTGACAACGAAGGAACATTTACTGGACCAAAAACATCAGAGTGAATATAATCCATAACACTACAAGATTTATGAGGACTAGAGTAAAAAGAAACACAATGATGTTTTCCATATATACAATGTTCACAAAATTCAAATTCCATATTACAATCATCAAGCCCCTCAACCAGGTTTTTATTTTTCAAGGATTTTAAGCCTTTCTCACCAATATGACCTAGCCTTTGATGCTAGAGCATAGTCTTCTCTACAGGAAGTTTAACTTCCAAAGAATTATCCCATACAAGGACTTCAGTCTCCTTTTCTGTATGAAAACCTTTTGTGACCTTGTAGAGACACTATTACATTGAACAACAAGTTCATCCAACTTGTATAGAGTACCAATTCGAGCAACCCTAGCTAGCACCATCGAGCCTCTAGTCATTTTATAGCCATTACTAGAGAACAATACTTGCACTCTAACATCATTTATCTTACTTATAGCAAGAAAATTCTGAGTTAGACCTGGTATATGCATTACACCATCAATTCCCTTAATTCTTCCATCAGGAAACTGAATTCTAACTCTTCCACGACGGACAATTTCCAAAGATGAATCGCTTGCCAAGTACACCTTTCCACCATCATATTTTTCATACTTAGTAAACCAATCTCTATGATATTTCATGTGGAAAGATGCTCCAGAATCAATCAACCAATCATCATCTGATGCCTAAGTTTCTAAGGCTGCAATGAAGTCATCTGCATCACTTTGAGAAGAATCATTGTCGAAATAGTTCTTCTTCTTCTTTTTCTCCTCTTTGCAATCCTTTCAGACATGACCAAGTTTCCCATAATTCCAACACTTCACCTTGGACTTCTTTCTAGGAGACTTTGATCTCCCTTTTGATTTGGATTTGGATTTCTTGTCCTTCTTCTTTCCTTTTTCTTTCGATCTGCCTCAAACAACAAGAGCCTCCTTCACCATCTCAGAAGATTTGCTTCTCATCTTTTCTAATAACAAAGAAGCAACGATGTCTTCCATCTTAAAATTGGATGTTGTGCTCCCAATCACCATCACTAAATGATCCCAAGAATCCAACAAAGAAAATAACAATAGCATACAATGATCTTCATCATCAATTTTCACACTCATAGATGTTAACTAAGCAATCAATGTGTTAAATGTATTTAGATGATCAGCCACAGATGCTCCTTCCTCCATCTTCAAAGAGTATAACTTCTTCCTTAATAATAACTTATTCACCAAGGATTTACCCTAATAAATATCTCCAAGCTTCTTCCATAAAGAAGACGTGGTCTTTTCTTCATGAATGTTCAGGAGAACAAAGTATGCTAAATAGAGTCTTATCAACCCTTTTTCTTTTTTTCTGTGAGGTCCCAATCTTCTTGCTTCATGCCAAAAGGTTTTGTTCTAGACATAGCAATCCAAAGATCTTGATCCACCAATAGGTCTTCTATTTTGAGTTTCCACAACTCAAAATTGCTACCATTAAATTTCTCAATTTCAATCTTTCTCGATGTGCTTGTCATCTTAATCTGTAATTTAAATTACCAAACTCCTACAAGACTCCCATTGAAAAAAATTGACACAAAAAACCCAATCTACCCACAAGGATAACACAATTGGCCAGGCTCTGATACCACTTGTAAGGAAAGCCTACGGATGTGAACAAACTTTCCTAATATCAAAACTCAGAGAAGAAAGCAGATATGTCTTTAAAGTTTACAATTACAGTACATTAATATGCACATGAAAAGAATAACAGAAAGGAGAAGTAAAATCAAACATAATTGACACCAAATTTATGTGGGAAAACCCTTACGGGAGAAAAACCCACCACACCAAAGAAAATCACTTGTATTATAGTAATCAAATTACATACAAGTTACAGACTCTCCTTCCAAATGTCAATATTATAGCAACAACATTTCCCTGATCAATCTCATACAGAATAAATTATGATCAATCTACATTATTGTCTCACTGTTACAATGCATATACAACATACAATGAAAAACATTAATAGATCATTCAATCAACCAACCCTCAGACTCTCTAACCCCTTCACGGTTACAGTACGTTACTATGTATAGCAACAACCATGAATCAAAAATAATTCTCTATACAATTGATTCATTTCAACTTCCTTTGTCGAGAAACTGTCAAACTTCCCAGGAATTCAAATGGCCATCTCCCAGGTCAGCAATGTCCTCCACTTAACAACGTACACCTCAGCAGTCAACCAATTCCATGCTCTTCACCTTACACTATTCTACCGTTGTGCAAACAATAGGCTCCTATGGGGTGGTGGTAATCACGCTACCTCTAGATAGGTCAAGAGCTCCCGTGGTATGGTGGTAACCGCACTACCGCTAGATTGTTGATAGGCCTTCGTGGTATGGCGGTATACACCACACTATCATTACACATCCAGTGAACTCCTGCATATGGCGATAATTGCACTACTACACCTTAGTGTAAAGACACCCGCAGTATGGCGGTATCCACCACTCTACCGCTTGAGATTTGAGAGGCTCCCATGGTATGGTGGTAACCGCACTACCTCTCCTCTCTCTTAACCTCCCAGTGGTATAGAGGTACAAGCATGAACTTAATACTTAAGAATTCTTTGTTTCTTGGTGACAATATTAGGGTCACTACCAGTGAGTTTGAGACACATATTCTCAACCAATTTTTTAGTAGTTGTGCTAATAGTTTGCAAATGTATTAATGATCGCTTATGTAGAAATTTGAGAAGTAGAAGGTCCACAGATGAATTCTTCTTTTGTTGTCTAAGAAAAAAGAGTATCCCGAACACCTAGGGAAAAAAATTTAATGCAATAAAAAGGTTAGGTGTGTGAGTTATAAAAGGGTATTTCCAACCCTCATTTGTCACCTTGCATTGAAAAAGAATAGGAGAGCTTCTGGAGCAAAATTTTGAAGGAGTAAACTCAATTCAGTGGTGAATTCATCAAGTATTTCAATTGCTTGTAAAATTCTCAATTAATTTGGTGCTCGGTAGAAACTTGTTCGGTACAGAAAAGAAAATGAAGCAAATCAAAGGAATGGTGAATTTAGATGAATATGGCAATGAGAAGGTTAGGGATGTGAGAAATATGTTTTTGGCTGATGAATTGAAATGGCTTGAAGGTGTGAAACACAAAAGTTTAGACATTTGGAGTGAATTTCCCTATTTTGATAACACATAAGTCGTTAGGTTTATCCTCAACAGACTAAATGATGACATTCTAACTCTAGATAAACCCTATCACATTTTGAAAGAAGTGATTAAGAATCTAACTGGATTATGCAATGTTGGGGATATATCAAAAAAGAAGTCAATTCGAAACAAGGAAATCGAAACCCTAACTGAAGTAACAAGAGATCAAAGGGATTTGATAATTTCGATGATCAAAGATTCAATAACAAGGTACATTGCGCATGGAATCTCATACAAAATCTTTTTTAGAAATAGGGAAGGCGCAACTTCAATAGGTGCGGTTTACATCTCTCATAAAATGATAATGGAGGATCATGATTTTGACTTGTATGGATTGTTAAAAGATCAATTGATGGAAAATGTGCAACTAACAAAGGAGGTAGATTACCCCTTCAGGTTTGGTACCTTGGTCATATTTCTTGTGATGTATTTTCTAAATTGCTTTCCATAGATCGATAATGTTGTATGGAAAGAGAATGATCTGGTTTGTAAATAAATTTTTGAACATTCTAATACTTTGGAAAACTGTAAGCAAGAGTATGCAAATTTCTTTAAAGAATTGCTAGGGAAGTTTGGAGCAATTAGCATTTCCATTCTGGTAAAAGAAATTGAAGTTGGATCCTCTTCTGGTGAGATGGAGAGGAAGAAGAAAAGATCACAAGAGATTGTTTATTACACTCCTCCGACACACAAGAGTCTAAAAATTGAAGGAAAAGGTAAAGAACAAGTGATTGTGGACATACTAGATGAGGAATCTGATGAGTACACTCCAAGGGAAGAAACAAAATTAGTTGAACTAGATGTGGTAATGGCAGAAGGAAGCGAAGAAGATGTTTTATTCAAATTAAAGATACTGCTACTTGTTCAAGAGAAAGATTGGATGTAGAAAATTGTTGACATATGGTTTGATAGACCCTCATATGAGCAGGACCTGATCAAGAGCACACTAAGTACTTATTTTGTGCATAATAACATTGGATTGGAGAGTTTGCAAAATGTGTTTCCTGAAGAGATGATTGAATGCATTAAGGATGCCATGGTCTCTGAGTCTCAGGATAGGAAAGAGGAAGAAATAATTCTACATCTGAAGGAGCAATTCAGGCTATCTCTTACCAAATTAAATAGTAAAATGAATGTGTTGAGACAATGCATAAATACAACCAATAACATCTACAACTATTGTCTTCACTAGCCTCATGTAGTTGGAAGATACAAAGATAAGCTAAAGCAGATTGAATTTGAGTTGAACAAGATTGGTCAGGATTATAACGTTTCAAGATCAGGATGGTGCAGTCAAGAAAAGGATTCAAGAGTTGTAGTCTGAGCATACAAAAGTTCAATTCACCAAAAAAAACCTTGTGGACGCCTTTTGGAAGGTGAAGGATTTAACCAAATGTAGGCTAGAGTAGTTAATTGAGGTTTTGAGGAAAGGACATAAATTAGAAGAGAAAATCACAATTTTGGAATCTCTCATCCAGATTATCAACCAGACATCTGAGAACAACAACTTGATCTTAATCATTGGGATTTCAATGGAAGCTTGGAGGAAATTTCTTCCGGAAATGAAAGATAAGTACAAGATAATGTTCTGACTCGAGTAGCTTCAAATTTTGATTCAATTTTTGAATTGGAAAGGGGGGAGATCCAAAAATATGTTTTTCATTGATGCCAAAGGGGGAGAGAGAGCAGTGAAAAATGCCTTATCATTCTAAGGGGGAGTTGTGTTTTGAAATTTTGAACTCTGGCACCATAATCATATTGGTTCTGACACTTAGTCATTTTTCACTAAGCGGTGCCATCAATGCCAAAGGGGGGGATTGTTGGAATATGGATTATAGTGTTGTCATTGATGGAAACCTAAGTCATTATTTAGGTTCGTAGATCAGAATTTTTTCATACCAGCAGGAAAATTAATGAACAAAGTATTACCAGAAGAGAGAATGAAGAACAGGGTATCCAGTTAGTATGTCAATCTGCATGCTTCACCGAATTATCATTTTGAGTTTTGGATCTTCAAGAAGGTTGTTAAGTATCTATTTTATCTTATTGTTAAGTTGTGTGATGTCACATTAATCGGTGTATAAGTTAGGAGATCCGACAGGATGATTTTTTGTTTATCAGCTCATGGTGGCCAACTCAGTGAATATGACATGTCGGAAATGTATAAGGAGTAATTGTTTAAAAGTTTCTATGTTCAAGCATTTTTATTTGGGGCCACAACATAGCATTAGCCGACTTTGATGGGTATGCATCAAATATCAAATATGGATTGAGCCAACAATTGGAAGACATTTTCTATTTTATTAAAGCCGACATGGAGCAATTGAAATCTTGGTAGCAGATATATATATATGAGATCAGTTAATTCATTTTGAAGTGTGAGTGGATGCATGTTCGAAGTGTGCAAATAGAAGAAGGGTTTTTGAGTGTTTTGGAACAGTTTCACTTGTGTAGAAGAAGATTTTTGTGAAGCGAATCAAGGCAGAGTAGAGCGAAGTGCAGAATCAGATAGAAGGTCCTGAATCTGATCTATGAGCCTCACTGGAATTAAAACCAGACATTTGTAGATGCTACTTTCTCAGTTCAACTTTTTGTTGTAATCCAAATATATTGTAAGGCAGTGAGTGTTCCTGATTTTGAGCAGTAAGCTCTAGGCAATGTGCATAAATGCATGTGCATCCCCCTTTTTCTTCATACTTTTAACAGAGTATAAATTATGGATTAACCTCCACTGTGGCTTTTCCCCTAACAAGGTTTTCACGTAAAAATATTGGTGTTATGGTGTTTTGATTATTTCCTTCATGTTCTTGCATATGTACTTATATTGAAATGTTGTAAATGGTTTAAGATCTAAATTGTGATTTAAATATTGTTGAACACCAATTCACACCCCCCTCTTAGTGTTCCTTGATTCCAACACATCTCCCCTATCAGGAGATGGAAGGTCGACGTCTCCAAGCTCCACCTCTCCATCAGTGCTATCAAGAGTGTCTGGGGTGCTCTAATGTTGGGATACCCCAATGTGTGTAGTAGCCCCACCTATGCCAGTGGTCCATGGTCATGGGAATTCATCACCCTAATTGTCACCTCGAACACTATTGAATGCCTTTCACAAGTCCTCAGTGTATCAAAGCTCTACATCCACACAAATTTTTTTGTCATTTTTCCAAAGTTCATTTTATTTTTCCATCATTTCCCTCCTGCATTGAATTTTGGTGAATTTTCCCCTGTGTAGGGTGAATTCACCTATTTTCCATCCCATCATGCATTCGCCTGTCTAGCTGATGTGTTTTCCCCTCTATTACTCTTTCGTGAATTCACCTATTTCCTTGGAAAATTCACCCTTTTCACATCCAAGCGTGAATTCGCCTGTTTTCTTGGCAAATTCTCCCATTTTCCTATTTGAGCGTGGGTGCGGTTGTTTTTCCCTCAGAGTCAAATTTGTATTCACCTTTTTTCCTTGAGGGGTGATTGCGCAATCACCCTTGTGTCTTCTTCCCCCTGACAGGTGAGTTTTTTGTCCTTTTGGGAGAAATTGTATTCGCCCTTTCTCATCTTAAGCGATTTCACAATCGCCTATTCTTTTGCATCCTCACCCCTGCATCATGCAGAAATGCTCTTTTCGAGGAGGCAATTTCACAATCACCCCTCCCTTGGTGTGTCTTCCCCTGTGGATCGTGACCTCACCCCTTTCCCAGCTAGCCCTTTTGGATGGGTGAATTTTCCTAATGAATGGGAAAATCTGCCCTTTTGTGGTGAACTGTGCCCTAGATCTACCTGAATCCCTAGCTAAATTATGCATAAAAATTCAACTCAAATTACACAGCAGGATTTCAAATCCTACTTGGCGTAGAGCTCCTCAGCAGTAGTAGTACTGGCACACCTCCTCACCTTGGTGGATGAGCTCATCATCCACAAATCTCTCGTCCTCACTTGACACATCAGCCATCCTTGTCACTCTTTTTCTCTCTCTCTTGTCTAGGCAACTACCAAGTGTGCAAAAGGTAAATAGTAATTTTTCAAATTTACTATTTATAATTTTCAACTTTTGCACCTATTTAGCCTTTTAATTTTTTGGTAGTTTTTACCCTTTATTTAACCTTTTATTAATTCATTTCCTCTTTTTCTTCCCTGGGCTACCATTCACACCCCGTTTGTCTATTTTCCTTTGTTCGAAAGCCATTCTTCATGGTTTTCTGTGCTCTATTGTGTGGTACCCTCTATTTCTCCATATCAAGTAGTCACATGGGGCCCCTTTTTCTTCCCCATCCATCCTCTTGAGGGGGGCATCCCCTGCCATTTTCCTCCATTCTTCTGTTCTACCCGCTTCCCTGTGACACTGGGGCATTCTCCATCATTTCTTTATGATTAGACAACCTACACAACTTTTCTTACACTTGGCTTTCCCTATGATGTTGGGGCATCATTTGGCAGTCCTTTCTTCTACCGAGTCACTTGCATTTTATTTTTCTTTGAAACACTATTATGCTAACAATATTTTGAAGAGGGGAAAAATGTAGATATTTGAATTTGACCACCTCAATATAGTCAAATTTATTCCTTCTTATTCCTTTGTTTTGCATCCCCTATGTGCATTAGTTAAATAATTTATCATTTAATTAATATTCACCTTATTCTAATGTCCCTAAGGTATTTAATAAATCAATTAAATAGCTTATCCCACTTTCCTCTCTAAATTAAATAAATGCTCTAATTTATTTAATTTAGTCATTTTCCCTTTATGAATTTAAATCAATTTTAAATTCATTCTTTCTCTCTCCTTGTCCCATCATCTATAATTCTCTCTAATCCAGATTAATTTAATTGATCTGTGATTAGGATGTGCACACCCCTAATCATAATTAGGGTCACATCCTCCATAACCCTCCACTTGCCCTTAATTCTTCATTAGTCTGCCTAATTTCATGCTTGCACAACCTTAATCACTTGATTAGGTCAACCTAATCCCCATGCCATTTATGGCATATGTCTAAAGTCAACTTTATTTAATGTTTTCTCCTTTTGGAGAAGGCAACCCCTTCCCCATGTGGATTTTTAATTCACATTTAATCCCCCTAGGATTTTGACATAATTTTTAATTCTTTCTCTCATCCCCATGTGGATATTTGAGGAATTTTTAATTCCTTACATATCCCATCACCCACATGTGGACAAGGGTCTCCTTTATGAGGAGATCTTGTCCAAATCCCTAGGTACTATGAAGTACCTCCACCTCATCCCCCCTTTAACACCTCACCCGCCACATGTCAAGATGTGAGGGCTTGTGAGTTCTCAACTCGCCCTAGCCCTTGATCTTGTCCATTGTGGCTTCATCTTGTCCCTCCATTGTCTAGAGGCACTTCCCCTAAAAATGGAGGAATTTTCCCTCATTTGCAATCATCACTATTGCAATCAAATTTAGCATTCAGGCAACCAAAAACACATCTAAGCATTCATCTACCATTGTTGCACCATTTTGAGCTCATACTTTGCATCCATTCAACTACCCACAATCACCATTGCATTCCTCATCACTCCATGATCATTTAGAGCTAGGTTTTATGCTATCTTGCCATCAAAGGAGCACACATTCGAACAATCAAAGGGCCAACCAAAGCAATCAACTCAACAAGGTAAAAAGTTCCATATTTCTTGCATTTTTTTTGGGTTCATTGTGTGTGTATGAAAATATGATCAATTTAAATCAATAACAACACAATCAATAAAACATTAAATCAAAGAAACTAAAAGAAAAACATAAATAAGCAAACTGTTAATGGCAGTTTCTTCGAAGTCGTCTTATTGCCCTCTATCTCCAGCTTTTTGTCTTTGCCCAAGTTGCTATCAAATCTAAAATTCCAAGCTCAACGAAGTAGGCTACTGAAGAACGAGATATAAATGAAATGCATACTATACTAAGAATGCAAGATTTTGAAGGTTGATAATGGAGGAATGTTGGTTGCTCAATTCTGCAGCATAACAATGTGATAAAGGTTTGAAGGAGAATGATTGGATGAAAGATAGAATATTTGAAGAATAATTTTGACAGAGTGAGGATACTAAAGAATCAACCCCCTAAATGAATTGTGAGAGGTTGTATTTATGGAGTTTTCAAAAGCTTTTGATTGGCTGATATGATCAATGGCTATGATAATTCTTGATAGATCAAACGGTCGAAGATAGATGAAACTGAAGAGAAAATAGAAGAAAACTTGAAAACAAGATTTTTCTATTTTTACGAAAGAGAAGAAGATAAGAAGATAAGAAATCATCTTTTTTTAAAAGAATAAAAGAAATATTTAAAAGTTGATAAATAATGAATTAAAAATTCAATTATTTATTTGTGGATGAAATTCAGCTTTTCTTAATTAAATAAAATATTTAATTAAGCTTTTAAAAGTAGAAGAAAGTTGGTGATAAGAAGAAAGCTTTATTCAAGATTTTTGAAAAAAGCAAAAGATCTCATATTTAAATAAAATATTTAATTATGATATGAGAATAAAATAGAAGATAATAAAATATCTAGTTGTGATTTAGAAAGAAAGCATAAGATCTTTTAATTAAATAAGATTTATTTAATTAAATCACTTTTATGAAATTAATTAAATGAAATATTTAATTAATTAGAGGAAGAATTAAAAATAGAAGAAAAAAAGATATTTAAACTTAATTAAATCAAAAGATTTAATTTAAATTTAAACAATGATAATTAATTTAAATAAATAAAATGTATTTATTTAAATAATTAAGTGGATGTATAAAAATAATTAAATAAAATAAATTTATTTAATTATGAAGGAAGAATAAGATGAATGAACAATATGATTAAATTAATTAAATTTAATCATATGTAGAGGAGTTTTAGAAAAATTAATTAAATAATAAATATTTAATTAATTGCTAGGATTATAGACATGACCATTTTTATGTGTATACATTTTGCCCCTCTTTGAAGTGATGTGTGAAGCGCATTGCTTCAAAGAAAAAAAAAATTTGCCCCTGATATGTTTCTGATTTTTGATATTGATGATGCCCCCTCGAGAGGATAGGTGGGTTGGACAAACACAGGTATTCTCTCGAAATGAAATGAAATGATAAAGAAGGGATAAGTTGAATGATGCAAGAGAGAATGTGGATGAAGGAGATGAAAGGATATGTGATGCTGCAATGAAAGTGAGCAACCATTATGTTTGATATAGCACTAGACGTTATGCACCAAGGTATAAGGACCAAGGTGATGATGTGTCTCATGCCCCAACATAATACAACCTTGTCTAGATGTATGAGGAAGTAAACTTAGAGCATTAAAGTCCTAATGCACAAAAGGTATTATGTGACCTTAGATGCAAAGGATAATGCAAATAGATATTCCAACACACACAAGATATGAATATTAGCTGGAATGATATGGATTTGATACAAATGCAAGATAAAATGATAACAGACACAAGCAAGCATGCACAAATGATACAAAAACAAACAAGGAATTGCCCCCGTCAAGCTGTAAACCATTGATTGATTGATTGATTGATGATGATGATAGTGTTGTCATTGTGGGGAGTGGCATGTCCCTAGATCAACACAAGGATGATAATAATTGATTGATTGACTAGTTGATTTGGTTTACGACAAGATTAGGATCAAGACCAAAGGATGTGATTGGATAATTTAACAAGATTGATCAACTTGATTGGTATGGATTAAGGATTGACTTGCATTTGGATTATTGCTCATAATGATTGAAGATGATTTGAAGAAACTTTTTGTAATTATATGATGATTGATTGGATGATAGAATGTGATGAATTGAATAGAAGAATTGATGTGATTGAAATGATTTTATTGCTTGTATTTTTGTTGGATATTTGATTTTTTTGTATTTTTTCAGGACTTTTTCTGATTTTTTTGTATTTCTTCAGGACTTTTTCTGCTGTTTTTTTAAATTTTTCAGACTTTTTCTACTTTTTTTTTGAATTTTTGAAATGTTTTGATTTTTTTGGAGTTTTGAGATGTTTTGATTTTTTGGATTTTTGAGAATATTTGGAGGTGTCAAAGGATGAAAATTTGAATAGCTTTTGTGCTAGATACCAATGACAAGGGGAAAACCAAGGCTAGGTGCAAGGAGATAAAGGGGATTGATGGATGAAAGGGTGGGTGATGGGATAAGGGATAAAAGGCTCATGATATATGGATGGATGAAAAAGATAAGTCATAGTGAATGAAATGGATGTATGTATCATAAGAGAGTAAGGATGTGATCTCCAAAGACTATGTCGCATAGGAATAACATGCCCCATTCTAGGTACAATACTTAGGATTTTTCATGACAAAGCTTATGACAATAGGATAATGATAGGCTTATTTGGAAGGATGATGTATATCAAAAGATATCCAAGAGATGTTTCAACATTTTTCCCCTATATCTTCATCAAGATCAAAAGGAGAAGGGTGGATGAATGGACTCAATATAATAGGTATGTATGATGGCTAAAGATGGTAAGTAGAATGGAAATGATATGACATGAAAATGATAGGTTGGATAGATAAGACATTGTGCCCCCAAGTGTAAGTGGCATAGAAGATCAACCTACGCATGATGCCTATTTGCTAGGTTTTCATCATGGTACTTATCCAAGGTGCCTGTTTACCAGGTTTTCACCATTGGACGAAGGGATTTCTCTTTACTTTTTTTTTTTTATAAAAAATTTGAATTTTTGGATAGGAGAAGGCGAATATGGATAGGAGGGACTCAAGTGTCTAATTCCGTGAAAGGTTATAGTCCCACTAGATATGGATTTCATTGCATGGACCATGTCGAGTGCTCATAGATGTTGGTAAGGGATGACATGAAAGGGATGGATTAGGTAGATGGCGGATTATGAAAGGCTTATGTAAGAATGGATGGGGAATAGTGGATGATGATGTGGATTATGTAGGGAGGATGATAGGTTTATGCAAAAGAATGGACCATAGGAAGGTGGTTGGGAAGATATGTAGGATAGTAGTTGAAGGATGGGGAGATGGAGGTATGTGGGATTGTTGTGAAATGGAAGGGAACCATGACCAATGGTTGCACACACTATGATAAACATTGAAGCTTTTGATGTGGATGGGGTGTAGGAAGCAATGAAGATGTTTGCTTAGGAGATGGAGAGTGTAGTGCTTTTGGTACCCACATAGACTTAGTATTTTTATGATTTTTATTTTTCTTGTGGGTTTTAGGAATTTGAGACTTTTGAATGGAATGAGAATGTGGGGTGGAAGTGGATGGTTGGGATTTTTGTGATGTGAATGCCTCATTCAACTTGATTTCTTTTTTCTTAGGTACCCAAACCATTTTAGTTTTGGTCTTTACTTTTGGAGGTATGGGCTTATATACCTTTTTGGATGTATTTTGATTTGAATGTTTGTATTGATGTCCTAAGGCATGAGAACCCTTAGGATTTTTGACTTTATAGGTAGAGGCATTGAAATTCTTGCTTTTGAATCCCATGGGTATGGTGGAATGGGTGGAAGCTTCATGTTTATACACTGTGTGCATTTGTTGGTCATGATTAGGAATGTTAGGGTATTTATGGATGGAGGGATAAGGGGATTGGATAATGGGGATATTAGGTGTTGGGAAAAGTGGAGGTAAATTTGATGGAGGGATATTAGGAGTTGGAAGCAATGGTGGAAATTTTGATGGAGGAAGGTGTATGGTCACATGATTTTGACATTTGTAGGATGATGGAAGGGGGGTGGCAACATATGTTTTAGGGATACAATAAGCTCTATGATGGAAAGTGGACTTAGGATGGATGGATGAAGTATCAACATCTTGAGATTGGTGTCCTTGGAGTATGCAATCAAAAATGGGACTACGTGTAGGTGGAACACTAGACACGAGTTCCTTATTGGATGGAGAAAGTGAAGTGGATAATGGTGGTTGTTGTTTTAAGGAGGAAAATTCATGAATGAGGTTTGAAAGACCAATAGGATATGATGGAGGACTTGTAAAGGGTTCGATAGTGGATGATGGAGGATTTAAAGGATCTTGAGGATGTTCATTTAGATCCACATTATTGGTTTGATCTTCTATGCTAGCTTGGGAAGAACTTATCTCATCATGGGAAGTGGATGTTGATGGAGTTTGGATGGGATTATCCTTGAATGTTTTATCATGAATGGCATAAAAGTCAAGGAGTGGACCATTTTAGACTTCTTGGTCAAAGATGGGGTTGTTTTGGATGACATAATTAGGATGGAAATCTTTGTCAAGGGTAGGTGTATTTTGGACCTCTTTCTCATGGATGGGTATAGGATCAAGTTGCTCATGCATAGGCTCTTTGTCATTATAGATATCATCTTGATCATGGAAAAGATAAATGTTATGAATAGGTTGGATGAAAGTGATTTGATCTTGATTAGGACTAGGGCTTGATGTTTCAACATGCTTAGGAGTAGACTCTTGACATGCCTCTTGGGTTGCTTGAATGGGCTCAACATGTTCTAGATGGTCAACAACATGGAGGCATGATGGAGGTTGACTTAGACTTAATGGGGAAGACTCTTGAATGGGATCAAGGGGTTGTGGATGACATGGTTGGCTTGAAGGACTTGGCATGATATTTGAGGACTCTTTTGTATGTTCAAGTATATGTGTTGAATGACATGGCGACAATCTATTCCTTGCTTGTAGTCCTTGGATCACATCCTTTGGAGGTGTAGGGGTGGATTTAGGCAATTCCATGGATTTAATTTTGAAAAATTTGTACCATGGAGTTGATGTATTGGCAAGTGGATTAGAGGATGGTAAGGGTAATGAAGGGGTTAATGAGTTGGAAAGTGTAGGGACCATTGTATTAGGACTAGGACATGGTGGCTTTAGAATAGGATTTTGATTGGATAGTGGTATGATATACTCAGAGGGTGCATGAACTAGATTAGTGTTCCCCTTGTCAAATGGAACATGAGAATTGAAAGGCTCTTGATTTTCCTGCCAAGGTGGACTTGGGCTCCTATGTTCTTGCAGTGATAAGGGTGGATGTGTTGATGTGGCATTGACATGCAAAGAAGTGGATGGATTAGATTGGTATGAGGTGGAAGGGGATGACACATTAGGTTGAGGTGGAATTGGTTGATAATGAATGGATAGGGGATGATGTTGTGGTTGTTGGATTTGACATGTGGCTATGAGGTATTGGGCTTGAGCTAGGAGGTGTTGGATTTGAGGTGACTTGTTTGCTTGAAGTTTTTGTATTATGTCATGGAATTCATGAATGATTTTTTTGGGCAAAGGTTTTTGAATTGTTTTAACAGTGTGAAGCATGTGAACAACCTCTTGTGCTATGTCTTCCAATGTTTTCATGGTGTAAAATGATGTTGATTGGATTAAAGAGATGATGATGATTAGGATATGATATAGAATGACAAGATTGTATGATTTGGATGATGTGGCAAGAGTTTGTTGGAAATTTGAATTGGGCACTATCAAACACAATATTTCACATGTAAATGCATGAACACACACCAAGCACAATGATAAGTTTGTCTTCCAAGATTAGATGTTATGATTAAGCAAACATTTGAATACACAACAACAAGCCTGATGACTAGTCAAGTGGGGTATGGCCAATTAAGTCTTAAGAGAGTTTTCACAAGGTTGACTAGGTATAATTTGGAAGAAAAATCTTGCCAATAAGCCGGGAGAAAGGGGTAACCCACCCTTCACCTTCACTTCCCAAAGGTATAAAGTTCTTTGGGGCTTAGCTTAGAGTGACAATATTTCAACTTCCAAATGAGCATGTCTTTGGATTCACACTCTATTGAGGTCGTCCCTTGGAGTGGTGTGTGCTCCAAGCAGGCCTCCTACGAAGGGTATGACAAAAGCAAACCAAGTGAGGTGTTTTGGACACACACACTTGATTCACACTCGCAAAGATTAATTTCCCTTAGAAATGAAATGTGTGTAAACAATTCAAGCGATTGTTCTTTTTAGATCCCAAATCAAATGTGTACAAAGATAGTGGTTAATTTTAGACCTGATTTTTGATATGTGATTAAAGACAATATTCATTTTAAGAACCCCAAATCCAAATGTGTTTGCAAACAATGATTGATTTTATGCCCCCAAATTGAAATGTGACAAACAACGATTAATGAGAAATGAAAGCTTAGAATGTATGCACCTGATTATTTTCACTTTCCAGGTTGATGTTGTGACTGATATTGCTGATACTAGAGCTCCTTATGATCACATACAAGATAAAAAAAAACAATATTATAATGCAGCCAAAGAAAAGAAAAAGAAAAAAAAAGACAAGTTCATCAGAAAATTTTAATTTTAGATACTTTTGACATAGCCGAATTAGATTTTAGTATTTGATAATTTTTTTGATCTAAAAAATAAAAAATCAAAGAGGAGACCCCTACTAATTTTCTAAGAGCTTTCCATAAATGTAAAGAAGTAAGAAAAATTCCCTATTTTGCTCTCAGAAACGCGGATTTGTGAAAACCATACAGAAAAAAAAGATAGAATTTTTTCACATTATATTTGACCTTAAAACTAAATATGTAAAACATAGACCTCCATTAGAATTTCATGAGCTTTCCAAAAATGTAAAAATTTCTAAAAAATTTGTCTATTTTCATCCAAAAAATCAAATTTATGAAAATAATTAAAATTGAAATAACTTCCGCAAAAATAATCATAAACCCTTGATTTTTTTATTGTAGCCTCTTGAAATGATATAAAGGGTTTTATAAAAATATTGAAAAAAAATTCATATCTGTGTAGAAGATATGAAGAACTTTGTAAAACCTACAGTTTTGTCCAAAAATTGGCAGATCTGCAAAACAAAGTCAATAAAACCTGCAAAAAAAAACACCATTAAAAGCCTTGTATGCATGACATAAACCCTTGTATGTACTACATAAACCCTCAGATGTGATAAAATGATAATTTTCGTCAGAAAGCTGAATTCCAGAATGCGAAATCATGTCTGAAAACCTGTAGACAAATCTTAAAAACGGGGCAAGGCCCCACGGTGGGCGCCAACTTATGTGTGTATGAAAATATGATCAATTTAAATCAATAACAACACAATCAATAAAACATTAAATCAAAGAAACTAAAAGAAAAACAGAAATAAGCAAACTGTTAATGGCAGTTTCTTTGAAGTCGTCTTATTGCCCTCTATCTCCAGCGTTTCGTCTTTGCTCAAGTTGCTCTCAGATCTAAAATGCCAAGCTTAATGAAGTAGGCTACTAAAGAACGAGATATAAATGAAATGCATACTATACTAAGAATGCAAGATTTTGAAGGTTGATAATGGAGGAATGTTGGTTGCTCAATTCTACAGCATAACAATGTGATAAAGGTTTGAAGGAGAATGATTGGATGAAAGATAGAATATTTGAAGAATAATTTTGACAGAGTGAGGATACTAAAGAATCAACCCCCTAAATGAATTGTGAGAGGCTGTATTTATGGAGTTTTCAAAAGCTTCTGATTGGTTGATATGATCAATGGCTATGATAATTCTTAACAGATCAAACGGTTGAAGATAGATGAAACTGAAGAGAAAATAGAAGAAAACTTGAAAACAAGATTTTTCTATTTTTACGAAAGAGAAGAAGATAAGAAGATAAGAAATCATCTTTCTTTAAAAGAATAAAAGAAAGATTTAAAAGTTGATAAATAATGAATTAAAAATTTAATTATTTATTTGTGGATGAAATTTAGCTTTTTCTTAATTAAATAAAATATTTAATTAAGCTTTTAAAAGCAGAAGAAAGTTGGTGATAAGAAGAAAGCTTTATTCAGGATTTTTGAAAAAAGCAAAAGATCTCATATTTAAATAAAATATTTAATTATGAAGAAGAAAATAGAAGATAATAAAATATCTAGTTGTGATTTAGAAAGAAAGCATAAGATCTTTTAATTAAATAAGATTTATTTAATTAAATCACTTTTATGAAATTCATTAAAAGAAATATTTAATTAATTAGAGGAAGAATTAAAAATAGAAGAAAAAGAGATATTTAAACTTAATTAAATCAAAAGATTTAATTTAAATTTAAACAATGATAATTAATTTAAATAAATAAAATGTATTTATTTAAATAATTAAGTGGATGTATGAAAATAATTAAATAAAATAAATTTATTTAATTATGAAGGAAGAATAAGATGAATGAACAATATAATTAAATTAATTAAATTTAATCATATGTAGAGGATTTTTAGAAAAATTAATTAAATAATAAATATTTAATTAATTGCTAGGATTATAGACATGACCATTTTTATGTGTATACACATTGTATGCCCAATCTTGAGTGTTTGTCTTGTGTTTTTGGTCTTTTGCATTGTTAATTTTTTCCCTTTAGATAGTTCAAATTCACTTGCACACACTAACAAATGGGTATGAAATGCTATCACTCATGGATGGTTTTTCAGGCTACAATCAAATCATGATCACTAAGGAGGATCAATAGAAAACTACATTCACTTTTCCATGGGGGACATATTGTTGGAACATGATGCCATTTGGGCTAAAGAATGCAGGAGCAACCTATCAAAGAGAAATGACCCTCATCTTTCATGACATGACCCACAAAATACTCAAAGATTATGTGGATGATATTTTGGAAAATTCAAAGAAAAGGAGTGAGTATATACAAGTCTTGGGACCCATCTTCGATAGTCTCAAAGAGTATAAGGTACAACTGATTCCAAAAAAATGTGTCTTTTGGGTGACATGAGGAAAGCTTCTTGGCTATATTGTATCATAAAGAGGGATAGAAATTGATCTATCAAAGGTAAAATCCATCCTAGAAATGGAACCACTGCAAACATTAAAGTAGATGAGCAGGTTACAAGGAAGGTTGCAGTCCATCGGGAGGTTCATAGCACAATTATCAGATAAATCCACCCTTTCTCACATATTCTCCATAAAGGAATAACTTAAAAATGGGATGAGAAGTGTGATAAATATTTTTGGTAGATCAAGGACTACCTATTGACACCTCCAGTGCTCATGCCACTAATACCGAACAAACCATTGATCTTGTATATCTCAACAACATCAGCAGCACTAGGTGCTCTTCTAGCACATGATGAAAATGGAAAGGAAAGAGCCATCTACTACATCAACAAGACTTTAGTGGGATATGAAATGAACTATTCATCCATTGAGAAAACATGCTTAGTAATGGTTTTTGCTTCAAAAAAATTTAGACACTACATGTTGTCGCATCAAATCAAACTTATTGCAAAAATTGACCCATTGAAATACCTGTTATCCAAAGCAAATCTCACTGGGCGAATGGAAAAATGGGTATTGATCTTGACTAAATTTGACATAGAGTACGTGGAGTGCAAGGAAATAAAAGGACAAGTGATCACAAACCAATTGGAAAAGGCACCTATCTGAGCAAATAATCCATTGATATTTGAATTCCCTGATGAAGCAATAGTCCTTGTCAATGGAACAAATCAATGGAAGATGTACTTTGACGGATCATTCACCCAACATGGGTCAGGGGTGGGTATTCTTTTCATCACCCCTCAAGGATATTGCATCCCAAATTCATACAGGCTATCATTTTCATGGACTAACAACATTGTCGAGTACAAAGCCCTAATCATAGTTCTAAGGATAGCAACTGAATAGTAGATACAAGAGATGAAAGTCTATGGAGACTCACAGTTGGTTATCAACCAAGTCAATGATGACTACCAAACTAAGGATGACAAGCTTACTCCTTACAAAAAGATGGTGGAGAATCTCAAGGACCTTTTTATTGATATAACTTTTGAGCAGATTCCTTGCATGAACAATCGAGCAGCAGATGTTATGGAAACAATTGGATCATTGTTAGACATGCTGCAAAATGTCCTACAATGTGAATTATTGGTAGAACAACTTCTCATAACAACTTTTGAAATCCATGAATTTGAATTTGCATGTGTCATTATTGGTCCTAGATCCCCGTGTTATCATGACATATTTATCTACCTGAGCAGAGGAACCCTCCCATCCGATATCACCTCCAACCTTAAAAATACCTTTGTAAAGAAGGCATCCCAATTCATGATCCTAGGTGATACCTTATACCGCCAAAGCATTGAGAGGACATTACTATGATGTGTTAACCAAGAGGAAGCCTTGAGCACTTTAATAGAATTCCATGATGGCATATGTGGTTCCCATTCTAGTGGTATGACTTTAGCTAAGAAATTGTTTAGGATGAGGTACTACTAACCAACCATGGAAAGACAAGACCATAAGTATGTGTAGAAGTGTGTCTAGTGTCAACAAAATGGAGATTTGATTCATGCTCTAGCTCAGGAGTTGCAACAAATGGTCACACCTTGGCCTTTCTCGTAGTGGGGGCTTGACCTCATAAGAAAGATTACCCCAACCTCATCTAATGGCCACAAGTTCATCATTACTGCCACTGAGTACTTTACCAAGTGGATGAAATCCATTCCTATGACCTACATAACGGGGAAGAAAATTGTTAATTTTATCCTGAATCATCTTATCTGTTGTTATGGTGTTCCACAAACCTTTGTCTTAGACAATAGAACACCCTTCAAAAATTAGGATGTAAATGAGCTATGTCAAAGATTCTACATCCAACATTGAATCTCTAACCCCCTATTACACCCAAGGCAATGGTCATGTTGAGGCTACAAATAATACCATCCTAATGATACTAAATAAAATTTTCAATGAATCTAGACGTGACTGGCATCTGTAGTTGAATCCCACTCTTTGTTCCTATTGAACTAGTATTTGCACACCTATAGGTGTAACCCCGTTCTCCTTGGTCTACAGATCAAAAGCCATCCTACCTATTGAGGTTGAGCTTCCATCACTATGAGTGTCACTACAAAACCTAATCACTGATGAAGAGTACAGAGTATCTCAACTAAATGAGCCAAAATTCTTGGATGAGTGTCGTCTTGATACCCTTAATCACTTGCAAGTATATCAAAATTGATTGAAACAAAGCTATAACAAGAAGATCAAGTGTCAGTATTTCCAAGTAGGGGATCTTGTCCTAAAGTAGAATTAGAAGAGTCTTCCAGATCAAGATAGTAAAGGAAATTTTGTGCCTAACCGGTTAGGTCCCTTCGTCATCACAACAAGTTATGGATCAGGAGCATACCAATTGTCAACACCTAAAGGTGAACCCTTGTAGGAACCAACCAACAACTTGCATCTCAAAAAAATTTATGCCTAAGCTTGAAGGGTACAAATCTAAAAATACAAAAATAAAATAAAAAAAGATCAAAAATCCAAAAAAATGAGAAAAAGGATTGAAAAAAAGTAAAGAAAAACAATCATCCTCTAGTGAAAACCACTTCAGTGATGCTTTGGGTAAGTACCTTGGTGAAAACTTGGAAAATAGGCGCCTTGTGTAAATAAATCACCTCCATCTATCTGATCTCTTTATCCTATTATTCCATCAATCGCATCCATTCATTGCATTCATTCATCCTATTTGTTTCCATCCCCCATCTATGTCTGCATCATGGCTTGATATTGTGAAGCATCGTATCCCCTTTAGTACTACTTGGCATATTTCAAAGATCAGCTTGTCCTTCCTATATTAAGGTAGTTTATTGCATCACATCAGGGGAAATTCATTATGGATCGAATTGGGTTCTTGTATATCTTAAGGTTATTGGAAATATCATCAAAAAAACCCAAAAACATTCGTAAAACGTTCATTAGAAAATCCAAAAACATTTTCAAAATCATGTACAACTAAAATCTAAAAAAATACTTAAAATTGTAAAGTAAAAATCCAAAACATCCAGAAAACATCAAAATCCCTAAAAAGGTCAAACATTGAAAATCCAAAAAAAATAGTACCTTGTCAAACTACGAGTCTTTGACCTTGAATGTACACAGGGCCATCATTGATGTGCCCCCGAGACACCCTGCATTAGTCTTTAGGAGTTCGTCCTAATAAACTAGAAATCTGTAAACTGTTCATATCTCATCATCAATTATTCAGGCCAGTCAAACTACATGGTCTCTACATGTATAACGTAGGTAAGGCTCATCTTTGATCAACCCTTGAGGCCCCTAGGATAGGTCTTTTAGGTTAGGTTCTTGGTTAAAACTCAAAAATCCTTAAACATTTGGAAAACTCAAAAAGCCCAAAATATTCAGAAAATTCATAAATCCTTAAACATTTGGAAAACTCAGAAAAACTTAAACATTTAGAAAACTCAGAAATCCTTAAACATTTGGAAAACTCAAAAAATCCCTAAACATTCAAATATTAGAAATCCTTAAACATTTGGAAAACTTAGAAAATCCCTAAACATTCAAATATCAGAAATCCTTAAACATTTGGAAAACTCAAAAATCCTTAAATATTTGGAAAACTTAGAAAAACACAAAATATTTGAAAACTTAGGAAAACCCCAAAACATTTGGAAAACTTAGAAAAGCCTTAAACATTCAAATATCGAAAAACCAAAAAAAATTGAAAATTGAAAACAAAAAAAATATTGGAAAAACTTGGAAACCCTAAACAACCTCAAATAATTGAAAAACAAAACATCCACATAAACTCTCAAAAAGACCCAAAATAGCCTCAAAAAATTTTCAAAATACCAAAAACATTGAAATATTTCAAAAAAATCAAAACCACCCATCCCATTTTGCTTTCACTTGCAATAAAACTCCATCCATAATAAATCAACCATCATCTTCAACCTTTGGAAAAACAATTAGAAAACAAGTATCGCCAGTCGTAAAGTGAGAACCTAAGTGCCAAAATCTAAAGTCTAGATCATAGGTAAACAAGTCATTGAAGTTTGTATCAATGGATTATCATAAACCTCATCCTAATAAAACCATTAGATAACATGTCCTAGGATGCATCCTTTCAACAATGGACATCAACATCAGAAATCACCTTAGCCAAAGTAAACTGGCAAGAGATATAGATAACACCAACTGTTTGTCTTTAATATTTTCTTATGATTTATCTTATTGACCCATTCTGAGGACATCTCGGTGATGTCTTAATGATTTAGAGAGAAAGGAATGGGCATCGATCATTATCTTTCATTTTTTGTGCTCGTGGGTATTCTTGTAAAATAATCTTGGCACATACTTGCTTAGTTGTGTGTAGGGAGGTTGTTTGGAGTAGATTGTTGACTATTGTGTATGCTTTGGTACAATATATTCTAAAAATTATAAACTACATTTCAACGAGGTTTTTGTATTTCAAGATGTGAACAAGAACTGTCCTATCTATTTTCAGAGTCAAAGTCCATTACACTAGATACAACACCATCCTGGTTATCAATACCTTAATGCATCTTGTCTATGTGTTATATCAAAAATAAGGAATGAAAAAAAATCCCAATCCCAAGATATGAGAAAATCATCATCATGCATCTCTCATCACCATCTCTAATAAAGTCTTGGTGGATCATAGAGATGTTGGAATTTATCATCAAAATCAATCATCAAATCATTCATCCTATTTCTTCTATCTTCTCTCTGTGCTAACCTAGTATCATGACAGTAACAAAAACATCATCAATACATCCATCTTACATCCATAAATCCTTGACATGTGTACATATCACATATCATAAACATACATCATATTATCATATCATAAGCATGAACATCTGCATTATCCATACATCCACATGCATACATCATTATCTCATAAATTGCATAGAAAAGTACGCAAAAAGAAATTCATTCATATCATTTGCATAAGCATAACATCTACATATCATAGCATCCATCTCATAAAATGTCATAAAAAGATACTAAAAAGGAAGTACATCCATCCATTGCATTGCAGTACATCATACAAAATCATCCCATATCACATAAATAAAAGAAGTGCATCCATACATAAGCATACCGTATCACATCACATCATATCAAACACATCCATACATTCATCAAGCATGAAATAAAGAACACATCACATATCGAATCTGGATCATCTCATATATATATATATAAGAAAATGAATGTCATGATATAATATCTGGATTAGTGTATGTATATCAATCAAAAATACAATATCCATGAGGCTGTCAAAAAGGAGCCCATGAATGTATATTTGTATAAATAATCAGGGCAAATACCTAAAAAGTGTCTAGAAAGTGGCTAACCACCATGGCTACTGGACTCACCCCTAACTGATGGTTGATCCTCAACTCTATGTGGTGCTCCACTGCACTATGAAAAATTAGGATGTCGCATCACTTGAGGAACATCACGATGATAATGCATGTGGTAGTATGTAGCCTTTGTGACTACCTCTCTGTATATCCTAGTAGATACAATACGACCCTGTGATGTTGCATTCATTGCCTCTAAATGTTGTCTCTACCCAAATCTCTTAGGCTAGTTGTAGGTCCAGTTGCTATCACAATTGAACCTTGTGATCTCATTGTGTAGTCATATCCTATAGTCCTGGTGATGCAGACGATCACCCTCTATAGTGAGATCCTAAATCTATGCATGTACCTGTGCATCTAGCTGCTGAGGAGGTGGTGGTGCCCCCAGAATCTATCCATAATGTCCGCCCAACTGCCTAGGAACTTGTTTCTAATCTAGCTATTGTTGGTGCCCATCACCTAGCACTTGACCCTTGTCCTACTCCTGGTCCTGGCCTCTACCTCAGCCATCATCATTACCACCATCCCTGCCTCCATCTCAGCCTTAGCCTCAGCCTCAACCTCAACCTCTACCTCTACCTCTACCTCTGTCAGGTATGCCCCCGCTAGATCTATCAAGCATGTGGGTGGCCTGAACCACACATCATAGGATAGAGTGGTCCCTACTTCTAGGAGACCCTAATCATATACCCATGGCTATGGGATGAGTTGCCTAAAATAATTGATCACCACAATGAGATCAATCTAGCCCCCCCACTAAACCTCTCTTTGTGCCCTAGAAAAAATAGAAATGTAATCATTTACTAGCACATCCTATACCTCCCCAAACTGTCAAGCAATGTGGTTTGGGAGGTATCACTCAATGATAGTGTGCTCCCCGTCCTATATGTACCGAGTTTGTCTAGAAAAATCCAGCTGCTGCTGATCATTGTACCACTGTGGATGTTGTAGCCACAATCTCCATCTAAACATTGTCATGTCATCAATGACATGATGCCAATATGCCAAACATGTGGGGCCTGTGTGTTGTAATGTCATCAACACTACATATCTAAAAACAATAGGCTCAACCTCATGTATGTCAACGAGAACAACCAAGGGCCTCATCATTGCAATATGCTCGTATGCCCATATGTGTAGCAAATTCACCCCTGCTCTGATGCTCCTGCCCTCTCGGTAGATGGCCTTGCACATATCATGGTACAGGGAGGAAAGGAGGACTAAACCCCAAGCATACATACCTAATCATACCCTCCCATGCTAATCCCTAGTTAGGACTGAAACCTTTTCCCCGTCGGTCTAGAGCAACGATGCAACAAATTAGGGCTACAATGAAAAATATGAATGTGTCCAACTGACCTCAGTAGAAATTCAGATCAATCTAGGAGATGATAAGAACAACCTATCGTCTGTGAAGAAGAGAGATACATACATCTCTCCTAGCATCTAGATCATATATAATGCACTCTCCATGGATAGGCAGTCACAATATGTGCCACACATCCTCAAGTGTGACGATTGCCTCCCCAGTAGGCAAGTAAAAAGAAGAGGTCTTGTTGTGCCACCTCTTGACCAGTGTTGTCATTAAGGAAAGATGGGTCCTTATCTCAAGCATGAAAGGGATGAAGCCTAACCCTGGCCTCCCCAGCTGCTCCACCTCTAGATCATTAAAGTCTCTAGCTATAGACAAAATGTCATATCTATGCTCTCAAGACATCAACGGTGGAGTATCCTCTTGTACGCATCACACACACAACATCAATTTTTTTAAAAAGTCAAAAAACCGATCAAAATTTAAGACTTTGCACCCAAAACATCAATAGCATCGCTTAAATCAGGTGCATCACTATATTAATTTTATGGTTGTGTCACCAATTTGATGATGCAAATCACTATGCTTAATAACAAATCAGTATTAGGGTGCATCGTTGGGGTGTGTCGCCATTTTTTGCATTCGTCACCTACCACTTTCAAGTGACGACGAACTTTAAAATCTCGTGTGTTGCTATATTACCCCGATGACCCCATAATCAAATGTGTCGCTAAATCAAGAAATGAGGGTGCACACCTAAACAAAGGGTGTGTCACTATAAAATCAATAGTGACACTTTTGATGCTTCAAAAGCATCGCTATACAGCGACATGCCTATCGACCTAACTTTGGCACCCTATTAAATGCACTTAAAAGCTAAAATTGAGAGAAGTTTTGAGTCACATACCCAGCGTCATGCGTTTGCATGCCATTGGTACTCTCGAACTAGATCCAAAAGATGAAGAGGGAGCACATAGTGAGCCATTTCATCAGGAGGTCAGAGCTCAAAATTCAAAAATCTCTAAGGTGTGTGATGAGGGCACAGCCCGGGACACAGAAAATAACCCAAAAACAAGAGAAATTTTATTATTTAGAAAATGGAGCTTCTTACATGTAGAGGATCTCAATCCCCAAGTTCTACAACACATGCAAGTTACAAAAAGCTATAGAATAACCCTTTCGCAATATGCGAGCTTGTCCCCAAAAAGCTACCCCAAAAATTAGAAACCCGCCCATAAATAGAGCTCCTCTTTAGTTTGGAGCCAAAACAACATTAAAATTTGAGTTTAGGCGGTTTGGCGCCGAAAATTACAACTTGAAGTTCAAATTTCAAAAGAACATTTGCAATTGTATGTTCTAGAAAGTGTGCCAACTTCTCGGGGCCATAACTTTTGATCCGGGGCTCCGATTTGCGAACCGTTTGAACCGTTGGAAAGGTCTCGAAGTCAAGAACGCGCTTGAAATTTGCTATGCCAATTTTGGCAAGTTTTAGGGCCATTACAGGAGCTCTAATTGCCTCAAATCCAACTCAGAATATTTTCAGGTGCAAATCTAGGAAACTAAAACTACAATATCTTTCAACCCAGGAATAGAAAATAAAAACCATAAATTGGGAATTTCATTATGACAAAAAGGGTATACAAAAATGTAAAAACATCAAAAAACTGAGAAACTTGAAATTTAACTATTTTTGGGCGATGCAAGATTGCCTTTACACCACTGGATGCTCCTGCATCAGTGTGAAGGCACAAATGAATTGAAAGTGATCCTTTATCACTTATTTAAGCCTAAAAATTAGGGTTTTTTTCCCTAATTTTAGCCAAAAACAAGGGTTTTTCACCAATTTCACCAATCTTGCCAAACTAAAGCTTAATTTGCAACATTTTTTTGTGTTTTTGGCATTTTTTTGCATTCCAGAGACTTTTTCGGACCCTTGGGGGCAACATTTTACCTTTGTTGAGAAATCAACCCAAACTTCAAAATTTTTTCCCAATTTCTCGAGGGAGTAGGGAACCACCTTATTCCTTCCATTGGGGCAATAGTGGGACATCCAAAAATTTAAAAAAATAAAAATTGATTTAAGCAACAGTTTTTAATCCAAAAGGCGTCAGTTTTTGAACCAATGTAACAAGTTCCTTGCTTCAAAGAGGGGAAAAATGTAGACACTTAAAAATGTCCTAAATGATATCATGCACTCAAATCAGGTATACTAACACTGTTTCATTCTCAAACCCATCCTCTTTTCTCTTAATTAAATAAATTATCCTAGCTATTTAATTAATTATGTCATTTGCATCAATTAACCTAATTAATTTAATCAAGTTAATTCACCCCCTTCCATGTTAACATTTTGTCCGATTAAATTGAATAAATATAATTATTTAATTTGAGTCCCTAAATCTTCTTATTTAATTAAATAACCCTAAGTTATTTAATTAAGTACCATTTCACTTTCCCCCTTTCATTAAATCACTTTATTTAATGAATATCATCTAATTCCCTTTAATTGCATAAATAAACATTTGTTTAACTATCAATTACTAATTAATCTAATTCCCCCCACTTGCAAGGGAATATTCCTCCTTTGCACATTCCTCCAAAGAGAATATTCCCATGGAATATTCCTTCCTTCTTTTGCACTTTAAAACTTATTTTAATTTGCTAAATATCTATTTCCATCACCCATGATAATATTCCAAAGAATGTTCTCTTTATTCACTCATTTGAAAAAGGGGAATATTCCTTTTTGAAACAAACTCTTAACAAACTTTTGGGAAAGCTTTTGAAAGTGTTTTTGTTTGGATAAAGTTGAACCCTTGATTAAATCTCATCATTGGTTCTCATCCCTTGATGAGAATCCATGATCCATGCCTCCAAATTCCTCCATCCTTGACCATTGATTAACTTTTTTGATCTCAACCCTTCATTTATTATTTGTCTTCCTATAAATAGGTCACTATTTGGAGACAAATGGATCCATCTTTTACCATCAGAATTATGTTGTTAAAATCATTTGCATTTGCACTCATATTTAGCACTTATTTAGCATATTTTAGTTTAATTTACTTGCATATTATCTTAGCTTCCATTAATGGCTTCCATGGTAACATAGATGCATTCATTTAGCTCATTTGGTAATTAGGGTTTCAATCCTTTTAGCTTAAAATCTATTTAGATTAGCTTTTCATACACCCATATCAATCATCTTAGCATAGATCATGTTAAAATAGCTTTCATCATATTCATTTAGCTTTAAATCATGTTTCATCACACATTTATCATTAGTTTTGTCGATTCTCTTCAATAGAACCGATCAGAAAAGACTCATTTATCCACATCAATGCGACACCACTCCCCCAATAGGATAAGTTTTAATGGATTAGAATAGTTGTTTAAAGCTTTTGTAGTTTAATATGTTAAATTTTAATGGATGCTTAGTTTAGTCTTTATGGATTGATATTATTGGATTGACGTTTAGTGGCATAATTATGTTTCGTATCACTAGTAGAATTTGGCAAATAAATGACTAGGTGACTAAAAATTTTAGTCACAACAACTAAAAATGACTAAAATCTACTCATTTTTTACAACAAAGCTATAAATGAGTAAATAAATGACTAATTTGGTCATGGGTAAGACTATTTAGTCACACAAATAAAAATGACCAAATAGTTGGTCATTGGGTAAAAAATTATTTAGTCACACAAAAAAAATGACCAAATAGTTAGTCACGCAAATACAAATAAGACAATTTTTTTTAAAAAAAATGGGAAACATAAAGCGGGAGTGTATTGTGCATGTGATTCATTTTTTCATTTACCTGAGGCTTGCAAAAAATTCTCATAGCCGACTCCCACCTAATACCTTTTCTCGAGTTCAAGAATCTAAGCACTCCCCAAATTTTCAAATTTCGTATACTATGAATAGATTGAAGCAACAATTGTAGGAAGATTGGTTTTGGTTCACGTCATTTATATAAATTTCTTCGGTGGTAGGGTTTCGTATTTTTATTGCCATTTTCTATCATTTCAAATTTTATTTACTGTGAATAGATTGAGCAACAGTTGTAGGAAGATTAGTTTTGTTTCACATAGTTTATCTAAATTTCTGTTGTGGTAGTGTTTTGTACTTTTATTGCCTATTTTCTATCATCGGCATCTTCAACGGCACAACATAATTTGGACAGAAGTTTGAGGTGAGTTGCATGGTTACAAATTTTTTTATTTTTTGGAATCTTTACGTTTTTGGCTCATTTTTTTTATGTTTTATTTCAACACAATTATGGACTTGAGTTTCCTACAATGACCACATTTCAATTACCCATAGAGCTCACACTTTCCCTAAATCTTGTTACAACCAATCCATCTAGGGCTCAAAACATTTATTTAGAAAATCATACCCCTCAGTGTTGTCCCACTTAATTTGGTGAATAATGTTGGCGAGGCCCTTTTGTCTGGGATCCAATTTTCCCTTGCCCTGCAATGCATAAGTTTGTAAACCAATGATACAAAAATGATTTGGAAATTTATAGTATTTTAAAGATTTGTTGATTTTTTGTCGTCTTTTGTTCATGAAATATAAATCAACCCATATATTTTCCTATCAATTGAATCAGTGTTATAGAAAAACATTTGTTATATGCTTGCATTTAGCATCAAGGAGTTCCCAATAATGTTGTAGTCCATTGGATACAATCTTCCAAAGCTTCTTAAATTCTTAATGTGTGATTGCTAATAGTAGAGGATTATTTCAAAGTTCACATATCTCATCTTTCTATGAAGTTAGCTTTTATGTGTTTCACTCACTTCGGATGTTCACAACATTTGGTTATGTTGGTTATCCTTATTGAAATTTCAAAGTTAACTCTGGCTATTTTGTTGATGTTTATCGGAAATTTTTATACTACATAATAAGGATATCATAAATTTTTTATATTACATAATAAGGATATCAAAAAAATTTATACTGCATAGTAAGGACATTAGAAGTTTTTATACTACATAATAAGGACTCACAACAAATCTAGGTATCTGATTTACTAGAAAAGTATAGTCAACATTAGAGCCATGATAGAGATGGAACACACAAATACAATAACATTTGTATATTATTCAATATTTATAGTTTACAATAAGATATGTGATGAGTGTTGCTACATTCCTCATCATTTAATTATAAATGTCAATCTAGAGCAGTGTCCATGGCAATATGCAAGAGGGAGAATAATTCATTTGCATGACATGTTTTTTCTACAAACGGAATTGAAAAAAAATGCATGAAATAAATTACTAGAATAAAATCTAATTTAAGAGCTTGTAAATGAAATGCTAAAATTAAATCTATCCTAAGAAAATTGTAAAAGGAAATATTGGAAATGTAAAGAGCTGGAAATGAAATGACTGCTATGAAATGAAACTACAAAACAACTATTGCTACTAAAAACTGAATTCTATTATTTTATAAAACTCTTCCCCATTTGATTCCTTGATTATAATGAATTTATAGAATTCTTATCTTCAACTAATATGAAAGATGAGCCTTAATTGTTTTGCAATAACTTGCTAGAGGGTGATCCCACAATAGTGGTTTACAATTTTTGGCCAAACTAGACACTGATTTTTTTTTTTTAACAAAATCTCTACATTCGGGCACCTATAGTGATTAAACCATGAGGAATTTGAAGATGATGCAAACTAGAGTCTTGTCATATTTTGTCTGTAGATTCTAAAATAAAAATTTTCAATTTTTTTGGAATCAGATTGCATTTATTTTTCCATCTCCCACGAAAATTTGTTTTTTTCAAAAAACAACATTTTTAAAAAGTGATGCACACCGTATAACACAACTTTTTTTCCTTGAAAGATAAAATTCTAATTCTTTCAAATTTAGATTTCTAACTCCAATATCTAGTGCTTCCACTTGGTTAGATAGTTTTTTATTGAATATTTTTTATTTAATCAAGTTTCAAAGTCAAATCAATTACAATTTAGACATAACATGACCGTATAACGCATAACTTTTACTGTATGTATCGAAATTCTTTTTTTTTTGTTGGATCAAGGACTCCAATATCTAGTGCACTCATATTTTAATTTATTTTTGATAATCTTCTATTTTTCCACTTGTGCGAGAGAGTTTTGTTTTCAGTGAAAAACCTATATTTAATAAAACTTAAAAACAGATAGATAATATAATCAAAACATATTAAAATTATATTTGTTGGATAGCTCGTTTTGAGGGGAACCCGATACTAGTTGGGTTTTTGAGATCTCCTCCATTTTCATTCTCAAATCGAGCTTTGAAGTGCAAAATTCTCAGCAATTTTGGTGCCTTAGGAGGCAAGGGTGAAAAAACAAGGGTTCGGCCGAACATATGTTCAGGTTGAAGAAAAGAAAAATGTTCGGTTGAACAGGGGTTCGACCGAACCCACTATACATAAAATAAAAAAATGATTTTAAATGGGTTCGACCGAACATTCTAAAGATGTTCAGTCGAACACCTTGATTTTAATATTAATATAAATATTATTTATATTCTTTTTAAATGATAGCTTAAGAGAAAGATTTTTGCCATAGAATACAATCAAAATTTTAAGAAGATTGTAAAAGGAGATATTTTGGATAAACTGTCAAAATTTATATAGAATTATAATGATATATATGTTTGATTTATATATAATTTTACATACACTAAGGTATATCATAATGTTTTAAGGGCACCCTTGAATAGATA
>VDFB02271358.1:494120438-494199687 GCA_007258455.2 Sequoia sempervirens | reverse complement strand
AGATGATAAGTATTCTCAAACATTCTTGAACTTAATTCTCTCTGCGGGAACAAATATGTACATATAATTGTAATTTAAAATGATTTACAACTATGTACAAGTTACTATAAGTTCTCATTTGAACATGTATAGGGTTACAAGTGAACTTGAAAACCATGGATATAATCTAAGTCAAAGATTCTGGTTCAGACCGCTCTTCAATAACATGTAGAATTTTTTGATGATCACCACTATCTAGTCTCCATTTTCTTCGGCCACATGCATGTGGAACTGCATGGAGATGTAGGGTGGCAACAATTATTAAGTGACTATATTGATATACCTTGTTATCAAGTTGATAGTCAACAAAATGAATATCATGCTGAACAAATTTGACTTGTTTTAGATATGTCGCTTGTACTACAACAGAACCTGCATGGTAAACATGAACCTAAGGTAAGACATATGAACGTGTGTGCAATATTTTCGTGCACAAGGTTTGTACAATATATATTTAATGTTTATAATGGAATGTGCACATGTGAATACAATGTATATAAAATTTTAAATTCAAACTTACCTGTGGGAAATAACATTCCATCACTTGTTTTAGGTTCTGTTAGCTTATTCCTCTCTTCTGTGCAACACAATAAATAATAGCTAACACCTTCGATGTTTTCAAGCTCTGCTATGACTGCAAAAAAATCTCCTATACACCAAATTTACACAAAAAAAATCTAAAAAAATTAGAAATGTCTCTAAAGATCATTAACTAGATATATATAATAAAATTTAAATTATTGAAAACTTACACGCTGCATTCCTTTCTAACCAATCCTAAAAATATGGTCATAATCAATTGAAATCAAAAGGAATGTCTTCAACATTTTCCTCGCTCTTCATCATATGTTTCCAAACAACTAGTGGCACCGTATCCCATTTTACCAACATATCCAAGTTCTTGATTGTTGCATGCATAATCAGAGCTTCCCTCAATGCACTCAGTGCAAAAACAAGAGTAATCCCTTGTGTCTAATATCCATCCATGGCGACTATCTGAACTCCTAACACAATGCAAAGATCTTGTTTTTTCTACCCTCTTGCATCCATGCATCGATCTTCTATCCATGCCTAGATACATATGTACAACAAAAAACTTATGTGAACAAACATGTATATATATTTTAAATTTAAATAAATTCAAATTTTTGATTTAATGTACAATTTATACATACCTGATATCTCCAAAAACACTCTATGTGAATGTGTCGGGCCTGAAGATGTTCACCACATCGATGCAAAAGTGTTTCTGCACCATTCAACAACATCATGTACTGTCTAGGACGCATCTTCTGATAACTCATTTGATGCTTTCAAAGCTCGCTTGATGCAAGCTCCTACTCCATCATGCTCACCCTTTCCATGCCCACTGTCAAAAAAACTCCAAACATGTGGTATTTTGTAGATTTTATGATATCTACAAAGTGCATAGAATGGCTGTGAAGATTTGAATTGTGTCTCACATCCATCTGACCATACAAAATGATTTTAAAATTTGACACCCCTACTTCTCAAATTCTCAAAAAATATTGTAAAACAATGTTGGACAAAAAGTGTGCCATGCTCTTTATCATCACTAATATAAAAGTGATATTCTTTTTTAATGACTCGCTCTTCATCCTAGACTTCCTCAACACCATCCAATTTGATTGTGCATGTAGATAACACACATACGAACCATACATTAGTGATCTACTTCTTTGAAAAGTAATACTCTGATTGAATCTCCTTTTGATGTACAAAGGAGTAATTTTCTGCAAAGTCAACTACTAATAGAACTGTTCCATGTGGGAAAGTATCTCTCAATGTTTGGAATTGTTGTGCTTTCCACTTAGCAAAAAATGAATGATGTATGTATGGTCGTATCAATTTTCGAAAATCTTCCATAAATTTTCCAATGGGAATCTCCTCTTCTACATAGATCAACCTTGCGGATTCTTTCCCAAAATTTGTTTGCAACTTTACATACTTGTACCCTGCCTTGATAAAAATAATATGTGAATAACTAATAAACTTCACACTTGATCAATGAAACATTACATCAAAAGAGAATCCAAATAACTTCTTATCTATGAGAAATTGAAACAAATAAACTCCTAAAAAATAGTACTTACCTCTTTTGCAATTTCATCAGTTTTGTTAGGTCGTAAGATCCTCAATTCTTTTTTTGAAGGAAATTTCTAGCCAAATTTCCACATGTCTCACAAATTCCTTTTATGCAGTTTATTTGAGGTCCATTTTCACAGATCACATAATATAGACTTTTATGAAAAAAACTTTCCTGTTTAGGAGGTGCATTTTGAAACCCACTTCTTCTCTCATCTTTCAAAACACCTGATAGTAGAGATCGAATTCAATATGATAACAACAAGAAGTTTCAAAAAACTTGTTTATCTTCACATAATATGGTTTTAACCTTTGAAACATTGTTTTCCCAATCTTTATATGAGGATATGCATTACAAAAGTTCATATACATCTCAAATTTTGTTATGTCTAGCCAATGTTTGATATGATTTTCTTTATAAATACTAGGTCTCAATCCTCAGATTCCATAACGCTCTCTAGTATTTGATGATGGACAAGTCCGATCAAGCCAAAACCCGCCAGGACCAAGTTCCTAACAACATCTTCAATCCTCACGTAATGGGGAGCTCTACACATAATTGCCTGTACTTCCTTCTAAAATTTCATCCAAAACTTTCTCTCTTTTTCTCTATATTTCTTATCAATGGTTCTACTATAACCAATTTTAGTTCAAAAGTGCTGACATTTTTCCTTTCTTGCTATATCTTGATGTACAGATGTCACACTCAATTCTTCTTTGTAGTGGTCTTTATCCATGTTCCGAGATCCTTTCCCAATGGAATCTAAACCCTTTTTAAATATTTCCTTTTGAACAATATCCTTTTGTAATCCCATGTGTTTCTTCTTATTTGATGCTAAATGGATACCCAACAATTGTAATGACTCTTTGAGCTCATCACGAAGAAGTAAACATGATAACAATTGGGTTTTTTCAAGTGTATCAAGATGATTCAAATGATGATTGATCATTCCATTTACAGATTTAGTCATTGACCTATTTCTCTTATTATAAGGCTGGTTGGCATAATATTTGAGTTTCTCCATATCCATTTCAAGTAAATGATCTAAATTTCTATGAGAAATTTGTTTCCCCACCTTCTCAACTAGTTTTATATGTTCATCCACCACAGTAGGAGTGAAGTGATCTCGGAAGACTCTCTCTCCAACATGCATGTTTCAGAACCCCAGCCTCCTCCCCTATCTCAAGGACCCATGTACCTTGATGATTCCATTTGATCCAATGTCTAGATTTAGCCTCGAATTTTGAGGAAAGATTCCCTCGCTTGTTGAGCCCTTCCTACACATGTGTCACAAAATATTTTGCAAATAAAAGTGAGAGATGATGTTAAATATATAAGCTAAGTTTATGTATGCAAGCAAACAAATTGATAAAACATGATGAGCTATAAGTGAGAGAAGTTTGTGCTATTTTTATATGCTCATCCATACCAGTAGAAGGAAGTGATCTTGACCCCTCTCCAACAAGCATTGTTTGAACTTGGGTCTCCTCCCTAACTTCAAGGTCCATGTGTTCTTCAACGGATTCATTTGATCCAATAGCTAGATTTGGCTCGACTCTAGCTTGAGGAATCCCTAGAGCATAAAACATAAAAATAATTTGAGAACATTGAAGTGATGAAAATAAAAGACCAAAGACACAAAACACAAGACATTGAAACAAAAAAAGAATTGGCTTTCTAAGGAATTGGAGTCAAGGGATCATATAAACATTGCAAACTTGCATGACCAAGATGCACTGAGATATTTAGAAAGAGTATTTAGATGTAGTCATTCAAGTACTGGGATGGTTAGGGGAAACATTCAAAAGTAAAAGCACTAAACACACACTTGAGAGTGAGAGAGGTGTTACATGTACCTTGTTTCTTTCTATGATAATTTTCCATGTTTTGATAATGCCTCTTTTGTTCTTCTTCTTTTGACAATTTTCATTGAGATGCATTTTTTCTTTTTCTTTGTTGTCCCATTTTCTTCTTCAACTTAAAGATGAATCTAAACAAGTCCTCTACCAACTTAGTTAAATTATCCTCCAAATTTTGCCTTGATTGATAAAAATGAAAAGTTGTCGAGCTCCAATATTTGCCTCCTTGATAAATGTGCAAAAACTTCTCCAAAATCTATGCTCCAAGTGAATCAAAATTATTCAAGTGTACATGGAATAACTAGATCCTAGTTTAAATGAATCAAGTAGTAAACAAACAAGTTATTTCATTATGGAGTTTGTTGTTATTTAATCCATAGGTATGCACAACATATCTAGTAATTTTAAAATTTTGTTAAAGTATCAAAAATGTATAATAGAGGTATAATTTGAATTGAATTTTCTTAATTATATTTGAATTTGTAATCTCAAGTTAGTTGTCAAAATAAAATAGAGGTATAATTTGAGTTAAATTCTTTTCAATTAAATATTTGAATTGAATTTCAAGTTACTTGTAAAACATATAATATTCTCGATATAATTTGAATTGAATTTTCTTAAAATTATATTTGAATTGAATTTCAAGTTACTTGTCAAAAAGATTATATCTTGTTCTCAATCCTTTAATGGTTCATGTTAAGTAATATTTTTCAAAATATTTATTAGATCAACATGAATGAACCTGACTATAAATGGCAATTGATTTCCTAAAATCTCACCAGAGATAAAATGTATATTGAATATAAGGAATGTGGGTTGTAAGAGAGATCATAAAATACAAACATGGCGTATATTGAATATTTAAAAGTAATGCATACATATACGTGGTAAACATGTTTAAACCATAAGCAAACATATGAGTATGGGGATTCAATACATATAAACATAACACACATTATAAGAAAAGAGGCAAATGTATGTATATATCATATAAGAAAATATATGTACATATAAAAAAAAAATGTAAATTAAAGATCATCAAATGTCGAATACTAAAGATCAAAAAATAAGCAAATGTATGTATATCATATAAGCAAGTGTAAGTTAGAGATCACCAAATATCAAATACTATTTTAAAGATCATCATATAATCAAATACACATGTGGTAAAGATCATAAATCTAGAATGCATGGCTCATTATGAATAAGGTTCACTCCTAAACTTAATGGCTATCCTGAATGAGAACGTCCTAATTGATGGATGTTGAGTCTACAAATAAAATTGTGTACAAGATGTGTTAAATACATATAATTTTTATTAAATAAATTTTATGAAAGTTATTTTTAAATGAACTTGTATTTTAAAATATCAATCTAGAACTTGTATTTATCTATGCATACATAAATATATATTTTATGAAAACTCACATGTCCACTAATAGCAGATTCATCCACAGAGTCACATCGATCATGCACATGATCTAGACCAAGGCTAGGAGTGATATGAGGTATGTCCACCTGTAACAATATATATACACATATGTATCAACTTACATGAATATCTAGTTAAAAAGAAATTTTAAAAATAATGAAAAAAGAATTGAAACATGCACATGCACACATACTTGCACATCATCTAATATCAAATGACCTAAGTCCTCTGAAACATTCGCCTCCACCATATCCACCAAACGATCAAGTGACGAATCAACATATGCATCCATTCGATCTATCCCATGTCATGCCAGAAATGATGAATGTAGAGGACTATGAAGGTGAGATGGAATCGGTGATGATGAACCAGAACCAATCAACATATCAATAAAACCCATAGTCTGTGTAGCTACCGTATGAACTATACGTGGATCCTGATGTACACTAGTGCTCGGCTGAGAGTGATGGGATCCTAGAACTGAAAAAATTCTATGTCTCAAATGATCTCTAACATGCTCTATACCGATCCCATTGTCTGATGTAATGTTGGAATATGCCTCCAACAGGTCCTCAGCCAAACAATGCAGAGTCATGCGTGACATATCTCCTGTAAGTGCATCAAGTTGTGTAGGAGTAGGGATGCCGACCACTGTAAAAGGATCCATGGTGGTCCACTGTGCTGAAAATGGTGTGGATTGGGAATGTCTAGATATCAAATACTTACCTACACGATCATCAAATATCCTAGTGGTGGCAGGCGCAATGTCACCTACAGTGTCAATTGCTTCCTTTTGGGAAGCGACGATAATCTCATCTACTATGGGGGCTAGAGCTGGGGTGAGAGTAGGAAACCTGTCACCAACCAATACCCTAAACATTGGGGGTGGTCTATCTGCTCAACGATAGGTGGGCCTATCAGCAATCCTACCACGCTCCTGACCAACATATGGTGGAATGTCCAGGTAGTTAACTTTGAGGCCCAAATGGACCTCATCATACAACTGCTGAACAAAATACAATGGAATCTAGTCATTGTTTGGGTATAGACCATGTGCTGTAAAATCATGGTGGTGTGATCAATGAGGCCATAGCATGATCTACACATCTAATGACTGTATCCCCTAACCTTACAATACATTTTGATAAAATGGAAAACAAGTGGCTTTTATTTCATTTCTTTGGTGACACTATCTTGTATTTGTTTGGCGGGACCACTATACTTCTTTTTCCGCATGGAAAGAATAACACTGCCTTCGGGAATAAGTGCACTAGTCCTCTCAAGTTCATCTTTTAGTTTTTCTAGACTACATGCAATACACATGCATGGTCTAATTATATATCCCTAAGCCACCTCGTGCTAATGAATCTCCTCAAATTTTTATCTCATTACTAGTATTTGCAAACAAAGAATCTCGCATAGTGGAATATGATCTACTTTTCCATAAAGCATATGTGTATATATATATATATATATATATATATATATATATATATATATATATATATATATATACAGTACACCTAAAAAAACAAGGAGACTTTGGTAAATAATATATCTAGATAAAGAGAATACAAATCTAAAATAGAACTTGTAATAATTCATCTACTCATCAATAATATTTTCATACTATTAACTTGATTTAAAAGAATTGGAAGACAACTATAATCTATAACATAACATCCTTAAATGGTTCAAATTTTAAATGAAACGATGAAAGAAAGAATAAGAATACAAAGATTAAAGTATAAAATCATTTGAAAATCATTGGGGATAAAAATATTTAATCTAATAGTTGTTAACATAAATGAACTACAATTATATAGCCAAGAACATCAAAAAATTATAGATTGGAAAGCAAAATAAATATGTCATATTACTTGAATCAAATCTAATAAAATTTTACTTCATTGCATACTTGTTATAAATATCTCACATGAACCAATGAAACTCAATGTGTCTCCAAATTACATAAGAAGAGAGAACCTAAATGTGAAAAAGAAAAAGAAATCCATCTTTTTGTAATGAGTTTGTTAAAATTTAAAAACATTCAAGAACCCCAAAATGGTTTGAAATTGATGAGCATAATAGAAATTTTTGAAGGCAAGAGGTCATCACAAACCATTCGGTTGTGGGCTTCAAAAATTTTCAATGAATGGTTTTCCAATAAGATGTATTAACCAAAATATTCCAAATTTTTATACAATTACTAAAGATGTACAAAATGAGACCTTTACTAAATAAATTTCAAAATTCATAATTAAATGTATATTAACATCATCCACACTCTAATTAAGAACATTAAAAACAACACCAACACAAAGAGATAAAATTAAAAAGTTCCAACTAATGATGTTATAATAATCCCCCCCAAGTTGATCCTCTCATCCCAATCATCATACTTAATGTTTTGGTACTTGAATCATGTTTATTATATTATGTGCTCCTCAACACTATGTAAATTATAACTCTTAATAAACATTTTTTTTAAGAGGAAGCATTTTCTCTTTCTATTACCATAACGATTATTCTTGTTTTTGTAACTTGGTATTTCTACTTGTAGATTTTCAACTTTTTATTATGTAAATCATTCTTTGATACCCAATTAGTTTGAAGACCCTTTTAAGATGAAGAAAATATAGATTTATCATTTGTAATCCTCATCCTTCCTTGCTACATGAGTAATTTTTTTTATGAAAACCATGTTTAGGAATGAAAATATCCAATCCCTTATGCTTCTGAACTAAAGTTTGCAATGCTTATGGTTCTTTTGGCCTTATAGATTCTTGAATCATTTTATAATATAAAACCTACATATAACCTACTTTGGCTCTAATAATTGTAAACCCTTTAGGAATTCTAAATTGTTGCATCTTGTCTTGATTTTCCCACCATTGTTATTCCTTTTGAAATTTTTACAAATTAGGCAAAGAATCCTTGCACTTATATAGAGGATCCTTAGGTATGTTCTTAAAATTATTTAAGGTTAAATGACTTAATCTAAAATAAAGGCATATATGGATCTCTTGCAATTGTAACCTCTTTACTAGTGTGAACATATTTGATACCTTGATGGCATGACATAGATGATGTTGCTTGATATTGCTTTATCCATGGATACCCAAGTAAAATATGAGATACATCTAAAGAAGAAATAATATGACATAGAATAAGAACTTCCCTCATCTTTTAGACCAAAAAATTAAGGTAAAATAATGTATCCTATAGTTTCAATCAACATATCATTAGTCAATTTTAAATAAACCCTCAAATATGCATATGCTTGTTTATAAAATGATGATAAAACAAAAATTATTCAATGCATACATTTTATTGGTGAGTAAGATCAATAAACACACCCTTACATGGTTCATGATCCACACAAAACCAAAGGACCATTATAATTATTTGGTAATATCTCACAATGTGAAAAAGGTGTCAAAAAAATTAGCATACCTAAACCGTAAATTGATTTGTCATAAAGTGGGTGGGTAGCTTAGTGGTGGAGATTTGCATCCTAACTAGTTCATGGAAATTTCAACATGGTATTAGAGCCAAGCTAGGTGCATTTGACACCTATTTTGTGGCTCAAGGGAGTGTGTTGGAGAAATGATACACACCTAAGCCATAAAAGGACTCATCACAATGTGAGCCATTAGCTCAATAGTAGAGCATCCTAACACCAAATGGGAGGTCCTAAGTTTGAATACTGGTTAGTCCATAGAAATTTCTATAAAAGTCAATCACTAGTACATAAGAAGAAGAATAAGTACCCTTATAATTTTTATTAATACCAACAAATCATTCCTCACATGTAGGTGAATCAATGATTTCAAGCTCGTCAACATGTATATGTACCTCAATCTCATGGCCCTCATATAAAACCATTTTATTAGATTTATTTAGTGTAAAATATTTAAATTTTCATTAGGAGGAACAATTGAAGGATTGACCCCAATATTAACCCCCTCAACCTAATTTTTTTTTATCAATCAAATCCTTAATCAATTATTCCTTAATCCCATAAAATGTTGAGTATAATTACAATTAACTCTACAATTTAATAACAAAATTCTTTCTCATTATATCTTTTGGGAATAACCTTAGATTTATCTAATGGCCTAATAGGAGGAAGTGTAATCATGTTTGCACTAAGTAAATTTTGAAGCACATTTTACAAAGGAAAAAGTTGGAGGCTTTAGAGTCATAATATTAGAAACATTTATAATGTATAGTTTGTACAATGGTCATTTCCATTATTTTTTACTATCCTTTTGGAAATAATTTTTCTTTTCAAATTTACAAGGGTAGGATGATGTAGATGAAGCATTAGAAGATCCATAATTAAGTGTGGTAGCCTCTAACAACTTTAGTTCTTAACATTCATCTCACTTGCACATGCAAATGTTAAGAATGTATATACTTTGTAGATCCTTGTTTATAGTCAAAAAATCTAAAATAATAAACTTCAATCCAACATTCCCAATATTTGCATTGACCAATTTCAATATTAAAAAATAGACCCAAATGGAAGATAATACAATCATTTAATAGCATAATATTTTAAATTTCATGGGAAGAACTTAGCCAATAACTTATCATCATACACAAAATCCAAATATGTAGCACTAAAGAACCTTGAATGTGTCATGGGATCTCCTTTAACATTGTGCATCTCAAATCTAGGATCCAAAAATCCAACAAAAAATGGATATGTAAAATTTTCAATAGAAATTGAATTGTGTTTGATTTTTATATGTATGTCTTTTTTTGTTTCCATTAGGTAAGGAATCAACATTACTTTTCATCTCAACAAGACTTTAAACATTAATGTCAAGGGTAGATAGAGGCACACTAGGATTAAGGACATGAATGAAAGTGGCAAGATGAGAAATGGAAGGTGGTGTATAAATTTGTCGTGACATAATAAATGAGTGTGGAGTGACAAAGACTTGCGTAGGAATATCACAGTGAGGGGAACATGGGAAGTGTAAACAAAACTAATGAGAACTAATGTGGAGACAAGAGACTATGTGCATCATAATAAGTAAGCATGAGATGAGATCGAGGAAAAAGGAGAGGATAAATTTGGGGAGATTTGGTGGAAGGAGAAATAAATTGCATTATAAGATAGATAGGAGTAAAACAATAAGGAGGAATACATGAAGAAGAAGCTTGGGATGGAGGGAAAATGGTACATCACTCAAAGGGATTGTTGAGCTTATCCTTTTACCTATTTAACTTTAAGTACTTTCTTTCCACATGGCTTATTAATCAACATAGTATATGAAGGAGATCAATCATTGTACTAGGATTAATATTACTAGCCAAATTTGCAAGATCCAAAGAAAGGTTGTGTGCATCAAAGCTATATCTTGATTACCATTTTCTCAACAAGGGCCTCATGGTCAAATGATTCTTCTCCATTATGATAAATTTAGTATCATGCATATTCCCAATCATACCAATTTTAGCTTGATTCACAACCATGGTGGGATTGAACTATGACTTCTTACTAGGAAAAGAGGATGATTTTGGTATTAGAAGGAAATAAGGATCGAACAATGTTTAGATTTGATTAAGAAATTAGACAATGAGAAAGCACTTAAATCTAAAAACTAAATAAGATTCAAGAAAACCTTTATGGCCAAATCGTAGGACATACCAAATTAAATGGCTTTGCCAAAATGAAAAGAAAATAATTTCTTTAGAGTTTTCTTTTCTAATTAGCTAGGATAAATAAATACAATAAGTAAATACACAAATTACCTTCGAACATACAATTGAATTTAAAAATACTAGACAAGCACACTATAGAATTGACAAAGAGGGTTAGGGTTTTTAGCTTCATTTGTTATATGGAGATATTTTATTGTAATGTACATAATCAATGATATGATTCTTGATTTTTTATATGATTTAATATTATGACACCTTAACAAACCAAGATATCACTTTCATGGTTCACTCCTACATGTATGGAATTTACATTTTCATCTACAAGTTTGACCCTAAATTTGTAGTTTTAAAATTATTTTGTGACATATGTGTTTAGTTTATTTGTTGTGTTATTAGTTGGATGATAGTTAAGGTGTCCACTACGAAATGGTCGATGATGGGGAGGTGATGTTGGAGCATTTGACAGTTGAAATAATATTGTAGATGCATTGAAAAGGTGTAGATGCATTGAAATTATAGACCTCTCATCCCCTAACAGATAGATGATAGTTTTGATATTCATTTTTCTCATGAAAGGTGTTTAAAAAGACAAAAATATATGCAAAACGGGGAAGAAAAATACTATATTAAAAATTCTTTAAAAACTTTCAAACAAGTGCAATTTGAATTCAACAAATTTTAAAAAAATTGCATTTAGGGTTTCAAAATTAAACAAATAGATGCATTTTGAACTCTAAAAAAATTGAATTTTAAATACCTAGTGCTCAATAGTGCTCGTTATGCAAACTGGAATGATGAACTTTGAAGAGACAAATGGAAATTTGCTTTCGCTAGAGAGAGAAACCTTGTTTGGTTTCCGTCACGAACTCTGTTCACCACGCGCACCAGGGATAGTGACTGGTAAAAGAACAAAGTAAAAGTGACAGTTAAAATGAAACAATTTTTTGTTTTTGTCATATTGAAGGGGTTTGGTTGAACCCATGTTCGACCGAACACATTTGAATATGTTTTTTTATTTGGGCTTTCATTGGTTCGACAGAACCCATTCAGTATGGGGAATGGAAAAAATCCAAAATTTCCTTCCTCTTAGAAAGTGTAAACCACTATCCTAAGGTAACCCTAGAAGATAGGAACATGTGTTGAGGGAAAAAGATAAGTCTTTCCTTCATCTTGCTGAGTCAATCTTCTTTGGTCGTCCAAAATAAATATGCCTATTTTTCATCCCCTAAACAAGCTCCAAAAAGACATTTGACTGCTGAAAAAGTCATGTTTTTCCCTTGTGCATCATTAAAGCACATAAAACAACTCCTAGATGCTTACAAAAAGGTTCAAACTACCCAAAATTGTCTCCTAGATATGCTCCATTTGTTGGACAACCCAAAAACCTACCTTAGATGCTTTGAATTGCCCCCTAGATGCTCTCAACTATTGTCCCTTAACTTCTCATAGAAGCCCAAATTGCTCAACCTCTTAATAAATGATCCTTCACTTAGTTTTGAAAATTCCAGAGCATAGAAGCAAACGAATGAACAAATTTCAGAAATTCTAAAGCATCGGACTGGGGAAGTTTTCTCTCAAACCACGAACTAGGTTTTTGTGAAATTTAATGGGTTTTTTTCCTTCTTGTCTTCAAATTTCTTTCCAAACATCTCAAGAACTCAGATCGTAATTTTCAAGATATGATGAAATCTTTGACTGCTGCAACTGAAAATCTCTTACTTCCCTCATCATGCTCAGTCTTGATAAACTTTATAATTAAGCAAAATACATGTTTTTATTTGGCTAATAGATGAATTTTTTTTTTGTATCATCATCTCCCCCACACCTAAAATGTTGCAAGTCCTACAATTTATAGTGAGCTTCTGGAGTCAATCTCTTCACTTTTATTGCAATTGCTCTAGGGATTTGTTGGGAGGTGCACTGGAGATGCTTCTAAAGATATTGTGGGGATTTTATTGTTATGTTGCAAAAAAGAAACCTACTCTATCCTACTATACTTATTGATGTAGAGATAGGTTACATAAAACAATTAACTAGTTGTGGAAAATAACATCATTTTCTCAAAGGATAGAGCCATGCATTCAACTTTTTAAAAGAAGAGGAAAACCATGAGAAGAAGATGGATAAATATTTGAACTCTGATGCTCCTCCTTCCTTTGAAATGATAGTCTTCTCCATAATTTCTTATTCTAGTAGATGCATGGGTTGATTAGAAAGATTTTGCAATCCTTCATATTTTGTTGCATGCATGACTGGATGCAACTCCTTGTCCTTAAATATCTGATCAGGAAACCCTCCTTGTACTTTGAAGGTGTCCAAACAATAATATTTTACTTGTTGGTTCTTGAATTCATGGTCCTCTGATTGAAGATATTGCACAAGAGCTGTCACCTTTGCATGCAAGAACCTCTTCCTTTGGATTTGTTGTTTTGGGGGGGGGTTTCTAAAATAATAAAACAAGGAATTTCTAAAATAATAAACCTAAAAAGCTTCCCAACCTAATTTTTATTTTGACCTACTATCACTAGATCATCAACAACTCCCTAATGACACCTTTCCCTAAAAACGATGCCAAAATGATGAGTGTCACTGCATTCCTCATCATTTAATTATAAATGTCAATCCAGGGTGGTGTCCATGGCAATATGCAAGAGGGAGAAGAAATCATTTACATGACATGTTTTTTCTACAAACGGAATTGAAAGGAAATGCATGAAATAAATTGTTGGAATCAAATCTAATCTAAAAGCTTGTAAATGAAATGCTAAAATTAAATCTATCCTAAGAAACTTGTAAAAGAAAATACTAGAAATGTAAAGAGATGGAAATAAAATGACTGCTAAGAAATGAAACTACAAAACAACTATTGCTACTAAAAACTGAATTCTATTAATTTATAAAACTTTTCCCCATTTTATTCCTTGATTACAATGAATTTATAGAATTTTTATCTTCAAGTAATCTAAAATATGAGCCTTAATTGTTGTCCAACAACTTGCTAGAAGATAGGAACATGTGTTGAGGGAAAAAGATAAGTCTTTCCTTCATCTTGCTAAGTCAATCTTCTTTGGTAGTCTAAAACAAATATGTCTATTTTGTAGCCCCTAAACAAGCTCCAAAAAGACATTTAACGTTGAAAAAGTCATGTCTTTCCCTTGTTCATCATTAAAGCTCATAAAATAGCTCCTAGATGCTTGCAAAAAGGTTCAAACTGCCCAAAATTGTCTCCTAGATATGCTCTATTTGTTTGCACAACCCAACAACCTACCTTAGATGCTTTGAATTGACCCCTAGATGCTCTCAACTATTGTCCCTTAACTTCTCATAGAAGCCCAAATTGATCAACCTCTTCATAAATGATCCTTCACTTAGTTTGGAAAATTCTGAAGCATAGAAGCAAATGAATGAACAAATTCTAGAAATTCAAGAGCATGGAAGCAATTTTTTGGAGCATCGGACTGGTGAAGTTTTGTCTCAAACTACAAACTAGGTTTTTGTGAAATTTAATGGATTTTTTTGCCTTATTGTCTTCAAATTTCTATCCAAAAATATCAAGAACTCAAATCATAAATTTCAAGATATGATGAAATCTTTGACTGTTGCAACTAAAAATCTCTTACTTTCCTCATCATGCCCAGTCTTGATAAACTTTATAATTAAGCAAAATACATGTTTTTATTTGGCTAATAGATGAGTCATTTTTTTATCTCATCAATATGCAAACTAACACACCTGCCTCAGCAACGCGAGAGAAAATTTCAAACCCCTCATTAAATTCAAGTCATATGAGATAATCACTAAATGTAACATTTCAATATTATGTAAATTCGGTGGTGTTCTTGTAGTGTATCAAATTATGTAATTATGAGTTGGAATTTCTATGTAGTTTCAAGTCAATCTTCATTGAATCATATTAAGTATGTTCAAATCTAGATGATTTCTGCTCAACTAGATAATGAAATCCAACTATTAGAGCTACGTTTAGATTCAAAGAATATGCATATAGAGTCATTGCACTAATGTAGCAATGTTGATATAAGTACAAAAGTGTTTGATTCTTAATTTTTCAAGCCTAATCTTGTCGAATTTATGAAAGAAAAAATTGTACTATGTTACTCTAATAGAAATTAAATAACAGCCAAGAGAGGAAGAGAGAATAATTAAGAACACTATATTTATCCCCCAAACCCTCCAAAGAGAGGAAAAATAGATTGTGGTAGTAGCCATTTCCTACTACCTATATTATGTAGCAAATTTTCATATTCAATGAGTGTACAAATGATAAGATAAAATCTACCCCTTGTCCCATTCAACAAGACCTTGGCTATGGATGAAATTCATCCCTTTCTCCATTAGCTGCCTATCTCTATTATTTTCCTATGCTTCCATGCTCCTTTCCTTTTGCTTCTCACCTCTTAGAAACAAAACATAATTGTTCTCCTTAATTTGAAAGAAGAAGATACAAGATACATTTTGTTCCCTCCTCCATCAATCTAGACAAATACTAAAATACAATTTTCCTCCCATTCCCATTTTGCAAACCAATACAACCTCTTATTTATAGATTCCCATGCACAATAGAGTTCTCCTAGGTCCAAGAAGAAATTCCATCAACATAGGAAGTTTCCTTCATAGAGCTAATGGACTTGTAGACTGGAACAAAAGTAATGTATCTCCTTGTGATTGGACTAGAGTGTGTTATAAGGAGGCACTATGTAGAGATTGATAATCTTGAGAGTTTCATGATTATGAATCTTACAAACAACCTTATGTTTAGTAGCACTCCAAAGAAACTTTGGGAGTTAAAGAAGCTTAAAATCGTGGATAAGAAACACTGTTGAATTTCACACATGACCATGTATGTGGGGGATTGAACTTCAGCTTCCAGTATCAAAGTCCCATTGATTTTACCACTTGAGCTCAACTTGATGACATAGCACATCTATCCCTTAACAACGTTGTAATTGCAAATTTCTTTTCCAGTGGAAATGGTTGAGGAATATGCTTAGTTCATCTGTAGGTGGACACGAGGAATTTCTCTAGGCTTATTTTTTGAATCCAGGAATATTTTAATAGATATACCATTCATTATACTATTGGTTCTTTTGTAATATTTTCCTGTTCTTTTGACATTTAGAGGCTTTTACTTATGATGACTATTTAGTGATATAATGATTGTGTTGGATTTTAGTTTAATATGTTTTATAATCTGAAGTGATGATCAAAATAACTCTTATATGTGTGATTCAAACTTTCATTCCTGTGCATTGAAAAATTGGTTCCAATCATTAGTCTTCCTTCAATAAATCCCTGAAATTGATGTCAATAACTCCTTGAAATCAATGCCAATAACTCCTTGAAATCAATGCCAATAACTGGACATTGTAACTCACAATGCGGTCATGTATCAATCTGTATTTAAATTAGTACTCTTGGGGAGTGTCATGACAGTCACCTTGAAAAATTGCAAGTCTTGGAAATTTTTAGCAAATGCATTTGTTAAGAGATCCATAATGTAGTATCTATTGTCAATTATTTTCAATTTCACAACATTTTTCTCTGTCCACCCTGCCCTGCCTTGGTGTTCAAAAAGATTATCACAACATACATTTTAGAATATTTCCTTGTTGTACTTGCATTTATCTTGTACATCACCATAAATAGTGTAGTTTCTAATCAACTACTATATAGAACCTACTACTGTTGATTGTGTACACCACCATTATTTTGTACTAGAGTTGATATCATACTTGAATACGAGTCCAATTTAGAAGGGAAAATAGGCATCTGGCGAAAGTATTTCACTTTTTTTTCAAAATCTTCACTAAGGAACAAAAATTGTGTCCTCTATAACCCGATGTCCCTGCCTTGTTATGCTTTTAATGGCATTGTCTAGCTCACTCTAGAAGGTGACCTTTGAAATGGACTTTCCTACTAAAATTGAGTGCCTTTTAGTTCTCTTATGAATTACATACACTCCCTTCTATAATGCTAACTTCACCATACATTGGAGTGCAATTAAGGAAAATCATGTATGAGACAAAAGACATATTCAAAGGTTCAATTTCATCTATAGAAAACCCCTTCAAAAACTCCTTGTGAAGATACATAATAAAATATGAGTTGTGTCATTTTCCTTATGCTTTGTCTAAAATACCCACTTGGAGCCTATAGGTTTCTTTCCTATAGAAAAATCACATCCTTTCTGCATTGCATCAATTCATTTTCAAATTCATTGCTTCCAAGTTCCACGACAGTTGGGTTTTGAAGAATGAACCATCATACTCACTGCCATGCTCACCTCTCCAATTGCAATAATTCTTCTTATAACTTTGGGATGATATAATATTTTTGATATAGAATGTTCAGAAGCCACTATTAGTGATGAGTGATATGTATATATGTTATCAATATCATAAAAGAAATGGAATTACTTATTTTTTTAGTTGCTTAGATGTAATGGCACTTCTTATATTTGAAAAAAAAATGTCTTATCATGTTGAAAGTTTGCTAAAATGGTAGGTGATTATTTTTCTTATAAATGGAAAGTTGCATTTCTAGTAGGCATAGAGGTTTGTAGAAGTTATGTTGTTCATATGAAAATGATTCTATCGTCACATTGTTCAAAGATACAAATCTTAATAAATCTCTTTATTGGAAAATTGAATTAGACTTAATACTAAAAGTGAGCTTACTTGGTCTGCTAAATCTATAATGTAATTGTTCCCATTGTTTGAAGTTGAATTATTAAATCTTTCTAGGATATCTATTCTAAAAACTACCCCTTAATTCACTTTTACAAATGTTTAAATATTTTTTAAATACATATTTATCTATGACTTGCTATTTTAAGCCAATTAGAAAGTTCCACCAGTGTGTTGAGAATTAATCATTCTTTTGTTGCATGAGTGTGTATGGTGATGCAAGCCTGATTCTATTAAGTTTTGTTCATGCAGTAGGATCATCTTGATTTTATTTATAAAATTAATTGGGATTTATCAAATTTGGAGGTATGACATTGCCTCATAGGTCAATGTTCTTTTATTTTCTTGTTGCATCTCTGCATGTATATCATTACTTGTTTTGCAAATGCTTAATTGATAAGTAGATAAAGATTTTGATTTAATTTCTACTTCAAAATATGAACTCTGAATCCTACTTTTCATATGCTAGTCCTTATTTAAGAAAATTCTAATGAGTATGTTATGTATTACGTGCTACTTAATGGTGAGTGAGAATTTATTAAAATTTATTATTGTAATGCACGGAAAACATTTGAAGAAGATGGAGTACTTTATGGAAATAAGGTGTATCTCTTTGGTTGCATAGAAAATAAGGGGAGAAAGAAGAATAAAAATTTCTTGCATCACCGCAGGCATCACTTGAAGTGCTTGTGGGAGAGCGTTGATACACCGCTCTCCCGCAAGAATGACTTGTAGTTCTTGCAGGAGAGCGGGATCACATTGCAAGCCTATTTTTTAGATTGTTTCATTTAGTATCACCAATATTCTCTACAAGAACATTGTCCTTGTTTAAAATTATGGAAATGGTTCACATCTCTCAGAACAATTTCTCTTGCAACAATCTTGAAGATGAATTTAGATGCAATGTGAAAATCAAAACATACTCGAAGGTTCTTAACAACTCTAATATTTGTACCAAGGGCCATGTTTAACAAACCAAATGTAATTGCTAACTTTTCACTATGGTGGTAGATAAATGATTCTTTTTTCTTCTATTTCACAACATCAATTAAAATTCTTGAATCTGGAAATACCCTACTACCTTCATTTTCCAAGAAAATTTCTCCAATATAGACTTATTAGGTGTCACCAATATAGAAGATAGTCACAATATAGAAAATTTATGCAATCATCTCACAAAATCTTCTTTATTTCGAGTCATCTTGAGTTTTCCTATAGAAATATTTTTTTTTCTATGTGATTATGAGATCATCAAATCATTGAGCTCCGCACCCACCTTTCTAATGTTAATGTTGCAAGTTTCAAGAGTTTTTCCTTATATTTCCATAGGTATTGCTTGAGTCCTCTCAAATTTATGAATTCATGTGTCATTTGAGAGGGTAACTCCATAAAGGTTTTTTCACAATTGAAGAGTAATGCATTGTCTTATGTCCATCATGAAAATAACAAGGGTTATTATGGGGAAATTTGATAGGAAATGAGTAGATCCCAGAGTATGTTATAGGCCTTCATACTACAGCCTTGTTCATGATAGAAGATTCTTGCTTTCTGACATGGAAAGAATACATTAAGTGATTGATAGACCAAGGATAGTGAACTATGTAGGAATATATGAAAGGGAATTGATCAAGCATCTGCTACTAAGGCAAGGCCAAGAGACACAGGTGTGTAGAGATCTTACTCACAATTTGGTGACAATCAAGATAAGGAATCAATGTTAAAAGATAGAGAATAGTCCATTAGAAATCATTGGATAGCCATGAATGTCAAATTCTCATTAACAATGTCAAGGGATAGTGACTTCATCTCAAGAGATAGTCATTTAAAATACATGTCAAGTGGATTGTGCAAAGATAATTGAAGGTAGTGAAAAGTGACAAGTATAGTGTCCAATGAAAGAGACAACCACTTCTTAAAACTAGGGACAATCCTAACAATAAGTTTAACACTCACCATAAAATGACGGTGAAACAATAATGTAAGGACATACATGATAATGTTTAGTACAATGACCATGAATATAGAGTTTAGGATAGTCATATCATGAATGCAGAGTTTAGGATAGCCTTGGACTATTAAAGGCAGTCATAGGAAGGACAAGCTATCCTAAAGGATGAGTAATATCTAAAGATAGTCATATCATCATGAATTTCTAGACATATTGATAGTGATAAAGATTCCATGAGATGAGGGACAATAGTAGATAATAGCAACAATGCAGTGAACTATTTGATAAAATACTTTGGTAGACATGTATGAAAAATGTCATAGCATAGGCAAGGTAGTGAATTGTTTGAAAACTTGCCTCAAATAAATGTGGTCTCATGGAATTCCATGACAAGCTAATGCAATTGGCAGCTGCTCCTAGTTATTAGTTATGCAATGTGAAGTAATTGAATAACTTCTTAGGTTGACTTTGTAATAAACTATATTGTAATTGAAATTTTTTCATCTATCAACATCTAGTTATTAGCTATGCAATGCGAAGTAATGCTTTGAGTTTGGAAGATTTGCAATGCAATGAATGTAATCAGCAATACGAATATAAACTACAAAAATCTATTTTCTACAATTCATTAGTTAAACTCTTTATTTTATTTTGTATTCTATTATCTTATTGAACATATGTTCATGTGGGGAACATGCTAAGATAGGCATTACTACAAATTTTGAAGGTGCATTACAGACTCTTCGTGGGTATGTCTACCAGGGCAATTTCCACTGCAACATATTGCAAGCCTATTTTTTAGATTCTTCATTTAGCATCACCAATCATCTCCTCAAGAACATTGTCCCTATTTAAAATGATGGAAATAGTTTGCATCTATCACAACAATTTCTATTTAAAAAATCCATTTTGTGCATGTCCTGCAATCATTGTATTCCAAGAGATGACATCTCTTTGAGCCATTCCATCAAATAGTTCACGTGCCTTATCTATAATTCCACATTTTGCATACATGTATACCAGAGCATTTCCAACTATAATATCTGACAAAACCCCCCCTTCCATTATGCTATGATGGATGTCCATACCCTGCTCCAAAGCTCCCATTTTAGCACAGGTAGGGAGGATGCTGACAAAGGTTGTCGAATTTGGATTTACACCAGCCAATTGTATTTGCTTTAAAATTTCTAAATCCTTTTCAACAAATCCATTTTGTGCATATCCTATAGTCATTCTAGTCCATGAGACCACATTTCTTTGAGGCATTATGTCAAATAGTTCATGTGCCTTGTCTATGCTTCCACATTTTGCATACATGTCTAATAGGGTAGTTGCAACTAAAAAATCTGACAAAATTCCTCTATCCTTTATGTCTCGATGGATTTCCATACCCTATTCCAAAGATCCCATTTTAACACAGGCAGGGAGGATGCTAGAAAAGGTTGTGTAATTTTTCTTTACACCAGCCAATTACATTTGCTTTAAAATTTCTAAAGCCTTTTCAACCAATCCATTTTTTGCATATCCTACAATCATTGCAGTCCATGAGACCACATTTCTTTGAGGTATTCATTGCATTCCATGAGACCACATGTTCTTTCATGCTTTGATGGATGTCCATACCTTGTTCCAAAGCTCCCATTTTGGAGCAAAGAAGAAGGATGCTAGCAAAGGTTGTGGGATTTGACTTTACACCTGTACCAATTACATTTGCTGGAAAGTTTGTAAATCCTTTTCAACAAATCCGTTTTGTGCATATCCAAAAATCATTATATTCCATGAAGACACATCTCTTTGAGGCATTCAATCAAATAGTTTCATACTTTGAATGCACTGATTTAGACTTCTTGTGACTTTTAATGTGTCCAAATTTGTATTTGTCAAAATTACTTCTATTTAGTTTTTTTATTGAGGTTACTAATTTTGTTTATGGAAGCTTAATATTAATCTGGTTATGGCAACTTAATATTATCATTTCAGTCTGAAATGTGCCTACATAAAATATGGAATTAGGTTTTTACAAGTTTCCTAGCAACTGTTAGAAATGTGCCCATACCACGATGGGATTATTAGATTACTTCCCAAAATTTTGTTTCTTTATTTAATTCTCCTTTTCTATTTGGGTATGGAAACTTTGGAATCACCATGCCAGTTAGTAATGTATCTAGGCCAAGATAGGATAATTAGACGAGGAGGCTACAACTTGGGAAATTGGAGATCTGGGCTCTGTTTTTTAATTTTCTCTATAATAATAAGAAGATTATAGTTCATTAAAATTCATTTAAAACATCTCTTTAAAAGAGATTTAATGAGATAGAATATTTTTGCATCCCATGAGACCACAATTCTTTGAGGTATTTTGTCGAGCCTTGTCTATGCTTCCACATTTTGCATACATTTCTACTAGAGTAGCCCCAACTATAATACCTGATTAAAATTCCCTTCCATTATGCTTTGATGGATGTCCATACCCTCTTCCAACTCCCATTTTAACACAAGCAGGGAGGATGAGTTTCTAAAGCCTTATGAGGTTAAAATAAATCCATTTTGTGCATATCCTACAATCACTGCATTCCATGAGATAACATCTATTGAATGTATTATTTCATGTAGTTCACGTGCCTTGTCTATGATTCTATATTTTGCATACATGTCTACTAGGGTAGTTGCAACTATAACATCTGACAAAACCCTCTTTCATTATACAACTTCCATTTTGGCATAGGTAGGGAGGATGCTAGCTTTACACCTGACAATTGCATTTGATTGAAAGTTTTAAAGTGTTTTCAAAAAAATATACTTTGTGCATATCCTACAATCTTGCAATCAGACCACATCACTTTGAGGCATTCTGTCAAAAAAATTACATGCCTCGTCTATGCTTTCATATTTTGCATACAACTCTATCAGGGAAAATCTAACTACATCTAACAAAATTTTGCTATCCTTTATGCTTTGGTGAATGTCTATACCCTATTCCAAATCTCTCATTTTGACACAGGCAAGGAGGATGCTGGCAAAGGTTGTGGAATTTGTCTTTACACAAGCCAATTGCATTTTCTTTAAAATTTCTAAAGCATTTTCAACAAATCCATTTTGTGCATATCCTGTAATCATTGTAGTCCATGAGACCACATTTCTTTGAGGCATTCTCTCAAACAATTCACATTCCTTGTCTATGCTTCCACATTTTGCATACATGTCTAACAAGGTAGTTGCAACTACATCTGGAAAAATTCCTCTATCCTTTATGTTTTGATGGATGTTCTGATGCAAGAGCATCCAATGGTGTAAGGGCAATCTTGCATCACCCAAAAATAGTTAAATTTCAAGTTTCTCGATTTTTTAGATGTTTTTACATTTTTGGATACCCTTTTCGTCATAAAGAAATTTCCAATTTATGGTTTTTATTTTCTATTCATGGGTTGAAAGATATTGCAGTTTTAGTTTCCCATATTTGCACCTGAAAATCTTTCGAGTTGGATTTGAGGCACTTAGAGCTCCCAGAATGGCCCCAAAACTTGCCAAAACCAGTGTAGCAGATTTTGAGTGCGTTCTTGACTTTGAGACCTTTCCAACGGTTCAAACAGTTCACGAAATCGGAGCCCCGGATCAAAAGTTATGGCCCCGGGAAGTTGGCGCACTTTCTAGAAGATACAATTGCAAATGCTCTTTTGAAATTTGAACCTCATGTTGTAATTTTTTGGCGCCAAACCGCCTAAACTCAAATTTGAATGTTGTTTTGGCTCCAAACTAATGAGGAGCTCTATTTATGGGTGGGTTTCTAATTTTTGGGTAACTTTTTGGGGGACAAGCTCGCATATTGTGAAAGGGTTATTCTATAGCTTCCTATAATTTGCATGTGTTGTAGAACTTGGGAATCAAGATCCTCTGCATGTAAGAAGCTCCATTTTCTGAATAATAAAATTATTCTCTTGTTTTTGGGTTATTTTCTGTGTCTCGGGCTGTTCCCTCATCATGTTCATACCCTATTCCAAAGATCCCATTTTGGCACAAGTAGGGAGGATGCTAGAAAAGGTTGTGGAATTTGTCCTTACACCTGCCAATTACATTTGCTTGAAATTTTATAAAGCCTTTCCAACAAATCCATTTTGTACATATCCAACAATAATTGCAATCCAAGAGATGACATCTCTTTGAGGCAATATCTGACAAAAATCCCCCTTCCCGCTCACTCGCACAGTCTTTGGTTGGTCTCTGCGGGAATACCGGGAGAAAAGTATTTCCACCGCTCTCCTGCACCACATTTAGGGTTTTCTTGCGGGGATGCAGTGCTCACTCAACTGCCTCCTACAAGCCCATAGATAAACTTGATATCATCAACAAAATTGTATCTCAAGTGGGTGAAGATATTAAAAAACCTCTTATTTTTTCCGTTTTTCTTAAAACTATAATGACTTCGAGAAACTTGAAAATTGATGCATGACTATGGATGAGAAAAACCTTGCGCACAACCATCGAGCAGTATTTCTATAAATTTCTCCATTTGTTTGGATCACTACAATTATTTTAAATCTTTACATTCCTCCCAGTTCATCATAGAAACTTGAAAATCAATAAAAAGAAAAAGGTAGTTTGACCATTATTGTAGACAGAAAGCTAAGCATTAGTAAACGTAGCATCCCTAGTGTTAAAGGGACCAAATAGTGCCTGATCTGAGTGTAGAAGACAATATCTCAAGATATCATCAATAGTTTAGATGGTGCTCGGGATTGGGTGAAGTAGTGTGAAGACTTAAATCAGCTGCAACACAAGTTGAAAGAGTTGCAGGCCAAGTATCAAAATATGAAGCTTACATTTTTTTAATGTTATTTCAAAATATTTCCATTTACATTTGTGATTTTAACTATTTCAATTGCTTCAATAGGTCAATTTTGAGCAATAAAAGTAAGAAAAATATTTACCATTTTTGTTGTGAATGAGGTGTGAAATTGCTAGTGACTGTTAAATTATTGAAATAGATGATATTTAAATAAAATTCTTTCAAACAAATCATGTTATGAAATTGAATATGAATTTTTCTTTTATCTTGGAGCAGTGTTAAAATCTGGCCATTTTGAATATTGGATATATTATTTATTAGTTCTTGCCTCTATAAAACACCCACTTATATTTTCATCTAATCATTTTCCTATTAGTTTTTTTTTAAATTTGTGTTAAAACCAATTAAAATCATGTGTTGTAGGGAAATTAAACCTTTAGTAATTCTTGATTTTCCTTTATTACATGTGCTTCTAGTATTCTTTCTATTTGTTACAGTGGATATTTATGCATCTCTCGTTTGCTTTTGTAGCATATTGTACTAGTCTCTTGTTAGCCCATCGGGTGTTGAAGCGGTTGGAGATGGATGATAAATATGTTGGAAATGAGGAGGTGATGCATAAGTTATTTGATGCATTTTCTTTTCTTATGTGGAAGAGTTATCATTTAGGAAGAGGGTTTAAGGAAGTCTTAAGACTGTCTTCCTCTTGACAGTAATCACCATGCTACAATCCAATTTTTTGGACTCTCAAGAAGCTTATAATAGATGCATGTCAAATTATTCAAGGGCCTTTTCCACATTGGTAACCACATCAAGGAGACAGGATTAAGTCATGTTGATGACAATGTGAATGCACCAGAAATTGAGGAGGACAAAAGAATGGATTCACTATGGTGGAAAATAAATTATTCTTTTTCTTCTATTCTACAACATTAAAGGGCTCCAAGCATTTGTTTCCATCATTGCAGAAGTTTTTGGAGAATTTTCTTTCTTGTAGTCATTTTTGTGCAATATTATAACTCAGATTTATAGTCTTGTGACTGAAAATAAAAATTTTAATACTCTATTTCTAAGTTGTAACTAGAACACCTTTCTTTTATTAATAAAGTTCACCAATTTTTCCTTCTCAATGGTTGTCTTATTGTGTGCAAATTTTGATGATTCATGATGTGTATTTATGTGTTTTATGTTTAAATCCTCAAATATGACTGAAAATATATGACTAAATATACTACTAGTTGACAGAAATCAGTGAACAAATATGACAAAATATGTGATTAAATATACTACCAGTTGACAGAAATCAGTGAATAAATATGACTAAATATATGACCAAATTGATCAAATGACTAAATAAATGACTGGCAATAAACGACTAATGGTCACGTGACCAAGCTCAATGAATAATATGACTAAATATATGACTAAATCAATGACTAGATTAATGACTAAATATACTACCAAATCGATCAATCAAAACAACCAATAAATGACTAAAATTGGTTTAGTCATAAATTTGGTCGCGTTATAAATGATTGGCAATAAAATACTAATGGTTGTGTGACCAAGTTTAGTCATTTATAAGCAATTTTTAGTAGTTTTTCAATCATATATTGTTGTTTCTGTACTAGTGTATCCTCATGGATCAAGTGTAGTCAACCCATACTAATCCATCGATCACAACAATATTTCATGATCCAACATCATATCAAATTCTATGTGTATTCGTGTTCATGTTTTGTGAAGGATAACATTTCTCTAGGTCTCCAAGCATTCAAGTATTCAAGAAAATATATCAAGCAAGATCAAGACCCTTGAAGTGATGTGCATGACTTTAGTCCTTCGAGGAAGCCATTGAAGGGTGGTGAGTTGCAGCATTGTGTTTATTCATCATTTCCTTTATTTCCTTTATTGTTTTATCATTGGCATTGTCATTGTGAAAGTGGAAACACTTAAACAAGGTTTGACTAAGACAAGCCTCAATATGGCACAAAATTTTCTCCCTCTTTGAATGTGTAGATTGTAGGTTTAGAAGGGATCAAAGGAATATTGAAGGAAAATTTTCAATTGTTGCATTTGTTGTCATCAATCTTGTCAAGCCACAGAAACTCACCTATAGAATTTAATGAAAACATTCCAACAAGTCTACAATCGGAAAATAGAAACTCAAATCTAGCATTAGAGGGCCCCAAAAGTTGAGCAAGACACCTAACAAAGAATTAATAGCCATTGGGTGACTTAGTACTTGTAGGCACAACAAAACCATTTTTTTTGGGCAGGTACACGTCAATCTACACTCCCCATATCCACTTGAAAATTACTATTTTAGTTTGTTTACTTTCAGGAAATTGCATTCATCATATTAGGAAATATAATTTAATTAGGGCAATCATTCTGAATCATTTCCAATTCATTCCCATCCTCAATTAGTTGTTGATCCAGGTTTGATTGACTCACATTGGAGGTTGAAAGTCAATCTATGCACCTTTTTGATTTGCATCCTAATGAAATATTAGAAATGATGGTCCATTTACCTTAGGTTTTGGGAATTAAACTTAGGGTAATCACATTTTAATGTTATGATGGATTTGATGTGATTATGATGTAATTATTTTATGATTATGATGTGATGTCATGACGTTATGATTTATACTAATGATTATGTATGTAGGAATTGTGTGAATGGAATGAGATGCAATGAAAACAATTAGATTGTTGATCATATATCAAATGAAGCCTATAAATGGGAAATAGGGTGGATGAACATAAAAATAAAAATATACTTTGTGATTTGGCTATGCTAAAGATAATGTGAAGATAAAATATTATTTTGATATAGAAAGTGGATATTATGCACCAAGGTATAAAGAATAAAGATGATGTTGTATCCCTTGCATGGAATTTGAATTTGCAAAAAAAATGGTTGTCCTTATTCATACTAGACATACTTAGAACCTTGTTGGATCTATGTGAGGAAGTAAGACTTAGAGAATAATAATCCTAGTGCACAAAAGGTATGAACTACCTGATATGCAAATGATGTTTATTTATGCAAGAAGTTACCTCAACAAATACAAGGTAAGTAATTACCTAGGAGTGTTACAAGAAAGTCCCACATTACATGACATAAAAAGAAATGGCCATGCCCTATTCCAAGATTCTCTTAACATACTAATATATAGAAAGATTAAGGTGACATTAAGTAAGCGTAAGAATGAGACAAAAAGATAAACCAACAAAAATAGAGACCAATTTATAGAACAAGTCAACAACCATCATATCTCTTGTCAAAAGAGAAGCTTAATTTTAGATAGTTCTTATTACAGGTTAGGTAATAAGCTATGTAGGAAAAAAACTTAGTTCAAGGGTAAAATTACAAAGCTATGTCACACTTCCAACCAACTTATTAGTACAAGTGAATTTGAGTATTTCTAACTAAAAATCAATTTTAGTCAAACATATGATCTAATAAGATTCATGATAGCTAAGTCAGATATTTAAACAACTTTTCCAACTAAAATTGTTGGATAAATGCATATGTAGCACCACTTTGAGGCTAATGTACCAAAAAACTTAAATTATTTGAAAAACTTAATGTTCAACAATTCCTACTCATGTAAATAATTTTTTAAAATACATTGATACCCTTTTGTAGATACATAAGTGTAGTTTTCATATATATATATATATATATATATATAAATTATTAAATTTATTTTTTAATTTTTATTTTCACTATAAGTAGGTTATTAACACAAAATATTAGATTGATTATCATGTCAAGAAAAAATACTAAAACTTATTAAAAATAATTAAAATAAATATGATGCACTAGATAAAATTAAGAATCTATATCAAGATGGTATAATTTTTTTTCTATTTTAGATAAATATTTAATATGAAAGTTGAGGTCGAATGGACACAACTGTGTTTTCTTAAAAAAAGGTAAAAATTTATTCATTTAGAGAAACCCCAAGATTATAGCAAGAATACAATAGCATGACCCATGAAGGCATATCCAACTGCCAAGATCTAAATTTGGTCGCATTATAAATTTTTCTAGTCATTGATTTAGTCATCGATTTGGTCATTGATTTGGTCATTGATTTAATCATTGATTTAGTTGTTAATTTAGTCATTGATTATTGTTAACTGGTCATTTATTTAGTCATGGTAGTGATTTATTTAGTCATATATTTAGTCATTAATTTAGTCATATATTTATTCATTAATTTAGTCATTGATTGTTGTTAACTGGTCATTTATTTAGTCATGGTAGTCATTTATTTAGTCATATATTTAGTCATTACTTTAGTTATTACTTTAGTCATTAATTTAGTCATTACTTTAGTCATATATTTAGTCATTAATTTAGTCATTACTTTAGTCATATATTTAGTCATTAATTTAGTCATTTAGTCATATATTTAATCATTACTTTTGTCATATATTTAGTCATTTTTATTTATTGGTTTCCATTAATTAGTAGTAAATATAGTCATGAAATGAATAATTTATTAAATACCATAAATTTTATAATGCAAAACTAATATAATATTAAACTTGAACTAAAACATAAGAGAAAATAAAAATATTACATATACGAACAAGCTACAACATGCTAGAATTAAAAGATTGATTCAACATCATGATAAATAAAGGTAATCTGCAATAAAAATTTAATGCATATATATATATATATCAAGTTATAAGATGTTAAAGTTGTTTAAGAGTATATATATAAATATAGTCAAAAATGTCAAAGTTGTCTAAGAGTTTCCAACTCTTTCAAATACACCATGATAATTAAGATCCCTAAACAACACATTCAAAATACTGCATAAAGTAGTAAGCCAAGATGTCTAACAACTAGTACATGATAAACATGTTCAACTATGTCATTTTTTGCAAATATTTTAATGGCCACTGTGTGAAGGTTCCCTCTTTCTCTTTCAGATGAACAACTCCATCTATTTTGTCTTTATATACAAGGGGTATGTTACTTGTGACCTTTAAAATGTTTACATTTGCATCTCTTGTTCCTTTCAAGTTGATTCCATGTATAATAGATAGGGAGTGAATCCGCCCAATGCCCACAACATCACCATCAAACGGATCCAACACCCTAAATTTATCCCCTTCTTTGAGTTTATCAATACATTTCTACAAAATGAAAAAAAAAAACACATTATATTACATAGGTAATTATTACCCTTGTTTGCGTAATAAAACAATCATTACTTACTTAAATAGTACTTGCATATGTGTGTTAAAATAATTGCAAAAGAAAATTTTCAAAAATAATTGCAATGATACCTTATGAATGTTTTACCTTGAAAATTACCTTAGCAATCTCACATTTTTGCTGATTAAGAGGCCTGGTAGTCTAGATGATTATTATCATCCATAGGGTATAAAGTCAACCAGAAAGAGAATGGGGGAGAGGGATTAGAGTAAGCATAGATTCCAGGAACCATTCATCTATCTAATTTACTAAAAAACCAACACTCATAGAAATGCTTACAATGTTACTATTAGCTTCATGCTAATCAAATACAAAGGCCACAAATATAAACACTACAATACCATGCACACATACCAAACACATAAGGTTATGACAGCACTGTTACACATAAAAAAAGGTATCTAATGCACAAAAACAAAGAATGCAATATGAGAGCACTATGCACGCATACCAGACACATAAGGTTATGACAACACTGTTAGACATAAAAAAGGCATCTAATGCACAAAAAAAAAGAATGCAATATGAGAGCACTACTATTACTGTTGCAAGGTGAAGGTGAAATACATTGGGTGGTTGAAACTTGAAAATAGTAGATTAATAGCATGGAGCACAAGAAAAGTGGTATAAGACATAGAAATTTAACTCTACAATTCTCCCTATTACAATGAACCACAAAAAATTCAACCAGTATATGCATATCATAGTAATGAGACTCATCAGGACTCACCTAGACACGGTGAGTCCTGAGTCGAGTCACCCCAGCCGAGTCTGGGGGACTTCACTTAGCTATAATTACATTTGATCTTCACTGTGAATGACTACTTCTTTGAGACTTAATCCACTTCCCAATAGCATACTTGCTTAAGTGATAGTAAATGAAAATTAGACCAAATAATAAATTTAAAATGTTCTACCCTAGCACTTTTCTATTGTAAGAGAATGAACTTTTTCAGCTTTGTTGATTTATTTTGATCATTTGTGTATGTTAAAATAGTTTCATTCAGCTTCATTTCTACTAGAATAACCAACCCTAGAAAGAAGTTTAATCATATAGCTTTGAACATGAGACAATTTTTGAACTATGAAATCCCATACATACATTCATATAAACATAAAGTTGAGGGAAAGAGTTATGTAGGTAATTGAACAATAAGAATATCAAAACATAGATGCCTCAGATCCTGAAAAAGTGTTAAGCTGACTTAACTTATATGATCTGTGTTCCACAAACTTTAGGGCAGATAATAAGTAGGCTTATTTTTGTTCATATATGATCTTTAAAGGGTATTACTATTCTTAGAAAATGATAACAAACCACTTCTACAATCATAACACTTATTTTGTTCATATAACCAGGTCGTACCAGAAAATTAAACATTAAATGAAAATGCAAAGCAAAAATATTTTATAGTAGAAAACCTGCCTCAAGCTACTCATGCAGACATTTTTGCACTTCCATCTACATTTGCAATGCTTCTGTAATTTGCATTCCTCTGCAGATAAGAAAACATATAATTACCACAACAAACAACACCAAACTCCCTAAACAATATTGAAATTCATAAATAGGTGAATAAACAAGAGACATTAGATCACCCATAGGTATATCCAGTGATCAATGATGCAACAGTTCAACAATAAGGAAGAAACTACAATGAAGAAGACCTATGTTGGAGAAAACTACAGGAATATTAAGGCTAGATGCAAATGAATTTTGTAGACAATTCTCTACAAGTTTATTCATTATTTTTTAACTTTACATATTTGATATTACTACTAGGCTAAGATGAAGCAACTCAAAACTGTCTAGCCTATTGTTGAAACACCTACCAGATAGTATTCATAATTAAATTTTATGCCATTTAATACTAAGACCTATGGACCATTAAATTTAGTTATTTATACTAGTCAATTTTTTCCACATCTAAATACTTTCACAAATGATATAATTTGCTGCATTTGATGGTAAAGACTCTACCAAGTGTTGACATAAATTATCAAAGCTAAATCATCAACTGAAAATTAGGTATCAAATTCTCAAACAATAGACACAACTAATCTGAACACAAGGTCATGGAGAAATCTGTTCTTTTTCATAGTTGCCTCAATTTCATGCAGTTGTCCATGAAGATCACATCATTTTCTATTGAAAATTAAAAAAGATATTTCCCACTTATTTAAACTTGAAAAGACTGGTGCTGACCAAGGACCTTGATGACATGTGACAACAATTTTTTATATGTGACCTGGAAAGGACTGGAATTATACTAGTTTCCCAACAATTCAATTAATACAAAGAAATGGAAAATTAAACTAACGACCACAAATGGCTTAGGCTAAAAAAAGCTATAGGTTTTAAAAAGTAGCTATACAAGAAAACAATGTAAACAAACTAGAGGGAGTAAGCTCAATGCACCTACAATTCAAAACATATGATCCAATAACAAGTAAAAATATCCATGTTAGGGGAAATCACTCAAACAAGAAATTGATAACAATCAAAGATAGAGACCAAGACTAGAAACTAGTGTTAGCAAAGCTTGGGCAAGGAAAACCAATGGCATTGTCATTTGCCACCAAAAGAGGATCAATGAAGGATCTAACAATGTCCATAGGGGAACAACCAAGGCTATGATGCCAAGCTAGAAAAAACATAGAATACAAGTTATGCCTCATGAAACCTCTCCTAATGCCTAAGGATGATGGGCACTCATAGATAAAGAAAAAAGTACTGACCTATGTTGCTAGCAAGGAAATTAGAAGGCCCTTGATGCTAAAACAAAAATAATTGAAGATGCATGCCTAGAACAAATACAAGAGTGATGCTAAAACAAGAGTGAACAAAAATTAGAAGGCCCTTGATGCTAAAACAAAAATAATACATCATGCATGCCTAGAACAAGAGTGATAATGTTTGGCATGCCTTGGCGGTATTACTCAAAGATGAACATTGTGTCTCTCTTTTTTCCTCATTTGTATACAAAGGGCACTTGCTGTGACACCCCTATCACATGATAGGACGTAATCAACATGGTAGTTTCAAGTGTCCTCCTAGAGGTTGTAATTTTAACTTGCACTTCTTTCCCATGGATAACCATTGTGTTCCCATCATGTGGTACACATTTGGGCTACCTTTTCTCATTAAATGTCCTACATTTGTAAGTTCTAAGATTCAATTTATATTATTTTGGAATATTCCTATACCATTTTCATGTGTAGTGATGGTGTATAGATAGAGGGCATACCTCTCACCATTTCATCCAATTAATCATGATTAGATTATTTTATTTATTAATAGTTTTCAATGCCTAGAGGCATCAAGGATTTCTCTTCAATCATTCCATATCTTGTATATACATATAATTGTTTTGGCCTAAGGGTATCACCATAACTATTCATGTTCTTCTCTTCATTTGGGAGTATTTCATTTATGTAATTTGAGCTGCGCAACATCACTTTGACTTCATTGGTATTATATATGTTATCAAACTCTTCATAGTATCATAGCAAGAGTGAAACTCTCAATATCAATTCAAAAGAATTTCACTTTACAGGTTACATATTGTTGAATTTTGCAAGAATACAGTATTGGTTCATTTTTTGTTCACTGAAAAATTCATTAAGGGCAGTTCATTTCAGCCTAAATTTGATATACACTTGAGTAGCACAGGTCTTTTTTACTTGATCTTCCAAATGTTGGAACTTTCTCATCTGGACTCTGATTGAGTTGGCATTGGAAAGTTGGTTCAAATATCTATGCACTTTGATACCTATCAAACTTTTCTTCTATGTTTTTGATATGTCTGAATAAGAAGGAAGCTTTCACAAGATTCAGTTGATTTGTTGATCATTGGTTTGTATTAAATGCAGGAGATGGAATATGAGATTAAGCATTTGGTATGTCCCTATGAGACTCTTTATTTTCTAATCCGATGGGATTTATTTACAGAATATCAACTTTTAGTTAGCTTTAGGATGTGTGTGGCTTGTTATGATTTATCTAATGCCAATCTTCATAGTGATGGTCTGACTTCAAATAGCAAAATTCTGATGATTTGACTTCTTTCATAGATGAGACAAAAGCCAACCACCAACACACTTAATCAATTCACTCATATGTGAGACAAAATTCCACTCTTTTGGGAATTGTCATATGAGAAGAATCAAGTTTTGTCCTTTATATCCACAAGCCAAAGCAAGTGTATTTTAGCACATTTTCATTTCTCTCTTCACGGTCGGTTTGAGCTTAACAAGATCCTATTACAAGAGGATGGCCAAATAAGCTTGGCAGGGCCCCGTCAATCTTAAGGAGGGGTGATGGAGATTGTAATCTTGATTTGCACCTCTTTCCTATGGATACCATCTTGTTGCCAACATCCTATACACCCATAGTTCAAAAACTTGGTGAGTACTCATCAAACTGATAAGTTTCTAATTTCTACAAAAGATAGGTAACTTTGCTACAAAAACTCATGAGCCAAGTCTGCTGTAGAAACTCACTAGTTACTTGAGTCTCACTTAGACTGGCAAATACAACAAGGAATCCTGGCCACTACATACAACCCTTTCTTTTTGTCATTTTGTCTTCAGTGATTTGTATCTCAAAGTAAATTGATTGTAGAGTGACTGGAAGGATTTATAAACAATTGGTTAAAGGTGATCAAATGGCATATGTCATGAAGGTTCTTGTGGCATTGGGGGGCTTTATTTGTGTGTTGCCCCTTGATCCTGCTAGGGACTATTGTGCACCCCACTTTAGTTTTAAAAAGCAAAAAATAAAAAAATGTCTATAGGAGTGTTGGATGGAAAAGAAGTTTCTTACCCTTTATTTGGCCCTAATTTTATGAAATTTTTAGTAGTTTTCAATTTCCCAATTGAATCCTGAGTAATCAAATTCCATTTGTACTTTTGGTTTGCCAAGTCAATCCTGATTGCATGTAATGCTAATATGATCAATATAGACTTATGTGCAGTGTTCCACATGGATGCACGCTCCCTCCCACCCCACCAAAAAAACCCATGTTTTAGGGACAAGGATGTCCTTAAGGTGGCAGGATGCAAATGAAACATCCACCTATCATCCCAACATCACCACCTACAAAAAAATTACAAACCATCACTTAAAAAAAACCCAATTCATTGGCAAGTGCCTAAATGCTACAAGTCAGTTTTAACATTTTCCACATCTACGCATGATCTCCGCTATTATCTAGGGCTTTAATGTTACAAATGCAATAGATCAAAGCTTTTGCCAATTTCTGCTCCTATTGGCCAGTAGTTTTTAGTATTTTACATTTATGTTGTACTCTTTCCAAAAGAGTCCCATTCCAAAATACCCAATTTGCATAATCTTTGCAGTGCTTCTCACTCAACACAGAAGGTTTACCTATGCAATTTGTACATTGTGAGAAGAGCAGAAAAACATGACATGTATTCTTCATTTCTAAACCTTTCTTGATTACTGAAACATCAGGGGATATTCATATTTTATAAAATATAATAATATATATATATATGAATTAATGATTATTAATCACAATTAGTTTAATAAATATTTAATATAATTATACTTATACAAACATTAAATATAGTCTATATTAACCATATCAAAATATTAATATAATATTAAAATATTTTGTGTGTATGTCTATATGTATTATATTTGCACCATCATCCCCACATTGTCCCACATCCCCCTATCCCTAAAACCGCTACCTAAATTCCCCCATTCTGAAACTTTGTTGAACAATGCTTATATGTTCCCTAAATTCATTCATATGCTTCTCATGCATCATTTAAGTTTATTTTGTGTGTTTCTGTAAAAAAAAATTCCCAGTAAATTTTTTGGCATGGCCTAGATGTGTTATTTATTCTTTATGGAAAAGCAAATGCCAATTGTCCATAAAAAACAAAGTTCCAACTGTTCATAAAGAACAAAGTGCCATATATGTTATCTCTCACTTGAGGTTGAATCAGCTAGTAATTTGAGCTTGTGAATATAGGAAGTAAGCCTAAAGATACACTTGAGATGGGAGGCAGGCATTAACTTCTACTTAGAAATGTACTGAGCCTTGAGGGATCGTAGAATTGCAGAGAATCATACAAAATGATAGTCTAAACTCTTTCAATACAAGGCCAAAGAATAGATCCCAAGCCACAACACAAAACCTCTACACCACAAAGAATCTTGGGTTTAATGACTACATACAAGAGGCACATCTTTGAAAAGAAATTCTTAAAATGTATATAATTAATAAAAGTATTAGCATTACAAGGAAAAATGAGACATATTCTTTCCAAGAACACAACTAAGAGGCCTAATTCAAACTAATAGGTGAGAAATAAATTGAACTTTCAAGCACATGTTATCATGGTAGATCTACTTTGGCGGTGAACTAAACCTAGAAATAACATATATGAAAATATTGAAAACATGTCAATTATACTAAGGTCCATCACAAGTTAAAGAAACTCCCAAAAGCAAGCAAGGGAATCATAATTCTTTGTAAATTGTCAAGAGTGTGAAAGACAACAATTTCATCAACAAAAGATAATTAGAATATGATACAATATGCATCCATCATCAACATGAGTATCATGTCAAAGAAAATTGTATTTGTGTTTTGATGCTTTATTTTAGTGCTAAAATCTAGGGGACATGACAAAAATATTAAAGCTTGTCAATGTAAATACCAATGAGAGTCGCTTAGTATCAATGCCTATATTTTACTCCAATAGTACTCCAGTACAGTTCGAGAAACCATGGGAAGTCTAGGATTGAGCACCAACCATCTCATAGTCTCATATTTCTCTTTTTTGGTTATCATACCCTGTTGATGTATCATGGAGATTGATCTGAAACATTGGTGATAAAAATTCTACACAGTCAAATCTAGAAGTATTGGCTAACAATAATGAATGAATAAAATACCAATAGAATGTAGCTTTTGGGTAATGAAAGGTTACTAAAGAGTTTCATTAATAGCTCAAAGTGTACAAACACGTTCAAAATCTGGATCTCTCTCTTGACCCCACCCTGTATCACAACCCCCACAAGGGGCATTTTTCCCAGACCCTTGCAAGGGGCATTGCCCCTCACAACCCCACTGGGGGCATTGCCCCCAAACTCCCATTGAATTCATTTGATTTGTCATGTACTCTCCAAGTCCAAGTTTCCAATTTTTCCTACAAGTCTTCATCTATAATATCATCATCCAACTGGGCAATCTTTACTAATGCTTACCTACAAGGAGAAATGCAGCAATGTAGTTATTTTTAATATATAATATATATCATGACATTTGAGTTTGACTAATTGACATTCTAATGTTTTTTATTTTTATGGTTGTTTTGTTTATTATACAATATATGATGCAATGTGTGGTATTTTGAACTTAATTGCTATTGTAAATATGTATGTGTTTTTTATTTTTATATGTTTTTGTATAGACGAACCCAAAATGAACCCAACCCCAAAAACAAATTTGACCAAACTCGAACCCAAACCCAAATCCAAACCGGTAACCTAGGTTACCTTTGATTTGCTTCTTGGGGCTCACATATTTCTGTCTCCTCTTAAAGTGAATAAGATTCCTCCTGTGGACATTTTGAGCCTATAGGTGCTAATTAAAGGGTGGTGGTTGGCAATTACAAGCACAACCTCCCCTCATCCTGGTAGCACCTATTACTCCTGTTGTGGCATGGGTACCTATAGTGACTATTTTAGTTATAAATGAATATTCTTCTTTAGTATCTGTGACGACTACCTCATTTTTTAGCTCTTGGCCTCACTCAAGGTTTATATAAAGAGCTGTAATAACCCCTTTGGAGGGACATGCCTCTTACCTAGGTGATTAAGATGAGAAACAAAAAACTCTCCAGACCTGTCAGAGGTCTTGAGCTGTTAGCATTTTTCTAAGTTAATCAGTGTTGCCTTGTGGCTAAGCAGCACCCTAGAGGAAAGTGAATCTATATTGTCATAAATAATTGTTCAGTACCATTGTTATTCCACAAAGTGTTAATGACAGATGAAATGTGAAATTCTGAACTTCAGTTTTATGAGTATAGTTTTTGTTGCATTGCATGGTTTTTTGGGTATTAGACTTGGGTTTGCATCAGAGATTGGCTATCCTTTACTTGGGTTTGATCTTTGACTACATCAATAGAATAATCAATAATGAAAAATATAGAAAAAAACTTTAAATTCGTTATTTATTACAATATCTTTAGACACTAACCTCTGAAAAGACTTACTTTATGAATTTTGGAGTATTCATAAATACAAACAGATTTCTTTAACAAGACTTCTTATTTGCAGTTTACAACAATTCAAGTTGATGTAAATTATATATGTACCCATTTGCCAACACTTGACCAAAAAATTCTTGAAAGTAATTTTTTTAAATTGGATAAAATTATAAATATAATCTGAAGACTTACCACTAACATTAAACCTAAGGTGACCGACAACCTTCTGAAACTGAAGCGCAAATAAATTTTCTAGTTAAAATAGAAAATGTAGAACCTTCATCCTTGTAAGAAAGGTCACAGGTGTTGCTTTGATAAATGTGTGTATGAGGGGGCGGAAGGGGGGGTAGATAGAGAGAGAGAAAGAGAGGCAGAAGGGAAGAATTTGTATGGAACATATGCCTATTTGATTCATAAGCACTAGTAAAATATAAGTGAATTTGTACTTACAGTTACTTCTTATGGTTCAGGGTTTAACAACTTTAGGTTTAACCCTATTGTTATATTTACATCTCTTCAGCACTTAATGTTTACTTTGCATAACCTATGGTTTTTCTTATCCTACTACTTATTTAGGGTAACTGACTGTAGTTTTTTGAGAGCCATTGAGTTACTTCGGGCAATCTGAGGAGGTTAGCATAAAATATTTCTTTCTATCTTTCTTACTATCAAAGTAAATCATGACAAGAGTGAGACGATGTGGTCTTCCATAAAAAAAATCTAACAAAAATCAATACCCTTTAGTTCAATGGAAATCTCCTCAATGGTGATCTATTGCTCTAGAACACCCAAGTGTCTTTGTTTTCTTCTTCACAATATTCTAGACCTTATCCAAGAGAGAGATCATCACAATAAACAATCAATACTAAGGAAGGTGGTGGTTTTTTTAAGGGACTGATACACTATGAAGAGACAAAGTGGACTAGTTTCCAATAAGAGGAAAGGGATTTGCTTGAGAGTAAACCTTTCACTTTCCACTACTCAGGCAACACATGGTTTTGCAAGGTACGTCCTTGTTTCAAAATGTGTTCACTTTCTTTTCATGAGAAAATGAATCACCTTTTGTGTATGCCAATATCATTAATGGTGATTAATATTGCACTACAATGCCTTAAGATTCTTTAGAGCTTCTTCATAATGTTCTAGTTTGTCGTCTTTCTTCTCCCCATGTGAACTCCACACTGCTCTCCCTCCCTCATAAATTTCTAAAACAGGTGACTGGTTCTCAATCCATGCACATTAGTGACTATGAATGAGGAGAAAGTACACCAAGGAGATAAAAATTCAGAGGCTGGGAGTGGCAGAAGAGTTGATGAATTTCCTTTTTGTTTGATTTAAACCTTCTTTGATGCAAGAAATAAGGTTGCAAGTAGGGAGGAGAGAAGAAGGAAGTATGCACACAATTCTGTCTAAGTTTCTGTTAATCCTTGACTTTACGCATTTATATACAAGCCAAAAAGGTGACAGTTTAATAATTACCCAACTATTGTCCAAGTTCTTGGAATAATTTCCTTATTGATTAGAGTAAACCCCCACTGAACAATATAGTCTTCAAACAAAGGACCCCATGACAATCAACTTCAATTTTTGTTAAAAGATGTTTAGCATGAGAGTAATAAACTCCAGTATTTGAAACAAAACAATGTTTGACACAAATACACACCCACAGATGCCTGTGCATGCACACACACACACACACACACACACACACACACACACACACACACACACACACACACACACACACTGTAATGTCCTCAAATATGCAATATAAGTCTTTGAAAAAACAAACAGGATAGGATAAAGTTTAGAAAACCACTAACGATGCAGCATCCAAATTCGAGAGGATATCGACATAGTCTTTCTTTTCTGATTTGTCACCTACACAGAACACACACCCAACAACAAGTTATAAATCTCTTTTCAGTTAGTCTTCTATTTATGCATTTAAAAACTAGAAGGCAACAACTTAAAGCCTTAAATTTGTAAAATAATTAATCATATATCCTTCATTCAAAACCTTTTGGCTAATACCCTAAATACAATCAAAATGCTTCTCTGAATAGTTCTATGCACAAAAACCACATAATTATCCTTAAAAAGCTGACAAGTAAACTTTATTTATGATCAACTTCAGAGTCTGTTAGGTATTTGGATAGGTGATACTTCTGCATAGAAAATCAACATGATATCAATTCAAAGGGGGGGGATCTAAATCTAAATGAATGTCCCTATTTTTGTGGAAATTAAAGCATCTGACAATGAAAACCTAAATCTAAATGAACGTCCCTATTTTTGTGGAAAGTAAAGCATCCGACAATGAACACTTGTAAATGTCTCTTCACATGATAGATAGTAAGACCCTGCACACCCATTACCCTTAAAACGCCTTTTGGAGTTGCTCCTGCATAAAGAAATATCATCATTTGTGATATTGTACACATAAATTTATAAACATTAGCATAGAGTAATGTACAAATTTCACTAATTTTTGCATTTGTCTCATGCTTCTTCCAAATAATAAACTTCCTAGCATGCATCAAAGCAATTTCATGCAAAATTTGCAAAGCACATTAGGCCATTAGCAGAAACCATTTTATACGAACTGTGAACACCTCAATAACATTAAATAATGGCTTAAGTGATGAAAGGTGAACTAACTAAAACATAAAGATATGTAGAGACCATGAAATTCGATTTGACTTCCCAAACTACATATAGAAGATGCACATAAATTGCTCAGGTAAAACTTAACCTAGTTTATATATGATCCCTACATCATCTTATGACAAGTTATTTATAACTTCTAGCCAATTTGTAGCATAACTTATCAGGTTCTAGGCTTGCCAATCATTTATTTGTATTCCCATTATGTACATTCAAAAAATTACCAGAGAAAAAAGTTACCCAATCCTACATAAAACTTCATTTGTTGGAACAATTTTTAAAACCAAAAAAATCCAAGTATTTCTCGAGTTTGAACTTCAACAACAGCTCTCTCAATGAAAACCCAAATTCAGGAATGAAATGAAATGAAAGATTTTAATGATGTCCATGAGACTAAATAGTCTATGGGACCAAGACAAACAACTCAATTTGTTTCCATGCTCTTTTCCAAGTCAGAACTCCTGCTATTAATTTTGACTAGAAGGTTGGTCGTCTGGTTGATCTTATCCTCCTCAAATAACTGTTGCATATTTCCCACACCAAAACTCTTTGCATACTGATTACAGATATCTTCATAAGTTGTGCATTCCATGACGAAGTGCCATTTCATCTCCACCACCCCCTTATTGTAGAATATGTAGGTTCTTTCTTCCCAAGTTTCCTTAGGTAACTTCCATCTACCAGTCTCACACCTAAGATGATGTGATCCCATCCTTAGTTGTGCAACTAACAACCACGCTTTCCCTTTAATAGCAGCCCCTAAATAGGTTTTTTCACCATGATCCTTTGTCGGGTTAAACTATTTGGAAAAGCTAATATATATTACACGTGTAATGGAGTATCAAAAAAAAAAAAGGAAATGATGGTTGATTACTATAAGCGCTACATTTCTAATAGTCCATAACTAATCAGAGTTTGCAATTGGCATACTTCTGATCCTCCAACTTTGTTCCCAAATCAACTTTACCTTCTATGTGAGAACACCTGTTTCCTAATAAAAAATGACAAATATCATTCACATAGATAATCAATTCCATATGACGTGTCCTTATATGGTGGAAATTCTTTAAATTCAATTCAAGCAATGCTATAATGAATGTAAAATAATAGAAAGAATGCCCTGTCCAATAACAAGTTGAAACATATCAACAAAAACTAGAAATAAAGACCTATTCTAGCTTGTAGAAAACCACAACATCAGACATGAAGCAATTGCATGGTACAAAGCTTTATAAGTTGTGATCAAGGAAGCCAAAAAATCATTCTATATTAAAGCATCAAAAAACAAACCAATTACCTATATATGTTAGACTAAAATACGAAAACTTAAACATAAGTTTGTGTAGTGTCAAGTTGGATGTCTATTGTCACCATCAGCAGAGTCTGGTTGCTTTATACCAAGTGGGAAATTCTTTTCTGAGATACCAAGCCTTGCACTCATAATATCAAATTGCATGAAATATTGATCTCATGAATAAGCAAAAAATCAACACTATATATTTTTATTCAAGTTTTTTGCCTAAACTTTTCTATCATGCATGGTGGTCTGGGTAACAAATGGCATGTAAGTTCTCCTATATTGGTTCTTCCTCTAGTGTTTAGGTTAATCCCATACTTCATTTTCTCTATAAATTTTTGATGCCAAGAAAGGTCTCAATAACAATGGAAAATAAGAGTCGAGACTTTCCTATTTTATACATTTTCAAAAAAACTTATGGTTTTGTCCTTGCCTCAGATAAATCTTAATGAATACACCAGAACAAACCTAACCTACCCCTTGTAAGCATATTGGAACTCCTTTTCTACCAAGAAATAGTTATAACAAAAGTGTAAGCATATTTTTATTCAAGTTTTTTGCCTAAACTTTTATATCATGCATGGTGGTATGGGTAACAAATGGCATGTAAGTGCTCCTGTCTTGGTTCTTCCTCTAGTGTTTAGAGGAATCCCATACTTCATCTTCTCTATAAAGGTTTGATGCCAAGAAAGGTCTCAATAACAATGGAAAATAAGAGTCGGGACTTTCCTATTTTATACATTTTCAAAAAAACTTATGGTTTTGTCCTTGTCTCAGATAAATATTAATGACTACACTAGAACAAACCTAACCTGCCCCTTGTAAGCATATTGGAACTCATTTTCTACCAAGAAATAGTTATAAAAGAAGTGTATGTTTAAAACAACATTATACTCACAATTTTCTAAAATCACTATTAAACTTGGCTTACCACTCAATATTTAACTAGAATTTAAAGCATAATATAGCTTTGTCATAATGTACTAAACAAAAGATGAGATATGTGACAAATTAAAGCCACCCAATGTCTACATAAAGGAAAATACTTAATTGGGGTGGCAAAACATCATTCCCAAGTTCCAACCAGCAAAAAGGATGATGATAGATAACCACATGAACATAATATTGAAGGAAACAATGATTGTGTTTCTCCCATTGTAGTTATTTTTGTTAACCACAATTTTGAAAGAAAATGGATTCATAGTGCTACAGAATTATAGGTTTAGAAATAATAGTTGGGACAGATGCCCTATCACTTCAAGCCAATAGTCATATTAGGACATCCTTATTTAAAACATTCAAAAGCAATAACATTATATTTTTAGATTATATCAGACCATTAATATCTTATATTTTCAATAGAAGCGGAAAACCAGGATTATGCTTTCAGTTATATTCTTTTGTTAAGGAGCTATGGATTTGATCCTTTCTTAAGGACGATTATTGTTGTATCCCTAACTTCTAAGTAATTTTCTAGAAAAGCATATTTTTATCAATTCTTGATATATTATACATGTCTTCTACTTGACACTAGATGCAAGTGTTTGTTCATGCTTCCTTCATTAATAAATCATCAAAATGTCATAATGTGGAGAGAAGACAACTAATAATGCTTTTCTCTATAACTCATCAATAAATAAGCTAATGTAGGGTGAAAGAGAGAATAATTGAAATTAAAATTAATATCCAAAAATGGCCTAAGTAGTTTAGTGAGACTCAAAGTAATCTGAATTATAATAGCACAAAATAGTAGTACAAGAAACAACTGAAAAAGTGTCTAAAATATCAGAGGATTTGAACCTAAAATAGGTAAATTATAGACAAGTCAAAGAAAACACAACCAAATAATTGAAATTTACGAACAACCATGTGAAAATAAGACCCTATAGATATAATACTCGTTGTTCTAGCTCATCCCTTTCATATATAGAATCAATCAAAGGGATGAGCTAGAACAATTTTAATGTCCAAGAATTCCCAAGTATGTCAAAGGGACTCATAAGTACAACAAGTTATAATGTAGCTCAACTGGATTACTAAAAAGATCTTTACAGCAACAAAAATTAAATTTCCTGAAAATATATGTTGGAAGGTAGACCAGAACAGATTAACCCTAGATGAGTTGAAATATATAAAAGCATTATTAGATGGATCAATCATGTAAAAAGAGGGCTCAACGAAAGGAACTGTCGAGAGAGCCAAGATGGAGATCAATGCTCTAGTTTGAATTAAAATTCAAGAGTAGAAGGAACAAATCCTCATTAATTGCAATAAAAGGGCCAACACAGAGCTTGATGATATCCTCAGGAGAATGGCTTACGCTTACCAGGCTCAGTTGAACTATCCTGAGAGGATGTGGGGACCTCCTCATAAAGCCTCTCTTAACATCCAAGACCATAAGATCTAGCAATGAGATCATAATGTAAAAAAAAAAGAGAAAAATTATGTTTTTATCAGAACAATGATTTTAAGGATTGACTATGAAGAACAATCATCATAAGATAACAGTGAATATAAACAATGACAGTGCCAATGAGTTATCAATACAATGAATAAAGAGTTCCAATTTTCAATGCATGATAACAGTAGTCCAAGGCATGCGAGGGATAGGAATGAAAGACAATATATAGAGGGAAAATAGTTGAAAATGATCATTGTTATATCAAAGCATATGAGTGTCAGAGGATCATAGCAAAATGAAGGAGATATTGAAAATATAGCCAAAAAATGATATAAACGATCCTGAAGATACCTTTCACCCACTAAATTTTTGTTAAAATAGGTAAGCCCATAAAATATTAAAATACCCTTCCTCTATTACTAACCTGGAACATCGATTTGAAGCATGCACAACCACCCTCCGCTTCCTAGGATTTGAAGGCCTCTGTAACACAAACAACACTTGTTCAACATACCTACAAGCAAAACAATATAGAAAAACACTCACAACAAAACTTACATTGGAAATACTTGGAGAATTGTTTAAAATTGTAGGAGCTTAATTTCACAGCATAACTCAAAAGCTTTTCTTGCCTTTCTACTTCAAGGGAAACCTTGACTGAAGATGTTTCCACAGGAAACTCTAACTCAAATATGGTTTTCGTTCAGCCCAGCATGCTAGATTTGACCTTTTACCTTGGACAACCACAAGGAGGGATTCCATGCCCTTCTAAATGTGTGACTATCCCTTCCTAATAGTGATCATGATTTTTCAACAAAATCTGCAACCAAGAATGAGTATACACAGGCGTAAGGGAAAAGAAAATTGCATGTCGAAAGGGAGGGAAAATGAATTGAGGGAAGGGAAATAAAAAAAATTATTTTAGAAAGGTATTTTTTTTATTGTCTTAATTTAAGACAATTAGAAAATTAAAAATATAATTTAAACATAAATTATATATTTAAGACAAAATTAATATTTTTCTTAAATTAATGTCTTAAATCCCCCTTGTATGTAGTAGTGCTAAAAGCGATCATTGTTATTTCTATTTCACATTATTAAGATGGTCGAGTATATCATCAAGCAAAGATAGAAGTGAATCAATCTTCACTTTTAGGGAAAAATCTTCATTTTTAGGGAAAAGTGTTCTTTTTTTAAGGGAAAAATCTTCGTTTTCAGTAGACTCGACCATTACATTTCTACAATCCATGTAAATTGAATCTAATTGCTTCTAGAAATAACTACTTGACCTTACATTTTTAAGGAACTACTTCTAGAAATAATTACTTTTACAAACATTACGTTTCTACAATCCATGTAAATTGAATCTAATTGCTTCTAGAAATAACTACTTGACCTTTTGAAATGAAAGTGCCTACAAGATAGCCCTCATTATGCAATTGGATTGTTTAAATCATATTTTATTAGTGAAATTGACCACAATTGCTCTTTGATACATTTGACATGCTAACACAACAGGAAAATCAAATTGTCTTCAAATCATAGTTAAAAACATTAATGATTCATTAACATAATGAGTAATAAAAATTAAAGAATGTAAAGGTTAATTTTTTTTATAAAATAATGTGAAGGCCTTAAGACTACACCGAGAGGCAATGCCTTCCATGCACTATGTATTTTTGGTGCACCAAGCAACCCAGGTGGCAAATGGCCCACTTAGGTAGGGGTCCCATGAGGGGGGCTTAAGCTCTATGGATTATGATCAAATTCGAATGAAAAAAGAATAGAGTAGTAATAGTCATTTATTTAGTCATTTTTATTTGTTTGACCAATTATTTAGTTGTTATTTTATGTGATGACCAAACTAGTCATTTATTTAGTCATTTATACTTATGAATTGCAAAAAATTAGTAGAAATTAGGCATTTTTAGTCACGTGACTAAAATTTTTAGTCACGTAGTCATTTATTTGCCAAATTCTGCTAGTGATTCAGACCCAAACCCAAAGACACCATAGCCCCCTAAGGATTCAAAGGAACTCTAGCCTCAAATTTAGCTGAAATAGTCTCCTAAAGCATACCAAGAGTTCATTTCCAAACTTGCACAATCACCAGCTTTTTATCCTGAAAAATCTTGGGATTCTGCTCCAGCCAAATCTTCCAAAGAATGCATGAAGGCCCAACAATCCACACCTTCTAGATAGGTAAAGAGACAGAAAGTGGTCTCCCCACAGTCCTCTAAGACTTAGTAAGGGAAAGTGCATGCACACAAGAGTGTCTCCACATTGCCCACTATAAATGCCATATAGATCTAGAAAAGGTGCATTAGAAGAAAAGATGTAAAGAATACTCCTCACTATTACCGCAAAGAAAACATATAGAGGGCCCCTAAAAGCCCCTCTTTAGAAGGTTATCCCAAGTAAGGAACCTATTGTGAGCCACAAACCAAAGGAAGAAGTTGTACTTAGTCTATGCAAACTTATTCCACACATATTTCCACCAAGGGGTTTCATTTTCTCCATACTTCCTTCTATCCAGTTCATGATACCCAACAACCACTGAATACACCCCTTTAGGATCCAAAGCCCATTCCAATACATCCCTCTATTGTAAAGAGTTGTAGAATCTCTCTGATACAATCTTATCCAACTCAACACAATCCACATCCAAACCCCCTGGGGGCCATAGGTGGCAACCTTTCCATCTGAGCACCTCCACCTGACCCAATCGCTCCACAATTTTGAAATCACTAACTTTTGACCACCTTGCATATAGAAAATTTAAGCCCATTTTTTGTAGATGAGGATGGGGGGTGAATAATGGGGGGTGACCATCCCAAGAATCAAGCAAAAAAGAGCATCTTCTCCCTTGTGACAAATCCATTTGAATAGGCCCTACTTGATTAAGCTAGCACCTTTTTAAGTATTTACTAGATCATAGACCTCTTACCATCCAAAGAGAATCTAGGAATATCCTTATCCACAACACTTCTCAAATATTTAGCCTTAAGGATTTTGGCCCAGCATTGATCTTAACTAGTACACCAGTGCTAGTAAAGCTTGGAAGCCAAAGCCTGACCAGTAATATTTGTCTGTCAAAGGCCCAATCCCCCCTTTTGAATAGGCCTACAGATAGAGTCCCACTTAACCAGACTACACTTCTTGGTATCCAAAGTGCCATACCATAGAAATTTCCTAGAGAGTGCATCAAGCTCTCTAATGAACCCCACAGGAGCAATTTGAACCATACACCTATAGAGAGAAAGTGCTTGAACCACAACCTTTATGAGCATAATTCTCCTAGCAAAGGATAACCATTGAAAAGTCCAGTGATTGACATAACCCCTAAAATTATCCAGAACATGCTACCAGGTTCCTCTTGGAAAAGGGGACATGTAGAGGGGAACACCCAAATACACAAAAGGAATATTACCAATTTAAAATCTAAGAATGTGAGCAATCCTAGATTGAATAAGCGGAGGAGTGTTGAAGAAAAATATGGAGGATTTCCCTTCATTAATCCTCTAACCTGAAGCAACAAGATAAGTGTTAAGATCAAACTTGAGGTTGCTCACTTCCTTAATTCTATCAATGCTCAAGAGCACAGTATCATCCAAAAAATGAAGATGGGTCTGAGGAGACAATCCTTCACCCCAAGACCACCCAAGAACAAGATCTCGACTCAGATGGGCTTTAAGAAGTCTTCCCAAAACTTCACCCATAATAATAAAGAGATAAGGAGACAAGGGGTCACCCTACCTAAGACCCTTGGAAGCACCAAACATAGGATAAGGCACACCATTAATTAGCACATAAAATGACACCAACATGACACAACTCATCACCCAATTAATCAAGTCCTCCAATAACCCAAAAGCACAAAGAACCTTGCGAAGAAAGGATCATTTAACCTAATAATAAGCCTTAGCCATGTCCAATTTGAAAAACATAGCCTTCTCTTTGGAAACCTCCATGGAATGGATAGCCTCAACCACAATCACAACACCATCCTAGATATGTTTTCTAGCCACAAAACCCCTTGTTCCTTCTCTCAGCAATCAACTTCGGTGGGACCTTATAGATGACATTACAAAGATAAATTGGTCAAAAAATATCAAAAGAATTAGCATCCTCAAGTTTGGGAATAAGATTGAAGAAGGTTCCAATAGTCGCATGGTGTGATGGTTGAGTTTTTATGTTGTTATTCTTTCCATCAAGGTTCAAACCCCATTGGGGTGTAATTGTTGAGAATTTATATTGTGGATGAGGTCCCTCTTTTGTGACTTCGCCGGTTTATAGCTCTAGGTCAAAAGCATTTACCCCTCTTAAAAAAAGATCCAGGAAGGTGGAATTCATGGCTTTCAACATTTGTTTACTATTTGGTTATTCCTACACCACCTCCAAGAGATCCCATTTGATAATATCCTAGTATTATTGAAAAAAATCAATAGGGAACCCATTTGAGCTAGTGGCCTTACCTTTTTTCATGCTAAAAACAACCTCCTCCAACTCATAGAGGAAAATAGGTCAATTAAGATTAGAATTAGCTTGATAGGAAACCACAAAGGGAATACAAGACAATACCTAATGATTCACTTCCTCCAGATCCTCAAGAGCATCCTCTAACAATAAAGAAGAAAAATACCAAGTGGCCTCTTGAGAGATATCATGGAAAGAAGATAGTTAAGCACCCTAAGAGGATGTAATAGAGGAGATTAAATTCCCATGTCCCTTGGTTTTGATAGAGTTAAAGAAGGTAGTATTCTTCTCTCCCTCCTAAAGCCAGTCAATCCTTGATTTTTTCTCCCAAAACAACTCCTCCCATAGTTCCCATTCGGATAGCTTTTCCAAAGCATTTGTTTTAGATTTAAGGGACTCCAAAGTGATCCCTTGATCTTTGTTCTAACTAGAAATGATATCCTATTGATTTTGAGCTACAAATTTCTCCTTAGACATTCCCAAAGCATTCCTTGTTCTACTTCTTTAGCTGAAATTTCACAAAATGGAGCCTTTTAACAAAAGTGTACATGGCAGTCCCATGCAAAGGAAACCCATCAAACCACCAATATTTTATAAGATCCTACAAATAAGGCTCACACAACCACATTAACTGGAATTTGAAGGAGGGATTCTTGGCACTTTCCCAACCATGCATAGAAAGTTTTATGGGCCAATGGTTCGAGCCTCTCCAATCAAGGATTTCAGAACTAGATATTCACTGATTTCCTAACCAAAAATAGGATACCAAAAACCTGTCCATCCTCTTAGAGATAGAGTCCACACCACACATCCTATTACTCCAAGTGAACAAATCATTGAGAGGCTTTATATCAATCAAATTCAACTAGTTTATATTATTGCTGAAAAAATATGAAGAGGGCTCCAAATGATCCAAACCACCCCTCTTTTCATCAAGATTGAGAATAAAATTAAAATCCCCATCCACAACCCAAGGAAACAAAGAAGTTATGGATCTCACATACCTTATATGGTCCCAAAAGTGAGCCTTTTCAAGCAAGTCAGTCGAAGCATAAACATTAGAGAATAACAAGATTTCTCCATATTCAAAACTTGAAGCAACCATGGATAAGGAAAAATGACCCAAAATCCACCACAGGAGGGAAATATTCTGCTATCTTAGAGGAAAGCAATCCCACTAGTGGGTATGTGCAGGATCATGATGGGCCAAAAAGTGGCGATATGATGGGTATGTGTAAGGTATGTGGCTGATGACTTTTTTTTAACCCAAAATTGATGAAACGAAAAGGGTTTTTAAATGAGATTCTCAGATTTCCACCAATATAAATTATGCTTTACTTTGAATTTAATAAATAATTATTATTCATTTTCTATTTGAATTACAACTAAAATCCTGATTGATAAGCTGATTGAAAAACATTTATAGCTTTCAAACGGTATCAATTTTTTTGAATCTGAAAATGCATCACATTTTATGCTTCGCATACTATAGGATTAAAAAAAAAAATTCATGAAGTTTTGACCAAGTTAAGGTGGTCAAACATACGATTTTTTTATATTTTTTAAAATTTGTAATAAAAATTCATAATTAATTAAATTTACTTAGAAAAAAATTACAAAAAAATATGCATCACATCCAAACATGATTTCTCTACTTGTATCTAAAATCTTATAAAAAAATATTATCATTTTATTGTGGTTAGGGTGGTCAGAAAGACACCTACTTCTTATTTTTTCCTTGAAATTTAAGTACTACTACATTGAAATTTCAAATTTTCACTAAATATATATGTATTTTTTTAAAATAAATCTAGCAGTTTAGAAACTACATTCAATTTTCTACAAATTCTATTTTAACATATTTTTGAAATAATATAGATAACTTATTCAAATTTTTATGTCAAGTTGCCTAACTCTGATTTTTCTAAATTTCTTGCCACTTAAGGGCCTATTTTTTCCATGATGATCCTGCACATACCCTAGTATTTCCCTGTACACCAATGCATTGGTATTGACCATGCCACAAAATATTGGAGGAAATCTTAACCATGCCCTCCATAGACAACTTAGATTCCTAGATAAATAAAACATCAGGGGAATGAGCCTTTATCATTTCTCAAACAACCCTTTGTTGATGGATGTTAAAACCTCTCATATTCCAAGAGAGAACAATCATTTATGGGGTTTCAAAAAATCGGATTCAAGAGTTTTAATTAAGCTTAACTCCACCAATTTCTCTCCCATTAACTTGATCTTATCCTGATCTTTCTTCCTCCCAGCCTTGGAAGGCTTCTCTAAGATCCCCTTAAATTTTTTTGGTGTAGTCCCAAGGAAGAGGAGATCATGGATACCTTACCAGAATCCTAAATTGGATCCAAAGAATGTGAATCCGTATGATCCATGGATGGATCAACATCCACCTCTATCTCCACTGGAATGACTAGTAGAGTAGAAAATTTTGGTCCATGACCAGAGTTTATCATGGTACCTATTTTGACACAAAGATTCCCACTCCCATTCTTTTGAGGATCCAACTACTCCCCCTCTAAGATAGTATCAATAGAGATACCCTTATCCAGGATATCCCCTTTCTATTCTAAATCTTCTAGGGCCTCAAAATGGTTAAAACTAGCATCATCTTGCCTGTCCTTAAGGGTTCTTTTTTTTCCTCTTCCCTTATTATGAGACTTGAATGGAACAAAACCCTCCTTAACAATTTCCTCTTTAGACATAGGGGATTTTCCTTTATCTCTCGATGAAGCTAAGTGAGGAGGAATCCTAGTAGGAGCCCCACCAGAAGAAGATCCAAAAGCCTTACTTGTTTAGGACACTTCCATTGTAGGTGACCATATTCGTGGTAGATTTGACACCAAAGGGTAAAGTCTAATAATCCAACTATTGAATCCATGATGTGGACCCAACTTGGACACAAATATGAGCCAAAGAAAGGGTTCTCTCTAATATCTATTGTGACGGTCCCATCAGCTTACCCAACAAAGTGTAATCGCGTAAAAAATATCATTCCTTCATAACTCAATTGAAAGCTAGGGAAGTTGCACCCAGACGAGAACCCTCAATGTAAGCACTTTGATTGGATTAAATCCAATATGTCAAGGTTTCAAAAAGAACCTCACTTGAGTATAGATAGTGGGACCTCCCTCAAAATATATGTTGTGACCTATAATACATGAAAAAGCCACCATAAAATAGCCATTTGCAACCTACAATGCCTCTATTTCTCCCTCTGGGTTCCATGTTTGACAAGCTTGCCCAGGATTCAAGAAACAAGAGAGAGACTTTGATTCCCATGAACTTATAGATTAATGAATGGTTTATCCAATACTCAAAATCTCTTGCAATAGATTTTGTTTGGATAACCAAAACTAGGCGAGTCTCACTCTTATCCAAGCAACCATTCACTTTCCAGATCTGAGATATACCTCCACACAAAAATCCCACACTATTTGAATCATTGATCAAGAAAATAGTAGCCATAGCATGCCTAAATGGGGAAAATCTGCCCCCATAACTATGTCTGAAAAGGAAAATAAACGTAAGCCTGAAGGATCAACCTTTGGCTCCATACTCATCCCCAAAACTAGTCACCTTATATAGGCACCACACAAACAAAACTGCACGAAGAAAAGATAGAGAACTTTAACTCGACACCCCCCCAAAAAAAAAGAAAATACCCTCCCCATGCTTGCAAAATCCTCCTTCCATCTGAAGTTTCACCCTTAAAACACATGCAATGAAGAACCATTACATGCAGGTCATGGCTTGGTATAGGTCGCTGACCTTCATAACTGCCTCCCGCGTGTTGTTCATCCTATCCCCTTGCAACCTAAACCATCCTCACTACATAGGTGTGTTTTAATACACACACATTTTAATATTTTTTTAAAATATGTATTTTTCAAAATTAGAAAAAAATATATCCATGCACTAAAGTTTCAAGTTTTAAATATACTCAAAAATTTTGAAGGAAATAAATCACTATGTTAAGATTGACGTCTCATGTAACTTCATTTTTTCAGCATTTTATCAATAACTAAATTATAGTGTCAATTTATAAAAACCTATTTTAATTTTTTTTTTTAATTTTTTAAAATATAAACATAAAATATACTAAAAAAATACACATTTTATTAGTTAACATGCCATAATGAATTTATTACTATTGTTTAAAAATCCCAAACTATAAATTCATATATCTACCATTTCCTTGTAAAAAACTAACTAGATCTATCCATATTTTTAGAAAATTAAATAATAGTATTATAAACACTAAGAGGTAAATCGATGGAAATTTATGTGAAAGAATGGTAAAAGATGTGAATATATGTTGAAATTGTATAATTTTGGGACTCATTAAGTTCCTTCAAGATATTCAATAGATAGACATGATCAAATTTGGAATTAAATATTTATGTTAAGGAATTTGGTGCATTGGATGTGGTTTCACAAAATCTCAATTCTAATGGTTGACTAGCCTAAAGAGGTGAGCCTAATCAATAATTTTTATGTCATTGAAATTAAAAAGTTTAAAATTAATATCTATTGTACATATTCGGATCACATCTAAACAACCAATCAATTGATTTACACTTCAATGCGAGTTCACTTTGATTGTTCAAACATCCACAAATTAATTTCCATGATCCTAATTCAATTCCAACCTAATCCATCCAATACTAGAAAATAGATGGAGAATTAAAATGTGGATGATATTCTACTTATTTTTTATTAAGGTAAAATAGGCTTTAAAGTGACCTAAAACCTTTATACAAAATGTAGGAATAAAGATATTCAAAGAAACACATTTGCAACTCAATAGGTTTTATAGGGATTGAAACCTAGAAGTTCAAAATAGTCTTAAACAAAAAACTAAAGACCAAACAACAAACCAACAATAAAACTACTAGAAAGAAACAACTAAACAACTAAAAACAAACAACAGAGCTACTGTAACTCTTTGAGGGTATTAGCCACTTCCACCTCTTGCTAATAGAAGCTCTTATGGAGATCAACTAGGCTAAGCAAATCATTCTTCTCTTCTTGGAAAGATTTTTTCTTTCCCCTTGTGCACATACTTGGTCCTTTTTTCTCTAAATGGATTTATTTTTCTTTGATTTTATGGTCCTTTTATGTCTTCTCAATAGCAATGGAGACATCTAAAATTTGGTCTTCTTTGAGCTCCTTCAAATTCTTAGTGAGGATGCAAATACCTTCAACATTGTTTTGGATAGTGCACTAGCTAATTTTGATGAACCTCTCCAAGTTTTGGTCAATCTACATTATTTTATCTTCCAAACCCTTAACCCATCTCTCATAATCCTCTTTCATAAGATTGACTTAAGTCATAATAGCTTCCAACGCCAGTTGAATCTCATTTTTATCATCCTTCACATTCATTAAATCCTCAACTTCCCCTTTGGCATCAATTTTATTCTATAATTATCTTAGCTTTACCTTTATCTAATTCAATTCCAGGAAGAACTATTTAATTAGATGAAACTAACCCACCACTCCGTCCATAGCTAACCCCAAAGCACTATAAATTTCCTCTTTGCTAGTGTTCAATTGTGGAAAATTCTTGTACAATTCCTAAGGAGAAGACATGTGACCAACATTAGCAATATCAAGGGTAAGAATGGGGCTTTTACCACTACAACCTACTTGCCGATTAGCCTTATCCTCCAAAAAACTCTTAGTTTTTCCACCTTTCATCCCAATTTCAGTTTTTTTAGATTTTTTCTTCTTAGCAGAAGAGACATGAACATCTTCATGAGGAAATTCCCCCATATGCAAACCACTCAACCACAAAATTTTTGTTCAAGCCCTCTTCTCTTCCTTTTTACCCTTCTTCAAATTATCATCCTCAGAGTTAGACACCATTTCCACTTCATCTTCTTCATTCCACTCCTTATCCCCATTTGAACTAGACTTTGAACCTTCATTAGAAGAAATAATAAGAGCCTTAGGAGTACGCTTCACAAGGAGATTTTTAACTGCAATGGGTGAGGGAGGGATTTCAGATGTTCCATAATTAATAAAATAAGACCTTCATGCAAAATAGGTTGTTTTGCATTCTTCTTGTTTTCCTTTAGACTAGACTCCAGTGAAGCAAGAAGGTAAAAAGGAAAAGAAACCAAATGTTTACGATGAAAATGATTGAGGAGGAAAAATGGAAGCCATAAATATGAGTGTACCTTCCATCGAGGTTGAAATAGTGCATGAGGACCTCCACCCAGATAGGTTTGATAGATAGGAAATCAAAGCCTCACATATTGTGTTTTAGTAGCTTCTTTCCTTCTGACCCCTTCAAGAATTATTTCACTGCACCTTCAGAGGCCTTCCTTTCCCTAAATAAATTTCTACTAGGGCTAAGTGGAAAGACCAGTTATATCCTCTATAAGCTCCTCTATTATGATTAGTTCCTTCCCATCAACCTTGAGGATTTGATTATGCCAACCATTAACAAAGGCTCTAATAATTTCAGGGTCATGATCATGCAGCTTCTCAAGATAGGGAGTAAATCCTCCATCATCAAGGATATTCCAAACCATATATTTATTTGTTTACATCCTCACAAGATGATGTCTTAATTCTACTTCTATCCTCACCCATTTTTGCTTGTTTGAGAAATAGGGTAATGAAAACGACCTTTTGACCCCACATAAAACTTTTGATAACTCACTAGAATACCCATAATTCATGTGAGGTGATAGAAGGTATTAATTACCATCATATTAATTCCCAAGGTGTATCTTTCATGCATCATTAAATGAAAAGGCCTTTTTAGGCTCATCCTTTCATTATTTAAACCCCCTTCCATTACAAGCCCTATGCATATCATAATTAATGAGGTTTTGAATGTGATAGAGGACATCAATAACCTTATCCCAACACCTATTCAAATCAATACCAATGCCAATGTTAGCAAGGCATCCACAATGGAGTTTCCATCCCTATAGATATGCGATATGTAAACCTCATCAAGAGTATTAAGGATAAAAATAGAATCCTTAATAAAAATTTCAATGGACCAATTTGGGAAATTTAAATTTTAAGACAATTTAAAATATTTAAAGAATCCCCTTCAAGTCATATCTTGTGAAATCCCAAGGAATAAGCCGAATCCAAAATTTTATAGGCAATCGTAGGTTTGGCAACGTTGTTTGTCTAGATTCCCAAAGGGAGTGCCACTATTGCTATAAACCCACCATGCTCATCTATTTGTTATTATGTAGAGATTTAATGTTTTTTGTATGCTTAGAAACTATTTTTATGCTATATATTTTTAGCTTAACTCGTTTAGCCTAATTCATTAATTAATTTTTATATAAATAAAAATAAACATCAATTTAAGGTTAAGCTAGTCTAAGCCAATAAAAGCATATGAATAAGCATACTTAACCTAGGCCAATTAATGATGATAAGTTAGACTAATATTCTAACAATTTATAATTATTTTAGGAAATTTAAGTTGTAATAAATGATTATACTTAACTTTGTGACCAAAGAATGTATGCAATATAGAATAGCATAGCAATATGAACACTTCAAGATGTGAAATGGATAATAAGAGTATAATATTTTCCTCTGAATTAGGAATTTCTAATTTTTTCTATACAAGGACAAGTTTGGGGACCAAGGACAAGTTTGTGACCATGTATCTTGTTGGAGATCGTTGGTGTTGTCACTAGTGTTGGCATTGATGTCAACCCCCACCCCCACTATGTGGAGATTATTGGGGTTGTTGAAGAGTGTTGCATAAGAAAGAGTTATGGTTCAACCGCTAATGTGGATGTGTTGTGGTTTAATGTCACATTGATGTCAACCTCTAGTATGTTCAAGAAGATTGTTGCGGTGTTGTCATTGTTGTCAACAGTGAGTGTGTTGCACTATGTTTCCATTAGTGTTGTCACTGATGTCAACCTCTAATGTGGTGATTGATTAAGTGTTGAATTTGGGGAGATTGTTTGTATTGTAGATGGGGAGATTGTTGCAATCTCTAGTTTGGTCATGATGAGAAGTGGTTTTGGTAATGATCAAGTGTTGTAGATGTTTTAAATATGTTGAGAAAGTGTTTGTGGTGTTGTTGAAGCAGTTGGTTCACTTGGTTTCTAAGTTCTTTTGAGAAAATTTGAATAAGAGAATGTGTAGTGTGATAGAGGTGTGTTTATTGTTGTGCTCCACATTTCTTCATGGTTGAAGATATGCTTGTGTGGTTTGGATGTGATGATCAGAGGTGTTATTTATAGAGTTTCAAGTTTTGGATCGTGTGGTAGTGGAAGTTGTGTATGATAGTGTGTCTGCCTGTGTAGAAGATTATCTAAGAGGAATTAGATTGCTCCAAATTTATCTGTAGTGAGGTTTCTTGTCTTGTGGATTTGGGAACATACTAATATTTCCTGTATCTACCTTCCCTTGGAGTTTTGTGTGTTCAATTATTTTGCAATTCTAGAATCATAAGTTATATTCTGTGGAAGTGTTACTGGTTGCATAAAATGATGGTGTTCTAAGTTTCAGGTGGTTGTGACAGTGTTGCAAAATATTCTTATAATGTTTGAATATTCTAGGATGTTGTGTGGATGTTATGAAGTGTTTCTTTTTGGTCTTCATTTTTTCCAGACCTAGAGAGGCCATGTGTATGTGGTCGCTTGTTAGTGTTAGTGCAGGTTTGGCCAACCTAGGTGCTAGCGCTAATTGTGGATATGGTCTGTTGTTTGTGAAAGCATGGTGAAGCATGTCATTTTATATTTGGGTCCTATTTATACCTTTTTGTGGTCTACCTTCACTTCTTTCCACCATGGAAGTGTTTGGTTCCAACCTATTTAGTGGTTGCACATTTAAGGTGCATATGTTTCATTGTGGCCAACATGGAGAAGGTTTTTTAAGTTGTGGAGGACATATAAGCAAGGTTAATTGTTGGAGATTTTGTGTGGTGTACAAAATATGTGAATGTGATCAAGTGTGGTGATTTGAGTTTGAGATTGAATGCCTAAGGCTACTGGATGTAGTGAGCAGAAGGTGTCTACATTTTTAGTGTGCTTGAAGTTGTTGGAGGCAATGAGCCAAAGGTTGCGGATGGTGTAGAGTTGTAGTGGTGAATTTTTTTATTACTCTGAGATATTGAATATCTCTATAACAATCTTCTTCTATTCTTCTTTTTTTGGGAAATGAACCCTTAGCAATGAGCCACCCAATAGTGATCCATTCTTCTCTTTTGGGTAGTGAGCCCTTCTAACAGTGATCCTATTATATTCAGTGTTGCTATTCATATATACATGAGCTAATCTTCACCATGGTTTTTCCTTGATTAGGGTTTTCCATGTAAATATGATGTTCTATTGTGTATGGTTGTTACTATATGTTGTTTCACATGTTTATATTTTGCTAATGCTTAATAAGGGTTTAAAGATTGGTAAGGGTTTGAAAGTTAATGATGGATTGAATTTTTAATGTAAAATTGATTCACCCCTTCCTTCTTAGTTGTCTTGTGTGTCTAACAATTGGTATCAAAGTTTTGGTTCCTTGGAGGAAGCTTAACCATTTGAGGTAGATCCTAATTATGCACAAGAAGGGTGTTAAACCTCCTATGTTCAATGGAACAAATTATGCTTACTAGAAATTTAGGATGGAAGCCTTTCTTGTCTCTATAGGTTTTGGAGTCTGGAGGTCAATTGAGACTGGCTATACTAAACCTTCTAATGGTCCAATAAGTGATGATGAGGTCAAGGATTATGAGAATAATGGAAAAGCAAGGAATGATATCTTGAGTGGTCTTTATAATTCTGAACTTGGAAAGGCGATAAGTCTTAAAACTACTAAAGAGGTTTGGGTGAAGTTGAAGAGCATTTATCAAGGATATGATAAGGTCAAGCAAGTAAAGATGTACAATTTCAAATCCAAATTTGAAAACCTAAGGATGTCAAAAGATGAAGACATTATAGCTCACATGCTTAGAGTGGATGAATTTGTTAATGCCATCAATGGTATTGGTGGTAAGTTGGAAGAAAGTGAAGTTATAAAAAAGGTATTGATAACTCTTCCTAAATCTTATAGTTATAAAGCTTTTTCTATTGAGGAAGCTCAAAATTTAGATCAATATTCTAAATACCAAATGTTTGGTGCTTTCATTTCTTATGAATTGAGAGAATTTGGTCAAGATGCTACAAAGAAATAAATTTCCTTTAAATTTAGCAAGGTAGAGAAGGACGATGAATCATATCTAGATGATCTTGATGAGGTGGAAGAAAATTTTGTGAGGAGATTGAAAAAGGGCATAGGAAAGTACAAAGGTGAGTTACCCTTTAAGTGTTTCAATTGTGGAAATATAGGTCATTATGTTTCTAAATATCCAATCAAAGTTGCAAATGATAAACATAGGGATCATAAAGGTAAATATATCAAGAAGAGTTATTATGTTGGAAAAGACAATGGTCTATCTAATGACGAGGAATTATACTATCACGATGAGGACAATGATGAATGCTTGTTCATGGCTCTAAATGTTGGAACTAATTATATTAGTATTGAAAGATGTGTGAAGAGAAGTGCTCCAAAAATAGGTCACAAGGTTGAAGGAACTATGGTGAATGCTTTTCATGCAAGGGAGGAGAGAAACTATTGGATAATTTATAGTGGATGCTCAAATCATATGATAGGTGAAGAGAGTAAGTTTGTTAAACTTTAGAAGTATGATGGTGGTCTTGTTAAGTTTGGTGATGATACATCTGCTAAGATCTATGGAAAAGGTTCAATTAGTTTTGATGGCAAGAATAAAATAGATGATGTTCTTTATGTCAAGGGTCTCTGACATAATATTCTCAATGTAGGACAAATGTGTAGTAGAGGATATGACTTGGTGTTTCAAGATGATGGTTGTTCAAAATCAGAAAAGGAAGCTCTAAAACTTTGGATGTTGTAGGTACAAGGACAAAAGGAAATGTTTATCAGCTCAAAGGTGGTGGTGTTAAGTGCTTTTTGTCACAAATCAATGAAAATTGGCTATGGCATAGAAGAATGGGTCACATTAACTTTTATATCCTAGCAAAGATCAATTCTACTGATTTTGTGAGAGATATGCCAAGAATTACAAAGCCTATCAATGCAATTTGCAAAGAGTGTTGGTTTGGAAAGCAAAACAAGAAGAGGTTCAAAACTAAAGAACATTCTACTACAAGACCTTTGGAATTGGTGCATACAAAGCTATGTGGACCTACCAGAATAAGAAACTCTCAAGGTGATAGGTATTTTATGTTGTTGATTGATGATTATTCTAGATGACTTATGTGAATATTCTCAAAGAAAAATCAGAAGCTATAGATAAGTTTAAAACATTTAAATCTATGGTTGAGAATGAAATAAATTTGAAAATAATTAATGTGCTTGAGGTCTGACAAAGGTGGTGAGTTCACCTCCAATGAGTTTAATAGCTTTTATGAAGATCATGGAATAAAGAGACACTTATCAGCTCCTAGGACTCCTTGACAGAATGGAGTTGTGGAAAGGAATAATATGAAAATTCAAGAAGCAACAAGAACCACGATGAAGGAAGAAAATCTACTAGATGTCTATTGTAGAGAAGAAATTCATACTATAGAGTACATACTTAATAGAGGGAAAGAAAGAGTGAACAATTCAAAGACTGCTTATGAGTTATGCTATGGAAAACCTCCTACTGTGAAATATTTTAGAGTGTTTGGAAGAAAATGCTATATCAAAAGAGATGAAAAAATTTGAGAAAAGTTTGATGCAAGATCTAATGAAGGAATCCTCCTTGGATATTCTACAAAAAGAAAGGCTTACCAATGCTACAATAAAAGGATAAAGAAGATAGTTGACAGTGCAAATGTCAAAGTAGATGAAGAACCACATCAAATTTTTGTGTTAATAAAAGGATATGAAACTGATGAAACCCCTTGCAGTGAAGAAGAAAAAGAAGAAGAGAAAGAAAAAGAGATGGAAGTTGAAGAGGAAGAAGCTCTGAAAAGGATACCTAAGACTCCTAAGTATGTGTAGAAGAATCATTTTGAAGATCAAATCATTGTAGATAAGAGAAAAGGTGTATTGACAAGGAGAAAAGCCACTATGATAGAGGAATAGGAAAACCTTTGTTTACTTTCAGAAGTAGAACCTAAAATAGTAGTTGAAGTATGCAAGGATGAGAACTAAATCAAATCTATAGAAGAAGAGTTAAGAAAGATTGAGAAGAATCAGACTGGGGGGGGATCCCACAATACTGGTTTACAATTTTTGGCCAAACTGTACATTGAATTGAATTTTTTTAACTAAATCTTCACTTTCAAGCACCTATAGCAGCTAAACTGTGAGGAATTTGAAGATGATGCAAACTAGTGATTTGTGACATTTTATCTGTAGATTCTAAATATATTTTTTCAAAATTTTTGGAATTAGATTGCACTTATTTTTACATCTCCTTCAAAAACTAGTTTTTAACAATAAACACCATTTTTAAAGAGTGACGTTACTTGTTAACACGTAACTTTTTTTCTATGAAGGATAAATTTCTTTTTTTTTGAATTTAGATTTGTAACTATGATATCTAGTCCATGGAATTGGTTTAATAGCATTTCATTGAATATTGTTTTGTTAATTAAGTTTCAAATTCAAACCAGTTACAATTTAGACATGATTTACTTGTTATTAACACAATTTTTTTGTATGTATCGAAATTCAATTTTTTTTTGTTGGATTAGGGACATCAATATCTAGTGCATTGATATTTTTCAATTTTTTTTTATAATCTGCTATTTTTCCACATGTGTAGAATAAAGAGCTTGATTTTAGGTGAAAACCTATGTTTAATCAAACTAAAAAAAATACATAGTAAAACCAAAACATATTAAAATTATATTCAATGGATAGCTCATTTGAGGACTACCATCATCCAGTTGGGTCTGTGAAGTCTCCTCCATTTTCATCCTCAACTCGAGCTTGAAAGAATTTTTTTGTAGAAATTTGGTGCAAGAGGGGAGAAGGAAATGGGGTTTTTCTCGAACCCCCCTTCGATCGAATCCCCCCTTGAACCTTCGAGCGAAAGGGGGCTTGCTTGAAGGGGGTTCGTGCGAACCCCCTTTTTTCAAAATTTCCCTTTGTTTCCATTTTGGACATCATGCAAAAAGTGGGTCCCATCATTAAAGAGGGTTCGCTCAAAGAGGTGTTCAAGTGAACACCTTCTGGGCTAGAGAAAACCCCCCATTCGTGTGAACCCTCTAAAATTTGAATTTTTCTTCATGGGGGCATTTTTGCAATTTTCCTTCCTCAATGGAATTGTAAACCAGTTTTGTGGTATCACCCTAGGGAATTGGTCCCAAGACCAACAAACAAGAATGTGATAGGAACTAAATTGGTTTTCAGGAACAAACTAAATGAGGATGTAAAAGTATTTAGAAACAAGGCTAGGCTTGTGTGTAAGGGCTACTCACAAGTGAAAGGAATACATTTTGAAGAGACTTTTTCCCAGTGGAAAGAATGGAAGCCATTAGAATATTTTTGGCTTTTTTAACACAAAGACTTCAAGGTGTATCAGATGGATGTCAAGTCTACATTCTTGAATGGTGATTTGGAAGAAGAGGCTTACATTGAACAACATGAAGGTTTTTCATTATCAGAAGATGTTGATATGGTAGATGTAGATTGAAGAAAGCATTGTATGTACTCAAACAAGCTCCTAGAGCTTGGTATGGAAGATTAGATAGATACTTATTGCAATAAGAACTCAAAAAGGTTATTGTAGATAGCAATCTTTACCTCAAGGTTGAGGGAGATTAGATCCTGATTGTGGTTGTGTATGTTGATGACATAATATTCAGAGTAAATGAAGGTATGTGTAAGGGATTTGTAGAGCAAATGCAAAAAGAGTTTGAGATGTCAATGTTTGGATAGATGAATTTCTTCCTTGGGTTACAAATCAGTCAATTTTAAAAAGGATTTTTCATTTCACAGTCAAAGTATGTAAAGGAAATGTTGAAGAAGTTTGGAAAGGAGGATTCTAAACCAGTGTGTACTCTCATGGTTACTGGTTGCAAGTTGAGAAAAAGTGATGAATTTCCTAAGACATATTAGTGAAAGTAAGATCAATGTTTGGTGGATTGTTATATCTTACTGCCACTAGACCAAGTATCATGCATGTAGTTTGTCTTGTGGAAATATTTCAAGAAGATCCTAGATAATTACATGTGGAAATAGTTAAAAGGATATTCAAATACTTGAATGAAACTCCAAATTTTGGTCTATGGTATCCCAAGGCTACCGATTTCTCTTTGAATGCATATACAGATGTAGATTGGGTAGGTTGTGTAGATGACAAAAGAAGTACAAGTGGAGGTTCTTTATTTCTTGGAAGAAGGTTAGTGTCTTGGTTGAGTAAGAAGTAGGATTCAATGTCATTATCTACTACATAGGTATAATATATTACAACATCATCATGTTGCACACAAGTGTTGTGGATGAAGCAGACATTAAAGGATATCATGTTTTCATATGATGAACCTATTTCTATCTTGTGTGATAATACAAGTGTTATCAATATTTCAAAAAAATCAGTAATACATTCAAGGAAAAAGCGTATCTCTATCCGGTATCACTTTCTAAGAGAGAAATCTGTAGATAATGAGGTGAAGCTAGAGTATGTTCCTACAAAGGATCAATTTGCAGATATTTTCACAAAGAATCTTCCAAAAGATACATTTGAGTATTTTTTTTAGAATTTAGGGGTGATTTCCCCCCCTTCCTTCAATTAGATGCATAAGAGTTTGCATCTGTCTAGGGAGCATTTCAAGATACATTCTTAGTCTTAGACTAATGAAGGCTACCTCTCAAGGGGAGAGGGTAGTGGTGTGTTTTAATTGGTGCAATCAAGGGGAGAATATCTTGTGCACCTAAGGGGGAGAATATTAGTAGAGAGAAAGATATGGAGTGAAGAAGTAAGTGTGAGATAAAGTAGTGTGTTGGTGTTGCCTAAAGTGCAACTTTCAAGTGATGACAAAGGGAGAGATTGTTTCCCTTTTCCATTAATGTCAAAGGAGGAGAGATAAAGTCTAAAAAACATGGAGAGAGTAAAGCTTGAGAAAGTGGTAGAAGTGTAAGGAATGTCCCAGTTAGGGGGAGAGACTAAAGTAAGGGGGAGAGTTGTATGAGTGTTGGAGTTGTAGAGTTTCCTTTGTCGATTGATGGTTTTTTAGAGCTAGTGTTTCCATCAATGACAAAGGGGGAGATTGTTGGAGATTTACTAGATTGTTGGAGATTGATTTTGTCATTAGTGTTTTCATTCATGTCAACCCCTAGTGTGTGGAGATTATTGGAGTTGTTGAAGAGTGTTGCATAAGAAAGAGTTATAGTTCAACCCCTAGTGTGGATGTGTTGTGGTTTGATGTCACATTGATCTCAACCTCTAGTATGGTTAGGAAGATTATTGTAGTGTTGGCAATATTATCAGCAGTGAGTGTGTTGTACTATGTTTCCATTAGTGTTGTCACTGATGTCAACCTCTAATGCAGTGATTGAGCAGGTGTTGAAGATGGGGAGATTATTGGTATTGCAGATGGGGAGATTGTTGTAATCTCTAGTGTGGTCACGATGACAAGTGGTTGTTGTAATGAGAAAGTGTTGCAGATGTTGTAGATATGTTGAGAAAGTGTTTGTGGTGTTGTCAATGCAGTTGGTTCACTTGGTTTCCAAGTGCTTTTGAGAAAATTTGAATAAGAGAGTGTGTAGTGTGATAGAGGTGTGTTTAGTGTTGTGCTCCACATTTCTTTAGTTGAAGATATGCTTGTGTGGTTTAGATGTGATGATAAGAGGTGTTCAAATGTGCTATATACATAAAATTTTGGGTGAAAGGGTTTTGATTTGACTCTATTTGCATGTATATTTTTTACTAAAAGGGTTCTGATTGAAACCCTTTCACCCGAAATTGTTTATGTGGCATCCTTGTTGGCAACCATCTCATATTTCTACAAAAAATCTAAAATTTCCAACTTGAACATGATATTTCTTTAGTCAGAATATTTTTTTTCAAAAAAGTAAAAATACCCTTTTACAGAGCTCAGAGTCAAGAATCCAAATAATTTTTTTGATATTTTGATTAGTTTTAATATGTTAGTTTTTTAAAATAATGCAAGTACATTGTTAAAATAAAAAATGAGTCTAACTAGAAAAAAAATACTAAAACATATTAAAAATTTGAAAAATATGGTGCATAAGAGGAGAGAATCCTCTCTAAAAGGGTATAATTTTTTTTTTTAAATGATAAAAAAAAAAATTAGACAATAGTTGATATCAAATGAAAACTATCAAATTCTAATACATTTGACTTTAACACATTATTTTAAGGAAAATATACATCAAAAATTTCAAAAAAAATTCATGCACTGGATATTGAAGTTATTGATTTGGAGAAAAAAAATCAAGGGAAATAAAATTGTTTTCTATTTTGTTTATGTCAACTCAACGTCACTTTTTTCTAAAATTTTCAGCAATTCAAAATCTACTCTTAAATTTATAAAAAAATATCAAAACAACTTTTAAAAAAATTAAAAAATTACAAGAACAAACCTCATCAAGAGTTCTACATTTCATTAGTTTACATCATTTTGAAATTCAAAACATAAAAATCACTTTTATGCGATCGAAGTTGAGAATTTTTACTTGTCTTGGCTGATTTCTTTATAAAAGTGTGACACAGGTTTGTACTTTTACCCTTGTACATTGACATTCATCAATTTGTTTTTAGCTTTAGCAAGATATCAGTGATTGGCTTAGTGACATCCATTGTCATCCCACATAATGGAATTCATTGCCACTCTCTCTATTTTACAATTATTAACTCAATCCAATGGATCCAACTAAGGTGTAAGGAATTTTGGAATTTGAACCCTTACATAACAAACTCCCAGTAGTGCTTCTTAGATACTACACTATTTTCTTTAAATTTAGATATTATTTAGGAAACCACTTTTTATTAGTATCAAATATCTATTGCTACAAAAGATGCAATTATGTCAACTAGATAAAATCACACTAGTTGAACGAAATTATAAGTAAAATCAAATCTCAAGACCTCAACTCAAATTTTAATAATTATAAGTCTCTTTAATTTTTTATTGAGTTCAACATTTTAAATATCAATCTTCCATTATAACATGACATCAATTATAATTCACCTTCCATCAACTTTCAACTTTAATGTTCACAAACCTAATTCTCCTTGTGTAAATCAACCTTAATTGATTCATACCAATTAATTAATCAATCTCATCTACTTTGTTTTTTAATATCTATAAATGTTGTTTAACATATTATGTACTTAAATTAGTAAAAGCAAATTCATTATATCGAGACCATGATCTCTTAAACTTCAAATATAACAATGATGATGGTGTCTACTTATCAAGTTTCCTCATTATACATGAACCAAAATGTATGAGAGATTATCAATCAAATTTGCAATTATCTATTACTAAAATCTAGGCTCTTAGAATTAAGTGCATTAATTAGTTGATTTTGATAAATTGAATTGATATTTCTATGAAGTCCCCACACAAAACTTTTAAGTTGACCCTACCCCATGAAATGACAAATTCATGTGAGATTCCCATAAATTGATTTTGTCCACTATGCAAGACTGATAGTTTGTTATGAGTGGTTATAGTCATTTTGGAAAGGAAAGATTTTGACCCTAATTTTCATTTCACCCTACCCCTGGCACCCTTACACATGTCACCCTTACACCAAATTGAAATGTATCACATCAATGGTATCACCCTAATTTTCATTTCACCCTACACTTGTCACCCTTGCACCAAATTGAAATGTATCACATCAATGGGTGTTATACTCCCATCATTATCCTATGTCATCCCCCAAGGATTCCTTACTTTTGATAATTGCATGACAAGCTGTCATAAGTGGTCCCCTTTCACGTGCCATGGTTCAAAAGCCTCATTCAGAGCTGATAGATCTTGTCTACATTAAGAAACCATTGATAGGGACCATTTTGTGTGAATAATATGAGGAAGCATCCATGACAAATCATTTTCATCTTCCCTCAAAATATCTATCTTGTTGGGATGTGTATTAGAAAAGCTTGTTTGATTGCAAAATTTCATTCGAAAATCTCATTTTTAGAGAGAATGAGGAGTCATGAAATATTCTTTGTTAGGATATTTCATAACCGACTATTATCCTCCCAAGGCTTTATTTACATGGGTAGGTCTTTCGCTATTTTCCTACATACAAAGCGAAAACCAATGCTTACATCCAATTATTACAATTAAATTATTATCAAATAACATTTGTTTCTTTATAAATCCACGGGGAAGGTAGGTTACTAATATGCGTTTAAATTTTATTTTTTTAAATATGATTAATATATTTTAATACAACTAAATTAAATGAAATTAACTATATTAAAATATAATTCACATGATAAAAAGAAATACTAATATAATATATTTATAAATTTAGATTATTTTATTTACCAAAAAAAATTAAAATTATTTTATTTAACTAATATAAATATCTTAAGTATATCTGTTTCAAAAACATGATAAATATCAATATTGAATTATTATATTTTACTTTAGAATTATTTGAAGATTAATTATTATACTTTTCTTTAGAATTATTTTTTATTTTATTTTAATTTAAACTTATTTTATTGAATTACATTGTTTAGGAAGAACTATTTTGATGTAAATTTAAATTTCACTTATTAAAAAATATCATTCATTATTGAACAATTATTTTTTATTTTTACTTTATAAAGTTTTTTATTGATGTAGAAATGATCTTCATAATATCTTTAAAGATAATATTTTTTTGTTAACATGCTCATGTCATTACACTCCACCCCTTCTTCTTTATAGTTACGTCTCAACATAATATATATAAACTATTTTATTTATTTAAGAATTATTTGTGTCTTTATAGTTGTGTCTCTCAACATTATATATATATATATATATATATATATAGATTTGGATTATTATTTTTATTTAAATTTATTTTACTTATTTAAAATATCATATTTAAGATTATGCATTTTTAGTTGTAGTATTGCTAACATATGTGTCGATTTATTCTCAACATGGAAAGGATTTCACCCTCCTTGTTCTCATGCTCATTGGTTGTGGTTAAAAATGAAGGTTTGTATGCTCATCAATGCCTTATTTACAAATTTAACAATTTTTGGCCTTCACTCCTAGACATGTCTAAGTGGGTTTTTGATTCTTGGGTGCCTCTCATCAAAGATGTTATTGAAAATTTTCTTTGTGCCAAGATTTTTTTTATCTCAATTTTTCATTCTCTAAAATGTGTGGAGGTGGAGTTGAATCATTGGTTGTGGATGTGGGGTGAACACTCCATTTCTTTTAAATTATGGTTTCCTTCTTTAACCCTATAATACAATCTCTTAATGTTTTGCCAATTTGGATAAGGTTGGATTACCTCTCTCACCAATTCTAGGAACACAAATTCTTTGGGGATATTGGTAATATTATTGGTCATTTTTTAAGTTGGATTCAACCACATTAATATTGGTCGCTCCACCTTTTCTCATTTTGTGGACATAAAAATCCCTAAGGCTATTCATGGAGAGTTCATCTTGATAGTTGAGGATAGGAAGTCGATACAACCACTTCATCATGACACCCTTTTAAGATGTAGATAATGCTTTTTTATTGGAAATATTGCTTCAAAGTTTCTACATTATTGCCATAAGAATGTGAGCACTAATAATTGGAGGCACAATACCCTCTCTGATCATTTGGTTATGGATTCCCTTAGTGTTCCTACCCATCTAGTGGCCAAGGCTCCTACCACCCTATCAATGGATCATAATATGATTGTGGAAGCTCCTCCTAAGGTAGCTTTCTCTAGGGATGATGAAACTTAGTTATTTCATTAACCCCTACAAGGACTTGTTAGGAATCAGTGCAAGCTTCTCATATTCCATCTAGCCTCATTTCCTAGTTAGTGAGCTATGTGGGGACTCTTGATGCTAAACAATTGGTAGATTATATGTTGCATTTAACTTCCTCAAGTATAATTTCTTCCTCAACACATGAGGTGACTTAAAATGATGTGATGGGGGAGAACATCCTCCTCTCCAACTTCAATAGAGTTGAAAAAGATGTATCTTAAACGATTGTTTAAAGGAGGAAAATAGGTGTATGGCATTGTATATTTGGCTAGGGTGCTTTCCAATGGTAGTTGGACTATTATTTTTTGGTTTCTTATTATTGCATGAAAATTATTATGTTGTAGTTCAAATTTTTATTTTGATATGGGTGAGTTGATGTTCTACTAACATTTCAATGTAATTGAATTTGAGATTCCATTAAAACTTATTTACCCATTAATAAAAAGCATATATGTAAATAACACAATACTCTCATATATCTAGGAGTAATATTACTTATATTATATAAACAATGAATAATTTATATGTATATATAGTATTCTTTTATTTCTATATTATATAAGAATATATATAATATTTCCTTTATCTATATATATAATAAATATATATATATATATATATATATATATATATATAATTTTTACTTCAAATTTATTTATTCATTTAAAAAATATTATATATATATAGAAGAGTGCCTAAAAGTAAAAACATATAGAGGTTTATAATACAATAAAAAAAATTTATTTACTTAAAAGTTAAAAGGATTATATATAATGTATACATTATTACATAATTTATATATAAATGACTTAATAATATTTTTTAATTATATATACATTATATTTAAGAGTGTGAAAGATAAATAATGAAATAACAATAAGCTCAATTCAATAATCAAAATATCCTACATCAATGAAGCATGCACACAAATATGAAATAAAAATAAACTACTTTACCTCCACCTAAATGCCTAGTCTTACTCCACTGTAGAATGTGATTATGCTAATTTGAATGTAAGTGGATTGGCCAATATGTTAGCATAACCTAGATAGAAAAATTAGTATAAAATTGAGTATAGTATGGATGCAAGATTCATTGAATCTGTGGAGATATTGAATGGTTAAATGATGGATGTTTTGTAGCTTCATTGATATCAAATCAATGGTGTAGTATGTGAGGTGAGATCAATGGATAATGATGTTTGAGAGATCATGAGTAACATGCACGTGACATGTGTCAAGATGAGGGGTTGTGACCTGAGGAGTTAAGTGGCTACATGAATTAGATGATTGACTGCATGGGTAGATAAAGTGGAAGTGAGTGAGAGTGAACTGAGGTTGCTTTTCATCAACTCACTAAATTTAGAGTTAGAGGAATAAAAAAGAATGATATATTTATGATGCAGGAGCATCCAGCTATGTAGGTCAATCTTGTATCACCCCAAAAAATTGTTTTTATTTATTTTCTATAGTTTTTTTGAGTCCCATGATGACACTTCGGGGGTATAAGACTGTCAGGTGTCAAAAATAGTGAAAAAAGGCACTTACTATTTTTAGTATGTCAGCCTAAACAGACTCATATGGAAGTGAAAATTTACCCCAAGGAGCAAAGCTGAAAAACATTTTTGGTTGTGAAAGAATCACCTTAATACCTTGCACAGTTTGGGAGAAATTAAAGTTTTTGTCTTGAGAAATTTCTCCAATGTAGCTTCAAATTTAGATATAAAAATTTAGAGGCCCCAAAATAGCTCAAAAAGTGGCCAAAAATTATAGGTGATGATATACCCCAATATGCCTTAGTGAATTGAGGGATGAAGGCTAGATGATAGGTTGTCCCCTAAAGGGATTAAATGAAAAAAATGAATTTTGGGTTGAGCTCATGACAAGTAATGGGATAGGTTTAGTGAAGAAGAGGATGAAAAATGGGTTGGGTTGGATAATGAATGGGTTCAAAGGGATAGGGGGATAAAGAGAAAAATTGGAAGATGGTACATGTGAGAGGAAATTAGGGTTTGGATGCCTATATATAGATGTATCATGGTCAATTTCAATTCATTTGCATCCTCCTAGTTCAAAGATTCAAAAGCACCAAAGACATTAGAGTGCGAAGTAGTTGTAGAGATGACAAGGATTTTGAGAACTCTAAACCATGTAGAGTGAGTTTGTTAGCACCAATGACTAGCCAAAGCACCTCAGCTAGTACATATCTAAACCTTGGGTCATTAGGTGTAGTTCTAGGTGTCATAAATGCTATGTAAAAGTAGGAAGTTAAATACACCAAAAGACATAATTGTATTATTGAAACCTCCCATTGCATATTTGATATCACTGGTGTATTTGATAGTAAATTTGCACATTTGAAGTTATTTTTACACATTTGATGAAAACATTTGTATGTGATTCGATAGATTCCCATATAATTTGGCAATTTGATGACAAATTGGCACATTTGACAAATCAAATTATGTTTAATTCTAAAGTGGCACATTTGACATAATGGGCCTCCTGTGATTGTAATTTGGCACTTTTGATTTTAGGGCTAGTTGACTTAGGTTTTTCTTTTTTGATTTTAGATATGATTGACATTGTGTGTGCTATTTTCACAAGTTGTACTAGATCATGTCATGTCAAAAGAGTGGCATTCTATTATGCTACAACTGAGTGTTGGATTGGACATGAGCTAGACCGCACGTTTTTGGAATCTATTGGACTATGCAATATCACATTTATACCAAAAGATTTGGGCTCAAAGGGATATGATGACAACCTTGATCAAGAGGGTGCACGGTGAGAGGTTAGCTTTAATCTTGCCTACGAGAGAGATCACCATCACCTTGGAGGATATTTGGAGGATCCTCAAGATCCCCATCAATGGTGTGAGGGTGGTATATGATATTGATGTTGGAGAGGATGCATTGGAGAGAGTGTTCCTAGATGATGATCACAACATTGAGGATGTCGAGACGGACCTGTGAAGAGCTATGAGGAGATTTGATGCACCCCCACTAGTATCGACTAGATTGATTGGAGGGGCATTAGTTCCAAATCAGATATTGAGGGGATTTTCCATTAGATGGGGTTGAGTTTTGTAGAGGATGTTGATTAATGACATCATGTTTGTATGGGGTCCTTGTGTACTAGCATATTTATATCATGATATGAACCAAGTTGCTTATATACATGATGTGAGCTTATCTTGTGGTGTTATATTGCTCCATATCTGGGCTTGGGAGCATATAGTAGTTATCTATCCTATGGGGTGGAGACCATGTGGTAGTAGTATTGCATGTATGTATGTATATGAGGGTGCACTCATACATCGATGATTGGGAGACCTCGAACACTAGAGGAGATCCTTGGATGATTTGGATACCATTAATTAGATGCCATGAATATTGTGTGAGGCTTGGATCAATGATGCTACCCAACTAGTTTATTGTTAGCAACACAAGTTTTTAACTAGGTAGACTGCTCATATTATAGAGAGATATTTTCTAAAGAGATTTAGACACTAGTTTTGAGAGATTTAGGGCCTAGCTAGTGAGGAGGTCATTTTTTCTCATACACGATGGAAAATTGGTGAGTGGGGGCCTATGATAGCCTAGGCTAATACAACTATAGCTAATTTTGAGTCTCTAGTGCTCATTTAGTGGGCATGGGGTACAACAGTTAGGGATGCAAGGATGACACCCTATTTTGATAGATGGTGGGAAACATTTCAACTAATTCGACTAACATACCTAGGTGGCGGGACATTAAGGAGATAGTGAGAGGCATAGATATTGAGGAAAGAGGGATAAACCCTCAATTTTTTTAGGTAGAGGATAACCTCTCGATTTTGGTGACATATAGGGAAAAAAAGAGGGACAACCTCTTAATTTTGTTGACTTAATGGATGATTGAGAGGGATGTTGAGATAGCTCGATATCAACAAGTGGAGGTAGCGGGTTATGGTGTTCCCATGATCTAGGTTAATGGAGAGGTAAGAAGACATGCCTAAGAGGCTACCTATTATTGAACCCTCTATGAGAGGGATGTACCTACAAATCATAGGAGGGTGTTTGGTTTCTCAGTAAGGCCTCACAATTGGCTAGATTGGAGGGTATTTCAATGATGAGCAAATCCTCAAGATTACCACCATCAACACAACCACAACTAGGATAGGGTCCAGGAGCATATGTGGCCACATAGCCAACAACATATGATATTTCATAGCTAGGGTCAGACCTTCCTCATTGTCCACCCTCACCTAGACATTCAGAGGGTGGGATCTCATTGTAGAGGATTTTCTTGTATATCGATGTATATGATGTAGACACATTTTTTATTATTCCTATGGGCTTATGTATATATGTATATTCATGGCTCTTGGTAGCCCTTTGTACAAACATTGTATATATTGATGATGTATCATAACTTAATTATTTGTACATATATATTGATGCAGGAGCATCCTAGGTTGTGAGAGCAATCTTACATCAACCAAAAGAATGCATTTTAATTTTTATATTTTTCTAAGGTTTGGTGGGTGATTTATTTAATATGGTAATTTGAAAGGTTAGAATAAAATAAATATTAAATTATTACCCTTTTATTATTTTATTGCAAATTTTGGGAGTGGAGATAATTTAGGAAGGAACTTTGAGAAATTGTCAATTTTAAAAGTTTGCAAAAATATACTTGGGTGTGAGATTTGGAGGGAGTTGTAAGTTTGAATGATGCATTTATAAATTTAATTAATTTATTCATGAAAATGTGGGTACCAAAGGTGATCAGTTGGCAGGAGTTACATTGGAAACTGCCTAAAATCTAGGAATTGACTCCCATTTTGGAAATTTTGGTAGGAGTGGATTTATGAAAGCATTTTCTATATTATGGAAAGTTTTTTGGATGGATTTTTGGAGGTTTTTTCCCAACTTGCTTGTGGCTTTTTCCTGGAGAAGCTTTGGGATCCTATTTTTGAATATTACAGGCAATTTGGACTTGGTTTTGGTAGCCATTCTTGGCTAGATTGTGTAGGTTATTGTTGTAGGTGTGGATTTTCTTGGAGAAGGCAGAAACAATGTTTTTGTTGCAAGTATGAGGGTTTGAGGAAAATAATTTGAGGTTATGATATTTTTGTGTAAGATAGGAACAACTGCAGGTTGAAGATTGCCACTACAGGTTGTGGGTTCAATTTGTATGTGAAGGGAAAGAGTTGTTTTTGATGTAGTTTGTTAATTTCCTATAATAGATCAGTTTGAGACTCATTTATATTGTTTTAAACAAGTACATGAGACCGATTTATTTTTTGTAATTAGATTTCAAAGGGTTTTGTATGCATTTCTAAAGTTTGGAAAAACTATGTTGAAAAGTTGAATATAAAAGCTATGAAGTTGTTGCATATTTTTGCACATTAGTTTTTGTTCTTGTTGAAGTGTTTGATTTCATATTTTAAGGGAGAGTATCCCTCCTCACATCAGTGGTATTAGAGCTGGTTGTTCCTGAGTGTGTAGGAAGAAGCGCAAATGTGAGGTAGTTTTCACTAGGACCTGTGGGTAGAGAGTGAAGCAATTGCAAAGAGAGTGTGGAAAAGTGTTTGAAAAAATGTCTTGGAAGCCAAGAGAATGTTTTGTGATGAAGAAAGAATTTATAAAGCCACAAACAAAGAATCAAGATCCCATCCAAAGGAGTAATTTATATTGAACAAGGTGTAAAGTGAGTGGGAAATGTTGCAAAGTCATTGTGGATAGCAGTAGCACCAATAATATTGTATCCAAAAAGATGGTAGAAAAGATGAAATTGAAAAGAATCAAGCATCCTAGCCCATACTACATTTCTTGGTTGCAAGGAGATTGCCATATATGTGTAAGTGAGCAATGTGTGGTTGATTTTCAAATTTGTAGATATAAGGATGTGATTGTATGTGATATAGTACCTATGGATATATGCCATGTTTTGTTGGGTAGACCATGGTTGTATTATTAAAAATCTCTACATGATGGTAGGAAGAATACATATAGCATCATAAATTATGGGGAAGAATATGTTTTGAATCCTTTGCAGGATAGGCAAGAGGAAGTGGCAAAAGAAGTTGTAGCAGATAATAAGGATAGAAAGGAAAATAAAATGGGAAGGGTTGAATCTTATTGTTATTTTGGTATTGATTGTTTGCAAGTGAAACTTTGTGTGCAAGGAAGAAGGATAAAAAGGAAAATGTGGAAATCCTTGTTCAAAAGGATAAAAAGGGAAAAGAGGAGGAAAGTGTAGCAATGATTATGGATGATGAGTGTCCTTTGGAGGACTTGAAAGTAATGGAAAATGAAAGTGCAACTAAGAGTGAAGGTGAAGAAGATATGGGAGTAGGCAATGGTGAAGAAAAGGTTGAAGAGAAAGAGGTAATGCGTAATATGTTTCATTTTTATGATGAAGATGAGAGTAGATCTTGTGTAGATGAAAATATTTCAGCGATAGAAAAGGAATGGCAAGTGTTGACAAAAGGTGGAGTGAAGATTGACTCAAAAGGTAATGAGGTGAAATCATATTTTGGTGAATGCTTTGATGAGGTTGAGAATGATATTACATTGAAGAATGAGGAAAAAGATGTTGGGGTAGCGAACAAGAATGAGGTCAATTTTCATTTTGAAATTAGTTTTAATTATTCTATACCTTTTTTGGTGAGTGTAGAAGATGATTTCAAGCAAGAAGAGAGTATGCAAATGGAAATTTATAATTTCCATGGAGTAGTAATTGCAGATTTGTATAAGGCTATAGTGGATTTTGATTGTTATTTGGATACTACATATTTGAATGTAGATTTTGTAAAGGATCTTGCAGGTGAAACTTGGTGGTGGTGGTTGGTTTATGGTGGGTAGAATCCCACAAAAGAAGAGAGGAGAATGTATGGTATTAGGAGGATGATGGTACATGGTGGATGTACAAGTCCATGAGAGGAGGGTCGAATGGAGTGTAAAGTTGTCAAAGAAGGAGGTTGCTTGTTCCACCTAAGTGTTGGAAGAAGAGAAAGATGAAATTTCAGAAGAATAAGGAAGAATGGTGGATCCAAAGAAAACAAATGGTCTTCAAATGCATTTTCAACTCATGATTTAACATTTCACTTACCTCAGGTGTATGATGTAAGAGCATCCTGGGTTGTGAGAGAAATCTTACATCAACCAAAATAATGCATTTTAATTTTTATATTTTCTTGAGGTTTGGTGGGTGATTAATTTATTATGGTAATTTGAAAGGTTAGAATAAAATAAATATTAAATTATTACCCTTTTATTATTTTATTACAAATTTTGGGAGTGGAGATAATTTAGGAGGGAACTATGAGAAATTGTCAATTTTAAAAATTTGCAAAAATATACTTGGGTGTGAGATTTGGAGGGAGTTATAAGTTTGAATGATTAATTTATAAAATTAATTAACTCATTCATGAAAATGTGGGCACCCAAGGTGAGTTGGCAGGAGTTACATTGGAAACTGCCTAAAATCTAGGAATTGACTTCCATTTTGGCAATTTTGGTGGAAGTGGATTTATGAAAGAATTTTCTATATTATGGAAAGTTTTTTGGATGGATTTTTGGAGGTTTTTTCCCAAATTGGTTGTGAATTTTTACTGGAGAAGCTTTGGGAGCCTGTTTTTGAAGATTGCATGCAATTTGGACTTGGTTTTGGTAGCCATTCTTGACTAGATTGTGTAAGTTGTTGTTGCAGGTGTGGGTTTTCTTGGAGAAGGCAGAAAGTATGTTTTTGTTGCAAGTATGACAGTTTAGAGACAATAATTTGAGGTTATGATATTGTTGTGTAAGATAGGAACAACTGCAAGTTGAAGATTACCACTACAGGTTGTGGGTTGAGTTTCTATGTGAAGGGAAAGAGTTGTTTTTGATGTAGTTTGTTAATTTTCTATCATAGATCAGTTTGAGACTCATTTATATTTCTGTGCATCAGTCCATGAGATGGATTTATTTGTTGTAATCAGATTTTAGAGGGTTTTCTATGCATTTCTAAAATTTTGAAAAACTATGTTGAAAAGTTGAATATAAAAGCTATGATCTTGTTGTAGATTTTTGCACATTAGTTTTTGTTCTTGTTGAAGTGTTTGATTTTAGATTTGAAGGTAGAGTATCCCTCTTTGTGTGTGTGTGTGTGTGTGTGTGTGTGTGTGTGATTAGGTTTTTTGTGCAAACGATGTTCATGATGTGATGTGATTATATATGCATGTGATGTATATCTATATGATTTGATGTATGTAATGATGATATTTATTTGATGTTATGACTAATGGTATGATGGATTATGATGATTCAATGCATTAGATGATGACATGATATGATGCTATGGTTTTATTTATTTTTATTATGTTATGATGACCTATGTGATGATTGTACCATGATGTTATATCCTAATGATGCTATGACAATGGATGCAATGTATAGATGATGTTATGATGATATTAATGATTGTGTATGTAGGGATTATATAAAAAATATTGTTTGTGTCATGATACATGGATATAATGGTTAGTATGATGAGCATGATAGAAGAAGTGATTTAGGATGATGATGGCTATATGAATTGTGTTGATCAAATATCAATTGAAAGTTATAGTTATTGGAATGATTTGAGATTTTTTTTGGAAAATAGGATGGAAAAAATATTTTGATTTTTCTTTGGGTTATGTTAAAAAAATGTAGAGAGATTCTTTTTTTCATATAGCAAGTAGACACAATGTGCCAAGGTATGAAGAACCAAGGTGGTGTTGTATCTATTGCATGGACTTTGAATCTACAAACAAATAGGATTATCCTTATTCATATCAAACTTACAAAAACCTTGTTTGAATGTGTGATAGAATAAAACTTAGATCATGATAGGCATATGCACAAAAGGTATGAAGAACTCGATATGAAAAGGTTGTTTGTTATATACTACAATCTATTTCGACACACACAAAGAAAGTATTTGCCATGGTCATATTATAAGAGCATCCCATAAACACTACATACAAAAGCAAAGACCATGCCCCATTTCATGGTCCCCTAGACACACCAAGATATTGAAAGATCAAATTGGCTTTGAGTAAGTGGTGGAAGGAGACAAAAAGATAAATCAAAACAAAATACTGACTAACAAAACATATCAAACCATCATATCTATTGCCAACAAGATTTTAATTGTTAAATTTTGGATTGTGCCTATTGTAGGAAAGATATATCCTTTATGTCATATTGATTGGCATGATGAATTAAATGATTTAGGAAAGTGACCTATGTAGGTAGTGGGTTGTTTTAGCAATGATCCTAGCTCACAATTTTCATGAATGATCTAGGTTTTGATTTATGCATCATTTTCTTTTGCTTACTTTGTCAAAGGTTATTGTGAAGATAATTTTATTATGGGTAATGATTTTATTATGGATGGGAGAATTTGTGTTGAATTGGTTTTTTCTATTTTTGAGATATTTAATGTTTTTTTGGATTTTGGAATATTTGATGTTATTTTTTTGATTTTTTGAATATCTAATATTTTTGGATTTTTCCAAATGTGTAATGTTTTTTTATTTTTAGATTATTTGATGTTTTTTGCATTTTTGGAATATCTAGTGTTTTGAATTTTTTGGAATATGTAATGTTTTTGGATTTTTGTAATATTTGATGTTGTTTATGTATTCTTGGAATATGTAATATTTTTGGAATATCTAATATTTTTGGGTTTATGCAATATTTTATGTTTTTGGATTTTTTTCATTTTAAGGTAATAACAAGGATTTAATCCCATAACTAGGTTTAATAAAAATTCCCCTAGTTAGGTGTAGGATCATTTTATTATGGGCTAAGTGGATTAATTTTCTTATGATACTAGATGAGATGGATAATGCATGTTAGACACTGGTACATTACCAAGCCATGCTAGGTGTGTAGGAAAAAATATGATACCTATAAGTGGATATGGATGGACTGTTGACTTTATTATGAATGGAATAGATAAGAAATCTATAGATGGTAAATGGTGCTTACTACACATGATGCATGTAAAAGGGTTTTCACACTAGTAGAATTTAGAAAATAAACGACTAGGTGACTAAACCTTTTAGTCACAACAACTAAAAATGACTAAATTCTACTAATTTTTTGCAACTCAACTATAAATGAGTAAATGAATGACTAATTTGGTCGTTGACTAAAAAAATTTAGTCACACAAATAAAAATGACTAAATAGTTAGTCATTTATTTAGTCACAATCCATTTGAATAAATCATTTAAGGAATCAAGAATATAGCCCACCAAAATACACTAAAACTTTAATAAACATACTCTAAAACTTTCATCAAAATCTTATTTTCAAGTGTAGCCCACTAGAATGGAGTTTTCATTTTAATAAACATACTCTGAAACCTTCATCAAAACCTTATTTTCAGGTG
>VDFB02271358.1:494071077-494120338 GCA_007258455.2 Sequoia sempervirens | reverse complement strand
TTTGGTGAATGCTTTGATGAGGTTGAGAATGATATTACATTGAAGAATGAGGAAAAAGATGTTGGGGTAGCGAACAAGAATGAGGTCAATTTTCATTTTGAAATTAGTTTTAATTATTCTATACCTTTTTTGGTGAGTGTAGAAGATGATTTCAAGCAAGAAGAGAGTATGCAAATGGAAATTTATAATTTCCATGGAGTAGTAATTGCAGATTTGTATAAGGCTATAGTGGATTTTGATTGTTATTTGGATACTACATATTTGAATGTAGATTTTGTAAAGGATCTTGCAGGTGAAACTTGGTGGTGGTGGTTGGTTTATGGTGGGTAGAATCCCACAAAAGAAGAGAGGAGAATGTATGGTATTAGGAGGATGATGGTACATGGTGGATGTACAAGTCCATGAGAGGAGGGTCGAATGGAGTGTAAAGTTGTCAAAGAAGGAGGTTGCTTGTTCCACCTAAGTGTTGGAAGAAGAGAAAGATGAAATTTCAGAAGAATAAGGAAGAATGGTGGATCCAAAGAAAACAAATGGTCTTCAAATGCATTTTCAACTCATGATTTAACATTTCACTTACCTCAGGTGTATGATGTAAGAGCATCCTGGGTTGTGAGAGAAATCTTACATCAACCAAAATAATGCATTTTAATTTTTATATTTTCTTGAGGTTTGGTGGGTGATTAATTTATTATGGTAATTTGAAAGGTTAGAATAAAATAAATATTAAATTATTACCCTTTTATTATTTTATTACAAATTTTGGGAGTGGAGATAATTTAGGAGGGAACTATGAGAAATTGTCAATTTTAAAAATTTGCAAAAATATACTTGGGTGTGAGATTTGGAGGGAGTTATAAGTTTGAATGATTAATTTATAAAATTAATTAACTCATTCATGAAAATGTGGGCACCCAAGGTGAGTTGGCAGGAGTTACATTGGAAACTGCCTAAAATCTAGGAATTGACTTCCATTTTGGCAATTTTGGTGGAAGTGGATTTATGAAAGAATTTTCTATATTATGGAAAGTTTTTTGGATGGATTTTTGGAGGTTTTTTCCCAAATTGGTTGTGAATTTTTACTGGAGAAGCTTTGGGAGCCTGTTTTTGAAGATTGCATGCAATTTGGACTTGGTTTTGGTAGCCATTCTTGACTAGATTGTGTAAGTTGTTGTTGCAGGTGTGGGTTTTCTTGGAGAAGGCAGAAAGTATGTTTTTGTTGCAAGTATGACAGTTTAGAGACAATAATTTGAGGTTATGATATTGTTGTGTAAGATAGGAACAACTGCAAGTTGAAGATTACCACTACAGGTTGTGGGTTGAGTTTCTATGTGAAGGGAAAGAGTTGTTTTTGATGTAGTTTGTTAATTTTCTATCATAGATCAGTTTGAGACTCATTTATATTTCTGTGCATCAGTCCATGAGATGGATTTATTTGTTGTAATCAGATTTTAGAGGGTTTTCTATGCATTTCTAAAATTTTGAAAAACTATGTTGAAAAGTTGAATATAAAAGCTATGATCTTGTTGTAGATTTTTGCACATTAGTTTTTGTTCTTGTTGAAGTGTTTGATTTTAGATTTGAAGGTAGAGTATCCCTCTTTGTGTGTGTGTGTGTGTGTGTGTGTGTGTGTGTGATTAGGTTTTTTGTGCAAACGATGTTCATGATGTGATGTGATTATATATGCATGTGATGTATATCTATATGATTTGATGTATGTAATGATGATATTTATTTGATGTTATGACTAATGGTATGATGGATTATGATGATTCAATGCATTAGATGATGACATGATATGATGCTATGGTTTTATTTATTTTTATTATGTTATGATGACCTATGTGATGATTGTACCATGATGTTATATCCTAATGATGCTATGACAATGGATGCAATGTATAGATGATGTTATGATGATATTAATGATTGTGTATGTAGGGATTATATAAAAAATATTGTTTGTGTCATGATACATGGATATAATGGTTAGTATGATGAGCATGATAGAAGAAGTGATTTAGGATGATGATGGCTATATGAATTGTGTTGATCAAATATCAATTGAAAGTTATAGTTATTGGAATGATTTGAGATTTTTTTTGGAAAATAGGATGGAAAAAATATTTTGATTTTTCTTTGGGTTATGTTAAAAAAATGTAGAGAGAAATTCTTTTTTTTCATATAGCAAGTAGACACTATGTGCCAAGGTATGAAGAACCAAGGTGGTGTTGTATCTATTGCATGGACTTTGAATCTACAAACAAATAGGATTATCCTTATTCATATCAAACTTACAAAAACCTTGTTTGAATGTGTGATAGAATAAAACTTAGATCATGATAGGCATATGCACAAAAGGTATGAAGAAATTGATATGAAAAGGTCATTTGTTATATACTACAATCTATTTCGAAACACACAAGAAAAGTATTTTCCATGGTCATATTATAAGAGCATCCCATAAACACTACATACAAAAGCAAAGACCATGCCCCATTTCATGGTCCTCGAGACACGCCAAGATATTGAAAGATCAAATTGGCTTTGAGTAAGTGGTGGAAGGAGACAAAAAGATAAATCAAAAGAAAATACTGACTAACAAAACATATCAAACCATCATATCTATTGCCAACAAGATTTTAATTGTTAAATTTTGGATTGTGCCTATTGTAGGAAAGATATATCCTTTATGTCATATTGATTGGCGTGATGAATTAAATGATTTAGGAAAGTGACCTATGTAGGTAGTGGGTTGTTTTAGCAATGATCCTAGCTCACAATTTTCATGAATGATCTAGGTTCTGATTTATGCATCATTTTCTTTTGCTTACTTTGTCAAAGGTTATTGTGAAGATAATTTTATTATGGGTAATGATTTTATTATGGATGGGAGAATTTGTGTTGAATTGGTTTTTTCTATTTTTGAGATATTTAATGTTTTTTTGGATTTTGGAATATTTGATGTTATTTTTTGGATTTTTTGAATATCTAATATTTTTGGATTTTTCCAAATGTGTAATGTTTTTGGATTTTTAGATTATTTGATGTTTTTTGCATTTTTGGAATATCTAGTGTTTTGAATTTTTTGGAATATGTAATGTTTTTGGATTTTTGTAATATTTGATGTTTATGTATTCTTGGAATATGTAATATTTTTTGGATTTTTGGAATATCTAATATTTTTGAGTTTTTGGAATATTTTATGTTTTTGGATTTTTTTATTTTAAGGTAATAACAAGGATTTAATCTCATAACTAGGTTTAAGAAAAATTCCCCTAGTTAGGTGTAGGATTATTTTATTATGGGCTAAGTGGATTAATTTTATTATGATACTGGATGAGATGGATAATGCATGTTAGACACTGGTACATTACCAAGCCATGCTAGGTGTGTAGGAAAAAATATGATACCTATAAGTGGATATGGATGGACTATTAACTTTAAAATGAATGGAATAGATAAGAAATCGATAGATGGTAAATGGTGCTTACTACACATGGTGCACATAAAAGGGTTTTCACACTAGTAGAATTTAGAAAATAAATGACTAGGTGACTAAACCTTTTAGTCACAACAACTAAAAATGACTAAATTCTACTAATTTTTTGCAACTCAACTATAAATGAGTAAATAAATGACTAATTTGGTCGTTGACTAAAAAAATTTAGTCACACAAATAAAAATGACTAAATAGTTAGTCATTTATTTAGTCACAATCCATTTGAATAAATCATTTAAGGAATCAAGAATATAGCCCGCCAAAATACACTAAAACTTTAATAAACATACTCTAAAACTTTCATTAAAATCTTATTTTCAAGTGTATCCCACCAGAATGGAGTTTTTATTTTAATAAACATACTCTTAAACCTTCATCGAAACCTTATTTTCAGGTGTAGCTCACCAAAATGGAGAAGTGTTTTAGTAAAGAATGACAGAGAATGGTAAGGAGATTTGTGTGACAGGAGGCATAGGATTCATTGTTGTTTATCTCATTCCTACTTTGCTCAACAAGGGTTACATTGTTCGCACTACTATTTGTAATCTAGATATTTAATTGACATATATTTGCATAATCTCAGATTCCTTCAAATGCTTTTGAAGTATCAATGTATCCTATATAGGGTTTAGAATGATTTCTTTTAATTTAAAAAAATAAATTAGATGCTTTTGAAGTATCAATGTATCTTATATAGGGTTTAGAATGATTTCTTTTAATTTTAAAAAATAAATAAATGATATATTTTCCTACACGATTAGATAATGTGGAGATCTCCTAAATTTTTCCCAGCACACTGTCCTCTTTCGCACTATATTCATTACTCCAACTGCTAGGGTTTTGCATGTGACATCTTCAATATCTTCATGATAGTGGCTTTTAAATAGATCATAGTCTTTACTTTAATCTTTATCATGGTAAACCTTGAGTTCCATAATTCACCTTAAATCTCTTCTAATAATGTTGCCTTAAGCTAGACTATAGTATGCATATAAGCAAGTCCTTCATACCAGTCATTGTTCCAAACCACCACTCATTGCCTTGCTTACAATGCTGCCTCCATAAGCACAATAGCATGTTTTAAAATCATGGTTTCTAGTGATTGACCATTAAGGTCACTACTTTCATCAAGATACAATGAGTTTTTTTCTTCAAACTCAAGGCATTATGGAAGATAACATTGTGAATTATTTGCTATGTACAATTTTATTTTCTTGCACATTTACTACTTTGCTAATTGCCTTTAAGACTGGATAAGGCATCCTCAACTGCAATTTGAAACAACTCACTCATTGTCACTTGAAGATTCCTTTTATGAGCATCATTCTATAAAATCAAACTATGCCCTATAGATTTCCTACTTACTACATGGGACACATTGTTTCATGGTATTGTGGATCTTAAGATCCTTCAACCTTATTGTCACTACTTCACATTCCACAAGGTATTATTCACTATTCTCCCATCTTTGATGAGTCTCAAAACATTGCTCAAACGTGCAATCCACTACCTCCATTATACAATGGCTAAGAAGAAACATTGAACCTGTGATTACCATTGTTACTTCATTTGGATAGTCATTCCATGATTTCATTTTCCTTGTCTAACACTTCCAATAGCATTAAAAAAAACCTTAAGGTCAACAAGGGGGTAAAGAAACTCGCTATTAAAATCTCCACTTTACTATGCAAGGTTTGAGCTTTATTATCTTGTCACTGCTCAACCTCTTTTTGACTGTCACACCTCAAGTGACTATCATTCTTCTTACCATAGATTGCATTTACAAATGTCACTGAGCTACATAGTGTGCTTGTTATTGGCTACAATCTTTAGATTGCAAGATTTTGTTATTGGCTATAATGTCTCAATCTTTCTGGTATTACAACCTCACTAATCCACTAGAGTTATGGTTTATGTTTCTATGGAGGCCTAGGGTTTGTACCCTAGTCATGCTCTTACCAATGCTTCATTGGTATTAAAAATAACCTTAAATCTTGGGTCATAAAATTAGCTATATTGACAAGGTTGTGGTATGATCTTGGATTGTATCCTAGAATGTGGAGGAAGCTTGTGTTTGATCATTGAGGTATGCAAACTTGATCAGGGAAATGCATCCTATATATCATGGGTCTTTCTTTAATACTTTTCATAATGGTTATTAGTAGATCACATTATTATAGTTTGTGGTAACCCAAGATTGCATTCAAGTATGTAACAAACTTGGTTTGTAGTTTTAAGTTGTACACTTTTAAGTAACATTCATAAGGTTTAGAAAATATTGATCACTCTTTAGAATAGCCCATTAAACATGGGTTGTGCTTGAATGCACTACATAATTGATATAACACAACCACTTTGTATATCAACCAGAGTTATATGATCTTTATTGCAGCAAGAGGTAATCACTCTTGGATCATGCTATCATTACATCATAACCTATTAAACTTGAGTCAACCTGAATGCACCCAATGATGATTGAAACCTAATTGTGATGACAGTGATTTGTACATGAATTGTGCTCATATGAGTGCCTCCATTTCTATCACAACATATCCACATTAAACTTGGGTCACACATGAATGCATCTTGTATTTGTTATAGCACAATTGTGCCACATGATCAATAGAGTTATGGATCACATAATTATAGTCAAAATAATTTTTTCCTCAATTGTGCTCTTATGGTGATTCCATTACATTTCTCAAATCCTTACATTACGTACTTTCTCTTTGGATGAATGGATTTATGGATTTTTTTGATTTATATATCTTTTTTTTATAGTAAATGACATTAGATTCTTTTTGAAGCTAAAATGATTTATTAATTATGGTTTTATGATGATTTTGAGTTTTCTTTAGAAGGGGTTAATATGTGGCATTTTTATATGCAGGATGAATAGATTGTGATGCAACATTCAGGTATGGACAATTCAGAAAAAATTGGATTGTTATCGGTGACATAACCAAGTTTGAGAGTACCTTGAGCCGGTGTGAAACACTTTTGGGTGTTTTCAATGGGAAGTAGAACCTAGGTGTAGGAATTTTTGAATATCCAACAGAGGAAGTTCCTTTATTCTAAAGACAAAATCATAAATTTTATTGGTCCAAATGGAGATCCAATTTGAGGTTGTGAAGCTCCAATAGAGAAAGTTCCTACATTCTAAAGATAAAATGATAAATCTACTTGGTCCAATTTGAGGTCCAATTATAAGGATTTGTCTTTTTAATTATACTTTCTGACATTTGGCTTGATACAAATTGTTACTTTAGAATTATGGTATTGATTTTCTTCTAATGTTTACAACCCTCATTTCAGGGAAGAGCTACAAAGATGGTTCCTTCAAATTGAGACAACACTTTTCTACTATAGGTTCCATCTAGAAACACCAAAAGCTCAGGTACTATCATACTCAGGTACAACAAAGTTTGAGGTGAATTGCACTTAGTATTTTATGCTGATATGGATATGTTCTAGCCTGTAGTTAATTGTTGTAGCATAACAGATAGGCTAAATAGTTGTTCATATACCATTGCTTCACATTCTAAATTTCTATACCTTATTCTAGGAGCAAATCATAGGGAGAGTCTATACATAAGACACCATTGTTTCAAATTCAAAATTGTTGGCTCTTTCACAATTGTTTGCTTCATTTATTTGATCTAAGAGAGCTTGCTATATAGAAGATGCTCTCAAAATCACAGTCACAGTAAAATCCTTTATTTCAGGATGACTATTCATAATCTTTCCCATAATAACAATGAACAAAAGCATCATTCATTAACTTGAACTTTGCAAGAGTTTCATCAAGTTCTACTTTTCCACTCTCTTTTCCATTCTGAATTTTATTCCCAATTTCATCCATGAAGAACTTCCTCAGCCTGTAGATCCTACTGTTAGCCATAACTTTACCAGGTGTCAAGGATAGCTTTGAGTTTTTACCCAAGCAACAATTGACAAAATTTAGCCTTTTCTATTCTCTTCCCTTCACTAGAGGGCTCTTTGTTTTGTTCTAATCCCAATGAAGGAATCACCATTGAGGTAGCACCAACAAAAAGGATCAAAAACAACTAAACTAGCTTTAATAGCTAGAGGTTTTTTTGCTTATCTAAAGCAACCTTCCTATTTTGAGAAGGATTATTCTTGCAAGCATCATACAAATGACCAAAACATCAACAATTTTGACAGAAAACATTGGGATTCTCATATTTGATAGGCTGCACCCATCTACCATATTTGGATTTTAATGCAATACTAATAGGTAAAACCAAGTTTGCAACAACATTCACACAAATCCTAGCAAAGACTAGCTGAGATTTCTAATTGGTGACTTTGTCAATCATCAACAAGGATCCAAAGGAATTAGCAATTCCTTGAAAGATCATATAGTTCTAGAACTCTAGAGGGAGACTAGGAAGCGAATCCAGGTTAGGAGCAATGGTACCCAAATCCAGAGAAGGGTCAAACACCAACTTCAAATTACATAATGAAATATTTTTTTTAAATCCACTATCATAAGACTAGGGACCCCCCATTAATACCATGAGCATATCTTCTTGTACCACAAAGTTGAAATGAAAAATCCCACCAGTCATAACACTTATACTCACACTACCCTTCAACTTCCATTTCAACTCATTGCACTTCCTAACCTAATCTATATTTGGACGGAAAGCAAGAAACTTACCCACAAGAGAGAGCTACAAGTCTGAAATGGCATCCTCCATAAGATCATCTGGCACAAAAAATTCTAGCCTTTTCACTGAACAAGAAATATACAAAGCAGCTACAGACTTCGCCTTAGCCATACTAGGGGAACAACCACCTACCAACTTGTTGACATAGGAGGTCAATTCCTCCTATGTGAAAAATGAATCTAGGCCATAGGATGGAGAAGAGGGAGAAGATGCAAACCTTGACAGGAGGAGAAACTGAAAGATTCCCTTGGAAGTCTACCACTCGAAATAACAATATTTGATGGGGGGGTTGTTGAGACCCCCCACTAGATAGGCCCAAGAACCAAAGTACTCAGAGACGACAAGAATTTGAAATCCAGAAGTGTATGCCTTCTATTTTTAGAATAATGATAGGTATGACTATCAAAATATGTTAAGTTGTTTGTAAAGAAAAGATAATAAGAATAAATAAATTTTAATAATTTTATTTTTCAATTGAAAATAGGATAATTAAATTAATGTTCTTATTATGATAATAATATAAATATCTTAATTACATCTATTTAAAAATATTAAGAAAAATCAATCTTGAATTACTATTTTTATTTAAGAGTTATTTTCTTTAAAATTATTTTAAGATTATTTTATTTTACTTAAGAATTATTTTAATACTTTATTTACATATATTGAGTTATTTTTATTTACTTAAGAGTCATTAATATTATTTTATTTATGTGAGAATTATTTTATACTTTTAACATCATTAGAGTCCACTTCTTGTTATCACTATAATTACACCTCTCCTCTCAACATAATGAGACCTAATTTTTATTTTTAAAACAATTTGAAACCTATTTTTATTAATAATAATACTACTTCATTTGTTAACCTATAATGCAAATCTATACCTTGCATATATCTTAAGAGCAAACAATCCTTGATAACATCTTAGTATCAACTAACATTAATGAAAATAAGTTGATATTGTTTTCCTAATACAATTGAGAGTTGTGTAATGGGTGTTATGAGATTGAAATTAATGTTCATAATGGTTGAAAAAAAAAAATTAATTTTTCAATTGAAGATAGGATGATTAGTTTAATGTTTATATTATAAGATTAATATAAATATCTTAAATACATCTATTTAAAAAAATCTAGAAATATGAATTATTATTTTTGTTTAAGAGTTATTTTATTTATTTTCATAATTTAATTTAATTTAAATTATTTTTATTTAGGTAAGGAATTATTTTGTTTACTTAAAAGATTTTATTTTACTTTAGAATTATTTAATTTGAGAATTAATTTAATAGTTTATTGATATGGTTTGAATTATTTATTTTATTTTATTTCATTTATGTAAGAATTATTTAATAATTATTTGATAGGCTACATATAGTGTGAGATTTGAACCTGAAACAAGTCTAGTTAATGGTAAAAGCCTCCAAAATATCAAGTGAAAGCTTCAAAAATCTCACATATCACATAAAAGTTAGATAAATATTGATTTACAACTAAATGAAAACATTTTATTTCCTTTTGCATTTTTTTTTTGTTTTAATTTCAATAATACTTAATTTCTTTAAGGAAAAAAAATAGATTTGTCTAAGTTTATTTCATTCCATTATTTAGCATTTATTATTAATTGTCTAATCCAGCTACATGCAACTAGAATTTGCATGCACAAACACTAGTCCCTAAGTGTAATCCTTAAACCCTCCTTTAGGTGCAAGTGCTAGTTTTAATTTTTAAAGATAAATATCTCTTATGTTTTAATTTTGTGAAGACATCCACATCATTACACTCCACTTCTTACTATCAATATAATTACACCTCTCCTCTCAACATAAGATCTGATTAATCCATAGTATATATATATATATATATATATATATATATATATATATATATATATATATATATATATATATATATTTCATAACAATCCTTTTTTTCTCCTCTTCTTAATCGGAGATTTTTAAATGTGAATCCCTATTCTTTCTTCTGAAATTAAATAAAATGAGCTCATCTCATGGAAAAATATCATATCCTGTGCCCATTTACATGGGACTATTATAAACCACACAATAAGCCATCACAAGCTCCTAAGGTGTATTAGCCACTACCTGTTCTCCCCCTTAAAGGTACAACTCACATGGGAATGCAGCAGTCACATGCGAAAGTTAACATAAACTTCCAAATAAACCTTGGAACTTTCTTTGACAACCACTCAATGGAAAATTCGACAAAGGAAATTCTCAACATATCAGTTGTCTCAAAAGAGTAAGCCCACCCTGCACGCATCATGTTTTCCAGCTATGCATATAACCTCATTAATTTATAGTTTGACTTCACCAGCTCATCGGGCATCTCCATAGCTCTATATAAGTCAACAAGTCCTTAGCAATAATCACTCACAGTATTGTATTGTCTAGTGTACATTGTAGTGCATCATGAAGATGGGCCACTGCAAGATTGTAGCAGTACTTTTTATTGTTATGGTGCAGTTGTTCTCTATGGCACCAGTTATGGCCTGTAATTATTGCCCTCCCGCTATTAAGCCTCCTACTGCACCAGTTATGTCTCCTCCCAAGGCTCCTCCAGTGCCTAGTACTCCAGCACCTATTACTCCAGCACCACCTATTACTCCAGCACCTATTACTCCAGCACCACCTATTACTCCAGCACCTATTAGTCCAGCACCTAGTTCTGGGAAATGCCCACTTGATGCCCTAAAGCTGGGTGTGTGTGCTGATGTGTTGGGTGGGTTGGTGCACATTTCTTTAGGTGACCCTTCAGTCAACAAGTGTTGCCCTGTGTTGCAAGGTTTGCTGGAGCTTGAGGCAGCATTGTGCCTTTGCACTACCATTAAACTCAAACTTCTCAATCTCAATATAGCTCTTCCTTTGGCCCTGGAGCTTCTCGTCACCTGTGGAATTAACCCTCCTCCTGGTTTCACCTGCCCAACTCTGTAGCTGGTAAGAATAACTAATTATAAATTTCTATATGCAAAAATCACATGAAACATGGTACTTATCATGTAGAGTGCGTGGACATGGGAAGTAAGACTGGATTTAGCGCTTTCTATTTTTAAAGTATGTTTTTTTTCCCACCCAATGGTGGGAATGTTTTCTTCTAATATTTTTAGCCATTGCTTTCTACTTTTTATTGGTTTACTTAAAGATGTTTTGTCTCTTACATTACTTATCATGAGATGCATTGAAGCAAGTTCTGCCTCTTAAATAGTTCTTATAGCAAGTTATTGTGTTTGGAGGATACTGCACTGCATTACTGGTGTAGGTTAGATTCTAACATAGGGAACAAGTCCTTTGATGTATGGAATAGAACCTAGAGTTATAGTACATTAAGAAAAGATCTCTTGTTTGAGATGTTCTAAGAAGATTTTCTCTTACCACATATTTAGTTCTTTCAAGATTATTACTTTAATTAAAGCTTTTTTTCCCTTACATTACTTATCATTAGATGCATTGAAGCAAGTTCTGTCTCTTAAATAGTTCTCATTGCAAGTCACTGTGTTGGGAGGGTACTGCACTGCATTAATGGTGTAAGTTAAGTTCTAACATAGGGAACAAGCTTCCTCCTTTGATGTGGTGCAATTTTGTTCTATATGGAACATAACTTAGAGATATAGTACATTAATAAAAGATCTGTGTTTGAGATGTTTTAGGAAGATTATATGTTTAATGCTTAGAAATTAGAAGAGCTATAGAATAGTATATTTGTTGTTTCAGGAAGATTATATCTTTAATGCTTAGAAATTAGAAGAGTTATGGAATAGTATATTTGTTTCTAAACGAAGTTGCATGGTTGGTATGGATCATTTTGAATCTTTGGTAAACTATTCTTTATTTGACGAGTTTTTCACAGTTTACGTAGTATTCAAAGATCGTTTCTGGAATCACCTGTATATAACCTATTTCTGTAGTTTTACACACAGTTGATTCCAAAAACAATTTGTAAAATGCTCTTATCTATCAAATAATTTTTTACAAGATACACCTTAATATTTTTTAAATGTCTGCGTATCAGACTGCTTAGTATTTTTATTTTTCCAGTGAACTATAGTTTCTATATAACTTGCCATGAGATTTAATAAAGAGTTTTTGTCGCCTGAATAAATTTGAAGGCAGTTGGGTTATCTAAGTACTCTGTATGAACTGTATTAGCTACGACTGATCCAATGTTTCTGTTTTTCAGGTGGCTTGTGAGCTTGGAATGGAGTATCTCTTGTGTGTGTGCGCGCTTTGTCTTCTCCCATTGTTTACCACCATCTTAGGTTTTGAGATTATTTTAGCTAACATTGTTGTTCCTTCTTAGGCATAAATATTCATTCATCTCCACTTCTTCAAATAAGATGTAAGCTGTCATTACCCAATGCCAGTTACTCCTTTCAGATTGTGAGACTTGTTGTAAAATGCTTTCTAATGGGATTTCAAGCCACATTTTGTGGATGTAATACCTTAATGTTTTATTTTCCAAATCATAATATATTGTATTGGCTTGCATCAATTCGTGATGATGTTTCTAGAGTTGATCCTTGAACATTATAAAACATTTAACCCTAAGATAGCATAGAATCCACATTCCAATTATTGTTTTGAGTAAAAATTTGTGTATAAGAAAACCGCATTGCTTTCTGTGAAATAGATTGATTGAATGAAGGAATCTGAGCCAAGATAATGCCATCATATAAAGAGCTGGAATACATGAACATGCAACCAGGCTAAAACAAAAGACAAAATGAGAAAAAGCACCTTTTTCTATTTGTCATTTTGATCAGTACTAAATTGACTGTCTTCAATGCAAATTCACCACATTGTACTTCCTGTCCTTCACCGACAGGAAAGCCCATGTGAATGCAGAAATATATAGATCGGGTATAACTTGTCTCCATAGAACTGGACAAATTTAGATGGTCTATCAGCTATCGTCTGTTTCTTCCTCAGTTAACCATTGTTTACACCAGACAAATGACATAAAGAGCAGCAAGAATGGATGGTAGCTTCTTGTTAAATTCCATGTGGTAACTGACTTGTCTCTCAGATTCCATCATTAGCTTCTTGCCAAATTCCAAGTGGTAACTGACTGGTCTTTGACATCCCATCATTACTTTAATGTCACACCATCTTGCTGTTTGTATTTTCATCCCAAATTAAAATGCAGCAAACATGCTTAGAGATTTCAGACAATTAAATCCCTTTAATATGCCATAACTTGTACTCCAAAGCTATTGTTTGAAATGTTTTAAATTAAATATGAAAATATTTTTTTAAAGGTAAAAAGTTGGGTTCTGAAAGAATTCTAAAATTTTGTACAATGTTATAAGATATATATCAATATCTATTAATGAAGATCAACAATTAAATTAAGACATCAAACAATTTATAGTCTAGAAATTCAAAATAATGAATAACATGCACAAACAATTTTAAAATGATAAATGAATCTTCTAAATATAAATGAAAATTGTTATTATTTTATAAAAAAATCATTAATTTTTTTTAAATCTGAGATCATTATATATATTTCAATAATTTAATCATCTAATCTACATCTAAAAACGTATTATTATAAAAAATATTTTTAAAATAATCAATTTTAACTAAAGCCTCCACAAATAATTGATTTTGAATTCTATCTTATTATTCAAATATTTTTTTCATTATTTGAACCAAAGCAATCCTACAAATGTCCACTAGGTAAACTTTATGACCTTTACAATAATTTGTATTAAACCCTTTTATAATTAGCTTACTTGGTTATGACTTAAGAAAGATTTTTTTTAAAAAAAATTTCTCAAATTATAAATTTGAACTTGACATATATCTATGTTTATGGTAAAACAAACACTAGATGATCATTCTATTAAATGCCTTTTAACATAGTTAAATAAAAGTTACACTCAAAAAATTTCACATAATATTATTTTAAATTTTAAAGTTTTTTTTGCCGTTATTTTTATTTATCATTTAAAATTTATTTATTTATTTTTAATTATAAATTATAAATTAGATATATATTTATTTATAAAATAAAATTATGTAGATCATTATTAAACACTTTTTTAACATAATTAAAAAAATTACGCTATCTAATTTTTATATAATATTATTTTCTAAATTTTTATTTTTAATTTAAAAATCTTTCTAAATTCTTTGACAATTTTCTTTATTTATCATCTAATATTTATTTTTATTTTTAATTATAATTTTTAACTTGACATTTATGTTAGAAGTGTGTAGATTATTTTATTAAACACCTTACAACATGATTAAGATAAATGATGCTATCTAATTTTCATATTAATCTATTTTTTTTTTTTAATTCTTTTTAAATTTAAGAAAATGATCCTTTCATTTACCACTCATTCTTATCTATTTTGAGGCTGCTCCAATTTTGTTGGAATCATATGATGAGTGATGCACAAGCATAAGTTAATATAATGATTCTTATCTATTTTGAGGCTGCTCCAATTTTGTTGGCATCATATGATGAGTGATGCACAAGCATAAGTTAATATAATGAGTTCAATTTCTTTCTTCATATAAGTAATGTAATCAAGAACTATTCTTTTAAAAGTCAGAATGAAAGAATACAATATTTTTATTTTTATTTTAAAATTATTCAATGATAAAGAGTTATTAAATATAAAGAAGAAAATGGTATATATTGTTTTTTAATATTATTTTGAGTTAATATTTTATATATTTGATTTTAGTTCATAATTTGATTATTTTGGCATATTCTTTTAACTTGCCATCTTAGATTATATTGTATCAACAATTACATCTTTTAAACAAGATCATTGGCATGAGCATATCCTCTATTTTAAAATTTCAAATTCCTAATTTTCAAGATTGACAAACTTGAGATATAAATATTATTTGTTTTCATAGGTTCCAAAAAAAATGAATTGTGTCTCTAAAATTGTGTATAAAAATGCATCACCTTAAGACACTTTATATGTATCAACTAATCATCAATTAGATATCACAAAAGTATCAAAAAATCATTTCTCTTCTTGCAAGTAATCAATCATCAATCATCTATTAGAATTTGGCATCAACATCCATCAACAATCAATAATTGACATGCATTGGAAAAAGAACACTCAAAAAAATGTGACATTGGCACTCATTGATTTGAATTTAGCTTTACTAATATATCAAAAAATAGCTTAATGATATTCATTACTATCTCACATAAGCATCAAATGTCATCCCTAATCTATTTTACTATTATTTTATACATGAATTGAGGGATTTGGGGCCCTCTCTCTATTTATAAAAATAAAACTCCTATAAAAATTGGCTTCCACTAACAAGAAAATCTATTTAGAAACTTCATACTTGAAAACTTGAGAAGGAAGGGATAGCTTTTGAAATTATGGCATAAACCACGCTAACCCTTTTTAACATGAGAGTGAAGAGTCCTCTTATTTTTGTATCTGATGGATTTAACCAAGGGAGACTTCTTTTTTCTTTCCATCATGACCTAGTTATAAGAATTTCTTGAAGAAGAGTTTTCAAAAGAGGGAATCATCAAAGTTCTTAGAGGGGGATTTACTAAAGTGTCACATCCCCATAAATTTAAAAACCTTATTTTGTGTTAATCGTCTAGCGGCGTTCCAATATAATTTGGACAAAGGTAGAACCCTAATTTTAAGACTGTGCTCACATATATTATTTTGGATGTTCGTATGGAATTAATTACTAATGTTGTATACTTAACACTTTAATTGTTTTTAAAGCAATTCAATTTAACTCATTTGGCAATAATCCCAAAGGTGATCATGGATCCCAAGTCATTTTCAGATTTTAGACCTATATCTCTATGTAATACAAGGTATAAGATATTCACAAAGGTAAGTTATCTTAGGATTTATCCTTTTATATCTAAAATAATCTCAGAGGAACAAGGTGACTTTGTCCCAAGGTGGGAAACTATAGAAGGAGCTCTGGTTGCACACAAAGTTTTACATTCTATAAATTCAAATAATCTATCAATTACCTTTATTATCAAATTGGATATGATGAAGGCCTGTGATAGGGCATCTTAGTCTTTCTTGATTCAAGTCTTGTCAAAAGTGGTGTAAATGGATCCTCTATTATTTGTCAGAAGTAAAGTTATATGTACTTATTAATGGTACACCGATTGGTTTTTTCAGTTCAACTCAGAGGGTTCATCAGGGGGATCTTTTGTCTCTATTTCTTTTCATATTTCTTGTAGAGGCTTTGAGTATATCTATTCAAATGGGGCACTTACAGGGCTTGTGACAGGGTATTTCAATTCCATTGACAAATATCACTATTACACACTCATTGTTTGCTAATGATACAATCTTTTTTGGTAAGGATTCTCTTACAAAAGATAATCAAGTCAAAGACATATTAGCCAAGCATTCAGCTGCTTCACACCAAAAAGTGAATGCTAAAAAATCAAAGGTTTATATCTTTAACACAAAGGTGTCTATCAAAAGGAAAATGGTGAAATTATTAGGTTTTCAATTGGTTGAGCTGCCATGTACATATTTGGGAATTCCATTCTTTATTGGTGCTAACAAAATATCTTATTGGGAAAAAGTTATTCAAAGTATTCAGTCCAAAATTTCTTCTTGGAAGGGTAGATGGTTATCACTTTCAGTTAGAATACTAATGATAGTCACTCTTGTTGGCATTTCCTAATTATTACATGGCTGTTCTAAAAGCTCCAAAATCAATTATTTCATAAATTAAAAATCTAATAAGTAATTTCTTATGGAAAGGCAACATAGATAAGAAAAAGAAAATCCACCTAATATCTTTGGAGAAGATTTGTGTTGAAAAACTTAAAGGGGTTGCAAGGGTTTATAATCTATCAAAAAGAAACATGTCCCTAAGAGAAAAGCTATTTTGGCACATGTATTCAAAACCTTATTCAAAATGGTGTAAAATTATGTAGGTGAAGTATTTGGATAATATATCCTTGACCAGTATTTTCACTTTATGAAATCCACCATTAGGCTTAGTAATGTGGAATTTTTTGTTAGCATGTAGAGAAGTTATCATCCCATACATTTCTTGGGAAATTCATAATGGGGAAGAGTCTTTATTTTGGATGGACTCATGGAATGGACATCCACCTTTACACACCATGAATTAAGAAATTCAAATAGTAAAGGACATTTTATCATTAAAATGGGGTCCACAAGTGAAAGACTACTTTCATAGTGCAAATATTTTCATGGGAAAAGTTACTTGGAAATATCTCTCCATTATCCCAATGCGTGATGATAAAAAAATAAGGTTGGAAAATATTTTAAAAGATAAGATTGTTTTTAAGTCAAATGTCCCAGATAGGTTAATTTGGGCTCCATCCAAAATAGGGTGCTATTCAGTCAAGCAAGGTAATAAGTCAAATATCAATAATGGTGAGCATATATAGAAACTCAAAGAGCATTTTCATTTTGTTGGAATGCCATGGTACTCCCTAAAGTAGGTTGATTTGCATGGCTGGCACTAAAAAATAACATATTAACAAGTGAAAGGCTCTCACATCTAGGGATTTTAGATCCTTTCAAATGTGTCTTATGTGATGAAGTTTTTGAAGATGCAAATCATCTATTTGTGCAATGCCCCTTTGCTCAAACCTATTGGGAATTCATTAAAAGTAAACTAAATTGGTTCTCTCCCTTGCCAAAATCTCTTTGGGATTTATTCTCAAGTTGGCCTATTCTGCACAAAATATACCTATTTGCAAGTATTTGGTGAGTGGCGCTAGCGATTGTAATCTAGCATATCTAGTGGGAAATAAATAAAAGAATATTTAGAAAAGAAGTAGCATCCAAAGAGAAAATTTTAATTAAGATTGAGAAAGCTATTTTTGAAGTAACTAATACGTATGTTTAGAAATTAAGAAATGTAGGTTGTATTTTCATAGATTGGGATTCAAGCATAATGAAGCATCGGGATCAGGTTGCCCTTCCTTTTAAAGGAAGCCTACATCAGCCTACAAAACAAAAAATAGATAGGAGCAAGGTCTCTTGGATACCACTTCCATCCATTTTTTACAAGCTCAATTTTGATGGGGCAGCAAGGGGAAACCCAGGTAAATCAGGTGCTGGTATCTCTATTTGTGATTGTAAGGGTTTACTTGTTGGTGCCAAGTTAGTTTAAATTCCATATTAGGTACAAAAAATGTCGCATAAGCCCAAACTCTTTTGCATGGGCTAAACATGGCCATAAAACTCAAGCTACCACAAATACAAATAGAAGGGGACTCTCTCTTGATAATAAATTCCTACAAACAAAGACATGTTCAAAACTATAAATTAGCTTACATTCTACAATAAGTTTGGTTATTAATTTGAACCAATTAGAAGCATACCAAATCACTCATTGTTATAGGGAAGGAAACTAAGTGGTAGGTTACTTGGATAATATAGGTTGCAACCAACAAGAAGATGAAATTTTTTGTGACCAAAAATTCTATCAATCTACACCAAAAGGTGGTAGACATCCTTGTTCACGAAGGCTTTAGTGTGGATTGACAAGTTGGAAAACTTATGCCCACCTAGAGCAAGGAGGATGTCATTGTATTGGCATCGATCAATACTAAGCATACTAAAATTATTTTTATTCACATGTTTACTTTGTTTTGCAAGTATACGGAACATATCATAGTTTATAAAAACTATGCTTCAGGTTTAAGGTATAATCATTGCGAGGATTTATTGCCATCAAAGAATCAATCAAAGTATAATACTTTTGCCAATACACATCATGTTAATTTAAAAAGACAAGGGTAATCAATCTAAGACATGTTTCATGCACTCACTTGTTGCCAAGCTTGGCAAGTCGATATTAAAAGTGAAAAAATAAGTCAAATTATGCATAGTGCTTCTGGAAATTCTCTACAAAAAATGGTGTCAAGAATTTTATGTCTCTTCTAGTAAGCTCTCGACAACAAGGGTGGTGGGCTTGCAAGGGCTCATCTATGCAGGCTTGGTGGGTCTGCAAAGACTCCTCTATGTAGGCTTAAGGTGTGGTGGGCTTTAAAGGGTTTCTCTATATAGGATTCATTAGCAGTGGTAGTAATGGCTTCGTCAATATCGATAGAAAAGTCTTCGGCAGCAACAGTAAAGGATTTGATAGTAGCGAAAACAAAGGCATTGGAAATGACATCAATTTTCTCATGGAATACTACCCAAGGAACTACTGAGCACCATTTCCAATCCTAAATTGGGAAATCTCTTTCTCAGGTTGCATTGGTCAGGCTGAGATGGAACAAGCTTTCAAGCTTCAATGCTTGAATGTGCTACAGTGCATAAAATGTGTCATAGGCAGTTCTAGGAAAATTCACTGATGGAAAATTCATCATCAACAATTCACCACAGGAAAATTTACTACCACCAGCAATTCACCGCTACGGAAAATTAACCGCCAAAAATTCATGCAATTAATTTTTTGTGCAATGAATTGTCATGGTGGTGAATTTTCCCGCGGTGAATTGTTGGCAGTGAATTTTCCATCGGTGAATTACTGGTGGTGAATTTGTCGTATGTCATCATAGGCGAGGAAATCCTTCATCCACAAGCATAGAGGTTACTTTTTCCTTCACAACTTCTTTTTGTGTTCATTTTAAATTTGTTAGATTTGTTACAATGGTTTACATCTATTCAACACATTGAAAATGAGGTTGTAAATGAAATGTTCCTACAAAAAAATGCTCTTCTAGAAAGTGTTCAAGCTTATGACTTTAGGAAAGGTTAGGGCTATGTGGGGGGTCTGTTCCCTAGGCATTTTTTGCTGCACAAACGAGCTTATGTTTATTTTTATAATGCAATTAAACACTCATTTGAAATGAGTAATATCAAATACCTACATAGGGTCGTCAACCTAAATGCAAATGATAATACTTCTACAAGAGATTTCAAATAAGTCAAAAATATTAATGACAACCCTAGAAAAGTGTGAAAGTGTGTTACAAAATTCATTCCAATTATTTAAAGTTATGGATTTATGGTTTCATTTAGGTGGGGATATGGTTGCAAACTTCAAAGAAAGTATCATGCAATAGCCTTTCTTCTGGCCCATGAGCGTCACCCCAATATTGCACCAGTCTCCAATTCTTGGTCTCCTCTAGTTTCTCATGTGAAGGTTGAATTCCAAGAACAATAAGGTGAGAATTCGATTGAGATATGTCATATGGAATAATAGAGGGGATGAATGCTATTGTGTATCTAATTGGTTTTTTGACTTTCAGTTCTCATGCATATAAACTCGTCATTGTAATTTTCATGCATATAATCCAGATGATGTAATCTAGACTATATTAGCCAATTTTTGTTTCTAGTAGCATACATATGTAATATATATTTATAATCAATATAATATATAAGCTCTGCCTTTTATCCAAAAAAACCACTTTTTTTTTTTGGAATAATAATTAAATAATTGGAAGTTATGGATTTAATGGTTTCATTTTATCTTCGACATGGTTGTATCTATATATTTGTCAAAATAATAAGGTATTGACATTTTTGTGTGATTATTCAATAAATTTTATAGGTGATTGAGGTGCAACAAAGGAAAACCTAGCAACCCATATTGGGAACAAACCTTAAATCTTGTATCTTGGTCTAGCTTTTAGGAGGTTGAGTCGCCCTATGTATACAACCAAGTGAGAATTTTTTATGGTATCCCTAACCTTAGCTAGTCACCTTATCAAGACGATGGTCAACAAAATCTCTCATCTTTACCTAAATATTATACCAGTGGTGAGCTAAAGAATCCTTAGCTTTGGGAGTGAGCATTAATAACTAGGTTTCAACATCAAGCACCTTTGTCCTAACCAATTAATAAGATGCATTAACATAAATAAATAAAATAATAATAAATAATAATTTCAACCAACTTAAACCCATGCATTACTATTTAAAAATAAAATGAAAGAACATAACATTAAAATAAATAATATAAAATAAACCCAAATATAACATAAAAGTTAAAAAAGATGAAAGGGAAGGAAAAAGTCATGGCATTATGCCAACAATCAAAGGAGGGCATTTTTCTTCTTTTATACATAGGAGGAAACCTACATTAATGTAGAGAGGGGGTACTAGAGAAAATAAGAAGACCACAAGAGTAATTCACCCCCAATGTATATGTCGCCACTAATTATGTTTCTTTACATTTTCCAAGGTTTCCTTTTATTCTATGCAATATCCTGCTATGCTTTTATCCTATAGAATAGGATGACCCGATCCTACTGTAATTTATTTTATTTTGTTCTATTTCACAAATCAAATCAATTTCAAGTTGGTAGTATGTGATCATGGATATAATCAAACTTCTTTATTGATGAAATTCAGTCGTGCTCAACTAGGATTTCATATTCTCAATACTATATCTTATATCACTTAATCATATTGTAACCAAAATCCTTCAGTTTCTAAATTCTTTTGGGGTGGAAAAACTTATCGTTAGTGGTCTAAGGGTGAACAATGTCAAAATACATTAGGCTAGGTAGGTTCACTACTTGGGAATGTTGACAGTTGTTGTCATTGATGTCAATACTGATGGTTGTGTTGTTGTCATTGATGTCAACACTGATGGTTTTCATTGATGTTAACACTAAGGAGATTGTTGGCAGTTGTTGTCAACATTTATTGTTAGTTATAATTGATGTTAATAATTGGAATTGGTTGTCTTTTTTTGGGCCAATAAAGTGGTTGTATCTCATGCCTTATCAAATAAGAGAAGAATTGAGGAAGTTCATGGATGTCATGACTTATCAAAGAAGTATTATTGTTGGCATTCATATAATGCATTATTACTATCAACAAAAGTTGATTTCATAGTAATATATTAAGATGAGGATTAGAAACATTAGGATGAGGATTAGAAGCATGAATAATGTTGGAGAGATATTTTTGAACCTATCTACAGTTTGTCGAGCATGCTCTCTCCTGATGTTCCTGATAATATATGTGTTGTTAAAAGGAAGTTTTGGACTCTGCAAGTTGCTCAAATGTTTTTGGTTCAACATGTTGCATTGAATTCTATCTGAGAGAACACTCTACATTCCTCCATAGTTGTAGTTATAGTCTTGTGGTTTTGTATTCAATATCAGTGCTTTGTGTAAGTTACACTCCTATATTTTTAGGTCACTTGTATTACCGAGGAGGTTCCTATGAATTGCAAAAGGTTGGCAGTGTTACTAGTTGTCTGGACTAGTCTGGGAAATTCTCCACATTTCTCTACATTGATGTCTCTACTCCTTTGGCTTGGCGAATGTGTTCACAATGTCTATGCAATGTTTCAGTTCCAATCTCATATGCTCAAGTGGTTTTCATGTCTTTCTACAAAAGCTACATCATCTAGTTATGTATTTTGTGTTTCCTAAACAAAGGCTTTTTTACCTATTTTATCTATGGTGGTTGATGATGACATGACAGTATGAAATAAGTTTAGGGAAGTGATGTTGGATGTTCAAGGAGCATCCCTATGCTATCTGCATGTTTCTAATTGGCTGATTTTATGCTACATTGCATCTTGAGTTGGCTTTCTGGGTTATTTATAGGTATCTAGCTGACAAGGCTTGTTCATTTTCTTGGGTCATGTGCTTGGGGGCTACACCAGCAATAGAAGATCTGTCATGATAGATTTGGGTCCTGACCTATCCTATTTAGGACCGCATCAAGTAAATTCAATTGAAATAGTGTTTATGGGTTGACTAGTTATGTGCTTTAATGTCTCATCCACATGTTTCCTTGATGTTGACTTAGGTTGATGTGCACCTATGTGTAAGTAATTTTGGATCACATTGAAAGAAGTGTTAATATTTTTTTGGTCCTCTCTATCCTTAGGATAGGACCACATCATGCTTTGGTGGTCAACTAGTTGAATTCATTGTTTATTCTCTTCATGGCCAACCTAATTGAATAATTAAAGTGTTATGGTGGATATAAATGCAAGATCATTTCAGATGCAACAAGATAGAAAAAGTGTACAAGTGCAAAAAGTGTGTGAACGATTTGTAATGAATATCCAATAGAAATAGTGCTAAAGATTATGAAAGGAAAGATAAATTGAGCTTGAATGCCTCAGTCAATAGAGAGTTGTGTTGGCAATATTTGGGATTATCTTATAAGTCTTTTGTATCCTTCTATGAGATAGTGAATCTCATCAGGGCCTCTATATCTTGCTCTTTGAGTTTGTTGGTACTTTAATGCTGCAAGCCATTTTTGTATCTTGCTCTAAGGCAATGAGCCTTTTTGCAAGTCTTTTGGCAATGAGCCTTATATTGTGAGTTAACTCTCACTGTGGTTAATTGCTCATTGGGTTTTCCACGTAAATCTAGTGTCTCCTTATGCATGTGTGTGTTCTCTATGTCTTTCTCTTTGCTACTAATCTAATCACTACTATATCTTTCATTAGTAAAGTTTGTTGAAGGTGTTAAAGATTAAATTGCTATATTCTTCCATGTTACTGCTCTACTTAAAGTTCCATCTTTATTTGCTAAAGGAGTTTGTGTTGTGCTAAAAGTTTCAAGTTTCATAAGGGGTTAATTTTTGTGTAGAATGATTCATCCCCCCTTGTAGTCTTCAGAAGTGTTCAACAATTAGTTAGAGCCAAGTTCCTCTATAGAAGCCTAACAACTTGAGACAAAGATCCGAAATGGCACATGATGGTTCATACAAGGGTAGGTTTGATGGGACTAGTTACGCCTTCTAGAAATTGAAAGTGGAAGGATACCTAAACTCTCTTGGGTTTGGGGTGTGGAAATCAACCAAAAGTGGTTATACTACTCCAACCACTCCTCTTATAGATCTAGCTGAAATATGATTGTATGAATGCAATGCCAAAGCCAAGAATGTTTTTGATTAAAAAATGGATTTTGAAGGGGCCTGAAACCCTTTACAAAAGAAATCAATTGAAACTAAAGAAAACAACACTAAGCATAAATCATCCCATCAACAACAAACCAACAACAAAATGTCAGCCAAAAAGGAGGACCCCAACCAGCAACACTACATTTTTCTTAGAATATCAGCTGCCTCCATGTCGCTCATCATAGCCTTCTGAGCATCATACAAAACATCAAGTAGTTCTTTACCGGAAGCCCCAACCTGAGCCTTAGTCTTGTTTCTAGTTCTAGCACCAGACTGTCCCTATGTATTCACCTTAGTAATCAAAACATTACTCTTATCCCCACCCTTGACATCAATAGAAACCTCTTCCTCCATCAACTTACCAACAACACCAATCTCTTTAGCATGAAAAATTTACTTATGCTTCTTGGCACTAACCAAATGAGAACACCAACAAAATCAAAGTTAACAACATACTTAGTCACCTCCCCACCTCTGAACACACTAGCACAAATTTTCTCCATTTGATCCTCGAGGGTGAGGATTCTACCTTCCAGATTATGTTTCATCTTAAGAGTTTCCTCTGCCACAATGTTTAAGGAATCAAGCAATTCATTAATCTAGTTTTGGACAGATGAATCTTCAGCCTTACTCACCACACCCTTAACTTTGACATTAGTCATATTGAGTTCATGAAAAACTATTTGAACAATTTGAACAAAACAATGGAACCCTCTCTAGCAGTTCCCAACACATCAAAGATATCTTCCCTATCAATATTAAAAACCCCCTTCCTCGCAGCATCTTCCTCCTCAGAGGAACTAACCTTATCCTGACCGGCAGAGATTTCCTTACCTTTCCTAGCTACAACCAGTGTTTTGATTTTGCAGATGGAATTCACAATCTCCTCAGCCACATCCTTTCTTTTCTTTAGCCTCTCCAAGTCCACAGCCTGGGTATCCACAACAATCAGACCACTAGCAACCCCAGTCTTACCTTTCTACTGCAAGTCTGAGTTTACACTCGGAGAATCATCAACATCTAGACCACTCGTTATCGTGAGAGGAGAGACCCTCTCCAACAATTGACTCGCAGTCCTTAGAACCTGTTTCTTCTTACTTTCCTCCTCTAGCTCCTTCTTCTTAGTCACAGGGGGTAGCAAAGAAGCCTCACCATACAAAGCATTCTTCTCCTTCCCACCACTACTCGACAAATCAACAACCACCTCGTCACTACAAGTTTCATAACCCTTGTTAGCACACGACTCCCCTTTTTTGTCTCTCCCATAGTAGGGGATTGAGGACCCACCTCCAAAGAGGAAATTGAGTCTGGGACAAAGTCCACATCCTCCTCAAAATCCGACTCCTTTTCCAAAATAATTTTCCTTTTCTTCCCTTTTTTACTAGTCGGTTCCTCTTTTGAGGCAGTCTCATACTCCTTCATCGGCTTAGACTAGTACTTACCCTTCAGGGTAGCAATTGGCTTAGCCACCTCAAAAGACTTCACATATTTAGAAATTAAAAGGATTAACCCCACATGCAAGACAAGATTTTTAGGGTTTTTCTTATGGTCCTTGAGACTAGAATCCAGCAACACCAGTAGATAATAAGGAAAGGAAGTCCTTTTCTTACGGCGGAAATGATTGAACAAAATGAAGTGGTAAGCATTTACCATGGAGAAGCAACCCTCCAAAGTAATAAAACACATTAGTTATTTGGCCACATCTCCCCACAACACCTTAAGAGAGCTCCTCTAGTAGCCCCCACTCCTCGCAGTCTTCAATTCCTTGGCTTTGTCCCCCTTGAAGAAGATTTGCATAGAATTTTGTGACTCCTTTTTGTCTCTAAAAGCCAAAGCCAAGAATGTTATCTTGTGTAGGTTGGCTAATTTAGAACTTTTGAAGGTGATGAATTGCAACTTTTCCAAATATTTTTTGGAAAAGCTCAGTAGTATTTGTGAAGGAGACACAAAAGTGAAGCAAGCTAAGATGCAAATCTTCAAAATTATATTTGAGACTCTAAAGATGACTGAAGATTAATACATTGCAAGTTATATGCTTTAGGTACAAGGAATTTTCTTTGGGATCTCTGAACTTGGTGGAGAAGTAAAAGAAAGTGAAATTGTAATTTAAAAGGCTTTGAGATCTCTCCCAAAATCTTATAGTCATAAAGTATTAACCACTAAAGAATCTAAAGACTTTGATCAGTATTTAGTTGATGAAATTTTGGTACTCTTACTACCTTTGAGATGAGAGAATTTGGTCAAGATGTTCCAAAGAAAGAAGTTTCTTTCAAAGTTAACAAAAAGATTGAAGATGAAGTTGTTGATCAAATTGATGAACTTGATGAAGTTGAAGCAAACTTTATGAGAAGACTAAAGAAAGGTACTAGACAATGCAAAGTTAAGTTACCTTTTAAATGTTTCAATTATGGAAGAATAGTTCATTTTGCATCCAAATTTCCCTATAAAGGATTGGATGATAGTAATAAAAGAGATAAGGTCAAGAAGGGTCTCTATTGTAAAGAAAGCAGTGGTTCCTCTGAAGATGAGGAGAATGATTCAAATGATGAAACTCTCTAAATATGGATTTCAATACTACTGATAGAAAATACAATGTTGAGATATGTAAGGATTCAAGCTCCTTAAGTGATGAAGACATATTTCCTCTAATTTGGATCTGGAATCTATAGAACTTGAAGGTTGGAACTTTAATTCAAATGAATGGGGGATTGACTTTGAAGGAAAAATCCAGTCTACATTAGAAGAATTGAATAAAGAAAGAGGTCTAAATCACAGATATGAAAGCTTGCTTGTAGAATCAAAAGAAGAATTTGAAAATTTGATAATTCAAGTAAAAGAAGGTAAAAGATATAAAATCATACTAAAATAGGTAGAAGGGATGATCTTTGATTTGAAAATAAAGGTTGAAGAGGGAAAGAGGACTAAAGATTGCTTGAATATAAAACTCAAAGACAAATGGATGCCTATATATTGTACCCTTTTCCATCATTTGAACCTTCTTTGATTCTTCACCACTAACTGCCACCTTTTTAGTGATTCCTTAGTAGTATTATTTGTCTCTTTATTTTTCTCAACATCATGATCCTCTTGATTTTCCTCTAATTCATTGTTACAATCTTCATGAGATTCTTGAATTTTCTCTTCCTTGAATTTCCTTTGAACTTCTTTATGTGTAATATTTTCTAATGTAATTTTTTTCCTTCTACACCAAAGCTTCATGAACTTCTTTTTCACATTGATATTTTTTGTTCCCAAAGATTCTAACCAAGGATAACCAGGAAAAATATCCAACCCATCTATATCCAAAGCATTAAATTTTGAATGCACAAAACATACTTATCCATAGAGAGCTTTAAATATTCAAAATTTTGAATATACATACCTAATATTCGACTATCCTTGATGTTCTTTGCTTGTGCATGTAGCTTCTTAGCTAATTCCATGTTGATGAAGTATACGTGTTGCTAGGGTTTATAGAGATAATAACATTTTCCTTTTGAATGCACCCATGAAATTGAAGGATCAAATCTTCCAAGTCCTTGGAGTTAAAGTGCATGTACACCAGTATCATATCCTTGTTCTTTTAAGTTTTCTCCTTCTCCTTCTACTTCTCCATCTTATTTTTCTTCTTCCTCCTCATCTTCTTCATTTTCTTCATCTGTGTATTCCTTTTCTTATTTACTTAATTCCTCATATTCTCCATTTTATTTATTTTATTCCTCCTTTTCTTAACTTCTTCTTTATTTTCTTCATCCTCTTCTTCCTCTTCTTATTTTGGAGCTCATCTATCTATGAATTCTTATTCTAACTTTCATCCAAGGAAGAAATATCCTCATCCAATGGCTCATACCGTTGTCTAGCTTCACCTCTTAAACAACAATGAAAGTATATTTTCCATACTATAGAATTTCTATCAGATATTTTATATTTGTACCACCATTCTAATGTATCTACACTTCCATCAAAAGTAATAATCTCAATTGAAACAAGTGATTAAGAAAAAATTATTTCAATAGATAACCATTGTACCACATTCAATTGAACCAACTTTGATACGAACAATACATGATGAAGTCAACCTCAAATTAAAAAATGAAATTAATAACCCTTAATGAATTTTGATTCTTTTTCTATAAATGTAAAAATTTCATAAAAATGCCTTGATTTATGACGTAGAAGGAAAATTTATGAAAAATAATTAAATTGCAATAACTCACAAAATATTGATGATAAAAACCTGATTTTAATATTGTAGCTTCCTTATATTATCCTTTAACTTTAGTAAAAAATAATAATGAAAAATTCAAAGTTATTTGAAGAGGTTAATTGTCAAAAACTAGGGTTTCATCTACCTTTTCCCAAATCGATTCTTGGATACCACTTAATAAGATCCACACATATAATAATAAAAATAATATCATGAAAAATATAGATAACACATAGACCAAGAGATTTTTGTGGGTCATATGCACTAATATCTAATATATGCTAAAATAGAGTAAACCCTTGAGGTAGGGTAACACCATATAAATACACCTTATAAGGAAGAAGCCACTCCATGCTATATCTCCAAGAGATCTCAAATACAATAGCATACTTCACACATTATTATAATGATAATCACCTCCTTTATATAGACCTCTTCCCAATAATACAATGGAGGGTTAATCCTAATGAAGGCATACTCAGCTCCTAATATAGTTAATTACACAAGTTATTCACATGACTCAATATAACTAACTTAAGGGATGTGTGCCACATGTCGACATCTTCATCTATCTAAATACATTATAATAGATCATATCCCTAAGTACATAAAAAATGTTATGCCCCTACCCCTATAGTGTGTATAGTGTTATGAGTAGTCGACTTGTGGCTACCTTAACTCTTAATTAAGTCAAATTATCATTACTATATTGTTATTTTGTTATTTAGGCCAACCAAGGCTTAAGTCTTATATAGGGTTATCTAAGATGGCCTAGGTGATATACTAGGAATAAGTATGGTATATATAGGAGGTATAGGTAGGTTATTATCATCATGTGGAGTATTGAGTTCTTATTGAAGAATATTGGTGGCATCTCCCTTGAAGTGGATTAGGAGGTTTCCCCCTTGAAGTGACATATTATTATCAAGTATTTTCAGAATATTTATTATCACATTTTTCTATTGTGCAAGTTATTTCATTACAAGTGGTATTAGATCATGAGCTCAGCATCATGATGACAAGGCATTTTTTTTCAATTTTGAAGGTCATTTTGTGAAATACATATCTCCCATATTTTGGAAAAAAAAAATTTCTGGTTTTTAAAGGGTTTTGAAAGAGAATATTAAAGTAGCCACAAAACCGATTTTAGAGGAATTAGAGCATAATTCAGTGATATATTGTAAAATTAGGGTTTTTTCCCAATTTATTTAGAAAGTGTGTATCTTCCAAATCCTATCAAATTTATTGGACTCACTTTTAGTGGGTTTTTGTAGAAGTAAGAGAGTAATTAAGTGATTTGTTGTAGAATTAGGGTTTCCAACAAATTCACTCTCAAGGTTGTAAAGCGCTTAATTTTTAGGGTATTTCTCTAGGAAAGTGCAAACTAGGCCTTACTAAGTTACATAAAAAAATTGAGTACTTTGACTTCATTTATGTGAATTATTACAAAATGATCTTTCTAGAACTCCTTCACATCCAAAAGTAGCCAAAAAAAAGAAGAAAATAACAAGAAGTGGAGAAAGAGAAAGAGAAAGAGAAAGAGAAAGAGAAAGAGAAAGAGGAAGAGAAAGAGAAAGAGAAAGAGAAAGAACAAGAATAAGAACAAGAACAAGAACATGAGCAAGAGAAAGAGAAATAGAAAGAGCAAGAACAAGAGCAGGAACAAGAAGAACATGAAGCAATAGTAGAAGAAGAAGAAAAAGTAAAAAAGGAGATTAAGAAGAAGAAAAAGAATTAGTATTGAGGATAATGCTTTTGTAAAGAGGAGGGAAATGTTATGCCCCTACCCCTATAGTGTGTATAGTTTTATGAGTAGTCATCTTGTGGCTACCTTAACTCTCAATTAAGTCGTATTACCATTATTATATTGTTATTTAGTTATTTAATAGGTTGGCCTAAGGCTTACATAGGGTTATCTAGGTCTATCTAGGTGATATCCTAGGTATAAGTATGGTATATATTTGAGGTATAGGTAGATTATATTACCATCATGTTGAGTATTGAGTTCTTATTGAAGAATATTGGAGGTACCCCCCTCAAAGTGGCATATTATTATCAAGTAATTTACTATCATATTCTTCTATTGTGTAAGTTATTTCATTATACATTGTAGCCAACAAATTGCTCTAGTTTTCAAGAAAAAAATTATCATATACAACATACCAAGCACTATATAGGACCTCCACCTCCACTTGCACTTTGTCCATATGGATCAACTTGCCAAGAAAAATTTGTGTTTCAATAGTATCTTATGAGTTACATGGCCCTATTGGAACGACTATCATAGTGAGCTAATTATTAAGCACATAGGATATTCTATTATATCCTCACATTGGGTGCAACTAATATATGATGACTTAATTTACATAAACTAATCACAAAAAATCTAGCATTGATAGTATATTTAAGAAGACAATTCATTGATAGTGTAACTCAAAAACTACATGACATCAATATACTTGCATTAACATTTTATAATATTGTTCTAGGAAGTCATAGAGAATTTTATATACACAAGAGATTATTGATATAGGTACAAATAACAACATCAAGGTTTTTATCATGTACATAGATTCCTTTGGTTACTAGAAGCATCAAAGATGGGCACAATCATTTAAAAAAAAAATGTTGGAGTAAAAGATGGAACATTTTTCAATAAATATGGTTTTAACATGGAATCCTTATATTCCATCCCAAAGAAAGTACACAATATATTGATCTCCTCTTAATGATTCATGGTTGCTAGAAATTGCAAAGATGCTTTTGTGAACCCCCTTAAAAACTATTGGGAGTTAGTCAATCATGTATAAAGAAGCATCAAATACATTGAGCGAACATATTTATGTAAAAAAGGTTATAAGATTGAATGTCATGTTATAAAAATCCATTTGCATAATGCATAGAATTTTCCTTGATATTATTGAAATTCAACACAAAGAAGAGCTAGAGGCTCCAACATAGCAATTGATCAATTATCTTCAACATTCATTATTACATTTCAATGGATTTATAAAGTCTTTCATATTCCAACTATCTAAACTACCTAACAACCAACTAATAACTAATCTCTATTTAATAAATTAACATTAGCAAGTCAATCCGTTATTTATTATGCATAATTATGTTATGTACAATATGATGGAGGAGCATCTAGGGTGTAAGAGCAATTTTGCATCAACCAAAAAAAAATGTTTCTTTTCAATAAGGGATAAATTTCGCAAGTTATTATTTAGTAAGTTTGTATTTATTCGCATATGGGTACGAAGTCTTACACAGACCTTCGAAATGGTAAATTGAAGCCAATGGTGAATAAATCACTTCAATATCATTAATCATTTGAGAGATATTAAAATTTTAATTTTTGAAAATCTTGCTAAAAACGTTCGAAGTCAATTTTGAAGCACCTAGAGGCTCCGGATGGGCCTGGAAAGTGGTCAAAAATCAAAATGTACCTTCTGGTACCATTTTTGGCCAAGCGTATCCTTGAGAGCTTTCTGAAAAGCTTTTATAATTGAAAATCTTATGGTCGGATTGAAAGCTATGACCCTGCGAAGTTGCACTACTAAATATAATAAAATTTTGAAGTTTCTTATGTGGGGTTACACTTTCTAGAAGATTCTTGGGCAGTTACTAATTCCAGATAGAGGATGCAAATGGGGTTTACAGAGAGAGGGTAGAGCAGAGTAGATTGTGGCTCCAATTTGCATATTTATGTAATCAAAAAGCCCATGTGATATTGTAGTTTCATTTTCATTTCAGTGATAATAGAAAATATTTACTTCCTTCTTGTATTTTGTTTTTGCAATTCTCTTCTTGTTGTTGTGAGTTTCAGATTGTAAGGGGATTACCCTTCATCACAATAATTCATAACACCCCCTTTAATACTAACATAGAAACTTTTATGTTTGCCTCCTTTCAATAAAAATCTTTTATGTTTGCCCCATTTAATAAAAATATCTTCTTTGAATGTTGGTTTCCATCAATAACACAAATATTTCAAAGTATATCAAATTCCCCAATTTTTTTCTCTAAAAATAAAATTCTCTCCAATTACAAATAAATTAGTATTCTCCTTATATCATTTACTCATACATAGTAACTATGTGATCATGCAAGGTAAAAAGTAAGCGATTTTGACAAAGTAAATAGAATTATAACTGCCTTATCTGCTTGTGTAGAATCACCAAATCTATCTCAACTTTCTGTCACACACACATATTTTGTATGGACCGCTTGAGAAGTGAAAGTCATTCCATCTATGGTGGACTGGGAATTTTTGTTGTTGTTGTTGGGATCTTCAATGAGGCAACTGCCCACACTTACTCTAAGTTTTTTATTTGCAGAAGAAGAGTGAAGTTCTATCTAGGAGTTTTTCATTACTAGCCCATGACTTTCATCATTGCATAGATGATTTATTTTGCATGGAGTAGGGGAGAGAAGCCCATAGTGGAGTGGGGTCTAATAGTGGGGATAGAAGTAGTCCTCACTGAGTCTCATAGTGAAGCACCTTAATATCCAATTGCAAAACACTTTTTATCCATAAAATACACAAACTAACAAATCATGTGATGCCACATCAGCACACCAATAAAACATGACTTAGTGCATCAATATCGGTCTCACATTTTTTTTTGGCCTTTTTTGGATACCTAAACAAAAAGCATGTTGATGTGGCCCTAAAACGAAATATAGAAGCACATGCATTGTCAAATAAACTATTGTACAAAATTGGGAGTACTGATTTGAAATTTCCACATAGAATTTTAAGAAAGGCGAAATTAGGATACTCCACTATGGGCCCCTCTCCCCTATGTCTTCTAGTTTAGATTATTTTCCACCAAATACTTCTCAAGGTGACTTCTTACCAAGGGCAGACAACAACCTTGAAAAACTAGAGCTTCATGTCCCATGATCAAGGGTATCATGTTTTCATAAACATTCCTACTATTTTCTACAAAATTGTGTATCGTTGTCTTCATCATTGCATTTTTTCTCAAGAAAAACAATTGAATTAGGCCTTAAATCTGACAGACGGACTGTAACCAATGGGTCCCTCATTATCTGCCAAGCGTACCAACAACTGACCATATTTCTCAATCAACTTGTATACCTTCTTTTTGTGAACCATCTTCTTCTCAGTCCTAGACAGCAATGTTGCATCATGCCAGAAATGGCTCTATCATGTTTGGTGGATGGCAGGTCAGATGATTCTTGGCCAACCGACCAAAATTTGTTATCCTTGCGTGCAAGTTTCCCCAGGTCCGCTTGATTCATTTTCTCATCAAGTGATCTCATGAAGGCATCCTGATCTACTTTCTCCTCTTTGCTAATAACTTTCCAGATGACAAACTGAAAACCAAGCGACGTAAATAGTGATAACTTATCCCCATTGTATTTTCTACTTTTTGGTATGAAAAAATTGTGAGTTAGAAACGATGACACAAAAAGAGGTTAGAACAACTGTTTTATGGGGTGATTTACATGCACCTCAAAACCTTCGAATTTTTAATGTAGATAACCTTCTTAAGCAAAGATTTGTTTCAAAATTCAACCAAAATAAACAAAAATAAATTGTATATATATATATGGTGAATGTCACAGGTTTATATGTGGTTTCCACTATCATTATATGGATGAGCAAAATAATGACTATTGTATATCATTATTACATTGTTATTGTATGAACCACTCTGGAGAAAGAAGGACAAGCAAATGGAGGGTGAACAAAGAGGTTCAAAAAACCTACTCTGATATTATATTGAAATTCAGATACAAAAAGAGCTAGAAGCTCCAACACAACAATCAATCAATCATATTCAACATTCCTTATTACATTTCAACATCCTTATAAAACCTTTCAACTTCCAACTACCTAAAATACTCGGCAACTAACTAATAACATATCTCTATATTATATAAATTAACATTAGCATGCCAATTTATTATTTATTATACATAATTATGTTATGCAATAATTTTAAATAGATATGTGGCAACAATGGGAATAAATCTTATGAACTAGCAAGAAATAATAAGAGTTTAAACATATGCATCCTTGAGATGCTTGCAATATGGAAAACAAATATAGATTACCAACCCATAATTTCATGAAGCTTGTTCTCAAAAGCTAAGAGAAGTCAAAAAGCTAAGTGAAAATGTTAACCAAGATTTTAAATATAGAAAAATATGAAGATAAAAGTTTGATACAATATCTGAAATTCATGACAAAGAGTGTTGTAGACCACAATAGAGGAGTACAAGAAACATGAACTTTCATCTTACTAAATGTTAGAAGAAAAAATACTCGGACATCTAACAACAACTACAAATAATTCTAACTAACAACCAATTAAATAAAGTTCTATAAGCAATGCCCTCCTCAGTTCGAAAGTATCTCTATAATTTAATTAATACAAATGTTCTCAAATTTTCCTCTCATAAAAATAGGTGCAAATGAAAAGAGAGAACAGAAAATGCAATTGTGAACGTGCTCCCCTACTTACACTATTCCATGGGAAGATTTAATATTTTGGAACATTTTTTGGAGCAAGGTTCTCCTATATATAGGTACAAACATAGACCTAAAAAATAAGAGATAATCACAAATTTAAAATGTTAATAATGTCAACATTTGCATGGCATTGCTCTTCAATTCATACCCACAAGAAAGATGGGCCTATAACATGCCTACTCTTCCTCTTAATTCACTATTAAACCAACCTATCAATTAGCACCCAAGAAACAACTTGCACTAAGAACCATTATGCAACACTACAAAGATTGTGTGTTCAAATAAAATTTGCATATAATCATTCAAAGAACAAGGAGCAATAGGAATTGAAAATCATTCTTAATCTATTGCATCAGGAATTCACTTAATAATCCAAGCTCAAAAAAATAAAACCCACTACTTGTACTCACACCTATACAAATTGTTTCTTTTAACATACATGTCTCATGTTCAAACATGTATCTCTTATGGTTCCAATATAAGAAATGCATTTGTTACAAGGACAATCTTTGACACTATTTCAAAAAGGGATGCAAAACATCAAATACATTCTCATAGCTGAGATGAGCTTTAGAGGCCCAAAGCTACTTATAAAAATAGATGGTTGTGTATATGAGTCATTCCCCATCAACAACAAAAATGCTTCAATGGTGTGTCCATAATCCTCATTGATGATCTTTCCTAGCTACCACCTATCATGGACAAACCCACATATACATCACACTCAACTACAAGATTGTTATGGCAAACATTTTCCACAACTTTCACACCAAAAGTTTTATTCAACGAGAAATGAATATTTATTATCTAAAAACAACTCATGTCATATTATAGAACATATTCAATACAATACCAATGTAAAAATATTAAGAAAATCTCATAAATCACACAAATAAATCACTAACTAGAATATAGTTAAAATAATTTAACCTCTTAATTCATTTTTTGTCACAATCCATCTAGCTACACTACATATTAATAAGATGTTGAAGATACTAAACCTTCCAATAAAACTTTAAAGTAGCATGCAAAATACATAATGAAGAGCAAGAAATGGTGTTGATGACAATCACATACAACACGATTTACTCATGCACATAGACCAACAAGTAATGCTAACAACAATCTTTTGGATTAAATTTGACCATATCAATGGATCATTAGAATAAGTCACCACCATTGGTTACATTCTCAATTCTAAACCACCATATATACCAATGTATGTGGTAGTACAATCTGATAACTATGGTTACCTAGGATGGGACAAAGTCAAACCAAAATCTTATGCCTTTGATACCTATGAAATTTGGTAATTGTAGAGAAGCCCCAATATCCATCGCTTGGGAAGTTATAATTTCACAAATCTCAAGGCCTCACATTAGAAAGGCTACAATAAATATTTGTGAGATTGAAAGAGAAGGATTCACATTTACAGCTATATCCAAAGTCAATTTCATAGAAATCTCTACATAGAATGCAATTTTTATTTCAACTGATACACAAGAATATAAAAAAAAATTACACCATCCTCATGTTACACATCCAACTATACGATATTTTCTTCTACCCTCCTTGCTAATTTAAACTAAATTCATCACAATAATGTTACTTATATTCTTATGATACAATGTATAGGTGAATGAAAAACACAACAAATGCATAGTTGGTGATGAGGACTCACAATTCAGTACAAGTAATAAAGAGGATTTCTCTATGTTATTGGATATTTTTTCTCAATCTTCCAAAGGATTTATTATTTTCATGTTTTGATTGTTGGCAATATGTTTTTTCATTGATGTCAGCTCAATATGTGTTGTCATTGATGTCAACTTGAGGTCATGTTTGAATAGTGATGTTGTATAGAAGTTGAAGAGGTTGAAGACAGATTGTTGATGAGACAATGGAAGATTTGAGAGAGATGGTTTGACATAGATGAACTTGGGGTCAGCATGTTTGAGGCAATTCAGTTTAGAAGACTTAGTAGATGCATAAGGTGATAGTATGTCTTTCTGGAAGCATGTCATGATCATGGTTAAGATAGTTGCACATTGTTGATCATTTTCTCCATGCTTCAAAGGGTTAGATGAAAGTCAGTTGCATTTCTACTTTTACTTGCTTTGTTGAGAAAAATTGTCAAGGAAAAAACTACATATTTTCCTAAGTTAGTGACCCTAATTTTGGTTTTCATTCCTCTACATTGCATATTCTATTATGGTTGTGCAATTCTAGAGTTAATTTTGGAAGCTAGCAAAAGAGGTTGTTTCCAAATTCATGCTCTTAGATGTTATTGTTCTCTAGATTGCAGTATAACAGAGTTAAGTGTCTCATATATTCTCTAATTTGCTCTGCATTTCTCCAGAGTAGTAGATATGGTTGTGAAAACTTGGGGACATGTTCAGAGATGTGTATGGGTTCATCCATATGTGTTTCAAATTTTATGGTGAACTACAATACAAAATCGTAAGTGTTGATGTGTCATAATCAGTATGGGATGCTTTGTTCTTGTATGTCCAGTGGGTTTCTTCATTTACACCAACATATGATGATCAAATTCTTCAGTCCAAAGGTTTTAAGGATGTTGTTGATTACCTATATTGTTCACATCTTGGTTCGCATGATGTTTTTTGTCTCTCCTTGATGGTGTAAATATGAATAGTTGGTAGTTTTGGTAGTGTTGATGTTGTTTGGGCTGATAGTTTGGTTTCCTTCATTTGCAATTGATTCTAACTAGTTAATTTTTCTTTGAAGGATGTGTTGTGATACTTTTGGGCCCTATTATTCTATTTGTTATGATTTGCAACTTATTTCACTTCATAATGTATATTTTTTAATCTAACCTATGTAGTATCATACATTTCATCTAAAGGTCATCTTGGAGATGACCTAATTGGGTTTTGAGTTGTTGTGGAGGGTATTTATAGTCTAAGAGAAAAATCATTTATAAATTAAGTGTGGAGATATTGAGCAACATATTGAATATGAAGTGTGTGAAGTCGGTATAATAGAGTAATTGTGCAAAAATGGGATTGTAACATCAAAATATTGTAGATGCTTCTATTATAGAAGTTCATGTTTGTGTTTTCATTGTAATTTTCATGTATCTTGATATCAAGTAGTTAGTATCTTGAGCATGTCCTTTTATCTTTCCCTATGGTTATGCGCCTTAGCCTACAAGTCCTTAGGCAATGAGCCTTAAAACAATATCATAATTTTTGTAAGCAATGAGCTTCACATATTATGATTTAACCCTCACCTTGGGTTTTCCCTCATTGGGTTTTCCACATTAAAATCTTGGTTTCCTTGTGTGGTACATGCTTTCCTTTTTGTTCTTCTTTTGGATAATGTGATTTGACGTTTAAGCTTCAAATGGAATTATTTTAAATATTAATAAAATATTGATTCATCCCCCTCTCAATCTCTAGGTGCGTTCAATAATTGGTATCAAAGAAAAGTACCTTCAAGAAGCCTAACAGCTAAGGTGGATCCTTCACTTGAACACATGGGATCTGAAGCAATGATCAATGATATGTTTTCTCCATAATCGAATCTAGAGTCAATGGAACCTAAAGGTTGGGACATCAATCTAGATGATTGTGAAGTAGATTTTGGAGAACTTCGGTCTTCTCTTGAAGATCTAGATGAAGCAAGAACACTAAATTTAAAATATGAATACATGCTTGAAAAATCAAAGGAGACAATTGTCAAATTAAAGGCACAAGCTAGAGAATCAAAAGAAGAAATTAGCAAACTAAAAGCTCAAATAGAAGGAGGTAAAGGATGTGAGACTAAACTCAAGAAGGTAGAATATATGTGATCTCTAATTTGAAAGTTAAGGTTTAATAAGGAAAGAGGATTGAGGATTGCTTGAATACCAAGCTCAATAGTAAAGCAACTAAATGTTCAAAGCTTGAGGAAGAGATTGTCACTATGAGAAAATAACTAGAAAAAGAAAAAGAGAAAATTAACAAGGGCTTAAAACTGAAAGGAGGTTCTGAAATTCTTGAACATGAGTTGATCAACTCTCAAAAACCATCAAAAGAGAAATCTAGTCTTGGTTTTGAAAAAGGAAAAAGTCCTATAACTAGAGCATCTGCAAACATGTATGATAACTTCAAAGCTCAGAAGGAAAGTTTGAAACAAAGGAGAAGAAATCCTGAACTAAAGAACCTAAGGAGACATCCTTCGAAGATGCAAAGAAAAATCAAGACAACAAGAAAGAAGTTGGATTCATTCTTGCCTAGAGACAAAAAAGATTCAAAGGTCCTCCACCAGCTAGACAACATGCCCCTACTAGGTTCAATCAATCTTTTCAAGGTTATTATTATTATTCTTGCAATAATTTTGGGCACAATGTTGTTGAATGTAGAAGCAAGATGATTCAAAAGTCATTTAGGCCTCCAAAGTACAATGTTGTGAGTGCTCAATTCTTTAATGGCCAGTGCTATTCTCACAAAAAAATTGGTCATAAGGCTAATGAATGCAGAAGTAAAGTGACGAGGAATAGTTTTGTGAATAAGAATAAAGCTATGACTTCTCAATCCTTCTATGGCTACTACTACACATGTGAAAAAATTTGTCATAAGGTTTTTGATTGTAGATCTAATGTGAGGAGAAGTGACTATGCTCTACAACCTAATATCACCTGCTACAATTGCAACAAACTAGGACACATTGCAAGGTTTTGCAAGGGAAAGAATGTAAGAACTTCGACTCCTCAAAAGAAGATTGACATTTCTCAGCAAAAGAAGGTATGGAAAAGAAAGGAAGAAAGTGAAGTAAATGACATATATATACCTTTTCCTGGTGTATATGGATCCTTCGATAAATTTAAATGGAAGTATTGGCTTATGGAGAGTTGTAATTGCAAATTTTTCAAACCCCTATAAAGCATAAGATGCTAAAAACTATAGCATAATGGTTAATGGTGACATAGATATGTTTGAGCTCAAGGTTCTGGAACAAATACACTCTCTGTAGAAGATTGATGAATGATCATGGATCTCTATGATATCATAGAATAGTGAAAAATCCACTTGTGCCAAAAACAAAAAAAATGTATATAATGTGAAGAAACTAGGGTAGGTGTGAAGCATATTTAATCCCTACTTGATCAAATTTGACCTCATTCAAATTATATCAAGTGCACATGCAAGGGATAAAGAACTAGAGAAAAAGGATTTTAGTGAATTATGTACAAACCCTAGTGGTAGTATTCACAGGTATTTCTCAGATTTGCTTGAAAAATCCCTAGTTTCAGAAAGCATTGTCATGGCTACACCAATAGTTATTGATGTTGTTGAGAATCCAAGGCCAAAAATCAAGAAACATCCATACATATCTACTGTAATCAACAAGGGTGTCCAGAGTGTTTTCTCACATTCTGATCAATGTGCTTCATACTGAAGATGTCCACATCTATATTCACTCATAGCTAAATGAGTACAATCATCTAAATTTGGAAGAGTTTAAAAGAAATCATCTCTTGGGTGATGATTTTTAGGTCAATCCAGAGTATGCAAATGTAGAGGAAAAACAATTAGATGTGTGGAAGGGTTTCCCCAACTTTTTCAATGAAGATGAATGGTTCATAATCGCTTTGAGCCAGATCCATGAAGATATATTTTGGCTTGATCAATCCTGCCTAATCACAAAGGAAGCTATTAGGGTTGTGACTAGGTTGTGCTCCACCAAACCTATGTCTACACTAAAGGCCATGAAGAATGAAGAGGATATGAAGCTTGCAGGAGAAAAATTTGACAAAAGAACTCTAACTGTGGATGACATCTATGTCCTAGGGGTTCGGTATGCCATGATGGGCATTGCATACAAGGTTTATTTCACAAACCGGGAAGGGTCTACTACCACCACCGCCATCTACACTGCTCATCAAATGGTAAAGGAAGGAAAGGATTATGATCTTTGTGAGCTCTTGCAACAATAGTTGTTGGATAATTTACAGAGAACCAAGGAGACACACTACAAATTCTTGTATGGATTTCTAATTATTTGTCTTATGTTTTATTTCATGAAGGAATAGCCTAGTTTAAAAAATATGGTCTAGAGAAGGGATATTTCTATTGCACATTAGATTAGAGACCACATGTGCATTTTTTTGGACACCAAACAATGTGACACAATATTTTGGGGGTTCTTTAAAAGATTCCAAAATGAAATGCAAATGAGGAATAGGATACCCTCACAAGTTGTAGAGAGATACAAGAATGGCATCACTTTTATGGTGGACAAGGAAAATTGTTACATGGAGGCAGTTGAACCAAGAACTTCACATGGATAAAAATATTGCCCTATGAGGTCTCTAGACCTGAATGGATTGCATATGCTAACAATTTTCTCAGAAAATATAGGGATTCCACTGTTGAGAGGTTTGGCATGTATGATGAGATAACCAACAAAATTATCAAGAAGAAGGTAGATGAATCGGTGGAGAAGATGACGAATGTGGAGAAGATGATGTCAAAGTTGAAAAAATGTGTTTTCCACTCCTAAGAGCCCTGTGGAAAAATCGCAAACCACTTTTACAACTCCACAAGTTCCTAGAAGGACAAGTAGGTTTGTCTCTGCCATTGCTACTCCTCCTAAACCTTTCAGACCTACTCAAACTCCTCCAAGTAGAAGAAGGGTTGCAAATGAGGTAACAAAGAAAATAGATAGGAAGAATCCAAGACCTAAGCAACAAGCAAAAAGGGAAAATATTAATCATGTGAATGTCGATGATGATGAGGAGGATGGTGAAGAAGAAGAAAAACAATCTTTTATATCAAAGAGAAGAGAGAAGAGAACAAGACAAGGAGAAGAAGAAGAAGAAGTCTCCTTGCAAAAAAATGAAAGGAAAGAAGATTGTTGAGGAGAAGACTGAGAAGACTCCTTTGGTCATACATGACCCTCTAATGACCCTCTAGAGTTTGGTGTAATCTTTAATGAAATTTTTAAACATGGTTTATTGAATGATACAATGGAGTTGCATCTAGATGTTCCTCTGAAAGACAAGAAGATAATTGAATTTTTTTTCATTGAATATATGTTGAAGTAGAACATTCTCTTTAGTGGCATTGTTGAAAAAGCTTCAGATAGCCTAGCTGAGGCTTTAAGACAAAGAAGAGAAGATGTCATTAAGGTTGATGAAGAGTTGAAACTGCAAGTAATTGACAAGGTCGAGATCCCTATTTCCCAAGAAGAAAAAGAGGAGATAGTCCAAAGACAAGCTAATTAGCTCCACACCAAAAGAAGAATAGATCTTCTAATGAGCATGGATGAAGACATCAAAAGGAAGATTCAGAGTGAAACTGAAGATGCTAGAAAAGAAAATCATTGATGAGTTGCAAAGTAAAGTTGATTTTGATTCACAAGAGCCTCCAAAAAAGCATGACAATAATGTTGAAATGAATGTACCCGTGCCTCCAACAGAATAATAAATTGATAATATGCCTCCTTTGGAAAATAAAAATGAGAAAATATATCTAGTCAAGGACCCTATGGACAACAAGAAGGAGAAGGTGTCTCTAGTATGCATAAAGTGCAAGAAGTCTCTAGTATGGAGATGGAAAAAGAAAAGGGGAAAGAAGAGGTTAATCCTGAGAAATTTTAGGATACAAAAGAGAAGACAGTTGAGAAGCAAGATGCTTCTATGGATATAGGTCAGGATTCTTCATCCTAAGATTCTTTTGAGGACCAATTGACCTTGCAAATGTAGTTTCAACCTATGGTGACACCCCAGCTTCTGCAAATTCCTACTCGTGAGGGAGAAGTTGACTTGTCAAATATTTATCCCCTTCAAAAGTTACAACTTGGTGATATTCTGCATGCTTTTGTAGGAAGGAAATTCTGTAGAAACATTTGAAGAAGACTGGATTAATCGATGATGCAGTAAAGATCATTTAGGAGGGTTTACTCAAGAGGTAAACATTAATTCCTCTTTTTCTCTGGAACAAAATTTGAAACTTTTAATGGATTCTTTCAAAGTTTATTCATATCACATGGATAAAAAGGCATAACAAGAGGCCTTGATGAAGATAGATGGCAAAAGAATGGTTGATGCATCTGACCGGTGTGCCAATGCACACAACAAATTACATGAGAAATTGAAGATGTTTAAGGAATGTATTGATGAAGTCATTGCTTTATATCTTTTTTTCTTGAAATAGCCAAATTCCACTAAGAACATAAAAGATCAAATTGACTCCATTGAGTCATAAATTACTCAAATTGTCGAGATATACAATTTTTCAAAAGACAAGGATGGATCAACTAGGGAACAATTAGAAAATCTCCATGTGTAGTTGCCATTGCTTTTGGACCAGAGAGAGAAAATAAATAAACAATTCATCTTGTTGAGAGAAGCAGTTAATGTGAGGCTTGCATCATTATCTAGGTTGGTAGTTGAAGAAGAAAAGATTGATCAAAAGATGAAGGCTCCAAGCAGTGTGGATGAAGCTGAATATTTATACTACAGTTTGAATGTTAGAATCACATTCTTTCCTCAACAAAAGTAGACTAGGTATCTACTCTTACCCAACTCAAGGTAATCTACAAAGGCATTCTACCTTCTTTGTGAGTTGTAGGAGTATTGTAGATAAGACATATTTGAATTTGTATAGACTTGTGGAGGCTTGCATTATCATTTTTGGTTAAAGTACTATGTACATAACATCAGTTTGAGGCATCTCCATCTCAAGGGAGTGTTGTTAGTAGAGATCATAGAATTAGGGGGAGTTCTCACATAAGTTTGGTTATCATATGTAGAAGACTATTATGCCCTTTTCCCTTGATGTCAAAGGGGGAGAGAAAACTTGTAGATATATGCGTTGCCATCAATGACAAAGGGGGAGATTGTTAACAATATTTTTTTTCATTGATGTCAACTTGAGGTCATTTTTGAATAGTGATGTTGTATAGAAGTTGAAGAGGTTGAAGACAAATTGTTGATGAGATAGTGGAAGATTTGAGAGAGATAGTTTGACACAGATGAACTTGGGGTCAACATGTTTGAGGCAAGTCAATTTGAAAGACCTAGAAAATGCATAAGGTGACAGTATGTCTATCTAGAAGCATGGTATGATCATGGTTAAGATAGTTTCACGTTGTTGATTATTTTCTCCATGCTTCAAAGTTCTAGATGAAAGTCAGTTGCATTTATACTTTTACTTGCTTTGTTGAGAAAATTTGTCTAAGGAAAAAACTGCATATTTTCTTAAGTCAATGACCTTATTTTTGGTTCCCATTCCTACACATTGCATGTTTTGGTTGTGAAATTATAGAGTTAAGTTTGGCAGCTAGAAAAAAGGTTGTTTCCAAAATTTCATGAGTTAGATGTGATTGTTCTCTAGATTGCAATATATCAGAGTTAAGTATCTCAGATCATGTTCTCCAGTTTGCTCAACATTTCTATGGAGTGATAGATATATGGTTGTGTAGACTTTGAGACATATTCAAAGAGGCCTATGGGTTCATCTATATGTGTTTCAGATGTTTTGGTGAACCACAGTACAAAGTCCTAAGTGTTGATGTGTTACAGTCAGTCTAGGATGCTTTGTTCTTGGATGTTCAGTGGGTTTCTTCATTTGTGCTAGCATATGATGATCAAATTGTTTAGGAGAAGGTTGTAAATATGTTGTTGATTACCTACATTGTTCACATCTTGGTTCGTATGATGCTTTTGGTCTCTCTCCAATGGTGTAAAGATGAACAATTGGCAGTTTTTGTAGTGTTGATGTTGTTTGGGCTGACAATTTGGTTTCCCTCTTTTGCAGTTGATTTTGATTAGTTAATTTTGCCTTCAAGGATGTGTTGTGATGCTTTTGGGCCCTGCTAGGCCATGTGTTATGATCTGCAACTTAAATTTCACTTCATAATGTATATGTTTGGAGCCAAACCATGTAGTATCAAACATTTCATCTAAAGGTCATCTTGGAGCTGACCTAATTAGGTTTTGAGTTGTTGTGGATGATATTTATAGAAGAAGAAAATCATTTGTGAATTGAGTGTTGAGAGATTGATTGGCATGTTGAATATAAAGTGTGCAAATTCAATATGATGGAGTAATTGTGCAAAAAAGGGACTACAACATCATCATATGTTAGATGTTTCTTTTATAGCAATTCATGTTCATGTTTTCATTGTAATTTTCATGTATCCTACTATCAATCGGTGAGTCTCTTCAGCAGGTCCTTGTATCTTTCCCTAAGGTTGTGCACCTTAGCGTACAAGTCCTTAGACAGTGAACCTTAAAACAATATTGTAATTTGTGTAAGTAGTGAGCTTTATATATTGTGAATTAACCCTAGCCGTGGTTTTTCCCTCATTGGGTTTTCCACGTAAAATCTTGGTGTCCTTGTGTGGTGCATGCTTTCATTTCTATTCTTCTTTTAGATAATGTGATTTGATGTTTAAGTTGCAAATGGAATTGTTTTAAAGATTAAGAAAAGATTGTCCCCCCTCCCTGCGCCCCTCTGTCTCCAAGTGTGTTCAACATTGTTATCATCTAGGAAGATTGTATGCCTAACTTGTCACATTATTTTTTGCATACTCCAAAACTCTTTAAAAAAAAGGATCTATCTATAGTAATTACACTAAATCTCTCAATCTTCTAAATGGTATTTGTCATTCAAATACCACAAAAAATTGAGAGTTGGTAAATTTTGGAGGGACTATAATGAAAAAATAAGAAAGTTATGAGATTTTTAACTTATAACAGTAAGACTATTTTGAAAGGTCAAGTTGTATATAATAATAATTTTCTAGTAAAAAAATGACAAAATTACGAGATAAAACTCGAAGAGTAAAACTAATTTGAAAGATCCAATTGCATGTAATAATAAATATTCAATCATAAAATCGCAGAATTATGATACTTAAAAATCTATTCAAACTACCCAAAAGCAACTACCAACAAATTGGTTGGATGATCATATTCCTAAATTATTTAAAAGGGACCCCATCATTTAAAAAAAAACTAAAAAAAGGCAACAAAACAACCACCCCAAAAAGCTACTGATACAAAATAAGTTAAAGAGAACAATAATGATGTAACACTCTTTGAACAGAACAACACTACTACAAACTAAAATCAAGACAGTGTTTTTCAGTTCACATGTCTTGACAACTTTCAACTAAATTTTGAAATGAGTACTTGGTATCAGAAGAATTTATCAGACCGCAATGGGTGTGGACGATGCATCCCCACATGGACCGACTGCAAGCTATTTAATGTTGTGACGTACCAGATTCAGTTATATGTCTATTCTGAATTACTTTTAATTTGGATCTATATTTCCTCCCACATTCTTTCTGATAGCATAGGATCCCTGGCATTTTACTGGATTCAGGTCATATACCAAATCTGATTTGTTGCCAATTTTAAACCGACCCATTCCATTCATTCTCGCTGACAGTATTCTCACTGAATGTTTCTTCTTTAAGACCAACTTTACCACCAACACCTGCGCTTGTTTGTTCTGCATTGAATTGTGCAACCACTTTGGTTGTTAATGTTTGATCCAGTCTTCTACAGCTTTTGATGATTAATCACTTCCGTATGACAGGTCTAATCCTCCATGACTGGTACAACGCAGCCAGTTTCATTCCTTCTGTTTGTCATGAGTATCTTCTGAGTTTAAAGTATGGTTGATTTTAAGAAGCCTTCAAATGAGTCCCTTGTGGAATTTTGTCCTTTTCACTTACATGCTTCATTTTATTTTATTTATTGTGCATGGCAGATCATTCTGCTTATTTCAGGTGTATTACATACTCATAGTTTTATTTAACGTTGCTATCCATTTCATCAAGGTCTTCCCTAATTATGGGGCAGACTGGACGATCCAGGAATTTCAGAGCAGTACAGAGCAGCAGTTCATGGTTTCACGAGTACATTTAAATAAAATAGCAATAAAGATTTTTATTTTTGGTTTAGAAGTGATTCAGAGGTTTAAAGTAGGTTATTTTTAAATTTTATTGGTTAAAGGTCAATTCTGGTCAATTAAAATAAGATAAATATTTACTTTCTTTTGGTGTGTATGAGGTGTAAAATTACTATTGACTGTTTTTCATTAGGTAAAAGAAAAAAACAAAGGCCTCTGCCCTTACACAGTACGAAGGCATATTAATTCATAACAAAAATGAAACACAAAAACCAACAAAAGGTTGCAACACTAGTAACAAAAAGACTAACAACTAACACAAAAATAGAAACAAAAAAATTCAACCACTAACTAGTAGGAGACCCAACCAAATCTCAAAGGCTTGAAGCTACCTCTCTTTCTTTTGAGCACTTGTGAACTTGGCTCTAAACGAGTCCAAAACATCACTATCGACCTCCTTAGTAATCTTACCCATTTAGGTTTTGGTCTTGTGCTCCTCAAGCAAGATCTTGAAGCTACTAATGGTGAAATTTACACTCTCTATGCTTAGCTTAACTATCTTGTTCATAGACTCTTTCAAATCTTTGAATTTTATTTTTATTCCCAACATTTTTTTTGGAGGAAGTTCATCTTTAGTGTTTAACCATCAGACAAGATGATGTTTAAGTAGAGTGCTAAAGAAGAACTTTTTAATTTCTTATTTAATGGTTTATATATTTGTAAATTACAGGGGAGAATTTTTTTTTTTGGAAGAACATGTCAAGCTTTTTTCATATGTAAATGGTCCTATAATGATCACAAGGTTTGTTCAAGAGTTTTAAAAGTACCTAAAAGTTTTAGAACATTTTTACAAGAAGGTGGGCATGTAAATGAATATCGATAAGATAAGGCCGAATTTTTAATATTCTCTAATTGAGAAAAAAATAGCTCATATTTTATATTGAAAGAGGTCTTATTGAAGAAGTAAAAAAGTACAAATAATTTGGAATAGACTTAAACAAAATAAGTTCAATTAGGAAATATGCAAAAGGAAGAAAATTTTGGAAAGTTGGAAAGCACTTTTTGCATAGTAGAAAAGTAATAGAGACACTTAATTAGAAAGTTCCAAGTTTTCTCCAAGTTATTAACAATATTTATGGTGTTTTATGGTTGTGAAGTGTGGGTTAGCAACACACTAGATACAAAATGGAGATAAATAGAAAAGATTCAAAAGCCCTTGGTTATAAGTAAATTCAAAATGAAAGCCTTGGTTCCTTACGAGGTGCTTTTAGAAGAAACAAGTATAGGTGGAGCTAAATCGATGGCCTAAAGTTGTCACCAATGAAATTTTGAATAAAAGAACGAGGACTTGGTTGAAAAAACAATGAGTGGATGAACAAATAGAATTTCAACTTATAAGCATACCCAATTAATGAAAAAGAAACAGATATTTGTAATGAAGAAATTATGACCGATTGAAGATATTATCTTGATGAATTTAACTCTATACATGATTACCACCAATAAGACTATATAGGGTCAAATATTACTTAGAAAAAATTCACATAGCCTAAATTAAGTTTAACTTACATCATCTTTGATGTGAAACATGTAGATGGGAGCAATAAAAATATGAACGAGAGGATAGGATATATATCTTTTGCACCTAGGATAGTTGAGTCAAAGTAACATTTTAGTTTGTAATGTGAGGAAACTAGAACACATGAGACATATATGCAAATTCCTTAACATCAAATTCTCTACAATATTTGTACAAAAAGAAAATGGTTTACAAAATAGGAAAACTCATCATCAAAATCCATAATAGAAGATTGAGTTGCAAAAAGATATGTTTTTTTTTTTAGTAAAAGGAAGGTAAGCCAACTATTTATATTATATAATAGTAAAGGTTACAAAATGTTTCCATAATAGTATCTAGATAAGATTATAATACAAAATGTCAACTGTTGCATTTGAATACAACAAACAATTTATCTACAGCTGACCAACCCTTCCTATTGGATGACTAACTTCATCCTAGAAGTGAAGTACTTTGAAAATGTCAACTGTGCAAAATAACAAAACCAATTGACTTTAAAAAAAGCAATATGCAGTTATCATTTTTCTTCGCATGCTTTCTGTACAAAGAAGCTATCTTCTTTGCCATCTTTGCTCATAATCTGATTCAATGGAGGGGATGTTTATGAGTTTGTAGTAATGTTCATGTCAGGAAGTATTGGCTGGGGACCATGAATGAGTAGCTAAACATTTGAAGGCCCTAGTGCTTCATTTCCTAGTGTTGCATTTGATTCTTCAGTGTCGACCTCTCTTTGTTTTGGTAGAATAGGATAGCTTAGTAAAGCTGCATGATGGAAGTGATGTGTAAGAAGGAACAAGATTGCATGATATTTGGTCTCGAATCTCCTTATCATATCTTTTCCCAATTCAACCTAATACCTGTTCAACTCTTTGTATAGATGACTTGAGGAGTTAAATTCAAGTGCCAACCGCATACCAGTATAAATTTTCTTGAAGCTCACTCTATGTTGCGAGTAGTGTCTAGGAAAGATACCCCCAATGTATGCTTCTCATGCCAAAAGTCATACTTTTTAATATTGTGAG